>CM053033.1:158557798-159757798 GCA_028564925.1 Lithobates sylvaticus
AATACGCATATACCCATCTTGGAATCCATCCGTGGAACAGGGACCTGGTAACCCTCCACAACAAAGCTTGTCACGACTTATGAGGCGTATGTCTCATTTAGTCTGTGACCTCCGGTAAGCCTCTTTTCAATAAGCGCTGACGCCGACAGGACAGGATCACCATCACCTCACCTAGAAATACCATTTTTGTCTACGGCTACTCACATATATTGTGTCACCCACTGGACTATACCACTGTATAAACTACACAGTTTGGCGCCCTTTTTCACCTAATATTCACTTGCTATTATATTTGAATGGTTTTATGTTTATATACCCACAAGATCAATAACAATTTTTATTGTTCACTATCTTTTCAATTTTATTGAATTTTGATAGTCACAGGATCACTTTCACAGTTACCTATTCATGTTTTACCCATTTTTTTAACTGTCTTTTTTACATATATATTTTTTATATAAAATTTGATATAATTTATATAATTTATGATATATATACATTTATGTTTCTATCATAACCTATATGTATGCAAATAATATGTAGGGGTGATTTTATACGTATACCATCATCTTAGCGCAACATACACATCTTCTCCAAACCATTTTTTCCGTTAGTCTATCGGCAATGTTTGCAGCTTCCACATAAATCATTCCATACTCAGCGCAATACTTCCTAACTTCCTAAATAAAGGGAGCAACCATGTTAACTTAAACAGCATGATCAATACCAGGAGTGAATACTACCGTATTAAGAAAAAAATGTCAATAACAAGATGGCCTATTCTTTAATGTTTATTCTCTATTTGTACTACTGGCCATAGAACAGGAACAGATTTAAAGACTGCTAGGGCCCTTGAACTCTCATTGGAGCACTTACCCTCACAGCGAAGGTACTTGGATTTCACGAGAAAGGGATGGACAAAACAGCCCCCTTAAACAAAAGTTTGCTAGTGGCTGTAAAAATCCCAGTGACAGCAACAAGGTTAAAACATGTAAGGGTGGCCAAAGGCCTCTCACCCCTCTGATGCTGCATGAATGTCCTAATGGAAACCAGCCTCACAGACTCTGTCCCAAAAAACTGGGTGACAACACAGGATGCTTCCTTCCTAAGTATCCCCAGGCTTATCACATGATTCAGACAACCAGGTGAAAGGTTGCTTGCAATGAACTGAGCCTACCCTCTCAAGTCTGTAGCTACAGTATATATGAGGTCAACCTGAGTCTTCTGGCTTGGCTCAGCAACACCATGTCTCTCCCTAGGCAGGCTCCTCTATCACACGTCCAGTGCTTCTCACCCTGTCTGCTCTGTTCACCACACAATCAGCTCCTCAGCTCCTCTCCCCACCAGGCGGATATTTCTGGCTCCCAACTGTTCTGTTAGCTCTCTGTCCTGCAAACCATGCCATCTTCTCCTGAACCCATCATGGCTTTTCCTGATCTAGATGGCCAGGATTCAAATCCTGGCCACAGCTGCGACCAATTAATGTTCCTTTCTTCCTTCTCTTCTTCTGCCTGGCACACTGTCCAATCAAGCAGTGAAAGACAGAGGGATCAGCTGTGGTGTGACCATCAGAATGACTGGTCTGTGCAGCTCTGCCTTAAAGAAGCCTCCATCCAGGGCTGAAATAGTCATTTACAGGAATATGCATAACAGATGGTCTGCACCAAACTTGCTAGATCCCAACATCCCACCTAAAGATAACACTTGCTAGAATGGGAGAGCACTTTCAAAAGGCTTGAACCTGTAAGGTCTGCCTTTGGGATCACCATGGACACGTGCATCAGTTTTAATACAGTAAAAAAAACTCCTGTTCTAACCTCCACTATATGCTACAAAAACCACCAAGGCAAACTGTATTTTTGGTGTCAGTTGTATGCTGTCGTGCCATTTTTCTCTTCTGTGGCAAAGATGGTGGTGAAAGCTCTACCTGTGTGTGTGTGCCTGCACACATACACAAGCAGTAAACGTAGTAAAACAGCCTGTTAAAAGTAAAATCTCATTATCACAGAACCAAAGAGTCTGCCTGGCCACTGTGTCTGTTACACAGTGTGCTTAGTCACTTGCCTGCTGCATCTGCCTCTGTGACAGGGGCAGTGGCTGGGCAGGGAGCAATTTAATGCCGAGCCTGTGATTTTATGAGGCTCCTTGTTACTGAGCTGCACTGAAGCTGGAGTGTCCAATATGGACTCTCCTGCCTTAGTGCCACCCCCCACAATGCCTGTATGAGTGCCGCCTGAGTAGATGGCCTCAATTTGCCTTACTGGTGCCATGGCCCTGGTTGGGAGGTTGTAGATAGAAAGGTAGTTATGTGTGTATGGAATTTGCACGGCCTTGTGGGTCTTGGGTGGGGTCTAGGAGCCCTAGTGTGCCTTTCATTGAGATACCAGATTGTATGTTTAAAGTGTATGTGAAGGCAAAAAAAAGAAAACTTATGCAGTACATCTCAGCAATGCATGCACGTTTCAACATGTTTACCCTGCAAATACAGAAAAATACCTGTTATTTCCAGCTACAGGTTTGCCAACCATCCATATTTTTGCGGAGCTCTTTAAAAACAAGTCTCCTTCCTCCTATATATTAATGTCCGTGGATGGATAAAACTGTCCAGAAAAAGTACCCTGGCTGGCAGCTTGCTGCACTAAGCACTAGAGGAAAGATGGGGGAATCGTCCCTGGCCACAGGCTAGCATGGTCAAAAGGGAAGGCAGTAGCTGGAGAGAGTAATCATGTATAGAAATAAACAGGAACAGTGCGTTCAACCAAGTGAGATAATAGTACATACAGTATACACTATAAGTGATCAGTGCACGTAAGTATTCCCAGTATAGAAATGAGAAATAATATATAATATATGTGTTTTGTAATTAAAATGGGGAAGAATAACTAGGTGGGTAATGTTTCTTCTCTATCTCTCCAGATAACATTTGTTGCTTCCTTACATCATAGGTTATTTATTCTCATTACACTTACCATCTTTTCCCACCAGATCTCTGTTAAATGGTAACCATTGTCCAGCCTCTCTTTCAATTCATTGCCAGCATTTAAGGTACAGTGTTTTTTTATCACACATCTTTTACCTCCCAACATATGTTTATTATCATTCATTTACCACTGAGTATAACAGAAATACGTTTCTAGAAAGTATACATCCTATAATTATGATTTTGGCAATTACTGTATACTATTTTAACTAAATTGTTCTCATACTAATAGAAATGGTTATGATGGTGGAAGGAATACTGATATTACACAATCAGAGCACAATAATATTATTCAATTTATTATCATTTTAATATTTTATGGAATGACTCATGTGCATAAGTAAGGCATAATTGTATCAATTGGCATCATTGTTACTAATTTTCTGGATTGATTATACATACATATAAGTATTTTTAATGTAAGTGTATTATGATGGATAGTAATATTTGGGAATATTTTATCAACTTAGTAATATATTAAATATACTTTTAATCGATTGGATATGATACTTGCATGCTAATTAGATTTACCCATTGGATAATTTATAGTATATTTTAGATGTTTCTATAATAGATACTCTTTTTTTAACACCTTAGTCAATATCAACTTATAATATTAGTTTGTATTTTTAGATTTTAATTTTTTTATGTTTTGTTCTTTAGTCCTTTTTAAGGGGAAGTGCTGAGCCCCTGAAAGGTCTTAACTTTGTGACAATAGTTATAGAATATTACCTTGGAATAAATCTGTGTCTGGATGATTACATTTTGGTGTGGCGCTTCTATCTCAAATTCCCTTTTTTACAATCCAAGGAGATAATGGTTCTTTGACATGGAGAAGCTGCCAGCCCTTGGAATCCAGACATCCTAGTCAAATACCACTATAAAGGTGTTTTCTGATCCCTATTCAGCATGATTTAGTGAAGGTAGTGGACAGACACACAACTCAAAAGCTGGCCATTATCTAGTAAATTTTTTCACAAACATTTGTATTAAAAATATCACCAGTGCATTCAATATTGTCAACAGAGACTTGACGAAAGTTGTTTGAATGTATTTTAAAATTATGTTTGCTATTAATATACAATTTTGGCATGAAAGGAATTTCCTGAAAAGCCATATACACTTTTAGAAATTTGTTTATTGAGAAAAAAATTTTAATTCTGCTCCTTTTGAATTTTCAAGTCATTACAGTCAAAAACAAAGCTTGATTTTACCTAACTATCACAAAATGGAATGGACATTCCAAAAGTGAAGTTTTCTTTTACCAATGTATGGCCAGCTTAAGTATCTCAGATACTGGGCTGTGAGTTTGCTACTCATGTAGTTTAAAAAAGCTGGAAGGAAAAGTGTTGGTTAGTTAGTTACTTTTTCCAACAGCTCTCCATTTTTAAACAAAGCCCCCCATGTCATTATTTTGGACCTACCAATAAAATGAACACTTCATATGAATTTAAGGGAGATATGTCAGCATAACAAAATAAGAATATTTTTTTGCACATGGACTGTTTGGCAAACTGCTCTTTTTTTATGCTAGAAAGTCATAAAACATTTTCATTTTTACCGTTTTGCAAGTTAATTGCTCTGCAAATCCTAGAGAAAATTCAACTACTGTGGCAACCAAGGACAATGTTCCTGAAAATGGTTGTAAATGTAAGTGGGTACTACAGCAACCACCGGCTGGAAACCAAAGACATTTAAAGCGAGAACACCAAGAATCTCCAGGAATGGGTCCATAGCTTTATTCAGTGATCACATTATAGTTACAGAAGCAATGTTTTGGAGCTTTGCAGGATGTGACCCGATCAACATGATCACTGTGATCACTGAATAAAGCTTTCAAGAAAAGGTTTCAGAAAGGTTTCTTCACAGAGCTGTGAAAATGTTGAATAGACTCCCTCAAGACAAGAGCTGGTCCTGGCCAGCTCAGTAGAGTGCTTTAAAAAAAAGACCTGGATTATTTTCTTTAATGTACATAATATAACTGGATACTAACATTTATAGACAATGTTGATCCAGGGAATATCTGATTGCCTCTCGGGGATCAGGAAGTAATTTTTTTCCCCTGCTGGAGCAAATTGGATCATGCTTTGCTGTTTTTTTTTTTTTTTTTTTGCATCCCTCTGGATCAACTGTGGGTATGGGATTGTATGATTTTTTACCCTCTTTTTTTTGGTTGAACTAGTTACATAGTCAGGTTGAAAAAGGCACAAGTCCATCTAGTTCAACCAATAAAAATAAAAAAATAAATAAAAACATACAATCCCATATACACAATCCTATACCCACGTTTGATCCAGAGGAAGGTGAAAAACCCCAGAAAAGCATGAAAAAATTCCTTCCTGATCCCCCAAGAGCCAATTGGATATTCCCTGTATGAACTTTACCTATGAATTTAAAGATTATCGGTTAAAGACTAGTTCCAAAACAATCAATACATGTATAGTACCATCATCCCAAAATTTGAAAATACTAGAAAGCTTGGAGATACGGGACTGTCAAAGGTACAAATTAATAAATTCAGCAAGATACTATTTATATATAAAAATAGATTTATTAGAAAAAATTTGGGTTAAAAGCAAAAAAGAGAAGGGAAAAGATTAGTGCAGATTACAGTATTTCCTATAGTTCTAGGTCTATACACACAACCTATAATAAACACACAGGAGAATGCTACAATCAAATGCACAAGGGATTTTCGTCCAAATTTTTCAACATGTTTTGCCGATGTGGCTTCTTCAGGAAAAGGACATATAGCATTTATTTTGGATAAGAGAAGTATATTTCACTCTAGATGTATATATAGAAAAAGAGACACAAAATAAATGTAATGAATTTGACAAACAATTTTGCAAACATGTGACCATACATCTCACACAGCAGGCAAATGGTCCCTTATTGAGGCCCCCATTAAAATAAAGTCCCCCTACCTCCAAAAATAGAGGACATGAGAGTCAATAAGTTCCAATCAAAGAAATTCCCTAAGACAGCTCATCAGATTCACGTCCAGAGATGGTCCACACATAGCCAGATGACCCACAGAGAGGGATTGAATTCATGAATGTTTATCCCTAGATACATGTGAAAGACTAGCAGTGATATCAAACATTCATAAAAATATATAAATTTTACTGTATGCGATAAAGGCAGGATTACAGTTTAAAACAGGTTTAAAAGGGCATGAACTGCACCTACCTCATAGCTGAGATAAAGTTCTAATAGTTTGGGGAGCTCGGATGGGCGGTATAGGAAGACACTGTGTCTGCACATGGACAATGTTCATAGCGAACAAAAAGTGGAGTCTAGAAGACAAATTTAATATTCAATAAACTTCAAAGCATCAATTATGATTCATAGTGAATCCATTATTCTATAAGGAAAAAATGTTTCAAGCTTTAAAGAAAAACCAGACTTTCTCACCTTAAGTTGCCACCTTGAATAGTGTATGGGAAGATCCCATGAGTTTCCATAAAAAACTGGCCAAACAGCCACACTAGACAGCGGACCAATGTACGCCAGTCAGCAGGGTGGGTTTAAGGATTAAGGTCCTTTTCCTGGTTAGTTAAAGTAAATAAAAATTGGTATTGGGGTTCTATGCAAGGTATGAGTTTAAATTAATGATGCAAAAATCTCAAGATTTTTACCTCTAGATGGTTGTCCAAACGACTCCTGAGCTCCCAAGTCCTCCCAGCCTGATCTAGATCAGACTGGGCTTAAGTATCCCTCTCCGTGGCGCCTAAACACGGCATGTGACGTCACGCCATGCTGATGCCATGCGGACACTAATGCGGAAGCCCACGAAACTCAGACTGACATACAGGAACCAGTGTGCTGACACAGTCTGCACAGGAAATACTTTCCGTGCAGACACTGCCTGGAGTGCTGAGATGAAATTAGCAGTTCGGCGAGAATACAGAAGTTGGGTCAGCGTACTGTCTCTGTAGAGCTGAATTACAGGGCGGACATCCAAAGTGGGCGTGCAGCGAGGTCAGTACACTCACAGCAGCGTGGATGTAACAAAAACTCTGCTGCATACCCTTGGGTGTCCGTACTGGCATCCAAGACCAATGGACCAAATATGGTAGCGTGAAACTGATGAGAAAAAAAAAAGGGGGGGGAGGGAAATGATTCAATGAAAATGAACCTGAATGCCCATATTCTGTGTGAGCTGTGTGAAAGCCACCCATATGCATTACAAAGTCAAAAAATGCTCATTGTACAAAAATAATACAATTTGTTCAAAATACATATAAATAAATTAACATGCATTACTCAACCTCCAATAATGGAGGAATAAGGCAACAACACTCAGGGCATCCATGATGAGGCAAGCCTGGCACACAAAGATATTGTACTCCGAGTCCAGGGAAAATAAATCCCCAACGAAACCCAAGAGTGACACGAGGGCCCCTACATGAGAGAAGGTGGGTAATCCGTAGGAAATGGATATAGAACATCAGCCATACATGCGCATCACAGAAAAGGCTTAAAGCTGATCCCCTCATTCAAACCCGGATATTGGGGTCGCTTGCAATGAGTAGATCCACCTCTTCTCTAATTATAGCTATTTTTTATCAAAATCCCCACCTGTTGCAGTAAATGTTCTAGGCTAAAAAAGCCAATGAGTTTGAGGTTGAAGTTATGATACAGCCCTACATGACGACTGATTGGAGTCTCCATTTTGCGTTTTGAAATCAAAGATACATGGTTCCATATTCTGCAGTAAAGGGGACGTTTCGTCTTGCCCACATAGAAATCTCCACAGGAGCATTTCATTATGTAGACTGATCCAACTGACTGGCAGTTTGTCCTATGTTTGGGAGTTCATACTTTTCCATCAGGAAGTACAATGTCCTTGCCTTCTAGTATGTAGCGACAAAAATTGCACCGACCACATCTGTAGGTGCCTGATGTCGCATTTCTGTTAGAGCCTGTATTCACATAGTGGCTAGAGACCAAGGTGTCACGCAATAAGCGTGACCTCTTGTACTTAATTTCAGGGTAAGGTTTAATATGTCTGGAAATTTTTTGGTCTGTTGCTAGAAGGTAACAAAATTTCTTGTAGATATTGCGTACCTTACTGTGTTGTTGATTAAATTTAGTTATAATTCGTGTGGAGCTTGATGTCTTATCTCGCCTTGGCTTGTATAGCAGGAGCTGTCTATTCAGGCCAACCACTTGGTTGTATGCCTTTCTCAGACAGGTCCTGCTATAGCCCCTCACCAAGAGGCGACCACGCAGCATGTTTGCCTCCCTCTGGAAGTCGTCCTGATGTGTGCAATTGCGTTTAATACGCAGGAATTGGCTATATGGGATACTTTTGATTCATTTATCTGGGTGTGAACTACTGGCATGTAGCATATTGTTACCTGGCGAAGATTTTCTATATAGAGTGGAACACAAAGTTCCCTTATCATCTACAAAAATTTCCACATCCAGAAAAGTGATCCTTGCCTGATCATAGCTGTAGTTAAATTTTAAATTGTACTGATTAGTTTGTAGACTTTCCAAAAATCTCAACAAGTCCTCCTTTGATCCTGCCCACACGAAAAGGACATCGTCTATGTAACGATTCCAAGATATTATGTGGCTGATATCAGTCACCCTTGATTCATCCGGAAAAAGGTCTCGTTCCCACCCCCCCAGGTACAGGTTTGCGTAAGAGGGGGCACATTTGGCCCCCATAGCAACACCCTGTACCTGGAGGTAGTGGGAACCTTTGAACACGAAAATGTTGTGTATCAGTATGAAATTAAGTAGGACTGTTACTGATTAAAATTTTCGTGTTCGATTAATCAATTTTTTTAAAATCGATTAATCGACTAATTTCGATTAATTATAACGCACATACAGATCCAACTACTTTTAGCTGATCTACTTGCATTGCAACTCTGCATTAGTCAGTGGTAAATGTGGTATACACTACAGTGGTGTGAAAAAGTGTTTACCCCCTTCCTCATTTCCTGTTCCTTTGCATGTTTGTCACACTTAAGTGTTTTGGAACATCAAACCAATTTAAACAATAGTCAAGGACAACACAAGTAAACACAAAATGCAATTTGTAAATGAAGGTGTTTATTATTAAAGGTGAAAAAAAATCCAAACCATCATGGCCCTGTGTGAAAAAGTGATTGCCCCCCTTGTTAAAACATACTATAACTGTGGTTGTCCACACCTGAGTTCAATTTCTCTAGCCACACCCAGGCCTGATTATTGCCACACCTGTTCACAATCAAGGCATCACTTAAATAGGAGCTGCTTGACACAGTAAGGTCCACCAGAAGATCCTTAAAAGCTACACATCATGCCGAGACCCAAAGAAATTCAGGAACAATTGAGAAAGAAAGTAATTGAGATCTATCAGTCTGGAAAGGGTTATAAAGCCATTTCCAAAGCTTTGGGAATCCAGCAAACCACAGTGAGAGCCATTATCCACAAATGGCGAAGACATGGAACAGTGGTGAACCTTCCCAGGAGTGGCCGGCCGCCCAAAATTACCCCAAGAGCGCAGCAACGACTCATCCAAGAGGTCACAAAAGACCCCACAACAACGTCCAAGGAACTGCAGGCCTCACTTGCCTCAGTTAAGGTCAGCGTTCATGCCTCCACCATCAGGAAAAGACTGGGCAAAAATGGCCTGCATGGCAGAGTTCCAAGGAGAAAACCACTGCTGAGCAAAAAGAACATCAAAGCTCGTCTCAATTTCTCCACAACACATCTTGATGATCCCCAAGACTTTTGGGACAACATTCTGTGGACCGATGAGACAAAAGTGGAACTCTTTGGAAGGTGTGTGTCCAAGTATATCTGGCGTAGAAGGAACACTGCATTTCAGAAAAAGAACATTATACCAACAGTAAAATATGGTGGTGGTAGTGTGATGGTCTGGGGCTGTTTTGCTGCTTCAGGACCTGGAAGACTTGCCGTGATAAAAGGAACTATGAATTCTGCTGTCTACCAAGAGATCCTGAAGGAGAATGTCCGACCATCTGTTCGTGTACTCAAGCTGAAACGAACTTGGGTTCTGCAGCAGGACAATGATTCTAAACACACCAGCAAGTCCACCACCGAATGGCTGAAGAAAAACAAAATGAAGACTTTGGAGTGGCCTAGCCAAAGTCCTGACCTGAATCCTATTGAGATGTTGTGGTATGACCTTAAAAAGGCCGTTCATGCTCGAAAACCCTCTAATGTAACTGAATTAGGGAAATTCTGCAAAGATGAGTGGGCCAAAATTCCTCCAGGACGCTGTAAAAGCCTCATTGCACGTTATCGCAAACGCTTGGTTGCAGTTGTTGCTGCTAAGGGTGGCCCAACCAGTTATTAGGTTTAGGGGGCAATCACTTTTTCACACAGGGCCATGATGGTTTGGATTTTTTTTCACCTTTAATAATAAACACCTTCATTTACAAATTGCATTTTGTGTTTACTTGTGTTGTCCTTGACTATTGTTTAAATTGGTTTGATGTTCCGAAACACTTAAGTGTGACAAACATGCAAAGGAACAGGAAATGAGGAAGGGGGCAAACACTTTTTCACACCACTGTATATACAATCACCCGACACTAGTTAGTTTCCACAATTCATGACTTAACGTCACAGTTCACACAAATACGTTTTAAATTCAAACTGTAGCACTGACATAAGTTAATTTTTTTTCCACAGTAGTGCGACAATCCCTCCACCTTCGGTCTAACTAATCACTCTCACCTTATGGCATGGACCCCTGTGCAAACAGGTGGTCATGCAAGCGGGTATCAAAAGGGTTAACACGAACCATAAACTTCTCTCACATCTCCTTAGATCTCAGCAAGGACGCCAGGTCATGGGTAAAAAAGAAAAGAGATAAGTGCTCACCGCAGATTCAATTTTTGTGTTCAAACACAAACTACTCACATAAATATGATAAAAACACAGCATGTAAAGCCGACAATCATGTTAGTTCCGTAAGGCAGCAGCGGGTGACGTCATGTGTAGCTCCTCCCCCGTACGCATTTACATTTAATTTATAACTTCGAAGTCATCGGACTCCTCCCCCCTTCCCCTCGTTAGCAGACGGAGGCACTTGGGGAAGGGGGAGGAGTCCAGTGACGTCGATGTTCGTGACGTCACCGGATCTCCGACGGAACTCCCTGAAGACAGCGAGAGGTGAGTACCAATCAAAAGAATTTTGATCGATCAAAAAAATTAACGATTAATCGAGGAATTAATCTTTAATTTTTACAGCCCTAAAATTAAGCATTTCTAGAACAAACTCATTGTACTTCCAGGAATCGATGTCTCATTCACTTAGAAATTCACGCACTACCTCCACCCCCTTTTTATGGGGTATTGAATTGTATAGGGCCTCTATGTCAATTGCAACTAACCAGGCATGTTCTGGTATTTGTAAACCATCTGTAATCTTTAACAATTCAATAGTGTCCTTCACATAAGAAAATAAACATTTCACGTGCGATATAGGTATTCATCTATTAACTGGCTAGTCTTCTCAGTTAGTGACCCACAAACCCAAAATCGGGTGACCTGGGGGGCATACTAGGCTCTTATGCACCTTGGGTAGTGCATAGAACATTGGAGTGGTAAAGGTGGTCATGTCCAAAAATTCTAAAGTTTTTAAATCTATGGTACCCTCTAATCGTCCCTTTACTATGATTTCCCTATATTTGTGCATATAATAGTTGACATGGGATGCTGGGACTGATCTAT
Source organism: Lithobates sylvaticus (assembly GCA_028564925.1). Taxonomy (NCBI): domain Eukaryota; kingdom Metazoa; phylum Chordata; class Amphibia; order Anura; family Ranidae; genus Lithobates; species Lithobates sylvaticus. Next base: position 158,569,485 of record CM053033.1, read on the forward strand.
ACCACATTTTGTTTAGAATGATATCGTAACACATTCTCTCATATTGATCTACATCTAGTATCACCAGATTTCCACCATTATCCGATGATTTGATTATAATATTTTTATTAGACCTTAGGTTACGTAATGCCTCTCTGAGGTCCCTAGATAGATTGGATTGTGGTCCACTTTGCCAGTAAGTCGACTCTATCTCTTTGGTAACATGTATCACAAATTCCCATATATTTGAGTTACCCTGGAGTATCGGAAATGATTTAGATTTGGGCTTGTAGGTTTTTGGGTACCAAATGCGGGCTTGCATGATCCAATGGATGAAAGGGGAAGAGAGGAAGAGGGGTCTGCAGAGGATGCACCACCCTCAGCACCAGAGGAATTGAAGGTCCAACCCTCCTCCTCTGGATTGCTCTCGTCCCATAAATCCATTAGATCCACTACTTATAAATGTTAGTATCCAGTTATATTATGAACATTTAGGAAAAAAATGCAGGCCTTTTTTAAGGCAATCTACTGGACTAGTGTCTAGATGAACTTTCCCAGTGTCTTTTTTTTCAACCTGGCTAACTATGTAACTATGTATGTAACATTTAGGGTTCTATAAAGCGGCAATGTAGTTTTACAATGGCCATGTAGCTGCTTAAAAAAAGGAAGCTTTAATAAACCACAGTGCTTTGTTTTACAAATATTTGATTCTGATTGCCAAAGCAAGCAAATCCCCATTTATTTTCAGGAATGGGATAATAAATGCAGGCAGGTGAAGAGCTTCATCTGACCTGTCAAAGTCTACCTAGAGTCCTTGCATCCAATAACCGATTTCTCAATGCTACGTTATGGAGAGAACACTCTGTAGGACTCTGCAGGCTCTATACCACAGTGTGCATTTTATTAGTTACTTGCAAAGTGCAGGTGCAGTGTGGAGTAGATATCATGGAGTCCAGCAGGGAGCGAAAAGCAATATCTACTGTCGGTTTTAAATAGGCCCCTTATTAGTGCAATCCAACTGTTTATGGCAGTAACGATCAAAGCCTCCTTGAACTCTACAAAACAGCCAAGACCTACTTCTTACTATAGAGATGATTTCAATGCCTACTTTTTCTGCACAGATAAGGGGAACACAATGTATTATTGACTGGGCCAGGAGGGAACACTAAGGGAAAGAAGCATAAAAACAGGAAAAGGTAATTAAATATAACTGAAAAATTGAAAGCGCAGCAAACATGTTACATACTATGTACCCAGCTGTATTTACCGGAACCCTGTAGTAATTATATATAGTTATTAATTCTTCTATGCTTCATTTACCATGGCATTACGTATAATTGTATACATAGGCAATCCTTGGATTGTACACTTGACATTAAATTAAAGACAATAATACAAGTATATTTTTCTAATACATTGTAAGCTGGCTCTTCATCCTTAAGCAAACCATAATGATATCTAGACTTCAGCACCCTCTGCCACTGTGTGAATTACATGTTTGCATATTGTCTTATACTAAATGACAACACAGAGGTAATTGCTTTTTTCCACATCTGTCACTTGAGTTATAAAACTTTAAAAAATATAATTAGGTTTGAACATCCCAAATGCAAAGGCAATGATTTTTTTTTAGAAGGGGCGGGAGGAAATACAACAGTGAACTGAAGAGATCTACACTGAATTTACCCATATTCTCTCTATATCAATAAATGTTTAAATATTTTTTATTATCATTTAGAAACCCCAATGTCCAATGCAATATGCAGCTTTCCTCAGCAGTTTTATTACAAATAATTCTGTTGCAAAATGTAGTTTCTAACAAGAAATATGTCAAATGCTCTGAAACTAAAGGTGTCTTTATAGAATGTTATAGCTTATGGAGTTTATTTACAAAGGATTAAAGGGAAAATGCGCTGGTGAAAATTTTAGGGCAATTCACCTTTCTGACATTTGCCCACATTTGCTTAAAATTTGTTACGCAAGGTTGAAGACACCAGCCAAATCTGAAAGCCAGTGAAAAGTTGGTGTAAGTCACATTTACTGTAAGCTGTAAAAAATACTTTAAACCCAGCTGTAAAAATTGGAGTGAAACTGGCCACATCTTTCCATAGCATGCCCACATGGCAAGAGCGCAGGGCATGTGAAGCCCCCCTGTCATGTTGGTGCTATTCTGCATGCCCTTAAGCATTGGAGACGTTCTCTAGAAAAAGGGTGTGCTCCTACTAAAGCACTGGTAATCACCCACTCAGCAAATGTGTCCCTGACAAAATACAGGTGTCTCTACTACCCTTTGATAAAGATGGCATGCTAAAAAATTCATTAATTTAAAACAGATAAATATATAAGGTTAAACTATCCAGATACTGTAGAGCTGGAATTTTATAGATTGAACCTTTTTTCACATTTCCAAAGATGCTAATACACTATAGATCATGCACTGATCTAATACATATGGGGCACTTAGAGACAATGGTCGCTGAGGTTTATCCTCTAGTACAGCGATTAGTCAAATTAGAACATTTGCTAAACACAAATGGTCTCCTGGCGTGACTGTTCCTATTTTGGGAAATAATGCCCAAAACAGCATACACATCTAAGCTCTATTGTCAGCTTATAAGACAAACTATCATATACAATATATAACACATTTCCTGGACCTGGGAACTTCAGTTTTGTATTATCTGACATTGTTGCATTTCTATTGCCTAAACCAGGGGTCTGCAAACTTTCTAAACAAAGGGCCAGTTTACAATCCTTCAGACTTTAGGAGGTCCAGGCTGTGGACAGTGGGAGTAGAAAAGGTACCGACATCAACGGGAAAAAATAATGTCCCATTGTTGGTTTCAGTGAGAGTAATTGCACCCCATTATTTGTGTAAGTGGGAGAAATTTTGCACCATCGTTGATATCATTGGGCCCCATCATTGATGTAATTGTTTCCCATTGTTGGTGTCATTGTAGGAATTGTTTCCCATTGTTGATGTCAGTGGGAGGAATTTTGCCCCATAGCTGGTGCCATTGGGAGGAAATGTACCCCCTTCATCGGTATCAGTGGAGGTAATTATGCCCTATTGTTGGTACCAGTGGATAAAACAGTGCTCCAAGGGCCGGATAAAAGCAAGTAAGGTGCCACAGTTTGGAGACAACTGGCCTAAACGATAGAGACAGTCCTGCCTCTTTATGACATGAACATTTGTACATAAACTTGTGCATACAAAAGAGTGAAGAAAAGTGAGTACAATTTTTCAACCTATGTATAGTATATAAGCTTTGGTCTTCTGCTCTCGGGCATTAAAGTATAGGTCAAGTTTCATAAGCTACTAACTGTTCTTAGAGCAACTAGTACAGTCGTGACTAGTTTGCTAGGGTCCAGGAAACTCTACCAGCAGTAGATCTGTAATCAATTACAAAACATATGCTATTCTGCTATATTGTGTTGCGTTTGTCTATTTAACTTAGTTCCCATAAACATCTAGGGGTGTTGCTTCAATATTCAAATCTAGTCTTCAGAAGGATTCATTTCATTTTTTCTAAGCATAGCTAAGGCTCGCAGTTGATTTCTAGGTCAGGAAATCAGTAGGTAAATCCTTCTTTAGAGTCTCTAGATGATATAGTCCCAACACTGATAAGTGACATCAGGTAACACCTGGAGAAGTGATGTTTTTCTTGGGTCATATAATGAACAGGAAATTGAGTGGCAAAAAATGGTGCACAGTGGGGTCTTGAATACCACTTCAAAGATGACTTTGCTAATGTATAGCAGTGACGTAGCATGGGGGGCAGCCGGTGCAACATTCAGAATTAGTCCTGGCCTGGCGCCTGGGTGACATGCAGAGACACAAGGGCAGCACACCGTTCTCACCATCCATAGCGCCTCCTGCCGGAGTTACAGGCTGCGCCTCGGACAGCACCTCGGTTCAGACATAGGCCAGAGGCAGCAGTGGGGTGAATAGGAGGCAGGGGAGGCCATCATCTCTGGCATTGGAGGGCCAGAGGTAGCAGATCGTTTCCAGCCATTAGTTGGACAGAGTAAGCAGCCATCATGCGGGCGGCAGATCTATGCAAGCTGCAAAACACATGGTGACATGAGGATAACGTGGGGGACACATATTGTGTGCCCTATGGGCCATCAGATCTATGGGGCCAAAAATGCTTGTAATCTGCCAAAAAGAAGCTCATGTACTTTTTTGAGCTTCAGGTGTTTTGCTTTAGGCAACAAAACACTCATATGTGAACAGGGGCCACAAATGCCTGTTGGGCATTTTGGAGCTTCAAAGCTGAGTGTTTTACAAGCTGAAAAATGCTCAGGGGTGAACAGGGCCTAAAGGACCACACAAGGCAAGAGGGAAACCTATCAATGCAACATAGGCACAAAATTAAAAAGGAGGGTAAGGCTGGATTCACACCTATGCATTTTTAGTGCTTTTTGCAGATTTGCACCACAGAACGTGTTCCATAGGAGACCATGTTAAATGGACTGTAGTGCAAATCTGCAAAATGCAAAAAGCACAAAAAATGCATAGATGTGAATCCAGCCTAAAATTGAAAGAAGTGAAGGTCTTGACAATGTATGCAGGGCAGTAGTGAGCCTTTTTAAAGTTGATGCATGCAATGCAATTGCCTAAACAGAAATGAAGTCAAATAAGTATGCAACACCTATGATTCTAATAAAATTAACTGTGAGTTACCTTAGACCTGTTTTGCAAGACCTGCATTAAAAAAAAAAGGCCCAGATACAAAATAAAATAGTATAAGATGGTATTAGATTTACAATTAGAAAAAATATTGTCCACGTTCTGTCTACTGCAACATATTATGAAACTGAGATCTCAATATGTTAGATCATGCTTTGTGTATGGGTTTTATATCTTTACAGCATTATCTGAAAGAGAGGTGATGAGATCTTCAAGAATGGATAGATTTTTGATTTCCGATGCAATTGAATATCTTTATTGTGTGGTCGGTGTTATGTATTATATTATCACTGTTGCTGCTCCTGAAATCTTTGTAAAATATTTGCTATGTGTTTAGCTGGTTATAGTGGGGTTTAACTACTGCTTTGGCTTGTACACAAGGGCGCATAAATCGCCACAGCATTGTTCACTCAAATGCCAAGCTGTTTAAGTAAAATGACTGCTTGGCTCTAGAGGGCACATTAAACCAACCTCTGGCTCAAAGCAGGTTAAATCATTTTTAACATTTTTACTAAGCAGATTTGAGTCATAAATCAGCCACTGTGCGCGCATAAAATTCAAATTTATCAGCAGCGCACCAAATGAGCAGTCTGATGCTATTGAAGTAATATTTCTGCTTTAATTATGCACGATAAAAAATTATGGTGTTTCCACAGGGAATCTATTTCCATTGAAACCAAGAAATAATTGTCTGTATTAAAAAAGAAATCTGGGAACCTGTGACCCTAAAAGACAATTGTAACTGCAATAATTATGTGAGCACTTTCTTAATATAAAAATATAAGACAGGATAACATTCCTAATGCTGAGTTAAAGCGTCTGTCCACCCAAAACTGATACCTAATTTTAGGGTGGGATCACGAAAGCTGAGAAAATAATGCAAGAAATAACTCACTGACTTTTTATATAGGGGACTGACTAGAGGAAATTACGGATCGTGGTTCCTAGCTAATAGGAACACACGATCTGTCACTCCTCTCATAACAGAACAGGGATTTGTGCGTATACACACACTCGTGCCTGTTCTTTGTCTCCTGCTCACAGACGCTCGTGGCCGGCGGTCATCGCAACCGGCGGCTACGAGCATCAGCTCCTCTGCTGTGCAGCGGGCGCGCGCGCCTGCTATCCTAATCCCCCGAGCCGACATATAGCTACGACGTATTGTATAAAGGATGCTTTAAAAATGGCCCACCTATGAAAGCACCACTCGACGCCCAGGATAAATGCACTTATATGATTATTATTATTATTATGCACTATGATTTATTTGTAGTATGAAATATAAATAAAATAAAATGTCACATACAAATGAGAATACAACACTAATTGTAAAGTCACAATCTAAAAGCAGCCGCTAAAAATGAGAAATACATATAAAAAACAATACAATGCGTGACGCCCTCAGACCAAGTCAGGAAGTGCCTAAACGCGTCAGTGTCGTGATATCCGTGGTTTGCCGAAAGTGACATGTGCGTTCCATGGGCCGCCAAGTATCCAGGAAGTAGATCGCTGGTGCACACAGATGTATCTTCTCCTCCATTACCGGTGACCTGATGATTACGGTAGCACTAAGCACTTTATCACTGCTTGAAATGTATTTGTTTTATGTACGTTTAACTTGTAAGGGGGGTTCGTTGGTCATATTAAAAACTTCTAGACAGTATTACACTATGTGGACAATTCGTTTCTTTCACATGACTATACTGGAGCCTGGTACAGTGTGACTAGAGTTCGGTGGAAGCTTGCATTGGAGTGGTGGCGCATCAGTTTTAAATCAAAGGTGTATTAGATCCTTACTTGTGGTGAGTGTACCCCGAAAGGCGAGATTCCCTCACGCGGTGAAATGTCTGGTGGATGGTGTTTCTGAACAGATCACAGCACAAGTTATAACTGGTCTCCTTCTCTTTTACTGACTCTTATATGAACTTTATATGGAAGCTTGTCATTTGATTTTATCTGACAAGAGCACTGCTACAATATTACAAAGGACACTTTTTTTTTGGTTTTAACGTTTTTTTTAAGTATTGTTTCTTTGACCTGCCACAGTAAAATGATGGCGGCTGGTCGGCAAGCGGTTAAGGCCCCTTTCACACTGGGGCCACCCGTGCATTAGTGCTAAAGCGCTTTAGCAGCTCTTTAGCGCTGTTTATGCTTTTCGGACACTAGCGGACACTTTTAACCAAACACCCATGTTGCGGCGCTTCCGAAATGCTTTTAAAGCACTTTGAAAGCACTACCCATTCATTTCAATGGGCAGGGGGTTTTGGGAGTGCTGTATACAGCGCTCCCAAACCGCCCCAAAGATGCTGCTTGCAGGACTTTTCTTAAAACAAGCGCACCGCCCCAGTGTGAAAAGACACACTGAAATTAATGGGGATGTGGTTTTCAGGCGCTATTTAGCTAAAACACCTCAGTGGGAAAGGGGTCTATATTTTCTCTTTCAGGGCAATAGTAATGGTACTGGCTTATTTTCTTTTTTCATTATAATATCTCCAAATACCTTTTTTAGCACAGCTTCTGTGTTGTCATGTGGTTTTCTCTCTCTTTCTTTTTCCAAGTACAGGGACTTCAGTGGGAGGGGCTGATATTCCTCTCTGATGCTCTACATTTGACCTTGGGTGCTGATTGGCTGAGCCATTTTGTGTGCTGATTAGCTGAACATGTTGAAAAAAATAAAAAAAGAGGAGGGGGAGCAGCTGCAGAGGGAATAGCATTGCTCAAGCAAGGCAGGAGTAGAGGGGAGGGGAAGGGAGGAGATCGGTTCACACACAGATTACAGAAGTGACAGGAAGCGAAGGAGAGGGGGAGGTGCAGAGATGCTGAATGACAAAGGCATGTAAACTGACCATGCTATCAGAGATCAGCAGCCATGATAAACGTGGTCAGTTTACATAGGCAGGATCAACCAGGTATTGTAGAACATGGAAATATGATATAATATATTTCTTTGATCATAAACTCCTATTTCATTTGACCTACTGTTGTCTGTGTTTCTTATCTGTTTAATATGTTCACAAATGTGCTTTATTTTGGCCACTTGCTCTAATAGTGCAAATGTACCTTATTTGCTACATGAGGTGACAATATCTTCTTCAGCTAACTATTATGGTGTGCTGTGGTTCTGCTACACACACAATGTTTTTGTTCTTAATGGATCTAATGCATGAAGTTCAAAAACATTATGCCTTTTCAACTCTTATCGTTTTTTGGAGGACTAAAAATTGCATGAGTTGGGCACATTTTAAGAGCACATTGTCACTGTAACTACAGCTACTTAAAGCGGGTGCCCATTTAAAAAAAATAAATAAAAGTCAGCAGCTACAAATAATGCAGCTGCTGACTTTTAATAATCGGACACTTACCTGTCCCAGGGTCCAGCGATGTGGGGGATAGAAGCCCCGCTCGTTCCCCCCTCCATTCAGCGGCGCTGGCATTGTAAGTGTGGGCACCCACTGCGCATGCATGAGCGGTGCCCCGCGCCGGGAGTGGCCGCGCAATCATCTGGGACTTGTCACGTGTCCCAGATGATTGACAGGAGGGAGGGTTCAGAGCTGAGCCCTTCCTGCGCCGAGGGGGAAGTGATGTCACCAGCCCAAGCACTGAAGGAGGCAGACTACTAGGGACCCCCTAGCAACAGCCATTTAGAGGTGAGTTTTTTTATTTTTATGATTTTTTTATTTTTTGTGTGCAACCCCACTTTAAGAAATACACTGGTATTGAGCTTTGAAATAATAAGCCACACATTGTTTTGTAAAAAACGATTTTCTCAAAGCATATTCACATGTGCGTTTTAAGGTTTTAAAACAAACCAACATCTTGGTGTATAACATGTATGTTTTGCATTATTTCCCCTTTTTTGGGGCTAAACAGGCATGTTCAAAAACATTAGATACTGTCACGTACCTGGTGGTAGAGCCTGATATGCAGAGCATGGCCTCTCTTACTCCTCTGACTTTGGGCCCCTATCAAGAGCAGACAGGAAGCATAGGAGTGCAGAGACACACAAGTGACTGGCAGGATCGTTGACAGTAGAGCTGGGCTGAGACTCCAGGTAGAGCTGTGGAGGAGTGCAGACGCTGCAAAAGTCCAAGAACAACAGCAAGCAGGAAGCTGGAACACCACAGGTAGAGGAGCTGATGCAGCTGCAGCAGGCATGGGAGCTCTTCCATGGCTGAAGAGAAGGCAGGTACAGGCAGGCCGGATCATACACAGATGGACATGTCAGGAATAGATGAAAAGACTGGAGCGGAGTCGGGATACAGGCCGGGTCAGTAACGGGCTGGCAGCAAAGTAGCAGAAGGAGCAGGCAGGTGCGGAGTGAGGAACAAGCCGGGGTCGGATGCAGGCAAAAGGCAGGAACGTCAGGAAGCAAGCCTGGTCACAACGGAACAGATATCAGATATGGTAGGCAAGAACACACAGGGAACACTGTAGAGCAGACAGCAAAGTCCACCTGTGTCAGTCATTAGCACCCACCTGGCGCTAATGGACGCGTGCACGTTCCTGCGCATGCGCGTGTGTGCACGTGCATGTGCATTTGTGCCCGCGATCGCACACCAGCAGGTCTGGATCAACTGTTTCTGGCTGGATCTTCCTGACATTGCCCCCCCAATAGGCAGCCTCCAGATGCCCAGTTTGGCAAGTTTGGCAGGTATTTTGCTGTAGATCTCTGGCATTTTGGGAGGGCAATCCAGCACAGGCATTTTTGGGAGATGTCATCATGCCCACAGATGACCAAGCTGCAGCCTCTTCAGTTGTGCCTGCCACTGCAGACTCCGCATCAGTTGGCACTGAGGCAAAGTAGCTGCTAGCATTCCTCTGTAAAAAATTATGGAGGATACAGCAGCACAATACCACATGGTTGATTTTGTATAGCGCCAGGATAATTGGTGTTAAAAACAGCCTTAACTGACTGGAGAGGAGGCCAAAGGCATTTTCAACCACCCTTCTGGCATGAGAGTGCCTATAATTAAATATTTTCTGCTCTGGGGTGAGGTTCCTCATAAGATGTTCCCCAGAGCAAAGAACTCTGTCTGCATAATGACTCCTCCATCAGAGTTGCGGCTGTTCTTCCCAACATCCAGATACAAGAACTCATGTGGCAGACACTACAGCTAGCAGGACTATGCTGCAAAAGCCCTTATAATTAGAATAATATGAGTAGACATGTGCAATTCGTTTAGTTTTTTTTCGTTTTTCATTTTTTTTCGTTATTTTCATTCGTTCGTTTTCGTACGAATGAACGAATCGTTCGATTTGTACGAATCCGAATAACGAATCGTTCGAATCGTACGAATCCGATTAACGAATCATTCGAATCGAACGAATCCGAAAAACAACGAAAATCCGAAAAAACAAATTAGAAACAACGAATGTACTAATGAAGAAAATCCGAAAAACTAAAACGAACGAAAAAATTCGTACATTCGTAACTTTTTATTTTGTTGAATTGGTAATTTTCAGTGTCCCTTACAATGGTGCTGCTAAACATGCTTCGAATAGATTGAACAAAAAAATTTGTACATTCGTAAAAAAAAATTCGATTCGTAACTTTTTTTTTCGATTCGTAACTTTTATTTTTCGATTCGTAACTTTTATTTTTCGATTCGTAACTTTTTTTTCGATTCGTAACTTTTTTTTTTTTTTCTTTTTCGATTTGTAATTTTCCGTGTCTCTATTGAACAAAAAAATTTGTACATTTGTAACTTTTTTTTCGATTCGTAACTTTTTTTTTTCGATTCGTAACTTTTTTTTTCGATTCGTAAATTATTAAAATGTAATAATAGCATACACATTACATAAAATTATGAATTATGCTCCGATTACGAATCTACGAATGTTACGAATGTACGAATAAATACGAATGCGTCCGAAAATTAAACTAACGAAAGAACGAATCAACGAAAAAATAACTCTTACGAATGTACGAATCGTTACGAATACGAACACCGACGACTTACGAATGTACGAATCGTTACGAATCAACGGAAACTAAAAAAACGAAACTAAAAAAAACAAATTTTTTTGTTGTGCACATGTCTAAATATGATGCCCGAGTTGGGTGGTGGGACAATCCGGACATGTTTTCCATCAATAGCACCACCTGAGTTGGGAAAATCCCACTGATGGTGGAACTGGGCTGCAACGTCCTGCCATTGCTATGGGTTTGAAGGAAACTCTGGATTAAAAAAAGAAAAGAAATACTACTTCTGCACATAACATTGCAAGCAGATTTGACATAAACATGCTTAGCCAACATAAGAGAAAACTTGAATGAGTATTTAAAGACAAAAGGGTAAGGTCAACTTATCTGATTCATCTTCCCCTCTGGTGGCCAATTAGCAAAATTTTAGGGTGGGGGGAGGAAATGGGTAGATGTTTTGGACAGGTAACCCTCTCCACCTCCATGAGAGCTGTTTGCATAAATAATCTGGTATACTTTAGCCAGCCCCTCTTTACTTACACTATTGGCAGCCCAGTGGACAGGCAAGAAGTGTCATAATCTAAAAATATGGATTCACACTGTCCAAATTGCAGCACATTTTGACATTCAGAAAATACATATCAATATAATAGGAGACAAAAACTGTCTACGTTACAATTTGTAGGTAGTCAGGCAGGCCTTTGCACTACATGGTTGGGTGAATTTATACAGAAATATGACCACAAAAGAGGGATACAGGCGGTCCCCTGGTTACAAACAAGATAGGGACTGTAGGCTTGTTCTTAAGTAGAGTTGAGCGAACCCGAACTGTAAAGTTCGGGTCTGTACCGGACTTTTGGGTGTTCGGGACCCGAACCCGAACTATTGGCTGTAAGTTCGGGTCCGATGTTCGGCGCTGTATTGGCGCCTTTTTAACAGCTGCAGGGCAGCCAATCGACGATCGTTTCACTAGTGTGCCCTTAGAAGCCATCACAGCCATGCCTACTAATGGCATGGCTGTGATTGGGCAGTGCAGCATGTGACCCAGCCTCTATATATAGTCCAGACACACAGCACACAGCGTCATTCTGCTATAGACAGTTTCCTGTGCTGCAGAGAGATAGAGGATTTTAGGAGTTAGTGTGCAAAAGTCAGTCAGTCAGTCAGTCAGTCCACATTCCTTGAATTTTCTTCTAATTAGTTAGATCAGTGAGCGATCTAGATAGCTAGAGTAGGGAGTTTCTTTAATAAGCAAAAGAAAGAGGCAGAGAGAATTATTGAAGAGATTCCTAAATCAATTGTACCCTGGCTGGGGTGCAGTGCACAGTCTTTTAACAGTGCCATGAGGCCAGTGCCAGACAAAATATAAAAGTTTTACCTGCAAGCTCAGTGCACCATTAGGACCAACACTGCGTATACTAAGAGATACACCATAGTCTGTGTGTATTCTGCTATTGGAAAAACATTGCATAAAAATTAAATTTTGCTTTTTTTTTTTTCCCCAATAGCATTTTCTGCGTGTTCATACATACACGATGTAGACAGTATCCGTGTATTCTGATATTGCAAAAACATAGCAAAAATTTTTAATTTTGCAGTGTTTTTTTTTTTCCCAATAGCATTTTCTGCGTGTTCATAAACGCTTTAGACACTGTACGTGTATTCTGCTATATACAAAAACACCCATTTAGGGCGAGATCATAAATTTTGAAAATATGAGGAGATTATCAAAAAGGGGACGTGGCCCGGGTCGTGGTGCTGCTGGTGGCGCTCCTGTTGCAGGGAAAGGACGTGGTCGATCTGTGCCAGCTACACGCACTAGTGAAACACCTTCCTCAGGTGCGAGTAGGCGACAGAGCCTGCAGCAGTATTTTGGCGTGCCTAATGAGGCTGTACGAATGTTGAGGCCAGGACAAGTACAGGCGATAGTAGATTGGGTTTCTGCTGACAGTGCCTCCGGTTCCTTCACATTGTCTCCCACCCAGTCTCCTGATGAAAGTTCAGAGTTGGCACCTGCAGCCGATGTCCATCAGTCTTTCACCCAATCAGTCTGAGCCCCAAATCATGCAGCAGTCTCTTCTGCTTTTTGATGACTCTGTTAGCAGGGTTTCCCAGGGCCATCCACCTAGCCCTGCCCCAGAAGTGGAAGAGATTGTGTGCACCGATGCCCAACCACTTATGTTTCATGATGAGTACATGGGAGGACCATCGCAGCACGTCTCGGATGATGACGAAACACAGGTGCCAACTGCTGCTGCTTTCGCCATTGTGCAGACCGACAAGGAGGGCAGGGGTGAATTTTGGGTGGAAGATGATGTGGAGGACGATGAGGTCCTTGACCCCACATGGAATCAACATCATGCAGGTGACCAGTGTAGTTCAGAGGAAGAGGTGGTGGTCGCACAGAGCCACCAGCACAGCAGAAGAGGGAGCAGGGTGCAAAAGTGGAGCGTCCGTCCCCTAGACAGTACGTCTGCTACTGCCCAACGCAGCAAGGGACCGAGCACACCAAAGCCAGGTGCAAGGAGTTCCCTAGCATGGCAGTTCTTCAGACAATGTCCTGATGACAAGACACGAGTGGTTTGCACGCTGTGCAATCAGAGCTTGAAGCGAGGCATAAACGTTCTCAACCTGAGCACAACCTGCATGACCAGGCATCTAAGTGCAAAGCACGAGATGCAGTGGAGTAGACACCTCAAAAACCAAGAAAGGTCTCTGGCTCCTCCTGCTTCCTCTTCTGCTGCAGTCTCGGCCTCTTCATCCACCTCTGTAGTGACAGTGACACATGCCAACCCGCAAACAGAGGATCTGCCAGCAACACTACCACCTGGGTCACCAACCATCTCCACAATGTCCCATGGAAGCGTTTAGCTCTCTATTTCCCAAACACTGGAGCGGAAGAGGAAGTACCCCCCTAGCCACCCGCGATCCCTGGCACTGAATGCCAGCATTTCAAAATTCCTCGCCTTTGAAATGCTGTCATTTCGTCTGGTGGAGACGCAGAGTTTTAAAAGGCTGATGTCATTGGCTGTCCCACAGTACGTCGTGCCCAGCCGCCACTACTTTTCCAGACGAGCTATCCCTTCCTTGCACAACCAAGTGGGGGACAAAATCAGGTGTGCACTGCGCAACGCCATCTGTGGCAAGGTCCACCTAACTAAGGATGCGCGGACCAGTAAGCACGGTCAGGGATGTTATATCTCCCTAACGGCGTCTGGGCCTGAGGCGGATAGCAGTTTGGCGCATGTCCTTCCACCACCGAGGATTGCACTTCAGTTTGCCTCCTGTTGCTAACTCCTCCTACTCCGCCTCCTCATCCTCTACCGCCTCCTCATCCGGTCAGCGTAACACCTTCACCACCAACTTCAGCACAGCCAGGGCTAAATGACAGCAGGCAGTTTTAAAACTTTCCTGTTTGGGGGAAAAACCCCACACCGCACAGGAGTTGTGGAGGGACATGGAACAACAGACCGATGAGTGGTTGGTGGCAGTGAGCCTCAAGCCCGGCCTGGTGGTGTGCGATAATGGGCGAAATCTCGTAGCAGCTCTGGGCCTTGCCGGTTTGACGCACATCCCTTGCCTGGCGCATGTGCTGAACTTGGTGGTCCAGAGGTTCCTTAAGAATTACCCCGATATGCCAGAGCTGCTGCAGAAAGTGCGGGCCGTCTGTGCGCACTTTCGGCGTTCTCACCCTGCTGCTGCTCGCCTGTCAGCGCTGCAGCGTAACTTCGGCCTTCCCGCTCACTGTCTCATATGTGACGTGCCCACAAGGTGGAACTCCACCTTGCACATGCTTGCCAGACTGTGCGAGCAGCAGCAGGCGATAGTGGAGTTTCAGCTGCAGCACGCACGCGTGAGTCGCTCTGCGGAACAGCACCACTTCACCGCCAATAACTGGGCCTCCATGTGAGACCTGTGTGCCTTGTTGCGCTGTTTCGAGTACTCCACCAACATGGCCAGTGCCGATGACGCCGTTCTCAGCGTTACTATCCCAGTTCTATGCCTCCTTGAAAAAACTCTTCAGGCAATGATTGAAGAGGATGTGGCACAGGATGAGGAGGAGGAGGAGGAGGAAGAGGGTTCATTTCCAAGGCTTTCAGGGCAGTCATTTACAAGTGGCTACGAGGGTGGGTTCCTGCACCAACAAGCGCCAGGTACACAATTGTCTGGCAGCAAGGGCACAGTTCTGGAGGATGACGAGGTGGAGGATGACGAGGAGATGGAGGAGGAGCAACTCTACTAATTGCCCTACAATTCTGGAATGAGGAAGATGTCGTTTTTGTCTGCTTGAATCTCCTTGTCTTCAGTTTATTCTAAATGTAGTAGCTTTATAAGCTTTCAAAGCAAATTACTTTTACCACCATTTATACATCTGGCTAATTCTTCAGTAACCTTACAAGATAGGGTCTCCTAAAATACAAAAAAAATATATGTGAACAGCTTGGTGGGAAATACTGTTTGGAAAATCCTGAAGATGGAGTACTGCTGTTATGACAGCTCAAAAGACATAGTTTAGAACAACATTATAAGTAATATAAACAAGTAATTATGTCAGCCATTTGATTTACCCAAGCCTCTGTTGCTTAACGAGATCGAGTATTGCAAGATTATAACTGAGCAGGTTACTAGCTTGAAAAAATGAAACAGGGTCAACCAAAGGGTTCTGCTTAGATTTGGTGGGCTATTTTACTTAGAGACGGTGGGTTGAATTACTAAATACACTATTCACTTTGCAAAGGAAGTTGCACTTTGCATAGGAATTGTTGGTGAATGTTATGAAGTTTCACTTTGCAAAGCATGCCCAATCACATGCAAGAAAAAAAAACAACAAACAAAAAACCCAAAATTTTTGCTTTTACATGATTACAAAATGGAAATCAGCAAAACTTCACTTACAAAACTCTGGGGCAAATTCCCTTGCAAAAATTTGCCTTTAGTAAATCAATCCTATAATTTTAACATTTAAAGTCTTGGATCTCGGATAGATCTTGGATTGTTATTAACAAGGCTTTTCTATTATATTAATCATTTATTATAATAGAATATATCCAGATAACTTTTTGACATTGCAAAGTTCTTGACTTGACTCATTTGAGCTCAATGTCCCTGGAGATCCACATTCTGTAGACAATTATTTTTCCTGCCTTCTTTGTAACTGGTGTGTAATTATTGTAGGGTGGTGGAATATGGGTAAGAATGTAGGTGCTTGTGCTGGGGCCGACAGTCCTTTCAGGGCCAAGGCAGCTGCTTAGCTATCATTAAAGTGGTTGTAAACCCTTACATATACCCAGTGAAGTGACTGGCCTTAGGTGATACACAGAGATGAAACCGATCCTCCTACATAAGTTGTACCTGTCCATCTGCAGTTTCCTCTTCTCTACATCAGTTCAAAGTGCTGAATTTTAAAGTGTGTCTGAGAGTTCAGAAAAAAAGGGGGCAGAGAGCTGAAGTTACACTCTGCAGAGCTCGGTGAGGAGAGCTCTGACAGCTGATTGGAGGGAAGGGACACACCCCCCCCCCTCCACACAGCACGCAGGAACAGAGCTGAGGCTGTCAATCAGCGGGAGGTTCCTCCCCATCATCATTTTTCTCTTAGTGTCAGGCGTGATGCCTACTGATAGCAGAGGACTAAAGCAGCAGACAGAAGTGACACGTGGTGCTCTTAATTGAGTACACACTATAGAGGGATATGCTTTGTTCATATTTCATGTCTGAGGTTTACAACCACTTTAAGCTTTCTAAATGTGCACATATTAGTGCAGCTTTTTATTTCTAAAACTAAATCTTCTAAACACCTTTTTTAGATTGTTTGTGTAGTGGTCATGTGGCTTTTCACTGTTTGTTTCAAGCAGCAGGGAAAGATCCAGGAGGAGGAACATGGGGCAAGCAGATGACAGTGATGTTATTTGAGAAAGCCTGTACTAGCTTCCCATGCCAGTACAGTGCTGTAGCAGTCATATGACAAACATTTCTTAATAACAAAGGAAAATACATAATACAGCTCAATAAAGGGCTTTAAACATTTTTATAATGTATTATTTTTAAAGATTTGTGTATTGTTATTGTTGAATTACATGATGGAGGCTGGCTATATTGACATCACAATGGACGAGAGAGGTGCTTGTTAATCATTGACCTTCACACACCCGAAAAGAAGACTCGTAGTCACATGGGACTAGGCTTGGACTGTTCACTTAAAGAAGCATACACAGTAATGGTGGCAATAGTGATAACATGGGATCCGATGCTGCAGTGGGGACACTAAAATAATAGTGATTAACCGCTTCCCAACCAGCGCGCGCTGATATACGTCGGCAGAATGGTGCTGGTAGGCAAAAGAGCATACAGGTACGTCCCCTTTAAGAAGTGGCACTGCAGGCTACTCGATGTCCGCCGGGTGCCCCCACGATTGTGTCACGGAGAGGTAGAACGGGGTGATGCTTTTGTAAACAAAGCATTTCCCCGTTCTGCCTAGTGACAGGACAGAGATCACTGCTCTCTGTCATCGAGAGCAGTGATCAATGTCATGTGTATTGTAGCCCCTCCCCCTCCACAGTTAGAATCACTCCCTAGGACACTCTTAACCCCTACATCGCCTGCTAGGGGTTAACCCCTTCACTGCCAGTGTCATTTACACAGTAATTAATGCATTTTTATAGCACTGATCGCTGTGTAAATGACAATGGTCCCAAAATAGTGTCAAAAATGTCTGATGTGTCTGCCATAATGTCGCTGTCCCGATAAAAAATTAAATAAAAATGTCATTAAACTATCCCCTATTTTGTAGTCGCTATAAGTTTTGCTCAAACCAATCAATATACGATTATTGTGATTTTTTTTTTTTTTTTTTACCAAAAACATGTAGAAGAATATATATCGGCCTAAAATGAGGAAAAATATATTTTTTTATATATATTTTTGGGGGATATTTATTATAGAAAAAAGTAAAAAAAGAATGCGTTTTTTTCAAAATCGGCGCTATTTTTTTGTTAATGGCGCAAAAAATTAAAACCGCAAAGGTGATCAAATACCACCAAAAAAAAGCTCTATTTGTGAGAAAAAAGGACGTCAATTTTGTTTGGGTACAATGTTGCAGGACCGTGCAATTGTCAGTTAAAGCGATGCAGTGCCGAATCGCAAAAAGTGCTATGGTCAGGAAGGGGGTAAATCATTCCAGGGCTGAGGTGGTTAAGGAAATATGTATGCAATGCAAGTTAAAGTAGAACTATAGGCAAATTTATTTATTTTTATTTTTTTTGGATAGAGCGAGGATGGGTTATAATAATCCCTGTCAGATTTTTTATTTTTTGCCATCTGTGTCCCATTGTGGAGATTTCCTTTCACTTCCTGTACCTTAGCCAAAACACGAAGGGAGCGGAAATCCCTGCACATTAGGAGAATTTCTTGGGGACCCCCAAGTCACCAGAACTAGTGTCAGCATTGGAAGATTTCCCCTCTATTACTTTTCCGGGGACAACCCAAAATATTGGATTTTGTTTTACTTTCAAGTATAATGGTAAACAGGACAAATAGAGAGAGTGAATCTCCCTAACGGGCTCACAGACAGCAATAAAAACTGTCAGGTGTTCTAACCCCTCTCCGCTCTATCCAAAACTAAAAAAATTGATTTGCCTTTAGTTAAACTTTAAATACAAACACATTTAAATAACTTTTTTGTTGAATGGCGCTTTAAAGCGGTTGTATACCCTTAATTTCAAGTTGCACCTACAGGTAAGCCTAGATTAAGGCTTACCTGTAGGTACAAGAAATATCTAATCTAATATTAATCTATAATCTAATATTTGCAAAGAACGATTTACAATGTTGTCTACGGTGCATGTGCGCCGTAGACAACGGTGCATTTAATGGGTTAATCCCCATTCCCAACTGCGGCTCACCGCAGTTGAAGTGTCCCGCGCGCATGCGCGGAGCGATGTCTTCGTTGCTCTGGCCAATCACAGCACCGCAGCAGCGCTGTGATTGGCCGGAGCGGCGATATCCAGAAGAGAGGTGGCTGCGGCTGAAGGGGGAGAAGAGGACGGCGTCGGGGGCCCCGATCTAAGGTAAATGATGCATAATGAGCTAGTATGCTAGTCATACTAGCTCATTATGACTTTGTCTTGCAGGTAGTTTACAAAAAAAAAAAAATTTTAAACGAGTATACAACCGCTTTAAGAATGTGTCGGCATTTTGAAATCTATTACTGTTTCCAACTTTGGATATTGGAAAGAACAGTCATCTATGTAGTAAGTTTACAGTGCCTTGCAAAAGTATTCACCCCCTTGGCTTTTTACCTGTTTTGTTACATTACAGCCTTTAGTTCAATGTTTTTTTAATCTGAATTAGATGTGATGGATCAGAACACAATAGTCTAAATTGGTGAAGTAAAATTAGAACAATATATACATAAAACTATTTTTCAGAAATAAAAAAATTATAATTGGCACTATGTACGTATTCACCCCCTTTGTTATGAAGCCCATAAAAAGATCTGGGGCAACCAATTACCTTCAGAAGTCACATAATTAGTGTAATGATGTCCACCTGTGTCACACGATCTGTCATTACATATACACACCTTTTTGAAAGGCCCCAGAGGCTGCAACACCTAAGCAAGAGGCACCACTAACCAAACACTGCCATGAAGACCAAGGAACTCTCCAAACAAGTAAGGGACAATGTTGTTGAGAAGTACAAGTCAGGGTTAGGTTATAAAAAAAATATCCTATATGCCCTAGGAGCACCATCAAATCTATCATAACCAAATGGAAAGAACATGGCACAACAGCAAACCTGCCAAGAGATGGCAGCACACCAAAACTCACGGACCGGGCAAGGAGGGCATTAATCAGAGAGGCAGCACAGAGACCTAAGGTAACCCTGGAGGAGCTGCAGAGTTCCACAGCAGAGACTGGAGTATCTGTACATAGAACAACAATAATCTGTATGCTCCATATAGTTGGACTTTATGGCAGAGTGGCCAGAAGAAAGCCATTACTTTCAGCAAAAAACAAAATGGCACGTTTTGAGTTTGCGAAAAGGCACGTGGGAGACTCCCGAAATGTATGGAGGAAGGTGCTTTGGTCTGATGAGACTAAAATTTAAATTTTTGGCCATCAAAGAAAACACTATGTCTGGCACAAACTCAACACATCGCATCCCCCAAAGAACACCAGCAGTCAGGACTGGAAAACTGGTCAGGGTTGAGGGAAAGATGGATGGTGCGAAATACAGGGATATTCTTGAGCAAAACCTGTACCACTCTTTGTGTGATTTGAGGCTAGGACGGAGGATTTCCTTCCAGAAGGACAATGACCCCAAACACACTGCTAAAGCAACAATTGAGTGGTTTAAGGGGAAACATGTAAATGTGTTGGAATGGCCAACTTGAATAAGAGACTTATCTAAAGCGACTTAGAGCTGTGATAGTTGCAAAAGGTGGCTCTACAAAGTAGTTAGTAGTAGTTATGCACATTGACTTTTTCTGTTATTTTGTCCTATTTGTTGTTTGCTTCACAATAAAAAAAAATAGGGGGGGCGTGGGACCGAGCTCCAAGATGGACATCTGACTTGGAAGCTCCGCTCAGCCGCCGGAGAAATCGAGCCACATCGGAGCGCACCGCTCACAAACGAAGGTACCAACACACCCCAATAACCGCCAGGCAGCAGGGGAATGACAAAGCGCCGAAAGGCCCCGCCACAACCCGCTAGGATGCCAGATTTCTTCTCTCAGAAATCCCGCGGGCCTTAACAAAATGGCGGCGGACGCCCTTCCTCACAGCGGCCGGGAGGAGAAGCAGGGATCCGCTCTAACGAGCACGCCGGAGCTGTGATTCAGCCGTCACAGGCACAAATACACAGCGGAACCTCATCTGGCACCTCGAGCCCCTCTACAAGAAGCCCGGCCAAGTCAAAACCGAGGATGTCATCTCCCCACAGGCCACACGAGTCAGCAGATATGGAGGTAAGCAGGCCGCAAGCCTACAGCACCTCACAGGCTAATCCACTGACTGACCCTATAGCTGACTTCCCTACTGCAGACAGGCCTATTTCTGATACCATGCTCAAAGAAATGCTGCTATCTCTGAGATCTTCTTTGCAAGCTGACATGGTGACAGGAATAAACCAATGCCACAAAGAAGTGAGAGTAGATCAAATGGAAACCCAAATGGACACTTATGCCTCCACGTATAATACCATGGTAGATGCCCATACTGCTCAGGGGGAGGACATTGCCTGGTTAAAAGATAAGGTCGCTGACCTCGAGGACAGAAGCAGGATGAACAATATCAAGCTGAGGGGAGTACCTGAATCGGTCCCATCCACACATCTCCTGCAATATGCCCACGCATTGTTCTCGACCCTGGTCCCTGAGTTAACTGCACAGGACTTAGGCCCCTTTCACACTGGGGCGGTTTGCAGGCGCTATTGCGCTAATAATAGCGCCTGCAAACCGACCCGAAACAGCTGTTGCTGTGTCTTCAGTGTGAAAGCCAGAGGGCTTTCACACTGAAGCGGTGCGCTTGCAGGACGCTGGAAAATGTCCTGCAAGCCGCATCTTTGGCTCGCTATAGGAGCGGTATATTTACCGCTCCTATAGCGCCCGTTCCCATTGGAAACAATGGGGCAGCGCACCGAACCCGCCCGCAAAACGCCGCTGCAGCGGCGGTTTGCGGGCGGTATTGACCCTTTTTCGGCAATGCGCCGCTAAAACGCCGGTAAAGCGGCGCTAAATATAGCGCCGCTTTACCGCCAGCGCCCCCACCGCTCCAGTGTGAAAGTAGCCTTACTGGTAGATAGAATCCACAGGATTCCGAAACTCGCCTTCTTACCAGAAGGTACCCCGAGGGACATACTCCTGAGAGTCCACTTTTATCACGTGAAAGAACGTATCCTTCAGGCGGCCCGTAAACCTGATTCTAACCCGGCACAATACGTAGATATCCTCTTGCTCCCAGACCTTTCCAGACACACCCTGCAAAGACACCGCAACTTAGCAACGATCACCAAAGCCCTAAGGAATCACAATAAAAAAAAATAAACACCTTCAAAGTTGTGGGCATGTTCTGTAAATTAAATGATGCAAATCCTTAAACAATCCATGTTAATTCCAGGTTATGAGGCAACAAAACACAAAAAATGCCAAGGGGGGTGTATACTTTTGCAAGGCACTATATGTCATGCCGAAATGATAAAAGTAATACATCAAGAGGTTGTGCAGTGAAGGAATTCTTGGGACTCTACCCTGAAAGATGCCTGCTAGGGGCATTCTTAGAAGCTGCTGGAAAGTTAGAAGAAGAAGATGGTACAGTAAGTGTTCGTTAAATTAAAAATGCCACACAAGCAATTATCAGTTGTTGATGCTGGTTTAGGAGGCAGTATATTTGGATAGGCACATTCAGGGAATACTCAGTACATACCTGATATCTTTCTCATCCACCTGCACCAGACACCTAAGCATCTCAAGGACTACAATCTTCATAATGTTTCCAGAAACGGTTAATAAGTGATGGATTCAGGCTCAAGCCCTTTACATACAGTTGATGATGTCTATTGACTTTATGTGCCTTAGTGGTAATAACAATGCTCTGATATAGAGACTTCATATATTGTGGCTGAGTCTTTTTGATGAATATTATTGAAATAGATTTTTGCTGAGATCCCCATTTGCATATTGGATGACTGGCGTCAGAGACATTAATGTTCAGTTGATAGGAGGCCATTATTCAAACCAACTGTAAATTCCCTGTACATATTGTATTCTAGCATTAGAGACTAAGCAGGCTGTCACGGATAACATTTATCAAGTACTATTATTCCTACATTTTTGTGTATATAAGGAACTGATTACTACCTGAACAGGACAGATGTCTGTTTCAGCGCCTACAGGGTATCTTTCAACTGTCCAATTTTTGACAGCTGTAATGTAATATTGGGCTAAAAAGAGCAATATGACTGTTTATACAGGGATACAGTGGATCCTGCTCTGTAATTTATATACATTTGGGATCTGTAACACACATCATACTCCTGACAGGTTCCAGGGGAACCACTTGCCATTTGGATTCTTCCTTTTACCATATGTATACTGTAAGCAGCAGTATTAGTGGATGACAATATTAATGCTAATCAGCTTGCCATCTCACTTTTGATTTAAATGCTGGATGCACAGCTCACAGTAAATACTCTACCCCTCCTCTCCCAAGGGGAAGCACATTGCTGGTAACAGGATAATTTCACACAACATTAACAAACCATTAAGGCTGGGTTCACACCACTGCAAATTGGATGCTGGTTCCCTGCATCCAATTCGCAATAGCAGGAGATTTTTACCTGCTCTCTATGGAGCCGGTTCACATATCTCCGCAGCAGATCCGGCGCGTTTTGCACAAAAACGATGTGTGTCTTTTGGTCCGTTTCAGGTCGGAATTCAGCCCAAAATTCGGGCTGAAATTGGACCTGAAACTGTGAACCAGGACACACCGGACCCCTGCTGTGAGCCAGATGCGGTGATGGTGTGAACCCAGCCTTAATGAGCATTCTACTCAATAGAGGAGATTTACCAAAACGTGTGCACACAGAATCTGGTGCAACTGTGCATATTAACCTAATCTGCTTAAAACTTCAGCTTGTTCAATTAAGCTTTGATAATAAAACCTACCCCTTTCACACTGAGGTGCTTCTAAACTGCCAGTAAAATACCGGGCGCTTTTGAAGAGCTTTTCATTCATTTTAATGGAGAGGGGCGTTTTTTCACCACCACTACTGGACAAAGACACTGACAAACAAAAAACGTTATGACCAGAAGGGGAAGATACATGTCTTACAACCTGGGGACAAAGTCCTTATTGAAAATCTAAACCTACATGAAAAGAGTAAGGCACTTTCACACTCAAAGCACCCGGACGTTGGCGGTAAAGCGCCGCTTTAGCTTTTAACCCCTGCTAGTGGAGAAAAAGGGTTAAAAAGGCCAGCAAAACGGCGCTGCCCATTGATTTCAATGGGCGGGGGCGCTTTAGGAGTGGTGTATATGCCTCAAAGAAGCTGCTAGCAGGACTATCCTGCCAGCGCACCACTCCAGTGTGAGGCGCTTTGCAGGCGCTATAGCGCCTGTAAAACACCTCAGTGTGAAAGGGGTCTAAGATAACCAATTATTGGGGTTCTCAAATTTACATAATCTGTTCACAGTCACCCAAAATTCCAGTTTACCAATTTTCCCCTGTAGATAAAGATGGACCCATCAAAACTTGGCACCGTAATATGATGCCGCTGGCGGAGTCAGGGAGGAAAAGAAATCCTGAAAGGAAGCCGTGACCGCTGCTCATCAAATAGTCCACACCCATGTTTCCTTAACCAACTGTTTAACTATTTTTGTAACTGGTGGCACCCCAATCCCAGATTCAGTAAAATGTCAACAGAAATGTATGGCATATACTCTTTGGGAGAAATGTACTAAAACTGGTGCATACAGAATCTGGTGCAGCAGATCAGTGTAATTAAAAATGCATTGATTACTGTGTAAATGTGACTGTCAGTGAAGGGGTTAACCACTAGGTGGCGCTGTAGGGGTTAAGTGTGTACTAGGGAGTGATTCTAACTGTAAGGGGAGGAGCTATGTGTGACATGACACTGATCACCGCTCCTGAATACAGGGAGCTGTGATCAGTGTCCTGTCACTAGGCAGAACGGGGAAATGCTTTTTTACATTAGCATTTTACATTAGCATTAGCACTTTAGTCTTCTGGACCATGTAAAGTCTGCCTCACGCTGAGCCATTCTGCTTTCAGGTTTTTTTTTCCTCCCTGACTCCACCAGAGGCATCATATTATGGTGCCAAGTTTTGATGGGTCCATCTTTATCTACAGGGGGGAATTGGTAAACTGGAATATTGGGCGACTGTGAAAAGATTATGTAAATTTGAGAACCCCAATGATTGGCTATCTTACTCTTTTCATGTAGGCCTAGATTTTCAAGGACTGTGTCCCCAGGTTGTAAGAAGTGTATCTTCACCTTCTGGTCATAAATTTTTTTGTAGTAGTGGCGTCAGCTATTTCATAAACTTGTGTGAGATCGCTCTTTAATCTCTCCACATAGTTTGCATGAGATTGGATGGGAGCATCATCATCAGTAATTCCAAAAGTCATATCAAGTATAAGATGAGCTTCACTCCCAAACATTAGAAGGTAGTGTGAGAAAGAATCCTGTTGCATCATTCTCAGTGCTATTGTAACCATGCACAACAGTAGCTACATCTCTACACCAGTAGGCCTATTTCAGTGTACCTGGAATATCCAGCAAGGTCCCGTTGAAATTCTAAGGCTGCAGGTGATACAAAGTATGACTTTTTGATCTCACAATAGAGTTAGGTAATGGACAAGCATGCTCTCTAAGTCACATGCTTGATCTGAATGGATTTGCCTGGGTAGGCTGTAGAGAACAAAGAACTTCTGGGCAAGTATACTTGCTACTGTGATGGGTCTCTGATCATGTGAGAAAAGCTGGAGCGTATCTGATGTAATGGCCTGTCACCACCAACACATTGCTAAATTCTCAATAATCGGGATTAATGTGTACAATATCGTTACAAAGAAGTTCCATAGATCCAGCACTTTCAATTTGTCCCAGGCAGCTCTAGTAGGCAGAGTTTTCCTCTGTAGGTAGTGGAGACGGGTTTGACAATGGACGTAGACCAAACAACCCCCGGTTTGGTTTGCGGCAGAACATTCAAACATCGCAAAAGTTGGGAACTGAATAATAAACCCCATTGAATCTATGGGACCCGAACTGGAAAAATCAAAGTGCCCATTTTGAGGGCCTATATGCAAATAATTTGGCATACAATGGTTATGGGGGTCTGGATACTGTCCTGGGGGACATGTATCAATGAAAAAAAAGTTTGTAAAAAACATAATTTTTAAATGCGCTGTGATTAACTGATGCTTAAAGTGAAACCATAAAAATGAGAAATAACATTAAAAATGAAAAATTCCTTTAATTATAGTACATGCGGGGTCCCCTTAGCCTGCCTGTAAAGTGGCATATCTGTACAGTGTATAGAACCTACTGCAGCAATAATGGCATTTATAAAGCCAAAAAAATAAAATTTTCCCTGTAAGGTTTCTTTATTTTATAAACAGCTTGGGGAGCCAGTCTGTATGATGAGGCCACAATTTACACTCGGAACACGATTCGAGATTTTATGGATAAATACTGGTGTCTCTTTTGTAGACTTTGGATAGAAGTAACAGATGCAAAAAAATTGGGCTTTGGTGGTGCCTTCACACCATACTCCTATAGAGGTACTGATGAAAGCAAGAATTGGCCTTGCCATCAAAAATTGAAATGATATGCCCTGGGCAAACAGTGGCATAAAAATTGGGATTTGGGTGTTGGTGGTGCCTTCACACCGTAACCCTATAGAGGTACTGTTGATGAAAGCAAGAATTGGCCTTGCTGTCAAAAATGGAATGATATGCACCTGCCTAACAGGTGCGAAAAAGTTGGTTTTTGGTTGTCAGTAGTGCCTTCACACTGTAACCCTATAGAGGTACTCTTAATAAAAACAAGAATTGGCCTTGCTGTACAAAATTGAAATGATATAAACCTGCCAAACAGGTGCAAAAAATTGGTACATTGGTATCGGTACACAATAAAATCAACACCCACAAAGCTAGGCAGCCTACACAGTCTTGAACTGATTCCACATCTCAAAAATACTTAATCAGCAACATCGGCATTATGGGATTGATAACTGCTGCTAATTCAGAACTGATACATTTTTATAAATGTCAGTGGTCCATGGAGTCTGTGGACAGACACGCTCTCTTATCTGTCACAAGCTGACAGCTCATTTTTTTGAAAAGCCTCACTAAGCATCACCTCCTTCTCCACCACTCCTCTCTTGACCAACAGACGCCTCAAAACTATGTTTTCCATGAGACTGTAATCTACCAGTCTGGAAAGTCTTTACATAAACTCCTCTTCAAGGTGTCTTCAAGAGATTTCATCTTCTGCTCCCTCTTTGGGGATGGGATGAGTTCCGAGACTTTCCGCTTGTAACGGTGGACAAGCAAGGTTGCCAACCAATAGTTATCCTTCTCCTTGATGTCCCTTTGCAGGCTTTGAAGAATGAGGGAGCCAATTCACCACAAGTTAGCAGAGGCAGGAGAAACAGACTCCTCTGTGTCACTGAGGATTACAGTATCTGGAACTGCCAGCCACATACTACTCCCAAGGGTTCTGGGGATGAAAAACCATCTGTTAAGGGTTGACATATGTCTTCCTCTGCTTCAATGCCTCCAAAACTACCAGAATCCTCCTCCTCCCTCTCCTCTTGTATGGTGTTGCAAGAATGGTACCTGCATAAAGCAGGCCTTGAGAGCAAAGGAAGTCTTCCTCATCCTCCCGCTGCTCTGCCTCCAGTGCCCTGTCCATAATGCTAGACAGTGTCTGCCCCAGCAGGAACACAACAGGGATTGTGTCACTGATGCATGCATTGTCAGGGCTCAACATCCTTGAAGCCTCCTCAAATGGTGACAGTACAGTTCATGCATCCTTTATCAGCAGCCATTGGCGTTTTGAAAAAAAGCCAAGCTGGCCTGAGCCTGTCGTTGTGGCATACTCACACAGGTACTCATTGAGGGCCCTCTGCTGCATGTGCAGCCACTACATCATTGCCAAAGTCGAGTTCCACCTGGTGGGCATGTAAAAAATCAGGCGGTTTACAGGCAGGTGGAATTCCCACTGAATTTCAGCCAACCGAACACTGGTTGTGTATGACCACCTGAAATGGCTACAGACTCTTCTGGCCTGCTTTAGCAGATCTTCCAACCCTGGGTACCTATTTAAGAAACTCTGCACTACCAAATTGAGGACATGTGCCAGGCATGGCAAATGTGTCAATTTTCTCTGTCTAAGAGCGGACAGGAAGTTTGTGCCATTATTATTGCATTCCACCATTCCTGGCTCCAGTGGGCATGGCGTGAATCACCTCTGGGCCTGCCCCTGCAGAGCTGCAAGAATCTCTGCTCCAGTGTGGCTCCTGTCCCCTACACAGACCAGCTGAAGCACTGCATGGCAACAATACCTAAAACAGTATAACCAATTATTATTCCCTAGTGAATAATCAAAAAATCCAAAAAGTGAATAGTCCCATGTGAAAGTCCATATAAAGAATTCAAATTAACAAAGTCTTTCTATAGATTTCAAAAATAATAAAAATGATAATACCAGTGATGAACCGAAAAAAATTATTTGGAACACTTTTCACACCACCACCTTCTGAATTTAATGCTTACCAGAAAGTAAGCCAAATATGCAATTGGCTTAAACCCAGCCTTTTAGTGGGAGCAGTAATGGTACGGAGGTACGTGCTGACGTCACCACGCCGTCAACGAGGACGGGAGCTTGTTTTTGTTGCCGGCCGGCTTAAATTTTTATGCTTTGATACTTCGCATTTTTGTAAGTGCAATATTTTTTATTACAATAAATGAGTTCAGACGGTATTCCACTATGGTCTGTTGCTTCTCTCTTTTGGGTTAACATGCATGTGTCGGTACTGAGGATCTCAACGGTTTTCCATGACATGTCCATCTGATGAGCTTTCCACCCAGGAGATTCTTTTGCAGTCTTGGGCTTGCCATCTGAGGGAAAACCACGCATCCGGATCCATAGTTTTGTTCTGATCGAATACCAACAAGGATTTAGTTCGTTTTTTGCTTGTTCCATCTCTTGCTGCTCCCACTAAAAGGCCTAGACTGGGTTTAAGCCAATTGTATATTTGGCTTACTTTCTGGTAAGCATTAAATTCAGAAGGTGGTGGTGTGAAAAGTGTTCCAAATAATTTTTTTCGCTTCATCACTGGTATTATCATTTTTATTATTTTTGGATTCTATAGAAAGACTTTGCTAATTTGAATTTTTTATATTGACTTTCACATGGGACTATTCACTTTTTGGATTTTTTGATTATTCACTAGGGAATAATAATTGGTTATACTGTTTTAGGTATTGTTGCCACACTCAATGCTGATATCATTTGGCTCAGATTTTATATTTAGGTTCCACATTTAGCGCAGCTTCTCTTTTATAAACGTGCATTAATGTACTGCAATATACTATGGTAAATGTGCACTAACGCACTGCAATATACTGTGGTAAACATGCAATAACGTACAGAAATATACTGTGGTAAATGTGCTCCAACGCACTGAAATATACTGCAATAAACGTGCAGTATTGTACTGAAATATACTGCAGGAAACCTGCCCTGACAAAATAAAATGACAGTAAAGTAAAAATGAACAGTCACACTACACTAGATTCACACTAAACTGACACTAAAGTAAAAATGAATGGTGTACATTAGCACTGCACTATCACTAGATTTATACTAAACTGATACTTTACACTCATAATAGAATCACAATAGCCCAATATAGCACACCATCTCGCTAGTAGCACTAAACAGAGCCCTGTTCTATCTCTCGCCATGCCCCTATCACACTGCAATAGCCCGCTATGGGAAGAATATTTTTATAGTGTGGGGTGGGGCTCAGAGCAAATGAGCCATGATTGGATAGAATCATCATGACAGTGACCAATCATGGCTCTGACAGTGCTATGTGCCCTGATTGAGCAAACTTTCATTGCTTCAGCCAATCAGGGCTTCCAATGCTCTGTGGCGGCAGTGCATTGTGGTCAATCAGTGTTCTAAACAAATGATCGAACGCCCCTATAATTTGGGTGTTTGTTGAACGAGCAAGCAGCCAATGTTAGGCCCGAAACTATGCTCGGGCAGAACCGTTCGCCCAACATTTGGCAATAGTCTTCTACATCTAATTGTATGCAGGACCAGTAGACGTAAATAATTGTCATAGCACAGATGGCTATGCTCATAATGTAGTGACTGGAATATTCCATCTCAATGCTTTTGGGGATGTAGTAATTGCCATTTCTCACTATTATACGGTATGTATTAGGTGCTCTTATGCACACTAATCCATTTCTCATCTGTAGCTTATGTCATTCTTTGGCTAAGAGTCTTGCCAAGAGATAAGTATCTTTTGAAAGAACATCTGCTTGTTTCTTTTCCAGAGCCTTCACAGCCATCATACAGATCAGGTCTTCTCCTTGAACTCTTATTAATTCTTCGGTAGTCAGGGCTGGGCAAAAAAAAAAAGCTTGCAAAGGTTACAAGGTGGCTGTGACAGACCTAGCCGGGACACAGGCTTTTTCAAGGAATAAATGCGAGCCTCCTGCCAACCGATTATGGGCCCTGGATTTTAAGGGGCACAGGGTGAAGGAGAGCCCCAACCCCAGTCAGATTCAATGCTGTATATATGTGTATATATAATGTGTGTTGTCTAATGCTGTTGGGACACACACTGTCAGATGCTAGTGTCATGAACTCAAGATGTTAATTGAGAGAGCTGATCACATTGTCCTCTGTACAATGTAGTAGACGGTCCGTCTGTTACTGGTGGTCTCCTGCTATTGTGATAAAATGTCTTGTGGTGGTAATTATGATAATTTATAATCAACTGTGTTTAGCTTGGTGACAACAAGTCTGACCTGTAGTGAAATCCTGAGTCACATCGGCAGCTTAAAGGGATTAGTTTATGTTAAGTTGTTACAGGTGTATTGTTGGAGTGATATGAGCAGGAGGGGGGACCTCCTCTTCTACTGTATATAAATACTTGTCAGTGGTTCTAATAAAAAGAGTCCATGTTGGCACTAATCAAGTGCCGTCTCGTTTGGTGCTTGGGAGCAGTTGGAATATCTGATATCTATATCCAGATTGGGAGGAAGTTATATATGACGAATGCACTCAAGAGGAGTGTAGGGACGTTCCGTCACATTGTTGGCAAGCAGTGGGATGCTTCCTGCAGTCTGGGACATCCAAACCTCCACCTGGATCCAAGGTCCGGATAGCAGGAGAGGAGGAGAGGTACAGATACCAGCCGCCATGGAAGAGGAATTCGGAAGGAGGTTGCGAGAGATGCGGATACAGCACATAGGATCAGTATCGGTGCAGGTCCTGCTGGGATGGTATGAATCTGTCCGCCTACAACTTTGGAAAGAAGCGCTAGCCTGTGAGCAGCGACACCAGGGAAAAGTTCTCCCCTCCATCCATGTAAGGTACTGGTCGCAGTATGAAGTACGGATGCTGTTATTGGGGTAACAACCGAAGCAGGAGTGAACAGCTGAGTTAAGCAGGCTGATCCGGGCAGAAATGCGTTTGGACGAGAGCTACAGAGCCCTCCGGTGGTATGTAGCCCAAGTGTGCCCGTAGACAGCGGATGACAGGCCCACAGAAGGCTTTGATTATGATGGCCTGGGATTGTTGTACTGGAGGCTGTCCGAGGACCCCGACTTTGGGAGTGATCTGGAGTGGCGTTTAGAGGAAATAATGGAGCACAGAGAGCAAAGATTGAATGTCTCGGAAGTGCTCTGGGCACAGGAAGATTTGAAGTTCCTGGCCGCTCAGGAATGGGAGCTGGAGATCGCCTACAGACAGCTGCTAGACTCTGCTCAGCAGCAGGGTGGGGCTCCCTTTGCCTGGGACTATCAGGAAATACCGGCAGACAGCTCTGAAATCCTGGCTGAAGAGTCAGCAATGTGGCATAGTAACAGAGTGCTTTGCCCACCTGCCCCCGCAGCTATGGACGCGGAGGTCTTATGGCGGATGCAGCAAGTGCTGACTGACCTTGACAAACCTGTTACTGCACAAGATGAGGTTGGATGGAGGAATGTGCCTGTCCAGCAGCATGCCAGAGAATCGGCAGTGGAAAATCTGGAGATTTCCATCCCAAAGCTAAAGTGCTGACAACAGGGCAGAGCTTTGCTAACCTCTGCCCAGCACCGATGGCATCTTTTAGGTTACACGGACAGATGGTGAACCTCTATCCCCAGACATCAGTTGTAGAGACAGGGGATTTAATAGACTTTTCTGCTGAGGAAAAACAACCTGATGAGCCTCCATCAGAAGTATTAGGGCCAAACTTCATTGAGCTCTGCCCAGCACCAACAGCAGTATCTGTGGAGTTCCAGGAAGCCGGGGCAGTTGGCCCCTCTCTCCAGCGACAAGCTGATGTAGTGAAGCTGCTACTCCCAGCTGAATCACTGGCAACAGGGCAGAGCACCGCTGGCCTCTGCCTAGCACCTACAGTGTCTCTCCAGCTTCAAGAAGATGGGGCAATCGTTCACACTGTCCAGCAGCAGACGGCGCCCCAGAATGATAACACCAACCCAGCTAAAGTGCTGGCAACCGGACAGAGGGTCCAAGACCTCTGCCCCACACTTGTGGCAGTTCTGGAGGCCCAGGGTGAGGAGGTGGTGGTCACTCCCGAGCTGCAGCTCAGGACCCAAGGAGAGGATGCAATCTGCACTTCACAACTGCAGCTTGAGCTGATATTGGTGGATGGGACTCCAGTCCCCACTTGTATACTCCAGGGATGCTGGGCGGTCAGCCCAGATCCCCAACAGCATGATGGAGTGAGCCCAGTCACCCTGTCTTCTCTCCAGCGGCTGAAAAGACTCCAGGGAGAAGGGCCACTCCAGGCCTCTCCCCAGCGGCGGATATGTTCTCTGAGAGAGGCAGAGGTTGGCTGAGTGAGTAGTGCTCTGTTTGAAACAACTTATTTGGGGTACTGTGTGGGTACAGGCATTAGATCGGTCAGCCCAGATCCCCAACAGCATGATGGAGTGAGCCCAGTCACCCTGTCTTCTCTCCAGCGGCTGAAAAGACTCCAGGGAGAAGGGCCACTCCAGGCCTCTCCCCAGCGGCGGATATGTTCTCTGAGAGAGGCAGAGGTTGGCTGAGTGAGTAGTGCTCTGTTTGAAACAACTTATTTGGGGTACTGTGTGGGTACAGGCATTAGAGGACTGGAACTATGGACTAACTTCGGAGTCAACCCGTCTGGGGTCTCCTCCTGTGTTAGTCTCCTGCTGAAAGGGGAGAAATGTGACAGACCTAGCCGGGACACAGGCTTTTTGAGAGGACTAAATGCGAGCCTCCTGCCAACTGATTATGGGCCCTGGATTTTAAGGGGCACAGGGTGAAGGAGAGCCCCAACCCCAGTCAGATTCAATGCTGTATATATGTGTATATTGTAACATGGGGGTGTTTAACTCAAGTGAAAAGATGCATTTTTTTAATGCAGTGAGTCCTCATCAGACAGGCGTATAGAGTTAAGGGCCTGGTAGCCCACGTTTATTGAAAAAGGAAAAACACAAAAGTCCATCCAGAAGTCCCACGCAGGGGTTTAACTTCATTAAGCATTCATAAATGAAAAACATACCAAGCCACCTGGCTCTCTCTCTTGTCAGCAGTTCCTCTGCTTGCTCTCAACAGAGTTGATTCCTTCCAGTCCCCTGGACTCACTGGCTTCCTTAGTCTTCCCGACTCTCAAGGCTGTCCCTCCTTTCCCAGTCTCTGGGCAAAGAATACCCCTTACACAGGGATGACCCCTCCACAGGTCTGTCTTCATACAGCAGCAGCAAGCTGCTCACACTCCACCATCCTCCACTCATTAGCCCCTCATTATATGGTCTGTGTGCAGCTGGGCACACACCTTGCTTGCCATCGTCAAGACCTGGACACCGTTTGAGATCCCATCCAGGACTAGCAAAACCTGGAGAAAACTGACAGAGCAGTTTTCTCCATTTAAATTCTATAGTCTGCAGATATGCAAACTCTGGATCTCCTTTACCTCCAATTTCAAAGGGACAGAGCTTCGCTCTGCCACATATCCCCCCCCTTTGTTTCGATCCGGAGGGAGGAACACCAGCACCCGTCATGGTTGGGACACCTCTGTGCTGGCTGTCAGCCACGTAGGCCCAACCTTTTTTCCGGGTGCGCTTCCAGGCACGTCCCACCCTGGATCTTAACAGGGTCCTATATTTTCCCATCCTCAGCCTTCTTCTTCTTGGGTCCCTGGGCTTAATCATTTTTTTGGGGGAAACTCTGCTTTCCCTGATCCTACCTTTAAACTCGCTGACATCAGCTTTAACCTTCAATATACACCAGTACAACCTCCTCACTTTGGCATGACCATGCAAGCTGCCACCCACATGGGCCAAATCTTGTCCCATCAGGTGAATTTCTCCACGTCCCCTTGCTGCATCTACTTGGGCTTTACAAAGACACTCCCATGCTTTTTTACGAGTGCACTTCCAAAAGCGATGTTTTCCCACTTCTCTTGGGCCTACACTAGTCCTTTTACCAATCTTGGTACCTTTTTGCACATGAGGTTGATTTCTGAATTTTACGGATCCAGTACCATTAAGGTTATAAAGTGCTCCCTCAATTTCCACTAGACCACCCCTTTTCTCTTTGCTTAATTTAGAAGGAACCACATTTTTAAACACTGGTTTAATGATAAGTGGGGGCTCTTTTATTAGGGTGACAATGGTCCCTCTCTGTACTCCAAGTACGGGCACCCTCTTACTGTCCAAACTTAGCGCCACTTGTTTCCTCATGTACACTGCATGCTTATTTTTGTCAGTTTCATCACTAACATCCTCATATGACTGCAGCCTCATCCTAGTCTCCCTCTGAAGGACATACTGACTGTCTTGCGACTTTAAGGTTTTAAAGTCATGCGACACCTTGCTGAGCTTTGGGCCATTTTCCTGCAACCATTGTTTATAACGATCCTTCTCAGACCTTAGAAATTTCTCAAACCTCAGAAAATCTTCCCCAGAAATACCCTCCTGAACCTGTAGGGGGCCTAATTCTGCTGTATCTTTTACCTCTTCTGTGTCAATCATACCATTCCCTATCTCATTACAATTTTCAGGGTTTGCTACAACCAGATCAACTTGACCAAGATCTTCAGGTCTACCATTATTTTTGTGGTCACCCATGGTAACCAAACCCTTACAAATTGACAATGAGCTGCATTTTTCATCACGGTCAGAAATATCAATGCATTTGTCATATTTCATTTCACTCATGTTCGGCAGGGCAGTGTCTGGAGAGGAACTGCATCCAGCGGAGTGGTTGTCCACGGCAGCTTCACTATCCACCAACTCCACTGGCAGGAGATCCTCTGCCAACAACTGTCCTGACTCCTGACCATCCTCCCATAAAACATTTGGACCTGTGACTACAATCACTTCATTTATGGCTGTGCCATCTGGCACTTCCACCAACACATTTGGCTCGGCATTATCCATTATCACATCATTGGGCCCTTTGTGGATCACAGACATGACCTCTTCTGTGTGTTTGCCCTTATTTGGCGTTTCCATCTCATGAACACCATCATCTGCAGTAGCAAGTGCATCCTTGCATACAAGTTGCTCTGCAGGTCCTTCATCTGGCACTGCAGAAGTCATGTCTGCTTCACTTTTACCAACAGAGGCCTTTTCCAACAAAGCCAACAGGCTTTTTGTCCACCTGTCCCAGTCTGTTATCTCTGTGCTCCCAGAGGTACCACGCAGTACCGCTCCTACTGTACAAGGAGACCCAGAGGGACAGAGTGGTTCAGCAACAGACACATTGCACATATCACTTTGGTTCAAATAAGATTTTGGCACTACATTTTTAACCATAGCAGACAGCAATACCACACCTTCACCACCTTGCTCTGGTGGCGCTTCATTAAACGCATTAAAGCTTTGATACCTGTCGTTGCTAGACTGCATTAACCCATTTCCACCATGAGTGTTTTCAAACATTTCAGTTTTAACATTTAACATCCTGTCATCACTATGTTCAGGTACCCTCTTATCCCTCAGAGCAGCACCAAAGTTGTCCCAGGCAACCTCCGGCTCCAAAACGCAGAGCTCCCTGGGGGTTTCTAGGGGCACCTCTATGGCCTTCTTCACAGTTGCTAGGGGAGATAGCACATCTTTAACCGCATTCACAGCAGGGTTATCTCTAGTGAGCTGCACTAGCCCATTAGCAACTGGACCATTCACTTTAGCCAACACAATATTAGCAGTTTTACCCATCATATTGTCACATTCAAGTTTACCACTTGCCTCCCCACTGGACAGGGCACTGCAGTGAGGCAAGTCCTTTTCCAAACAGACAGTGGATCTCCCATTTGGGGTCACTTCCACTCCAGTGTGCACAGTCACATATTCAGTCTCTTCTATGCATTTACCAGCACCAGTCTTTTTCAACATCAACCCAGCGGTTCCAGCCATTATTTCATTAAAGACAGTCTTACCCACCGCAGTAGTAGGGGTCACCATCTTCATTTGAGTACGTTGTCTCACAAACCAGTCCTCTGCTGCACTTTTACTGGCCCACTCTCCCTGGTGGCCACCGGATGAAATTACAGCAGGCATCTCCAACTGTTTAGCACCCCCTGCCGACACAACAGGAAAATCCTCGTTGCCAGGGGTGACTGCAAACATATTTGCACAGGAATCTGGGCCTGGAGATAAAGACCTTTGCTCCTGGTAATTTTGAAATGCATACGCATCTTTAGGTGGATGCTTAGCTACATATGCCCTGTAGCTCCTCCTTTCCTTTGGCAATCTTTCTCCCGTTGCCATGGGAAACCGAACTCTCCCAGCAGAGCTTTGCTGATTCTCCCAAACTCTTTGATGCATTGTGGCTTTCAACTTGCCACCACTCTCTGCAGGCAATACTTTTCTCATATGGTCTGCAGACTTGACATCACCGCCGTTGCTATGGGCAACCACATACCTCTCCAACTTCCGGTCAGGCTGTCGGTCCATGATGCGATGGAACTCTCCTCTAAAAAGGATTTCCTCTTTAAACTTGCGGTAGTCATCCTGGTCTCCGTCCATCAAATGGTAAACCGACCGGAACTCTATCCGTAATAAGGTTGGCAGCAGTTTTGGCCACCAATCCCTAGGCCATTTTCTCTTTACAGCAACTTTTTCAAATCTTACAAGGAAGTCCCCAACCTCCTCTGTAGGCAGCATGGGTTGCATATAGTCAGAGGCCAAGATCTGAGCCCCTTGCACTGCGCCACACTCTTTGCGATTCTGCTTGAACCATTCATTCACTGTCTCACACATCACTGGCCCCTTTTGACTGGCCCTCCAAGGTGGAGACATCTTCTCAGGCCACGCTGAGCTCACTTCACCTTTAACTTGATTTAACATGAACTTCTTGTGTTTTGACTGCCTCATCCTTGCAGTCACATGCACAGCAGCTTGTTACACAGTTCACAGCATAGAAAAAAAAAAAATTCTCACAAGTGCACTACCTGCACACAATGCAACACAGTCAATTGAACTCCTGCGCAATGCAGTTTGCGTGGCTGCCACACACAGCTAGCAGCAGTTCCTGAAATGACTCACCACTGGCGCAGAGACCGGATTTCACCGTCTGTATGCCCGCATTCGAACACCACTTGTAACATGGGGGTGTTTAACTCAAGTGAAAAGATGCATTTATTTAATGCAGTGAGTCCTCATCAGACAGGCGTATAGAGTTAAGGGCCTGGTAGCCCACGTTTATTGAAAAAGGAAAAACACAAAAGTCCATCCAGAAGTCCCACGCAGGGGTTTAACTTCATTAAGCATTCATAAATGAAAAACATACCAAGCCACCTGGCTCTCTCTCTTGTCAGCAGTTCCTCTGCTTGCTCTCAACAGAGTTGATTCCTTCCAGTCCCCTGGACTCACTGGCTTCCTTAGTCTTCCCGACTCTCAAGGCTGTCCCTCCTTTCCCAGTCTCTGGGCAAAGAATACCCCTTACACAGGGATGACCCCTCCACAGGTCTGTCTTCATACAGCAGCAGCAAGCTGCTCACACTCCACCATCCTCCACTCATTAGCCCCTCATTATATGGTCTGTGTGCAGCTGGGCACACACCTTGCTTGCCATCGTCAAGACCTGGACACAGTTTGAGATCCCATCCAGGACTAGCAAAACCTGGAGAAAACTGACAGAGCAGTTTTCTCCATTTAAATTCTATAGTCTGCAGATATGCAAACTCTGGATCTCCTTTACCTCCAATTTCAAAGGGACAGAGCTTCGCTCTGCCACAATATATAATGTGTATTGTCTAATGCTGTTGGGACACGCACTGTCAGATGCTAGTGTCATGAACTCAAGATGTTAATTGAGAGAGCTGATCACATTGTCCTCTGTACAATGTAGTAGACGGTCCGTCTGTTACTAGTGGTCTCCTGCTATTGTGATAAAATGTCTTGTGGTGGTAATTATGATAATTTATAATCAACTGTGTTTAGCTTGGTGACAACAAGTCTGACCTGTAGTGAAATCCTGAGTCACATCGGCTGCTTAAAGGGATTAGTTAATTTGTTTATGTTAAGTTGTTACAGGTGTATTGTTGGAGTGATATGAGCAGGAGGGGGGACCTCCTCTTCTACTGTATATAAATACTTGTCAGTGGTTCTAAAAAAAGGGTCAATGTTGGCACTAAGCAAGTGTCGTCTCGTTTGGTGCTTGGGAGCAGTTGGAATATCTGATATCTATATCCAGACTGGGAGGAAGTTATATATGACAAACGCACTCAAGAGGAGTGTAGGGACGTTCCGTCACAGTGGCAATATGCCTGAGGTATGCTCTCTCCTGGCTGACATGTCTTTAGGGACCAGAATACTTTTTGCTGATGACATGCTGAGAATTGGTTCAGTCATCGTCCTAGGTAAAGGGATTTCACCTTATTATCTAGGTGTGCACATTTGAGGTCCGCATGCATTCTGCATTCTATCTGCATGGACGATACATTAGGCTGAAATTATAGTTGAATAAACCAACAATCCTTCAGGAGTCAGGATATTGAGGATTGTTCAAAGGATTGTTGTCAGTCTCAACTTCACATTCAACTCCATAGAGGTTGTCGTGCAGTTTATCTGCCACAGCCCCTTCCAAAGCAAGGATTTCAAGTTTATATGTCAATCTGTTCTTTTCTTTTGGAGATAAGCTTTCACTGAATAATGTTTTCAGTTTCTTGCTCCTGGTATAGTACTCCTACTAAACCTTCACTCCTACCATCCACATGAAGGGTAAATGTTTTTCCTGGAACAGTATATGCCAACACTGGTGCATGTGTAGGGCAGTACTTAAAGAGGAACTGCAGTCTGCTCACATAATTTGTAATAAAAAAACATCTTTGCCATTCTGAAGCTTCCCTCCAACCACTCTGCATATTATTTTATATATACTGTGATTCTGTACTTGCCAAATATGCTGCAGAAATCTCCCTCCACTGAGTCTGACTGCAACCATTTTAACTGTGGGCAGCTGAAGCTGCTGCCTGTTCACTTCCTGGATTTACACAGACACACAAAGGCACACCTCCAGCTCTGCAGCTCTCATTGGCACTCTTATGACTCACCCCCTCCCTTCCTGGCAAACTCTCACAAGAGTAAGAGAGAGAGCTGTGCATGATGTCATAAGCCTAGGCTTTTTACCAGACAAGAAACAGGAAGTGGGCTGTATAAGGTATTTACT
Organism: Lithobates sylvaticus; assembly: GCA_028564925.1. Taxonomy (NCBI): domain Eukaryota; kingdom Metazoa; phylum Chordata; class Amphibia; order Anura; family Ranidae; genus Lithobates; species Lithobates sylvaticus. The sequence continues at coordinate 158,608,493 of CM053033.1, forward strand.
GACAAAAAAAAATATGTTTTACTGTCCAAAGTTAAAACAACAAGGGCAGAAGATTTAATAAATGGAAAGCTGAAAAATTACTTAAGGTCTTCTTTAAGCTGTTCAATACTGGACACGTTCTCCCCATTTCTGCCCAGGCCAATTTTCAGCTTTCAGTGCTGTTGCACTTTGAATGACAGATAGTTTCGTGGTCATGCAGCACTGTACCCATATGAAATTGTTATCAGTTGGCTCTCCCCCCCCCCCCCCCCTACCCGTTTTTTGCTGACTTCTGGTGCTGCATTTCTTTTAAGGTCTTCATAATTTCTTTTACTGTTTTTATGGTTGGCCTCGTCTTTGGGCATTGTGCTATAAGATGTCAAACCCACAGCCATAACATTTCTTTCAAGAATTTGTCCAGTGTAAACCATTCAAAACACTGTCTTCTGCATCGTAAATTGAACTACTAAAAACGAAATTGAACTACTTGGGCCAGTAAGTTTTGCATCTCAGATTTGAATTGCACCTTGTCAGGGCTGGGCCCTTCCTTCTCTGAGCTGGCACAGTTACTCAGCTGTTGTTTATATCCTGCTCATCAGTCCTGCCTACTTTAGCTGTCCAGTCCAGAGGATCGCTGCCTTCGCCTTGGTCAACATCACAAGTAACATCTCCTGCGTTACTGTTTAAAGACTGGCTTTGCTGACATCCCTTCTGGCTCCGGATCCTGCTTGCTGTTCCACTACTTTGGTCCCTGGCTTCTGGCTTGGCTGACTATCCGTTCCGGTGGCTGAACTTTGGCTATGTTTTGACTACGCTTGTTTTTTTAATTTTTATTATTAAACAAGTGTGATTTAACTGTACTTCTGTCTTGGTCTGATTTCATGGTTTCTGACAGTAGGCGAAGGCCATGAATTCAGAAGATGCAGTCAATCCACTTGTTGGTAATATTTTTTCCAGAGTGGATGGACTGTATCACTGCATGGATCAGTTCGTCATGGAGTTGCAAATGCTCCTGAGTTGCATGGCTCACCTGGAATCTCCCACTGTGCCCGCCACCTCGAGCATTACCTCTATAAGAGGTATGTCTGGTTCCGCTCTGCTTCCCCATCGATTTGGGGGCGATCCAGTCCAATGCAGAGGGTTTCTCAACCAGGTTGAGATATACTTTGAGATGCTTCCTCAGGCATTTCCCACGGACAGAAGCAAAGTAGGTTTCTTGATATCTTTGCTTTCTGAGAGAGCCTTGGCCTGGGTAAACCCTCTATGGGAGACACAAAAACCTGTTGTCTTGAGTTACCCTGAGTTTGTGGATTTGTTTAAAAGGGTATTTGACGTTCACACATGCTCCGCTTCTGCTGCCAAGTGCCTCATGTCCATCGAACAGAGTACGAGAACTGTTGCCGTCTACGCAATGGAATTCCGTACTCTGGCAGCAGAGGTTGCGTGGAACAATGAGGCCCTCGTGGCTGAGATAGAAGGCCAAGATATACCCACTGAGCTGGAGAAGTTGATCATGTTTGCCATCCTCAGACTCAGAGAAAGACTCTCTTTAAGGAGCACTTGCGGAAGCATCCTGTACATTTGTCTCCAAGCTTTGCAGTCCCACCCATGCCTCCCTCACCTCCCATGCCTCCTGGTACCGAGTTAGGCAGTGAAGGTGAACCCATGCACCTAGGTTTCACGCATCTCTCTGCGGATGAGAGAAACTTTAGGAGGGAGAGATTGTACCTTTATTGTGGCCAGGCAGGTCACTTTTTGAAGTCTTGTCCTACCTGTCCAGGGAATGCCCGAACCTTGAGGTCCTGTCATGGACAGACCTTAGGTGGCGTTGTTTCATCCCCAGTTATCCAGAAGGATAAGCCCCTGGTTTTGGTCACCCTTTCTTGGGCTGAGTCGTCCATCGAGATACAGGCTCTAACCGACTCTGGGGCTGCAGGCCTGTTCGTTGATGCTGCCTTTGTATCGAAGCACTCAATTCCACTGCAGCTGTGTGACACTCCACTTGCCATTGAGGCTCTTGATGGGAGACCTCTACAGCCTGCCTATATGACTCATGAGACGGTTCTGTTGTCCATGGCCGTAGGGGGCTCTTCACCATGAGATAATCCAATTCCAAGTTATTTCCTCACCTAAGTTTCCGCTGGTTATTGGTTATACTTGGTTATAGAGGCACAACCCCTCTTTTGATTGGCTCCGTGCTAAGGTTCTCTCCTGGTCACCATGATGCAGTGAGACATGCTTCCAGAAGATAGCCAAGGTCCTGTGTACCTCTTCACGCTCCTCCCTGCCGAAGAAGTACCACAATTTTAGCGATGTCTTTGACAAAGGTCAAGCCGGTAGTTCACCTCCACACCGGCCATATGATTGCGCAATTGACCTTCTGCCTCCTGCCATACCCCCTCGTGTCTGGGTATACCCTTTGTCGGTTTTGTTGGATAAGGCCATGGAGGAGTATGTTGCAGATGCACTTTCTCAAGGTTTCATCTGCAAATCCTTGTCTCTTGCTGGTGCTGGTTTCTTCTTTGTGAAGAAGAAGAGTGGTGAACTGAGACCTTGTATTGATTATAGGGGTCTCAATCATTTCACGATTAAGAATGCCTATCCGATTCCGTTGATTACAGAGTTATTTGACCGCCTCAAGGGAGCAACTGTTTTCACGAAGCTTGATTTGAGAGGGGCATACAATCTCATGAGGATTAAGGAGGGCGACGAGTGGAAAACTGCATTTAATACCAGAACAGGCCATTATGAGTACCTTGCAATGCCTTTTGGCCTTTGTAACGCCCCAGCAGTTTTCCAGGAATTTATTAACGATGTCCTCCTAGATTTGTTGCAGGTATGTGTGGTGGTTTATCTCGATGATATCCTCATATTTTCCAAGTCCCTGGAGAGCCACCACACGATGTCTGTCGTGTGCTTCAGAAATTAAGAGAGAACAATCTCTATTGTAAACTGGAAAAGTGCGAGTTCCATCGTGAACAGGTTCAATTCCTGGGCTATGTCATTTCCACTGCTGGTTTTTTTGATGGACCCAGAGAAACTTTTGGCAGTCCTACAGTGGCCCTGACCTGTGGGTTTACATCCTCTGCAGCGTTTCCTGGGCTTTGCCAACTATTATCGGAAGTTTATTCGTAGCTTCTCATCTCTGGTCAAGCCCCTGACTGATATGACCAGAAAGGACAGTAACCCACAGAGTTGGTCTCTGGTGTCCATTAAGGCCTTTGAGAGTCTCAAGGCTGCCTTTGTTTATGCTCCTGTTTTGGCACATGCTGATCCTACGTTACAGTTTATCCTTGAGGTTGATGCTTCTGAGACTGGTGTTGGCACCCTTCTGTCTCAACGTCCCACCTTGTGGCTACTGTTCCAAGAAATTGTCGCCTGCAGAGTTCAATTACAAGATTGGTGACATAGAGCTGTTGTGATCATTTTATCCCTGAAAGAATGGAGACATCTCCTTGAAGGTACCACTGTGCTGGTTCTCATTCTTACTGACCATAGGAATCTCACATTCTTGTCTGAGGCTAAACGTCTCTCTCCCAGAAGGGCACGATGGGCTCTTTTCTTGTCAAGTTTCAATTACATTGTCTCATTCTTACCAGGGTACTAAGAATGTAAGGGCTGATGCCTTGTCACGACAATTTTCCTCCACTTCCAGGTTGGAGTCTGTTCCGGTTCCTGCGATTCCTCCTAATCGTATTCTGGCTACGATTCGCGCCAGTCTCACTTCTCCTTTGGGTGATAAAATTCTTGCTGCTCAGGTCCATGCTCCTCCTGAGAAACCTTGTGACCGCTGCTTTGTCCCAGAGAGTCTCTGTACTGCCATGCTCCAGACTTAATATTCTCCCAAGGCAGCTGGCCACCCTGGGAAGAATCAACTCGTTGGGGCCATTTCCCAACAATTCTGGTGGCCTATCTACGTGCTGATGTAACTGCCTTCATAGTTGCCTGTTCCGTGTGTGCTCAGAGTAAAGCCCCATACACACGCGCGGATTATCCGAGGACCAGGTCCGTCAGACCATGTCCGTCATACTTTGTCTGATGTTGGTTTTGCGTACACACGGTCGGACAAAGTTGTCGGAAAATCCGATCATTCTGAACGTGGTGACGTTTGTTGCCTACGACGGGACTACGTAGAGGCTAGTAGCCAATAGCTTTGGTCTTGTAATGTGATCTGAGCATGCGTAGCACTTTGTCCGGTCGGACTACCATACACACGATCGGATTTGGTGTGATCGGACCTTGTTGTCCAAAAATCTATCCAACAGGAGATAGGACTTTGTCCGTCAGACAATCTGATGGAAACTGTCCGATGGTGCCTACACACGGTCTGATTTTCCGACAACATTGTAGGATAGGACAGAATCTATCGGAAAATCCTACCGTGTGTATGGGGCTTAAGACTCCACGACACCTTCCAGTGGGCCTCCTACAACCCATACCTAATGGAGAGAGGCCCTGGACCCACGTGTCTATGGATTTCATTGTGGAGTTACCCAACTCCCATGGCAACACAGTTATCCTTATGGTGGTTGACCGGTTCTCAAAGATGTGTCTCTGTGATTGTCTCAGACAGGGGTAGTCAGTTTGTGTCCCGGTTCTGGCGAGCCTTTTGTGCACAGTTGGGAATTCAGCTTGCTTTTTCCTCTGGGTATCACCCGCAGTCTAACGGGGCCGCAGAACGAGCCAATCAGTCCTTGGAGCAATTCCTTCATTGCTATATTTATGACCATCATAACAACTGGTCAGACCTATTAACATGGGCAGAATTTGCTCACAACAGTGCCTTGAATTCTGCTTCTCGATTGTCCCCGTTTATGGCGAATTATGGTTTCCAACCTTCCATGTTGCATGACTCGTTTGTTCCGCAGAGTATTCCTGCATTAGAGTAGCATCTTCATGGTCTTCGTTCTACTTGGGCACAAGTCCAGGAGGCTTTGCGTTATGCTAATGATAGGTACAGACTCCATGCTGACCGCAGACGCCTGCCTGCGCCTTCATACCAGGTTGGGGAAGGGGTCTGGCTGTCATCTTGCAATCTCCAACTTCGTGTTCCCTCACTAAAGTTCGCACCTCGGTTTATTGGGCCTTTCCGTATTCTTCACCGGATTAACCCAGTGGCTTACGCATTAGACCTTCCTTCTAATATGCGTATTTCAAATGTATTTCATGTCTCCTTATTAAAACCTTTGGTCTGCAACCACCTTACCACCTCGGTGACAGGTCCTCAGTCTGTACAGGTTGAGAACCATGAGGAATATGAAGTACAGTCCATTGTTGACTCCCGTAGGTTCTGTGGGCGCATACAGTACCTGGTGCATTGGAAAGGGTATGGTTCGGAGGAGCGCTTTTGGGTCTCATTCTCGGACGTACATGCACCTGTCCTCCTCCGTGATTTCCATAGACATTTTCCCCTAAAGCCTGGTGGTCCTCTGAGGGGGAGGGGTCGTTGAGGAGAGGGTACTGTCAGGGCTGCGCTCAGCCCTTCCTTCTCTGAGCTGGCCGCTGTTAGCCAATTGCCAGCTCCCATATCTCTCTACAGTTTCTCAGCTGTTGTTCATCAGGCCTGCCTACTTAATCCTTGGTCAATATCACAAGAAACATTTCCTATGTTCCTGTTTAACCACTTCAATACCAGACACTTAGACACCTTCCCGCCCAAGCCAATTTTCAGCTTTCAGCGATGTCGCAATTTGAATGACAATTGCGCGGTCATGCTACTCTGTACCCAAACAAATTTTTTATCATTTTGTTCCAACAAATAGAGCTTTCTTTTGGTGGTATTTGATCACCTCTGCGATTTTTATTTTTTGCGCAACAAACAAAAAAAGACCGAAAATTTTGCAAAAAAACAAGTTTTTCTTTGTCACTGTTAATTTTTTTTGTAAATAAGTGCGTTTTCTTCTTCAATGATGGGCACTGATAAGGCGGCACTAATGGGCACTGATAAGGCGGCACTGATGGGCACCGATGAGGTGGCACCAATTAGGGGGCACCAATGAGGTGGCACTGATGATGGGCACTGATAGGCGGCACTGATGGGCACTGATAGGTGGCACTGATGGGCATTGATAGGTGGCACTGGTATGCGGCACTGATGGGCACTCAGGTGGCACTGATGGGCAATCATAGGCGGCACTGACGGGCACTCATAGGCGGCACTGACGGGCACTCATAGGCGGCACTGATGCACACATATAGGTGGCACTGATAGGTGGCATGGATGGGCACTGATAGGTGGGCATGGGTGGGCACGGATGGGCACTGATAGGTGGCACTGATGGACACTGATGAGTGGCACTGATGACACTGATGGGTGGCATTGCTGGGCATCCCTTTTTGCATCCCTTTTTTTAACTTTTTTTTTTATTAAATATGATGTGCCAATCAGTGCCCATCTGTGGGCACTGATTGGCATATTTTTGGCATTTTTTTTAACATGTGGATGGCCATGGGGGATGTACCTGGCCATCCACATGCTGGGGGCTTCCCTGGTGGTATTGGGGGCTTCCCTGGTGGTCCTGGGGGCTTCCCTGATGGTCTAGTGTGGGCATCTGAGGGGGGGCTGCGCTGATAAACAATCAGCGCATACCCCCCCTGTCAGGAGAGCCGCCGATCGGCTCTCCTCTACTCGCGTCTATCAGACGCGAGTGAGGAAAAGCCGATCAACGGCTCTTCCTGTGTACATCGTGATCAGCCATGATTGGACACGGCTGATCACGTGGTAAAGAGCCTCCGCCGGAGGCTCTTTACCGAGATCAGTGTAGCGGTGTGTCAGACTGACACACCGCTCCACCGATCGCCGCGATGCGCGCCCCCACGGGCGCGCGGCGGCTGTTATCCTGAAGAACGTCATATGACGCCCAGTCAGGATAACGAAACCACTTCCCGGACGTAAATTTGCTATTGACCGGGCGGGAAGTGGTTAAAGACTGGCTTAGCTGACATCCCTTCTGGCTCCAGATCCTGCTTGTTGTTCCACTACTTTGGTCCCTGACTTCTGGCTTGGCTGACTATCCGTTCCGGTTACATAAATTTGGCTATGTTTTGACTATGTTTGTTCTTTTTATTTTTATTATTAAACAAGTGTGATCTAACTTTACTTCTGTCTCGGTCTGATTTCATGGTTTCTGACACACCTGATGCTTGGTCCCCCCTTATTGTTTATAGTCTGATTCATAAAATAGACTCGTCTTCATCTTCTGCATGAAATATTTTTCTCACTTGAGCAGGACACATGAGAACCTTTTCTTTCTCTGAAGTTGGCTCCATTCTAGAGGGTCTCTCCAAATTGTTCTTTTCCAACAAAGATTCCACTTCCCTGCTGACAGATTTATTTAGAGCAGCTTGACTTTAATATTGGCTATCCGCTGTAAATTCTAACCCAGGAAACAAGCTGTGAGGTCCTTCCTCCATTCTAGAAGTGCATAGGAGGGGGGAAGTATCAAGATCTGAGTGGTACTTGGTTGCTGGAGTAGTTATCTGACAACTTTGCTCCTCCGTTCATCCATCTCCATGTATATACATCACAGCTCTAGTTAACCATTCTGTTCTTCGCACCACTGGGCAGCAACTTCAAAAACCATCTTGTTTAGCGACCTTGGGCATAGAGAAACCAGTTGGAGAAAGCTTGTATCCCGAGCAAGAGACCCCAAATGTAGCTGTATGTGTTGGCTTTGAGAATTTATGTGGGCACACCACCTACCTGAATCTGATCACACACACAAAATCCTGTGTCGCAGTGAGACGGACACTTTTAAATAATAAGCAATAGCAGCTGCATGCTGAGAGAGAGAAAAAGCAACAAGTTCAATTATCAAACGTGAAATCACAGTTTTGGCATTACACCCTGTTCCAAATTATTATGCCAATAAAATTTTTCTCATTTACCTAAATAATTGATGTAAACAACAGTCAGCATAATTCTCATGTTATCAACTATTAAGAGTACAATTCAAATTTTATTGAACAAACCTCCTAATGATAACTGTTTTTTTTTTCAAAATAAAAAACTTGAAATGCACTGTTCCAAATTATTAAGCACAGTAAGTTTCAAAACACTTTTTTAGGTTGTAAAGAACTGAAAATTTTCATTTGTTGTGTTTGCAATATATTTACTGAAATCAAAAGCTATTTCAATCAAACTTTGAACAACATTTTAACTTTTTAAACATTTTGACAGGTCACATTACATTTTAACATAGGACCCCATATTTGATAGCTTGACAAGTCTTGCATTCATTGAACTTGTGAGTTTTTGGACAGTTTCTGCTTGAATTTTTTGCAAGATGTCAGAATAGCCTCCCAGAGCTGCTGTTTGGATGTAAACTGCCTCCCACGCTCATAGATCTTTTGCTTGAGGATGCTCCAAAGGTTCTCAATAGGATTGAGGTCAGGGGAGGATGGAGGCCACACCATGACTTTCTCTCCTTTTATCCCCATAGCAGCCATTGATACAGAGGTATTCTTTGCAGCATGAGATGGTGCATTGTTATGCATGAAAATGATTTTATTACGGAAAACATAGTTCTTCCTTCTGTACCAGGGAAGGAAGTGGTCAGTCAGGAACTCCACATACTTTTACACCTTCGGGGACCCTAAAGGGGCCGACCAGCTCTCTTCCCATGATTCCGGCCCAAAACATGACTCCACCACCGCCTTGCTGACGTCGCAGCCTTGTTGAAACAGGGTGGCCGTCCACCAACCATCCACTACTCTATCAATCTGGATCATCCAGGGTTGCACGACACCCATCAGTGAACAGGACTGTTTGAAAATTAGTCTTCATGTATTTTTCTGCCCAATGCAGCCATTTCTGCTTGTGAGCATTGGTTAGTGGTGGCCGAATGAAAGGTTTATGCACAGTTGCAAGACTCGGGAGGACTCTAAACCTTGATGTCTGTGGGACTCCAGAGGCACCAGCAGCTTCAAATATCTGTTTGCTGCTATGTAATGGTGTTTTAGCAGGTGCTCTCTTGATCCGATGCATGGATCTGGCAAAAATCTTCCTCAATGTGCCTTTATCTTCACGAAACCCATCTGTGCTCTGAATCAGCCACAAATCTCTTAATAGTGGGATGATCACGCTTAAGTTTTCGTGAAATATCTAATGTTTTCATACCTCATCCAAGGCATTGAACTATTTCACTCTTTTCGGCAGCAGAGAGATCCTTTTTCTTCCCCATATTGCTTGAAATGGTGCTCTGCTTAACAATGTGGAACACCCTCCTTTAGTAGTTTTTCCTTTAATTAGCTCACCTGGCAATCTAATTATCACAGGTGTCCAAAATTGTTTTCAGTGATCAAAAGAGCCCTGAGATACAATGCCATCCATGAGTTAAACTGAAAAACTAAATATTTAATCTTTATGATATTGAAATAAAATTTGCATAATAATTTGGAACAGGGTGTAGAACATATGGGCTCTGAAATAATGCATTTGGGTGGCAAAAATATGAATGCAATCTACCTACTTTAGAGAGAACCTCTGGGGGAATCAAGGATGGAAAAGGACCTGGGGGTCCTAGTAAATGATAGGCTCAGCAGTGGCATGCAATGTCAAGCTGCTGCTAACAAAGCAAACAGAATATTGACATGCATTAAAAAGGGGATTAACTCAAGAGATAAAGCGATAATTCTCCCAGTCTACAAGACTCTGGTCCGGCCTCACCTGGAGTATGCTGTCCAGTTCTGGGCACCAGTCCTCGGAAAGAATATCCTGGAAATGGAGCGAGTACAGAGAAGGGCAACAAAGCTAATAAAGGGACTGGAGGATATTAGTTATGAAGAAAGGTTACAAGCACTAAACCTATTCTCTCTGGAAAAGAGACACTTGAGAGGGGATTTCATTTTAATTTACAAATACCATACTGGTGACCCCACAATAGGGATAAAACTTTTTAGTGGAAGGGAGTTTAATAAGACACGTGGCCACTCATTAAGATTAGAAGAAAAGAGGTTTAACCTTAGACTGCGTAGAGGGTTCCTTACTGTAATGTACCGTACACACGGATTGTCCGCCAGACTAAGTCTGACGGATAGTCCGGCCGAAAAGTCAGATCGTGTGTATGTGGCATAAGCATGACAAGGATGTGGAATTCCCTTCCACAGGCGGTGGTTTCAGCAGGGAGCATCAATAGTTTAAAAAAAAACTATTAGATAAGCACCTGAACAACCTCAACATAGAGGGATATACAATGTAATACTTACATATAATCACGTAGGTTAGACTTGATGAACTTGTGTCTTTTTTCAACCTCACCTACTATGTAACTATGAATAACTGTGTAAACAAATTCATGTGTAAAGAAAGTATCAATGACCAACCTTTTAGATAATTTACCTTTAAAAAGCTTCTCTCAGTTTACTTTATACAGTAGACACTACTGTAAAGCAATTGTCTGTTTGCATCCTCTGTATGTAGCTGAGCAGTCTTTCCTTAAATATGTGATAACTGTTGTCTACCACACTATCTCCTGATGTGATGAAAAAATTACTGGCGATATATCAGTTCTGTATGCCAGCAGACAAATTAAACTCTAGAAATCTGAGAGATAGTCATTGCAGCACAAGAAACTTCTTTGCAAAGACCATATGACACTTATGATGCAGCAGTCAGCTCTCCATAGCCCGTTTATGTAAACAGAAGAAACAGGTGGAATCTGCTTCAGCTTCCCTGCACTGTCCTCTTGGCAAGGGACAACAAGAATCTGAGTGAAGAATTCACAGGATGCCTCCCTGAAGTTCCTCTTATGCCGCGTACACACGTTCGGACTTTGTCCGCCGGATTTTTGAAAATGAACGGACTTGCCCACACACGGAGCAGTCTGTTCATTTAGAACGTAACTGCAGGTAGACGGAGCTAGCGAAGGCAGGGAATGCCGCCGCACTAGCCCCGTCACCTGGCATGGATTTAAAGGGACTCCCCACGGTGTAAAATGTAAAGTAAAAAACCACACAATTTTGAAAAAATATTTTATTGCACTGCTCCGGGGGTCTTATTCCGTCTTGGGGGTCTTCTCGCCGGACTCCTCCGCCATTTACCTTGCTCTTTTACTGAGCGGAGGAGGCCGGCTACCTTCTTCGTCGTCGACGTCGTCGTCTGGGGGTCTCAATCCACCTTCTTCCGCCTTCTTCTTCTTCTTCTTCCGATGTTGACCCGTCGCTCTCTCTGGCCGGAATGCCAGAGCCGCGCTGTGCTGGGACTTATTTAGGGACAAGGGGACAGGGTCACATGCTCATGTCACATGGTGACCCCGCCCCCTTGTGATGTCACAGTCCCGGAGGATGCTGGGACTGTGACATCACGATTTACACCTTAGGTGAATGGGTAGGGGTACATCGTACCCCATACTCATTCACATAGGGTGGGGGGCCGGGATCTGAGGGCCCCCTTATAAAAGGGGGCTCCCAGATTCCAATAAGCCCCCGCCCGCAGACCCCGACAACCAACGGCCAGGGTTGTCTGGAAGAGTCCCTTGTCCTCATCAACATGGGGACAAGGTGCTTTGGGGTGGGGGGGCCGCACGGCCCCCCTTTCCCCAGGGCACCCCCCATGTTGAGGGCGCGCGGCCTGGTTCCTGGCCTGCCGGGCTGCGTGCTCGGATAAGGGTCTGAGATGGATTTGGGGGGACCCCCACGCCGTTTTTTTTTCGGCGTGGGGAGTCCCTTTAAATCCATGCCAGGTGACGGGGCTAGCGCGGCGGCATTCACTGCCTTCGCTAGCTCCGTCTACCTGAAGTCAGGTGCTAAATTAACGGACTTTCCGATGATGGGAAAGTCCGCTCATTTCAAAAGTCCAGCGGACTAGCCTACTAACGGCGGGATTGTCCGCCGGACTGCCAAGTCTAGCGGACAATTTTAAAACAAAACTTAAAACCTAGACTTGAGTTTCATAGTTTCATAGTTTCATAGTTAGTAAGGTTGAATAAAGACACCAGTCCATCCAGTTCAACCTGAGTGAGTTTCTACAACTGTCCCTATCCCTGTACATTGCACACTCACATTGGTCCCTACCCCAAGGAGCCCACAATCCAAGGTCCCCACTCATATACTAGGGACAATTTATTTTATTTTTTTGACAGAAGCCAATTAACCTACCTGCATGTCTTTAGATTGTGGGAGGAAACCGGAGTACTCGGAGGAAACCCACGCAGGCACAGGGAGAACATGCAAAGAGTCCAGCGGATAATCCCGCGGGATAGTCCCTTTGTGTGTACGCGCCATTAGCTGTCCTCTTCCAGAAGCTTTTGCCATCAATCTCGCTATTCCCAGACTGTCCTGCAAATCCTTCCAACTCTGATGTCTGCTGGCAAATGTGTCTCTTTTTGGTAGCCATCCCATAGAGTTAAACTGAGACAGCCATTTTAGGATAGTCTGAAAAACAATGCTGACAAGCTGTTAGGAACACAGTTTCCTCCAGTGGTAGAAAGCAGGTCATGTGTAGTAACTAACAATTGCTGCCACATAACAAGTGGAAATGCCCTTTTTGTGAAGTGAAACAGCAAAGCAAATGTCTCTGAGATGGCTACCTTGAAATAAATCTTGAGCTATAAATTATAATTAGACAACACCTAGGCATAACATAACAATTGTACTGGGCCTGGTCTCTTTCAATATGCCAAAAAAAGGAAATTCCAGACAAATACAGACAATTGTGAGAAAAATATTTCACTGGTTCCTTCTGATCTTCGGCTGGCTGATCTATACATATGCTTATGCTGCATACACACGATCGGAAATTCCACCAGCAAAAGACAGATGTGAGCTTTTGGTCGGAAAATGCGACCGTGTGTAGGCTCCATCGGCCTTTTGCTGGCGGAATTTCGTCCAGCAAAAGATTGAAAGCATGTTTTCAGACTGAAAAAATTTCTATCAGAAATTCTGATCGTCTGTGGCAATTCCGATGCGCAAAATTCCAACGCATGCTCTGAAACAATTTTTGTGGTTCGACGTAGTGTTGTATGTCACCGCGTTCTTGACGGTTGGAATTTGGTGTGACCGTGTGTAGGCAACACAAGTTTAAGCGGAATTCCGTCGGAAAAACCATCCAAGGCTTTTCCGACGAAATTTCCGATCGTGTGTACGTAGCATTAGACCTTATCCACAGATATTTTTTTTTTTCTTTAATGAAAATTTCATTAAAATTTAATGAATTTCTTAAGACTATCGGTGAAAACAATAAGACAATGATGTCTCACGTTAATGCTTACTCCCTTATCTCCTCCTCCTACCCCTCCCTATCTATCCTCTTTTTTTTTTTTCTTTCCCTCCCTCCTCTCCTCTCCACCTCCCCCATCCCTTAACTCCCATGGTATAGTGTGGTATCTCCACACCAAAAAAATATATAAGAAAATATATCTGAACAATCTGTATATGATAGAATTTATCTACCTTTAAATTCTATAGACCTAGAATTGCGTTAATAACTCATTGGTAATATATTGTAAGATTGCTGTTATTCATCTCTAGGGATGAGCCGAACACCCCCGGGTTCGGTTCGCACCAGAACCTTCGAACGGACCGAAAGTTCGCGCGAATTTTCGAACCCTATACGTTATAATGGACGCGAACGTTCGAAATCAAAAGTGCTAATTACAACGGCCAATATGCATGTTAATGTCATAAAACAGGTTTGGGGACCCGGGTCCTGCCCCAGGGGACATATATCAATGCAAAAAGAACTTTTAAAAACTAACGTTTTTTCGGGAGCAGTCATTTTAATGATGCATAAAGTGAAAAAAAAAAAGTGAAATTTTCCTTTAAATATGGTACCTGGGGGGTGTCTAAAGTATGCCTGTGAAGTGGCATGTGTTTCCCGTGTTTAGAACTGTCCTTGCACAAAATGACATTTGTAAAGGAAAAAAAGAAGCCATTTAAAACCACTTGCGGCTTTAGGTTTGTTCTTAAGTAGAATCTGAACAGGTACATTATGAAGTGTAGCTCCATCACAAAAAAATCTATTTTAAAGCTTTTTGGAGAACATAGGGAGGGGTTATCACCCCTGTAACATTTGCTGTCTTTGCACATCTGTTCAGAACATGTCACCTCACTTTCCGTCCCAATGACAAATGTTTTGGGAAAAAGTGGGGTTTTAATTGAAACAAGGATTGGTGATAAAGTATCAGTAGAGAGGAGATACCTTTTTCCCAAATTAAATCTAACAGGATAGAATTTCCCTTCCTAGGGGTAGATTTCCTCTCACTTCCTGTTTTCTCTTTCCATTTGCAAGTAGGAGTCGTTTGTAAGTTGGATGTTTGAAAGTAGGGGCCTGGCGTATATACTCTGCAGAAATTTGCCCTATTAGATGTTGGTGTAGCCACAAGACTGGTGGGCACAGGAATGGGCCCTGCTGTGAGTTAATAGATCAAGATTTGTAATTGCATGCACCTGTTGAACAGGGCAGAAAATTTGGGGGTGGTGGTGGTGGTGGTGGACGGTGTTGCCACAAGACTGTAAGCTCTCACAGTTACTCTTGGTGGGCGCAGGAATGGGCCCTGCTGTGAGTTATTAGATCAAGATTTGTAATTGCAAGCACCTGATGAACAGGGCAGAAAAATTGGGCCTTTGGCGGTGGTGGTGGACGGTGTTGCCACAAGACTGTAGGCCCTCATAGTTACTCTTGGTGGGCGCAGGAATGGGCCCTGCTGTGAGTTATTAGATCAAGATTTGTAATTGCAAGCACCTGATGAACAGGGCAGAAAAATTGGGCCTTTGGCGGTGGTGGTGGACGGTGTTGCCACAAGACTGTAAGCTCTCACAGTTACTCTTGGTGGGCGCAGGAATGGGCCCTGCTGTGAGTTATTAGATCAAGATTTGTAATTGCAAGCACCTGATGAACAGGGCAGAAAAATTGGGCCTTTGGCGGTGGTGGTGGACGGTGTTGCCACAAGACTGTAGGCCCTCATAGTTACTCTTGGTGGGCGCAGGAATGGGCCCTGCTGTGAACTATTAGATCAAGATTTGTAATTACCCGCCCCTGTTAAACAGGGGCTGAAAAATTGTGCCTTAGGCACTGGTGCTGGTGCCACAACACTGCAACCCCTCACAGATACTGTACTTGGAGCACAGCAGTCACACGTGTTGCGAAGCATTTTTTAAAAAAATTGTAAGTACACGCCCCTGTTAAACAGGGCCTGAAAAATTGTGCCTTAGGCACTGGTGCTGGTGCCACAACACTGCAACCCCTCACAGATACTGTACTTGGAGCACAGCAGTCACACGTGTTGCGAAGCATTTTTTTTAAAAATTGTAAGTACACGCCCCTGTTAAACAGGGGCTGAAAAATTGTGCCTTAGGCACTGGTGCTGGTGCCACAACACTGCAACCCCTCACAGATACTGTACTTGGAGCACAGCAGTCACACGTGTTGCGAAGCATTTTTTTAAAAAATTGTAATTACCCGCCCCTGTTAAACAGGGGCTGAAAAATTGTGCCTTAGGCACTGGTGCTGGTGCCACAACACTGCAACCCCTCACAGATACTGTACTTGGAGCACAGCAGTCACACGTGTTGCGAAGCATTTTTTTAAAAAATTGTAAGTACACGCCCCTGTTAAACAGGGGCTGAAAAATTTTGCCTTAGGCACTGGTGCTGGTGCCACAACACTGCAACCCCTCACAGATACTGTACTTGGAGCACAGCAGTCACACGTGTTGCGAAGCATTTTTTTATAAAAATTGTATGTACACGCCCCTGTTAAACAGGGGCTGAAAAATTGTGCCTTAGGCACTGGTGTGGTGGCATGGATCATTGAGGAGGAGGAAGAGGATAGTCAGTGAACATAAGAGGACAGTCACTCAGCATCAGCATAGGCAGTCTTGAAGGGATGTGACATTAAAAATTATTCGGTTATATCCGCCTCAGGTGCCTGGTAGCTGGTGGTGATCCAAGACTGATTCATTTTGATGAAGGTCAGTCGATCAACCGAGGCGGTGGACAGGCGCACCCTATGATCGGTGACAAATCCTCCAGCAGCACTGAATGTGCGTTCGGAAAGAACGCTGGAGGCAGGACAGGCCAGTAGCTCAATTGCATACTGTGCAAGCTCTGGCCAGTGATCCATCCTCAGGACCCAGTAAGCCAGAGGATTTTCGGTGGGAAAGGTGTCCAAGTCTGACCTTGCCCCAAGGTATTCCTGCACCATGTAAATCAGACGCTGGCGATGGTTGCTGGAACCGATCATACCTTGGGGCTGCGGACTAAAAAATTGTCTGAACGCATCGGTCAGACGTCCACCTTCCCCACCGCTCCTTCTGCTACTGACCGAAGCCTCAGCAACTCGTCGCCCAGGACCAGGAGTTTGTAACCTCCCAGTTTCTGGGAACGCGTTGCACAGACCTTTCTGCAAGGCCTCCCTGAGATGTCTCATCCTCTGCTCCCTCTGCGACGGCAAGATAAGGTCCGCAACCTTACCCTTGTACCGCGGATCAAGGAGAGTGGCCAGCCAGTAATGGTACCTCTCCTTGATCCGAAGAACACGAGGATCCTTCCGCAGGCTTTGCAGGATCAGGGAGGCCATGCAGCGTAGGTTAGCTGAGGCATTCGGTCCGGAGTCTTCTGGGTCACTGAGGATGACATGATCGCCAGCCACCTCCTCCCAGCCACGTACAAGTCCACTGGTTTGTTGGGACTGTACATCATCCCTAAAAGACTGCTGCTGCTGATGCTGAGTGCCAGGCTCCACCTCCATGCTCACACAATCCTCCTCCTCCTCCTCCTCATCCTCTTCCTGTGTGATGGGTGGGACAGAAGGAACACTGTCCGGATAAAGGGGGCCTTGAGAGGCAAGGAAGTCCTCCTCTTCCTGCCTCTGTTCTGCCTCAAGTGCCCTGTCCATTATCCCACGCAGCGTATGCTCCAACAGGTGGACAAGAGGGACAGTGTCACTGATGCATGCACTGTCACTGCTCACCATCCTCGTGGCCTCCTCAAATGGTGAGAGGACAGTGCATGCATCCCTGATCATGCTCCACTGACGTGGGGAAAAAAAACCAAGCTCCCCTGACCCTGTCCTGGTGCCGTAGTCGCAAAGGTACTCATTGATGGCCCTCTGCTGCGTGTGCAGTCGCTGCAGCATGGCCAACGTTGAGTTCCACCTGGTGGGCATGTCACATATTAGGCGGTTCTTGGGCAGGTTCAGCTCCTTTTGCAGCTCAGTCAGCCGAGCACTGGCATTATAAGATCGGCGGAAATGCACACAGACTTTCCTGGCCTGCCTCAGGACATCCTGTAAGCCTGGGAACCTGCCCAAGAACCGCTGCACCACCAGGTTGAGGACGTGAGCCATGCAGGGCACATGGGTGAGCTGCCCCTGTCGCAGGGTGGAGAGGAGGTTGGTGCCATTGTCAGAAACGACCATTCCTGGCTTAAGCTGACGTGGCGTCAACCACCTCTCGGCCTGCCCCTGCAGAGCTGCCAGAACCTCTGGCCCAGTGTGGCTCCTGTCCCCCAAACACACCAGCGCAAGCACGGCATGGCATCTTTTTGCCTGCGTACTTGCGTAGCCCCTTGTACGCCTACGGAGCACCGCTGGTTCCAAGGACAGAGCACTGGAGGAAGAAGAAGAGGAGGGGGTGGAGGAGAGAGGTGTGTCACAACCAGTAGCAGTAGTAGCGTTTTGGAGGCGTGGTGGCGGAACAACCTCCAACACTACTGCACCTTGTCCTGCATCCCTCCCAGCTGCCAATAGAGTGACCCAATGGGCCGTGAAAGAAAGGTACCGTCCCTGTCCATGCCTGCTGGACCATGAGTCAGCGGTAATATGCACCTTACCGCTGACCGCCCTGTCCAGCGAGGCATGGACATTGCCTTCCACATGCCGGTAGAGAGACGGAATCGCCTTCCGTGAGAAAAAGTGGCGTTTGGGAACCTGCCACTGAGGAACCGCACATTGAACAAACTCACGGAAGGGGGCCGAGTCTACCAACTGAAAAGGCAGCAGTTGAAGTGCTAGCAATTTAGCCAAGCTAGCATTCAACCGCTGGGCATGTGGATGGCTGGGAGTGTACTTCTTTCTACGGTCCAGCAGCTGGGGCAGGGAAATTTGCCTGCTGCAATCGGACGTCGGTGTACTGCAAGTACTTGGTTGTGACACACCTAATTCTACACCTTCAGTCCTCTCAGAGCAGCTTTCAGAGAGGACTGAAGGTGTAGTGGGGATGGAGATCCCAGCTGATGAGGAGCAAGGAGAGGTCCGCTTAGTTCTTTGGTGTGGGTCTTTTATGTGTGCCTGCCAACGAGCTGCATGGCAGGTCGACATATGTCTGGTCATGCTTGTGGTGCCCAAGTGGCTGATGTTTTGGCCACGCGAGATTCGCTTGAGACAAATATTGCAAATAGCAGTGGTGCGATCTGATGCACTCGTCTCAAAAAAGGCCCACACCAAAGAACTTTTCTGATAACGTGCAGAGGCAGCGCCCTGCACAGGCGGAGCTCTGCGGTGTTGTACAGTTGCTGTGCTGGCCTCTAGCTGGCCTCCAGGGGGAATCCTGCCTCGTTGGACATGTGACGCCGCATCCTCCTCCTCCTCATCCTCCTCCTCATCCTCTCTCCCTTCAGGCACCCATGTGGAGTCAGTGACCTCATCATCCCCTCCCTCTTCACCACTAGAGCAAACCTGGCAGTAAGCTGCAGCTGGTGGAACAGTACTGCCAGATTCCTCAAGCTGGGTATCATCATCCGAGCCTTCGAATCGTTGGGCATCCTCCTGGAGCATGTACCCAACACTGTGCTCAAAGAGTTCGGGGGACTCCTCAGGAGGACATGGTGGGTCTAGGGAAGGGGTGGCTGATGATGCCATTGAGTACGCGTTGGCAGCTGCTCTGCCAGTACCCTGAGCCTGGGTGAGAGAGGATGAGGAGGATGAGGAGGGCTTGGTCATCCATTCTACCAAGCCTTCAGCATGATGCGGCTCCACATGTCCAGCTGCCGAAAACAAAGACGCGCGTGTCCCATGGCCACGGCCACGTCCACTAGAAACAGAGCCTGCCTGCCCTGTGTTCTTGGCTCTGCACGCTCTGCCTCCCCTTGGCGGTCTTCCAGCCATTGTAGTCGGTAGTCCTGTGGGTGCTGCTGAGAAGAAAATATAGGAGCTCTGTGTGATGCCACTAACACACTAGAAGTCCTATGGGTGCTTCTGCAAAGAAAATAGAGGAGCTCTGTGTGATGCCACTAACACACTAGAAGTCCTGTGGGTGCTGCTGAGAAGAAAATATAGGAGCTCTGTGTGATGCCACTAACACACTAGAAGTCCTATGGGTGCTTCTGCAAAGAAAATAGAGGAGCTCTGTGTGATGCCACTAACACACTAGAAGTACTGTGGGTGCTGCTGAGAAGAAAATATAGGAGCTCTGTGTGATGCCACTAACACACTAGAAGTCCTATGGGTGCTTCTGCAAAGAAAATAGAGGAGCTCTGTGTGATGCCACTAACACACTAGAAGTCCTGTGGGTGCTGCTGAGAAGAAAATATAGGAGCTCTGTGTGATGCCACTAACACACTAGAAGTCCTATGGGTGCTTCTGCAAAGAAAATAGAGGAGCTCTGTGTGATGCCACTAACACACTAGAAGTCCTGTGGGTGCTGCTGAGAAGAAAATATAGGAGCTCTGTGTGATGCCACTAACACACTAGAAGTCCTATGGGTGCTTCTGCAAAGAAAATAGAGGAGCTCTGTGTGATGCCACTAACACACTAGAAGTCCTGTGGGTGCTGCTGAGAAGAAAATATAGGAGCTCTGTGTGATGCCACTAACACACTAGAAGTCCTATGGGTGCTTCTGCAAAGAAAATAGAGGAGCTCTGTGTGATGCCACTAACACACTAGAAGTCCTGTGGGTGCTGCTGAGAAGAAAATATAGGAGCTCTGTGTGATGCCACTAACACACTAGAAGTCCTATGGGTGCTTCTGCAAAGAAAATAGAGGAGCTCTGTGTGATGCCACTAACACACTAGAAGTCCTGTGGGTGCTGCTGAGAAGAAAATATAGGAGCTCTGTGTGATGCCACTAACACACTAGAAGTCCTATGGGTGCTTCTGCAAAGAAAATAGAGGATCTCTGTGTGATGGGACTAACACACTTCAAGTCCTATAGGTGCTTCTGGGAACAAAATATAGCTCTGTGTGATGGGACTAACACACTTCAAGTCCTATAGGTGCTTCTGGGAACAAAATATAGGATCTCTGTATGATGGGACTAACACACTTCAAGTCCTATAGGTGCTTCTGGGAACAAAATATAGGTCTGTGTGATGGGACTAACACACTTCAAGTCCTATAGGTGCTTCTGGGAACAAAATATAGGATCTCTGTGTGATGGGACTAACACACTTCAAGTCCTATAGGTGCTTCTGGGAAGAAAATATAGGTCTGTGTGATGGGACTAACACACTTCAAGTCCTATAGGTGCCTCTGGGAAGAAAATATATGATCTCTGTGTGATGGGACTAACACACTTCAAGTCCTATAGGTGCTTCTGGGAAGAAAATATAGGTCTGTGTGAAGGGACTAACACACTTCAAGTCCTATAGGTGCTTCTGGGAACAAAATATATGATCTCTGTGTGATGGGACTAACACACTTCAAGTCCTATGGGTGCTTCTGGGAAGAAAATGTAGGTCTGTGTGATGGGACTAACACACTTCAAGTCCTATAGGTGCTTCTGGGAAGAAAATATAGGTCTGTGTGATGGGACTAACACACTTCAAGTCCTATAGGTGCCTCTGGGAAGAAAATATATGATCTCTGTGTGATGGGACTAACACACTTCAAGTCCTATAGGTGCTTCTGGGAAGAAAATATAGGTCTGTGTGAAGGGACTAACACACTTCAAGTCCTATAGGTGCTTCTGGGAACAAAATATATGATCTCTGTGTGATGGGACTAACACACTTCAAGTCCTATGGGTGCTTCTGGGAAGAAAATGTAGGTCTGTGTGATGGGACTAACACACTTCAAGTCCTATAGGTGCTTCTGGGAACAAAATATATGATCTCTGTGTGATGGGACTAACACACTTCAAGTCCTATAGGTGCTTCTGGGAACAAAATATAGGTCTGTGTGATGGGACTAACACACACTTCAAGTCCTATAGGTGCTTCTGGGAACAAAATATAGGATCTCTGTGTGATGGGACTAACACACTTCAAGTCCTATGGGTGCTTCTGGGAAGAAAATATAGGTCTGTGTGATGGGACTAACACACTTCAAGTCCTATAGGTGCTTCTGGGAACAAAATATAGGATCTCTGTGTGATGGGACTAACACACTTCAAGTCCTATAGGTGCTTCTGGGAACAAAATATAGGTCTGTGTGATGGGACTAACACACTTCAAGTCCTATAGGTGCTTCTGGGAACAAAATATAGGATCTGTGTGTGATGGGACTAACACACTTCAAGTCCTATGGGTGCTTCTGGGAAGAAAATATAGGTCTGTGTGATGGGACTAACACACTTCAAGTCCTATAGGTGCTTCTGGGAACAAAATATATGATCTCTGTGTGATGGGACTAACACACTTCAAGTCCTATGGGTGCTTCTGGGAAGAAAATGTAGGTCTGTGTGATGGGACTAACACACTTCAAGTCCTATAGGTGCTTCTGGGAACAAAATATATGATCTCTGTGTGATGGGACTAACACACTTCAAGTCCTATAGGTGCTTCTGGGAACAAAATATAGGATCTCTGTGTGATGGGACTAACACACTTCAAGTCCTATGGGTGCTTCTGGGAAGAAAATATAGGTCTGTGTGATGGGACTAACACACTTCAAGTCCTATAGGTGCTTCTGGGAACAAAATATAGGATCTCTGTGTGATGGGACTAACACACTTCAAGTCCTATAGGTGCTTCTGGGAACAAAATATAGGTCTGTGTGATGGGACTAACACACTTCAAGTCCTATAGGTGCTTCTGGGAACAAAATATAGGATCTCTGTGTGATGGTACTAACACACTTCAAGTCCTATGGGTGCTTCTGGGAAGAAAATATAGGTCTGTGTGATGGGACTAACACACTTCAAGTCCTATAGGTGCTTCTGGGAACAAAATATAGGATCTCTGTGTGATGGGACTAACACACTTCAAGTCCTATAGGTGCTTCTGGGAAGAAAATATAGGTCTGTGTGATGGGACTAACACACTTCAAGTCCTATAGGTGCCTCTGGGAAGAAAATATATGATCTCTGTGTGATGGGACTAACACACGTCAAGTCCTATAGGTGCTTCTGGGAAGAAAATATAGGTCTGTGTGATGGGACTAACACACTTCAAGTCCTATAGGTGTTTCTGGGAACAAAATATATGATCTCTGTGTGATGGGACTAACACACTTCAAGTCCTATGGGTGCTTCTGGGAAGAAAATATAGGTCTGTGTGATGGGACTAACACACTTCAAGTCCTATAGGTGCTTCTGGGAACATAATATATGATCTCTGTGTGATGGGACTAACACACTTCAAGTCCTATAGGTGCTTCTGGGAAGAAAATGTAGGTCTGTGTGATGGGACTAACACACTTCAAGTCCTATAGGTGCCTCTGGGAACAAAATATATGATCTCTGTGTGATGGGACTAACACACTTCAAGTCCTATAGGTGCTTCTGGGAAGAAAATATAGGTCTGTGTGATGGGACTAACACACTTCAAGTCCTATGGGTGCTTCTGGGAAGAAAATATAGGTCTGTGTGATGGGACTAACACACTTCAAGTCCTATAGGTGCTTCTGGGAAGAAAATATATGATCTCTGTGTGATGGGACTAACACACTTCAAGTCCTATAGGTGCTTCTGGGAACAAAATATATGATCTCTGTGTGATGGGACTAAACACACTTCAAGTCCTATAGGTGCTTCTGGGAACAAAATATATGATCTCTGTGTGATGGGACTAACACACTTCAAGTCCTATAGGTGCTTCTGGGAAGAAAATATAGGTCTGTGTGATGGGACTAACACACTTCAAGTCCTATAGGTGCCTCTGGGAACAAAATATATGATCTCTGTGTGATGGGACTAACACACTACAAGTCCTATAGGTGCTTCTGGGAAGAAAATGTAGGTCTGTGTGATGGGACTAACACACTTCAAGTCCTATAGGTGCCTCTGGGAACAAAATATATGATCTCTGTGTGATGGGACTAACACACTTCAAGTCCTATAGGTGCTTCTGGGAAGAAAATATAGCTCTGTGTGATGGGACTAACACACTTCAAGTCCTATAGGTGCTTCTGGGAACAAAATATAGGAGCTCTGCCTGCCTGCCACGAACACACTACAAGTCCTATAGGTGCTTCTGGGAACAAAATATAGGAGCTCTGCCTGCCTGCCACGAACACACTACAAGTCCTATAGGTGCTTCTGGGAACAAAATATAGGAGCTCTGCCTGCCTGCCACGAACACACTACAAGTCCTATAGGTGCTTCTGGGAACAAAATATAGGAGCTCTGCCTGCCTGCCACAAACACACTACAAGTCCTATAGGTGCTTCTGGGAACAAAATATAGGAGCTCTGCCTGCCTGCCACGAACACACTACAAGTCCTATAGGTGCTTCTGGGAACAAAATACAGGAGCTCTGTTTGCTGCCAGTGCCTGCCTGCCACGAACACACTACAAGCCCCTCTTTCTAAATCAATCTTTCTAAATGAATCTATCTAACTCAATCTCTCTAAGTAAATCTCTCTAACTAAATCCAGCAGAGTGACACAGAACGATCCTGCTCTATCTACGCCGGAACAGCATGTGACCGGCGCAGACGGCGTGGCGGCCTTTTATAAGAGGGGGCGTGTACTAAAGCCCCTGAGCTGTAATTGGCTACAGGCGTCCTGCCTGTAGCCAATTATGGCTCTTCGAGTTTCCGGCGCTGTGATTTGCCAAGCATGCGGGGTCACAGTGCATGCTTGGCCAATCATCAGCCAGCAATGCACTGCGCCGGCCGCGCCGGCCGCAATGCATTGCGGGGCCGCTCGCATCACACGAACGTGATGTGAGCGGCCAAAATAGTTCTGGGCTCGCCGAGCGAGCGAACACCCGGTGCTCGATGCGAACATGGGTTCGCATCGAGCACCGGGCCCATCCCTATTCATCTCTAATCAACATAAAATGTAATATGCTCACGTTTTCCTATTTACATGACATTGTATTATCTGTTCATACTTTTTCAATAAAATTTTGTGAAACAAAAAAAAAAAGAAAAAACCCCCCACAAATTAGCGCAACCATTGATCTATTTACACTTTATTATTGATATTGTTTTAATTGTTAAATTAAAATGTATCCAATTGTTAAACAAACCCAAAATTATTTTTTTTAGATGCAAGGGAATCAAACAGTCCTTTTGCTTTGCTTTGTATCCTCTTTCTACTTTCTAACATCATTTCTAAAACAGCATGTATAAGAAGGAGATAGATTATATATATATATATATATATATATATATATATATACACAGTTGTGCTCACAAGTTTACATGACCTGGCCGAATTTATGATTTCTTGGGCATTTTTCAGAGATCTTTCACTTGGTTAGTGTTTGGCTGAAGCCATTTATTATCAATCAACTGTGTTTACTCTTTTTAAAACATGATCACAACAGATCCAACTGACCCTGATCAAAAGTTTACACACCCCTTAATACCGTGTATTGCCCCCTTTAACATTAATGACAGCTTGAACTCTTTGGTGGTATTTGTAGGGAGACAGGAGACTGAGATGGGCACTTCAGAACCTTCACTTTATTCTGCTGTAGCCAATGACAGGTCGAATAGGCCTTGTGTTTTGGATCATTGTCATGTTGGAATGTCCAAGTACGTCCCACGTGCATCTTCCTGGCTTCTAAATGCAAATGTTCTTCCAATATTTTTTGATAAAATACTGCATTCATCTTGCCATCAATTTTGACCAAATTTCCTGTGCCTGTAGCTCACACACGTCACAAAGCATAAGTGATCCACCTCCGTGTTTCAAAGTAGGAATGGTGTACCTTTCATAATATGCCTTGTTGACTCTCCAAATAAAGCGTTTATGGTTGTGGCCAAAAAGCTCAATTTGGTCTCATCACTCCAATTGACTTTGTGCCAGAAGGTTTGAGGCTTGTCTCTGTGCTGTTTGGCGTATTGTAAGCGGGATACTTTGTGGCATTTGCGTAGTAATGGCTTTCTTCTGGCGACTCCACTATGCCACCCATCTTTCTTCAAGTGCCTCCTTATTGTGCATCTTGAAACAGCCACACCACATGTTTTCAGAGAGTCCTGTATTTCACCTGAAGTTATTTGTGGGTTTTTCTTTGCATCCCAAGCAATTTTCCTGGCAATTGGCTGAAATCTTAGTTGGTCTACCTGACCTTGGTTTGGTTTCAACAGAACCCCTAATTTTCCACTTCTTGATTAGAGTTTGAATACTGCTGATTGGCATTCTCAATTCCTTGGATATCTTTTTATATCCCTTTCCTGTTTTATACAGTTCAACTACCTTTTCCTGCAGATCCTTTGACAATTTGTTTGCTTTCCCCATGACTCAGAATCCAGAAACGTCAGTGCAGTACTGGATGAAAGATGCAAGGGTCTGTCAGGAGTCCATAAACGCATTGACCTTTTATACACACACTAATTACAAGCAAACAGATCACAGGTGAGGATTGTTACCTTTAATAGCCATTCAAACCCCTTTGTGTCAACTTATGTGCATGTTATCAGACCAAAATCACCACGGTATGTACACTTTTGATCAGTGTCATTTGGGTAGTTTCTGTTGCCATTATGATTTAAAAAGAGTAAACACAGTTGATTGATAATAAATGGCTTCAGCCAAACTCTAACCATGAGTGAAAGAAAAGTTTTTGTATTATCAATCACATTCTCTGAAAAATGGCCAAGAAATCACAAATTCGTATTATTATGTAAACTTATGAGCACAACTGTGTGTGTATGTATGTGTGTGTGTGTGTGTGTGTGTGTGTGTGTATATATATATATGTATATATATATATATATATATATATATATATATATGTATGTGTGTGTGTGTGTGTGTATATATATATATATATATATATATATATATATATGTATGTGTGTGTGTGTGTATATATATTTATATGTGTGTGTGTGTGTGTGTATATGTATGTATATATATACTGTCTTTAAAATCAAAGCATTACTTAGATTTGCTATACGATTATAAAATCCCTTAAAGGAGAAGTCCAGCCAAAACTTGTTTGGCTGGACTTTGCCTATGGATCACAGGAGTGCAGTTAGTTTTCACTCCTGTTACCCGTTTTCAGCAGAGAGCGCTCTCTGCTGACGTCACCGATTTCAGTCCAGGCACCGCGTAATCCCAACCACTGAGTCTGGATCCACCAGGACTGTCACCCATCTCAGCCTGTCAGCTCCCCGCTGAGAGCCTGAGCCGGCTGCTCCCACACCTCCACAGCTCAGCACTCCAATGAGCAAGGAGGGAGAAGAGCAGTGTGACTGACAGTCTACAGCTCTCTGCTCATGGAGCTCTGAAAACCGGATGATCGGCAGTGTTCGATCGCTCAGTTCTCAGTGTAAAGGCGCCAGGGGACCGATGCTGCATTCACCTAGGTAAGTATTAACGGCAGAAAAAAAAACCTTTACTTCTTTTTAAAAAAACAAATTCAGTGCTTTTAACCCACTGATATCCTAATAATACCATCCTGACTTTATAAATGAAACAATTTATGTAATCTCCCATTAAAGTCTAAGTGGTACACATATTTAGATTCATGCAAAGAATATGTTGTCATTTGTCAGACCTTCAAAGCAGTTTTCATAGGTAGCAAACTCACCAGTTCATTAGATACAATTTTTTTTTTTTGCAAACTCACAATTGGATTGCATGGTAATATAAATATCAGCAGCCTCACATTGTAAGTACTGGAGACCAGCTATACAGCTGTTCTCTTTGGAGCTTGACCCACTCTATCAATCAGAATATGCAAAAGACATGATACTGTGTGCAAATATAATTGGATAAAAACAGCTAAATGTGCAGATGAAATGTATAACTTTACTTTTGTCCATCCAGTTTTGAGATTTTTTGTTATACAGTCACAGCACAGACTTGTCTGTCAAAGCAGGAGACCTGATTTTTCTTTGCTGGTAAAAGTAATATTTACCCCATATGACTGAACAGTAGAAGTAGAAGACTAATAAACTGATCTTTCTGTCACTTCTGCTCTCTTCTCCTATCAACATGTCTATGATTAAAACATATGCAATACAGTACAACTGACTGGTTCCTTGTGCTGCTTTTCCTTTCCAAATTCTGAGATCTGCTGTACAAATGTTGATAGCTGATCAAATAAGTACATACACTGATCTAAAAAATAAATGTAATGTCAAATTAATAAATATACATCTGCATTAAACCTATTTGCCCTTTTGGGGCTGTGTCCCTGTTGTTTTGATGCATTATTGTGCATCCTGTTCCCCCCTTTTTTTTCTTTTGTGATCTTATTCTTTGTACCAATTCTTTCTTAATGAAATATTTGACGAGAGATATTTAGGAGAGGCACAACTATTGGTTCCCTGCCTCCTAGACCCCCATTACAAGGGAACATTTGACCATTTTTTAGAGCTTAGTAAGGAAGAGGCAAGGGTGCAGAAGTTCCATGCAGTCCACAGTGTCAAGCTGCCTGAGGATTTCTCCCAGGTTGGCCACCCAGAGGCACCATCTTCTTTGTTCATCTACACGGCAGCTCCATCATGGAGTAGCGATGACCTGATGGATGTGTGGAATATACTTTTTCCAACCTTTGCAACCATTAACAAAGACTAAAGCAGCATAGACGTTTAGAGTTTGTTTTCAGTGTTGCCATTGATGAATGTTCTCAGCTGAACACAAACAGTGTGTACAAACTGATGTTGCTAAAGATGAATGAGTTCAGGATCACTGAGCATTTTCTGCCCTCTACAGCTGATTCCAGAGACATGCAGGTCCATTCTGTGTCTCTATCGCCTTCCACCTCTTGTACTGTCCCTCCCTCTCCCCTGTGGAAAAACACGTGTGTTCTTGAATGGCAGCCCTTACTTTAACCACTTCAGCCCCGGACCATTTGGCAGCCAAAGGACCAGAGGTCTTTTTTCAATTTCGCACTGCACTACTTTAACTGTTATAGCGTCTACAAACTAGAGTACATTTTCTGGAATTTACACCGCTTTTAATTTATGACTGCCTATTTCATTTCTTGAGGTGCTAAAATGGCAGAGAAGTACAAAACCCCCCAAAAATGACCCCATTTTGGAAAGTAGACACCCCAAGCTATTTGCTGAGAGGCATGTTGAGCCCATTGAATATTTTTTTTTTTAGTCCCAAGTGATTGAATAAAGACAAAAATAAAAAAGATTTTTTTTTTTTTTCAAAAAGTTGTCACTAAATGATATATTGCTCACACATGCCATAGTTATATGTGGAATTGCACCCCAAAATACATTTTGCTGCTTCTCCTGAGTATGGGGATACCACATGTGTGGGACTTTTTGGGAGCCTAGCCGCGTACGGGGCCCCGAAACCCAAGCACCGCCTTCAGGATTTCTAAGGGTGCAAATTTTTGATTTCACTCCTCACTACCTATCACCGTTTCGAAGGCCATAAAATGCCAAAATAGCACAAAACCCCCCCAAATGACCCCATTTTGGAAAGTAGACACCCCAAGCTATTTGTTGAGAGGCATGGTGAGTATTTTACAGCTCTCATTTGTTTTTGAAAATGAAGAAAGTAAAGAAAAAAAAAAATTTTTTTTCTTTTTTCAATTTTCAAAACTTTGTGACAAAAAGCGACATCTGCAAAATACTCACAATACCTCTCAGCAAATAGCTTGGGGTGTCTACTTTCCAAAATGGGTCATTTTGGGGGGTTTTATGCCATCTGGGCATTCCATGGCCTCCGAAACTGTGATTGGCAGTGAGAAGTGAAATAAAAAAATTACACCCTTAGAAAGCCTGAAGGCGGTGATTGGTTTTTGGGGTTCCGTACGCAGCTAGGCTCCCAAAAAGTCCCACACATGTGGTATCCCCGTACTCAGGAGAAGCAACAGAATGTATTTTGGGGTGTATTTCCACATATGCCCATGACATGTTTGAGCAATATATCATTTAGTGACAACTTTTTGTAAAAAAAAATATATATATTTTTTTTTTTTTCATTATTCAATCTCTTGGGACAAAAAAAAAAAATATTTAATGGGCTCAACATTGCTCTCATCAAATAGCTTGGGGTGTCTACTTTCCAAAATGGGGTCATTTGGGGGGGGTTTGAACTGTCCTGGCATTTTATGCACAACATTTAGAAGCCTATGTCACACGTCACCCACTCTTCTAACCACTTGTAGACAAAGCCCTTTCTGACACTTTTTGTTTACATGAAAACATATTTTTTTTTTTGCAAGAAAATTACGTTGAACCCCCAAACACTATATATATTGTTAAAGCAAAGGCCCTACAGATTAAAATGGTGGGTGTTGCATTTTTTTTTTCCACACAGTATTTGCGCAGCGATTTTTCAAACGCATTTTTTGTGGAAAAAATACACTTTTTTTTATTTTAATGCACTAAAACACACTATATTGCTCAAATTTTTGATGAAATAAAAAATATGATCTTAGGCCGAGTACATGGATACCAAACACGACATGCTTTAAAATTGCGCACAAACACGCAGTGGCGACAAACTACATACATTTTTAAAAGCCTTTAAAAGCCTTTACATGATACCACATTAGATTCACGGAGGAGGTCTACTGCTAAAATTACTGCCCTCGATCTGACCTTCGCGGTGATACCTCACATGCATGGTGCAATTGCTGTTTACATATGACGCCAGACCAACGCTTGTGTACGCCTTTGCGCAAGAGAAGGGGGGGCAGGGGTGCTTTTTTTTTTTTTTTTTGTTTTTTTTTTTATTTATTTAGCTTTTTTATTTTATTTTTAAACTGTTCCTTCCATTTTTTTTCTTTGTTATGATTTTTATTGTTATCTCAGGGAATGTAAATATCCCCTATGATAGCAATAGGCAGTGACAGGTACTCTTTTTTTGAAAAAATTGGGGTCTATTAGACCCTAGATCTTTCCTCTGCCCTCAAAGCATCTGACCACACCAAGATTGGTGTGATAAAATGCTTTCCCAATTTCCCAATGGCGCGGTTTATATCCGGGAGGGGGGACATTCCCTCCCACTGCTTGTAAAAGCAGTCTAGAGGCTAATTACCCGCTAGAATTGCTTTTACATGAAAGCCGATCACTGGCTGAAAAGAATGATACCAAGATGATACCTAAACCTGCAGGCATCATTCTGGTATAACCATTCAAAGTCCAGCAACATACTGGACATATATTGTAATCTTTTTTTTTTCATGCAGCCTCTTGGCTGAACGAAAAAAAGAGATTGATTGGTGGGTATGCCCACCATTAGAATACCTCCCTTCATCCACCCACTTCTAATGATGGGCATACATGCACCATTTATATATGCCGATGCATGGGGGCATCCTCCCGCAAAAGTTATGCCGTGTACACACGGTCGGAATTTCGACCGTATGTACGTGGCATTAGGAGCCAATCGCTCCTCCCCCCCCTGCTGCCCCCATGCTTCGGCATATATGCTCTTTTTTTTAACTGTGGTGGTGAAATCACCTCCTACAGCGTTGGAGTCGCGGCTTTATGTATCGTGGGAGCAAACGCTGTTGCTGTCAAGATAAATAAATCCGCGTTGCAACTGAATGGCGCACCTGAAAACAAAAAAATGCTCAACACTAAAACACAGTAAACAAAATTACATACCTGAAAAGCAAGCGTGATAAAACATGATAAAACATAATAAAACATTGCAGAATAGAATGGAGTAAAAAAAAGAGCAACAATAGAGAGAGAATAGAGTGAGAGAGAGAACAATAAAACAACAACTATTTTTTTTTTTTTTATTTTTTTGAGATTCACAGGTAAAAAAGCTCCTGACTGAAGCGACTGAATCAAAACGCTACCACAAAAAAACTGTTAGCGATCGCAGGGATCAGGCCTGACTCTGAGAACGCTGCAGTTATGTGTGCTTAGTGTTTTGTAAGTGACAGTGATCGATCGATACTGCACTTGGGTGGGCTGGGCTGGGCGGAGGGGGAAAACGCAGGTGCTAGCAGGTATCTGGGCTGATCCCGCTAACAATGCGTTTTTTTTTGGAACCCTAAACTGCTGGGACGCTAGTATAGATCTGATCAGATCAGATATCGATCTGTTCAGATACTGTGCCACTAAGGGAGGTGTATGCTTTGCGCGTGGGTGTTTGCGGTACTGGCACTAACCTGGGGCGACGCAGACCTTATTTGACCCTAAAACCTAATTGATATCACCCGCCGGGCGATCAGGGGGTTAAACCGTTATTGGGTAATAAATGGCGGGTGCCCTGACAGTATAAAAAACAAGCTAACTAACCAGCGTCACCCGTAACAGTAATACAAAAAAAAACTGGTTACCTAGCGACACTAATGCAGCGATCAGAAAAACGATCGCTTAGTGACACTGGCAAAAGGGGGTGAAAGGGTTAACTAGGGGCAATCAGGGGGTTAAAACCTTTATTAGGTAATATATGGGGGTACCTGACGCTATATAAAAACCTGACGGGGAACCTAAATAACAAAATAACTAACTGGCTAACCAGCGTCACCAGTGACAGTTATACAGTGATCACTGGTGAAAGGGTTAACTCTAGGGGCAATCAGGGGGTTAAAACCTTTATTTAGGTTGTAATATGGGGGTACCTGACCTATAAACCTATTTATGAACCTATATAAACATGGCGGTTACCTAAAAAAAAAAATGGTTACCTAGCGACAGCAGTGACACTAATACAGCGATCAGAAAAACGATCGCTTAGTGACACTGGCAAAAGGGGGTGAAAGGGTTACCTGGGGGGCAATCAAGGGGTTAAACCTTTATTAGGGGGGGGTAGGGGGCTACCTTGGACCTAAAACTAACTGCCCTGACAGTTATTACAGTCACACTGACACTAAATGCAGTGATCAGTAAATAAATGATCACTGCAATTAGTGACACTGTGACTGGGGGGGGAGGGGGTGATCTGGGGGTGATCAGGGGGTGACAGGGGGGTGGAATATGTGCCTAACTGTACTGGTGTCAGTGTAGTGTTGTGCACTAACCTGTACATGTTCGCCGCTCGGCGTCTCCGGTCACATAGACCGGCGCACCGAGCGTGACATCACTTCCGCCTTCCTGTCTATACAATAGACAGGAAGGGGAAGTTTCTCATTGGCCAGGAGCGATCGCGAGGGGGTGGCCAGAAACCACTGGCCGTCCCCTCGTCCCGGATCGCTCCTGAAGCGATCCCGACCGTCCCCGCCGGCGGAGGGGGGTCCGATCGGACCCCCCAACCGCCGGAAGAATGTCACGTACAGGTACGTGATTCTGCCTGTACGTGCCATTCTGCCGACGTAAATATACAGGGGGCGGTCGGGAAGTGGTTAAATAATTAAAAAAAATGAATTAGAATTTTACTAGTGTTGAAATAAACATAAAGTAACAACATCAATCCTGACAAAGACATGCACCTATGTTTACATATTCAATCAAAGGAATAGATAAGATGAGGTCTCTTTAATACAGCATACATAGACAACTTTCAAGTTATCAAACTGCTGTGAAGACAAATGAAATGAAAGACATAATCACCAGCTATTCACAGAAATTAGTGCAAAATAATATAGTAAAGTCCATATAATTAAAGTATAATTGATTGAGAAACTATGAAAACCAAAATCTAAAATATTGTGTGTGCCAAGACCACCTGGGACTGTAAACTCAAACTCAAGATCTAGTGGGCCAATGGAACAACTAAACAGGTGTACCCAGTAGGGATGGGCCCGGTGTTCGATTCGAACCCATGTTCGAATCGAACATCGGACGTTCGCCCGTTCGGCGAGCCCAGAACTATTTGGGCCACTCGCATCAAATTCGTGTGATGCGAGCGGCCCGCAATGCATTGCGCCAGTCGCAGTGCAATGCTGGCTGATGATTGGCCAAGCATGCACTGTGACCCCGCATGCTTGGCCAATCACAGCGCCGACAGCGGGGAGAGCCATAATTTCTGGGGATTTGTGTGTGCGTGCTGTTAGTACAGCATTGCAGTATCACATCTGGGGGGTGTCTATAGGTTGCCTGTGAAGGGGGGCAGGTTTCCTGTGCTTAGAACTGTCCCTGCAAAAAAAAAGCTATTTAAAAGCACTCGCGGCTAATGAATTGATGGCTCCCGTAACA
This sequence comes from Lithobates sylvaticus, assembly GCA_028564925.1. Taxonomy (NCBI): domain Eukaryota; kingdom Metazoa; phylum Chordata; class Amphibia; order Anura; family Ranidae; genus Lithobates; species Lithobates sylvaticus. The sequence goes on from CM053033.1 coordinate 158,641,747, forward strand.
CAGAGAACTATCATTCATTGATAAAAAAAAAAAAGCGTGGGGGTCCCCCCAAATTCAATAACCAGGCCCTTCGGGTCTGGGATGGATATTAAGGGGGACCCCAGCCGAAAAAAAAATGGCGTAGGGTCCCCCTCAAAATCCATACCAGACCCTTGAGGTCTGGGATGGATTTTAAGGGGAATCCCAGCCCAAAAAAATGGCGTGGGGTCCCCCTCAAAATCCATACCAGACCCTTATCTGAGCACGCAACCTGGCAGGCCGCAGGAAAAGAGGGGGGGACGAGAGCGCCCCCTCTCCCGCCTGAACCGTACCAGGCCACATGCCCTCAACATTGGGAGGATGCTTTGGGGGGTCTAAGACCCCCAAAGCACCTTGTCCCCATGTTGATGAGGACAAGGGCCTCTTCCCCACAACCCTGGCCATTGGTTGTGGGGGTCTGCGGGCGGGGGGCTTATCGGAATCTGGAAGCCCCCTTTAACAAGGTGACCCCCAGATCCCGGCCCCCCCCTGTGTGAAATGGTAAGGGGGTAGTACCCCTACCATTTCACCAAAAAAGTGTCAAAAATTGTAAAAATGACAGGAGATGGTCTTTGGTCTTTATTAAAATCTTCTTTCTTCTCTCTTCATCCTTCGGTTTCTTCATCTTCTTCCATCATCTTCTTCCATCCTCTTCCATTTTCTTCTTCCTCCGATCCGCTTCTTCTTGCACTGGCCTTCTCGTCCTTCTCGTCCGGCATCTTCTTCCATGGAGTCGGCGTCGGTGTCTCTTCTTGGGCCACTCCTCGCAATGGGAGGCTCCCGCTATGTGAGGCTTCGCTGCCTCTGACAGGTCTTTTATAATGGAGGGCACCTGGTGACCCCACCCCCTCTGACGCACGGGGACGTCATGGGGAATTCCCTATGGCTTTCCCCATGACGTCAGAGGGGGGCGGGGTCACCAGGTGCCCTCCGTTATAAAAGACCTGTCAGACGGAGCGAAGCCTCACACAGCGGGAGCCTCCCATTGCGAGGAGCAGCCCGACAGAAGAACAGATGCCGACGCCATGGAAGAAGATGCTGGACGAGAAGGACGAGAAGGCCAGCGCAAGAAGAAGCGGATTGGAGGAAGAAGAAAATGGAAGAAGATGGAAGAAGATGATGGAAGAAGATGAAGAAACCGAAGGATGAAGAAAGAAGAAAGAAGATTTTAATAAAGGCATTGTCAAAGACCGTCTCCTGTCATTTTTAAAATTTTTGACACTTTTTTGGTGAAATGGTAGGGGTACTTTTGTACCCCCTTACCATTTCACACAGGGGGGGCGGGATCTGGGGGTCCCCTTGTTAAAGGGGGCTTCCAGATTCCGATAACCCCCCGCCCGCAGACCCCCACAACCAATGGCCAGGGTTGTGGGGAAGAGGCCCTTGTCCTCATCAACATGGGGACAAGGTGCTTTGGGGGTCTTAGACCCCCAAAGCATCCTCCCAATGTTGAGGGCATGTGGCCTGGTACGGTTCAGGCGGGAGGGGGGGCCGCTCTCGTCCCCCCCCTCTTTTCCTGCGGCCTGCCAGGTTGCGTGCTTGGATAAGGGTCTGGTATGGATTTTGAGGGGGACCCCACGCCATTTTTTTTGGCTGGGATTCCCCTTAAAATCCATCCCAGACCTCAAGGGTCTGGTATGGATTTTGAGGGGGACCCTACGCCATTTTTTTTTTTGGCTGGGGTCCCCCTTAATATCCATCCCAGACCTGAAGGGCCTGGTTATTGAATTTGGGGGGGACCCCCACGCTTTTTATTTATTTTTTATCAATGACTTTTTTTTTTTATGAATGACTTTCAATGAATGACTGTTCTCTGTATTACGGGAGCCGACAATACACATTTTCTTTCTTTCTTTTCTGCAAAAATGACACTTTTTGCAGAGACAGTTCTAAGCACAGGAAACATGCGCCCCTTTACATGCATACTATAGACACCCCCCAGGTAAAAAATTTAAAGGAATATTACACTTTTATTGTTTCAATTTAAGCATTATTAAAATCACTGCTCCTGAAAAAACAGCCGATTTTAAAACATTTTTTTGCATTGATACATGTCCCCTGGGGCAGGACCCAGGTCCCCAAACACTTTTTATGACAATAACATGCATATTAGCCTTTAAAATTAGCACTTTTGATTTCGAACGTTCGCATCCATTATAATATAAAATCCATTATAATATAAAAATAAATAATATAAAATCTAATAGGGTTCGAAAGCTCGCACGGTCCGTTCGCGGGTTCTGGTGCGAGCCGAACGGGGGGGGGGGGGGGGGGTGTTCGGCTCATCCCTAGTACCCAGGTACCGGTCCTCACAGATGCAGGATCAGTGTGATCACATGCAAAGGAGGTGTTCCAGGAGCCACCTGGTCTTCACCAGAGCCACTGGAGGTGTGGATGTTGCACTGCGAGGCAACCCCCAGGTTGCAGCTCTCTAGAACGCCTGTGAGGGCACAGTGAAACCAAATAGCATGCTGGAAGGACACGGAGTACCCACAGGAGTCTAGGAACCAAGGAAACCTACTGCAGCTAGCTAGGAAGGGACACCAGGGGGAGGAGGTAGGGAGCAAGCGTTAAGTGCAGGAGAGAAGGAGATGCTGAGCAAGGTGCAGAGAGAGAAAGAGAGAGAGACTCAGCAAGCTGGAAAGGGCTGCAGTCAAACGGCAACAAGCAACAATGCTAAGAAAGAAACACACAGCAACAGGAAATGAAGGGATCCATGGACAGAAACCAAAGGGAATATAACTGCACAGGCAGAGAGAAAACACTGAGAGCAAAGACAGGGTCAAACCCGCCAACCAGGGGCAGACTGACCATTCCACCACTCGGGCACTGCCCGAGGGCCCTGGGCCATCAGGGTTGCCAGCCTAAGTAAAATCTGTGTTTTTTTTACTGTTTCTGAAATGTCCCTTACCGACATCCTTTTGGTCTAAAAATCCAGAGATTGTAGCTGTCCCACCTCTCCAGTACCTTCTCAGCCAATAGAAACATGTCTTTGTATACTGTGTGTACATGTATGTGTATACTGTGTGATTGTATACTGTGTGTGTGTATACTGTGTGGCCCCATAATCTCTGATTGCCTGGGGGCCCCATAATCTCCTATTGCCCGGGGGCCCCATGAGTTGTCAGTCCGCCCCTGCCGCCAACTCTTTCTCTGAGTGGATAACTGATCTAAACAGATATTTATTATGAAAAACATAGCTATTAACCGTGGGTGTCTGCAGAACTTTTTTTGGGGGGGGGTCCATATATTTAAGGTCACACATGATCCGCCACTTTTTGCCAATGTCATGAAGGGGAGGGGCTTAGCCATCATATAAAGCGCAGGCATGCAAAGGTTTGAGAAACCTTATGCAAAAGCTTTATAGAAGGCTCAAGCTGCCATTGTCTAAAATGTCTAATCTGTTTTTAACCCCTACCCTGCCCCGCCCCTAAGTCAGCCCCTAAACATGCCCTCGTAAATTATCTCATGAAATTACACTGTTAAATGTTTTATGCAGAATTCAGTTCCCAAAATAAATATTAACATCTTTAACAATATTAACATAAAGCATATCAGTGCCCATCAGTTCCACCTCATCAGTGGCCATCAGTGCCGCCTCATCAGTGGCCATCAGTGCAGCTTATCATTGCCCATCAATGCAGCGTATCATTGCCCATCAATGCAGCGTATCATTGCCCATCAGTGCAGCATATTATTGCCCATCAATGTAGCCCATCATTTCCCATCAGTGCAGCGTATCAGTGCCCAGCAGTGCAGCGTATCATTGCCCATCAGTGCAGCATATTATTGCCCATCAATGTAGCCCATCATTTCCCATCAGTGCAGCGTATCAGTGCCCAGCAGTGCAGCGTATCATTGCCCATCAGTGCAGCCCATCTTTGCCCATCAGTGCAGCGTATCAGTGCCCTTAAGTGCAGCATACCATTGCCCATCAGTGCAGGGTATAATTGCCCATCAGTGCAGGGTATAATTGCCTATCAGTGCAGCATATCATTGCTTATATGTGCAGCCTCATCAGTGCCCAGCAATGCATCAGGAAGGAATCAGGAGTATCTGCTGGCCGAATGACACAGAACGGGGTTTTCCCGCAGAGATGGCTTGTATATGAATTGCCACCGCTGTCAAACGAAGTCCCGCCTCCTAGATCGGCTACTCTAGTAGACGGCACACTGGTCCAATGCTGGTCCAGGAGGCAGGACTTTGTTTGACAGCGGCTGGCTATTCATATACAAACCGCGTCTCAGCGGGAGATCCCCACTTTGTGTCATCAGGCTGCCTGATCCTTCTGACTGATCGCTTCTGGCAGAAGCGGTGCAGCCTTTTGTACAGGACATCAGAGCAGCCCGGGGGCAGGGAGCCCCCCTCTGTGCCGCTCTGATGGCCGCACCGCTTCTGCCAGAAGCAATCAGCTAGGAAACTGTCAGCCCAGTCCAACCCTGCTCCACACTCATCTGCTCTACTCTCCAAGTGCACTTTCAGTGCAATTTCAAGTGCTCTTTGCACTTGTAGTTTTCACTTGTAGTGTAAAGTGGGTTTGCCTTTCGTTATTAACCCCCAATGTATATCTGTAGTGTGAAAATTGTAGGCACTGTGCCTCTTGTTGCTAGTTGCATGAGAGAGTGACACTTGGGGATGTTACCACTGTGTTACTCACTATTCTTCTTGCTGGAGAGGAAGTTACAATGCAAGGATGTTAAGTCAGTTCCCTCCCCTCTACCCAGCGGTACCTTCCATGCTGTTCCATGCTGGTCCTGGGTGCGCTTTTGGGCACGCAAAGCCAGGGATAAATGGCAGGGGTGCAAAGGGGGGACTCCCATTACTGGTGGTGTTTGGAAGCAATCAGGCAGATGCCCAGCCACCAGATCACTTCAGACTGACAGCCGGCCATCAACTTGTCAGATATACACACACTTCTGGCAGCTGCAGCCACTGGGAGTGTGTCTAACCCCCCCCCCCCCCCCGCTACTGTACTGACAAAGTTTATATGTCAGTGGCAGCGAGAGGGTCAAATAGCGCTTAGTTTCATATCTTTTTTTTTTCTTTGATGCCCATGCCACTGATGTCACAGATCATTATGCATTTTTTTAATAGATAACCCAGCAGAAGCTGTTTCCTTTCATACCTTCCCTTTTACCTAGTGATGGTCTGTATAGAGTAGGGAGATGGTCTGTATAGAGTAGTGGGCTGGAGCTATCAATGCTTGATAGCTCCATCCCACTCTCGGTAGATGAAGAGAAATATTTGTTATGTTTGGGCCCACTCTGATTAAGGTGTTAATGGGAGAGAACCATCACTCAGTCACCAAGTATACATTATTTGTACTGGCTTGGGGTGCAATTGCCTTCTAGCAAAGTCCTCCCCAGCTTACAGGACTGTGATTATGTCCAAGGTTTAATTATTTGTATACTAATGATCTGAAGATCTTTTGCCTTCAGATTGGCTGGTAGAAGCTACCACTCAACCACAAGAGACCACTTTTATCATCAAGTAGAATGAATGTTGGTTGTTCTGTCTCACAAACCTATATAACTTGTTCTAGTGAATGGTTGCTCAGCTCTTGCCTCCCCTGCTACAAATCAAGGCGGCTATATAATCCATTACAAGGCAAATGCTACTTGTAAGGCGCATTGCTGTACTAAAGTAGCCCAATGAAAACTCTTGTGGGATCATTTATCACTGGTGTTAATGCATGTGATAATAATAATGTATCTTGCTCATGAAGGATACACAGATAACATGAACACACACAGGCATCTTGAAATATGCATGTATAAAAAAAGGCATAATATATATATATATATATATATATATATATATATATATATATATATATATATATATATATATATATATATATATTAGATACCGGCACACAATTACCTTCCGCGTTGCCATGTTTTGGGAGTTGAGCTGTTCTTACATGCTTATAAATCTTGTTAATATTTCACCAAAAAACAGAGAAAAGATCAGAATATCTGTCTTATTCTGCAACAATGTCATGAATATTTCATCCCCGGCTGAACTTCAAAGCCCTCTCAACGAGGACAGGAGTGGAGGAGAACCGTAGAGAGAAACGAGAGAGAGAAGGAAGGAGAGAAGGAACGAGAGAGGGAGAAATCCGAGAGCATGAAAAGGGGGAGATGATTAAAGAACCTTATTAAAAGGCGGCTTGTAGGACCGGCTACATGAAAGAGAGCGCGTCAAAGGGTTTATCCTTCTAAATGACAGCGTGCTCTCACCAACACGCCGAAACCTGATTATACTGACAGGGCCTGAGTGATACTGCAAACTTGTTAATAGCATCAAAATTAGAAGAGCCTCATGCAAAGACGGGAGATTAATTTTCGCTGGGGTAGTTCTCTTGCAAATTGCAAACTTGTGAATATGTTCTCAGATAATGAGCATCCGCAGTCCTCAGCCTGCCTGTCATTTTCTGTAATTAATGTTAAGCAAGACTCTTTCCTGATGCACAGAATTAGTCATGTAGCAGAAAAATATCTTTCAGAGAAATAATTTCCATTTATTACCGTGGCCCTGTTTGTGTGCTTTACTCTGTCGGAAGGGGAATTTATGGTCGGACTGTTTCACCACCTTCTCTTTGATTAGTCTGTAATGCAGACACACATGTACAGTGCACATATTTCTCTGCAGGAGCATATATATGTTGATTAGGGGTTTGACATGTGTTTATACATGTGTTTTTATATAGAGATAGATGTTGTATTGGTATTCATATTTTAATAGATGTGCTTGCTTCAGCAGAAGTACCATGTATAGTATTCCATGTATAGAATAGAATATTCCATGTATATTTTCGGTATACTAAAAAAATGCAATGTACAGTACTCTGTGAGTGCAAGTGATATTTAGGATCATAATATTTGATGTTAGTATTTCTTCAACTTATACTAACCTATACTTGTTATGGGCATTGGGACAAACTGACAAGAACTGGTCCATGTAATGGTGAAAATGTGTCCCTCGGTCCATTGATATCTGATTCTGATCTGAATAATCTGACACTAATACACTAACTAATACATGGGTCGATTTTCGAAAGAAAAATCTTATCTAAGAATTTTTGTTCGTATTTTGCACCATTAGTGGGCTGCAACAACAGCTGATTTTCGTTCAGCCATCAAACTTGAGTGATCGGACATATTGGAAATTCTTTTGAAAAACTAACGATTTTCTAATCCATGATGGGAGAATCGTGCGAGAAATGTAATTGAAAAAGAAATGCGCATGTGCAAGAAAATGAAATTCCCGGAAAGAAAAGAAGATTCCCAGCCACAAAAATTATTTTCTGTAGCAACATGAGGTGAAATTGAAGTCTTGGTTATTCGAATTTTTCGAAATCAATGATGGCACCATCGGATCACAAAACGCACAAATTTTCTGATTTTCAAAAGAAAATTCTTTTGAAATTCGACCATGTATGGCCAGCCTAAGGCCCCATTCACACCTGAGCGTACGTAGCGTTTCAGGCAGACAGTTGCGCGATTTTACTGCGATTTTGTACAGGTCAAATGGTCACCAATGTAAAAAGCAGAAAAACACCCAAATCTGCCTAAAAAAAAGTTCCAGAACTTGTTTGAGCTTCAGGCATTTTGGAGCTTCTGGCTTCAGGCGTTTTGGAGTGGAGATGTAAACCATCTCTATAGAGAATAATAGATTTTTTCCCCTCCAGCGTATTGTAGCTTCAGGCTTCAAGCTACAAAATTCTCAGGTGTTAATGGGGCCTTAGCAAGTAGTATTATAGATGAGGTTAGGATATGGTATCATATGACCAGTTTTATTGTTCCTGCATATACTGTATAATTGACTTGCAGGGCTGGGACAAGGGGTTGGCGAAAGGGGCAAGCTGCCCTGGGCACAAGGGTTTACTGTAGGTATACTGTTCTGTTGCAAGACTGACAGAAGTTGTGACAGCAGCAGTGATTTTGACAAGCGAGTGGCTGCTGGGCGTAGGATCCCTTAAGCTTGCTCATCAGCTCATCATGGGGGGGGGGGGGGGGGGCTGAATGACCTTGTCCCAGCACTGCTGAAGGGCCACCCTGAGCACATAGGAGAAAAGGCACATGACAGGGTTGGCTGGGAAAAGAGCTAAAGTCCACTCAAAAGCCAACTAAGCTTAAATCTACTACCACCCCCATTATAAACCTATTCTAGCTAACTATTTGTGAGAAAAAAAATTGCATGACTGCACAATTTTCAGTTAAAGAAACGCAGTGCTGTATCATAAAAAAATGCTATGGTCATGAAGGGGGGGGGGGGGTAAATCTTCCAGAGGTCAAGTGGTTAAAGGGTAACTTCACTTTTGTTGAAAAAAGATAAAGAAAACCCTCTGGGTGATCTATGTACATGCAAGGATTTTAACAAAATTTGTTGCAGATTCCTGCATTTTGTTATTCTGAAGGAATAGCTGTTTGTCTGTGTCCAAGTGAATCTGTATGCGAGTGGTATCATAATTATCAATCCGCTGCTGCACCGGCAGGGCTCCGATGAGGAAATTGGCAAGGTCTGCATCCCTTAAATGTGATTTTAATTTAAGAGTATTACACCAAAAATTACATTTTTGCTGCAGGGGATGAAAAAAAATTGATTTGTGTCTTAGTGCAGACTTCTGGGAAAATCAGTAAGCCAATCACAAAAGCAGGAAATAACATATCTGGGGGGCATTCTGTACACTATCTGTGTACAGAATCTTTCCAGGAAGCCATATTGCATTGCATTTTACAGAAAATTGCAGTGCTGCAGATTGAAAAGGAAAGGTAATTGTTAATAAAAAATGTATTACAATATGACTTGTGTCACAATTGTATATGCAATTTTTTTTATTTGCTCTTTTTTTGTTGATAATACCACCAACCAAAGTAATTTGTGTCATTTTATATTATTTATGATGTTTAATGTATTTGGTTCTGATGTTCAGTATCACTTCACCCCCTCAGCCCGACCTGAGTTATGGTTGGTTACACCTTGGATTTAGGCATGCGGTCATATGCATTGATTTGGTTTGTGCTCTTCTACTACAGTTCATCTTTAAACAGTGGATTGGTGGACAGTTATCCCTCCTTTTCCTCTTGCAACAGAGGGAGGAAGGGAAACCTAGTAATTTGTAAATAGGGAGTGAATAAATATGTATAGTAACTTCCTCCCTCTGTGTTTGATCTAAACGTTAATGTACCTTGAGCTTACAAAGCTCCATGTTTAATCATCTTCAATACCTGCATGCTTTGTAATTGCCAAAGAATTGTCGCAAAAAATTAGATCACTTTTCAAAAAGGGATAATTTCTGGGTGTTTATACTGTCCTGGCATTTTTACGTGATATGTATAACATAGTAACATAGTATAGTATATAACATAGTATAACAGGTGTTTTGTTTTTTTTCAAAAAAAATAATAATAAAAAAAATGGTTATTAAAGGGGTTGTAAAGGTTTGTGTTTTTTCACCTTTATGCATTAAGGTGAAAAAACACCTCACTGTCATTGGCCCCCCTCCTGCCCCCCCCCCCTGTTTTACTTACCTGAGCCCGTTCACCTGCTGTGTGCGTCCTCTTCTCCACTGAGTCTAGCCGTTGATTGGATAGATTGATAGCAGCGCAGTCATTGGCTTGCGCTGCTGTCAATCACATCCAATGACGCGGCTGCCAGGGGGGTGGGACCAAGTCATACACTTGGCTTCTATGGACACCAAGTGTATAACACGGGAGCGTGCCCGCAAGCTAACCCCCTCGGGAAAGAGCTTCCCAGAGGGGGTTAGCTTTAGCAGGGAGGAGTAGAGACAGCCGCCGTGGGACCCCAAAACAGCAGGATCGCGGTCTGTGCAAAACGAACTGCACAGTGGAGGTAAGTATAACATGTTTGTTTTAGAAAAAAAAACTATACAACCCCTTTTAAATGCCACCAAAAGAAAACTCTATCTGTCTAAAAAATGGTGTAACATGCATTTGGGTACAGTGTTGTATGAACAAGGAATTGTCAGTCAAAGGATGAAAACTGAAAAAGGCAAGGTAATGATGGAATTCACATTCATTTGCCAGCTGTAATGCTCATTAGTTGTGCAATCACCCCACATTCTAGCATCTAGAATTCTCATCAGACAACCATACAGTTTATAGCTTACAAGTTTGTAAGAGAACAGGAGAAAGCATATATATATGGGAGGGCGTGCATTGACGTCACCGCGTTTGTTTCACGAAGGAGGAAGGGTCTGAATCGATGCCGGCCGGCGTCTTGTTGAAAATCGTTTTAAAGTTCTCCTATGCTTACTTTTTTCATTTAAATGTGAGTACAATTCTTTTTTAAAATAAAAAGCCCAAGTTACCTTACAGTATCACACGATGGTCTGCCTTTTTTTCTTTATGTCACCATTTGGATGCACCGCCGAGTGCTGTGACCAGTATTAGATTTACCACACTGTGTCCTTCCGGAAGTCCTTTGGTTCCGAGTGGCAAATCCCTGGATATCATTCCTCTAGGAGTTGTTTCCCCTTGGCGCCAGGATCTCTACTTGTGCTCAATCTGAGTGTCAGTTTTCATTTACCATCTGGTAAGGAGCATAGATATTGGTGGTGGCACCCTCCTTAGATGTGGAGCACAGCAGTGTGGCATGAAGTAGCATGTTTATATGATCGCATTTCACTGGAATAAGGACTATATTTATTTGTGGACTTTTCCAGTGTTATTTTTATTTTTGTTTTGTATTTACTAAACATCACTCAGAGTTCATATTTATTCATTTATTTATTTATTTATTTATTTCATATTGCGTGTTCTCTGGTGATGCAAATTGGACATTTATGAGTATCATTCGGTTATAGTGTCAAAACTTTCTAAAATATACCCATAGTGAATGCTACTTTGTCAGTTATGCATATTAGGTAGTTAACTTCATCCTTATATCGGTATTTAGTAAGAGCTACCTTTCACTTGGCGCAGTTTTTCCTATACTACATTATATATTGTGCTTATCCCACTATTCTGCCGCCTGGTTTAATTTTTATTATTTTAATTTCTGTATTTATTGTTCTTATCCCATTTACCTTGTTTCCTGCTCCATTGGGTTAGCGCGTTTTTTTCACCTGTATATATGTATATATACACTGAGCAAAATTATAAACGCAATACTTTTGTGTTTGCCCCTATCTATCATGAGCTGAACACAAAGATCTATGACTTTTTCTATGTACACAAAAGGCCTATTTCTCTAAAATATTGTTCACAAATCTGTCTAAATCTGTGTTAGTGAGCACTTCTCCTTTGCCGAGATAATCCATCCACCTCACAGGTGTGGCATATCCAGATGCTGATTAGACAGCAGGATTATTGCACAGGTGTGCCTAATGCCGCGTACACACGAAGGGACTATCCCGCGGGATTATCCGCTGGACCGAAGTCCAGCAGATAATCCCCTTGTGTGTGGGCGCCGGCGGACTTTTTGGCGCCAAAGTCCGGCGGACTTTTTGGCGCCAAAGTTTTAAGTTTGGTTTTAAAATTATCCGCTGGACTTGGCAGTCCGGCGGACAATCCCGCCGTTAGTAGGCAAGTCCGCGGGACTTTTGAAAATGAACGGACTTGCCGCTCATCGGCAAGTCCGTTCATTTAGCACGTGACTTCAGGTTACGTAGCTAGCGTAGGCAGTAAATGCCGCCGCGCTGGCTCCGTAAGCTGGCATGGATTTAAAAAGACTCCCCACGCAGAAAAAACGGCGTGGGGGTTCCCCCCAAATCCATGTCAGACCCTCATCCGAGCACGCAGCCTGGCAGGCCAGGAAAGGGGTGGGGACGAACGAGCGCCCCCCTCCTGAGCCATACCAGGCCGCTTGCCCTCAACATGGGGGGGTGCCCTGGGGAAAGGGGGGTCGTGCGGCCCCCCCACCCCAAAGCACCTTGTCCCCATGTTGATGAGGACAAGGGCCTCTTCCCAAAAACCCTGGCCGTTGGTTGTCGGGGTCTGCGGGCGGGGGCTTATCGGCATCTGGGAGCACCCTTTAATAAGGGGGCCCCCAGATACCGGCCCCCCACCCTATGTGAATGAGTATGGGGTACGATGTACCCCTACCCATTCACCTAAGGTGTAAAATGTAAAGTACAAAAACACACACACTTTTGAAAAAATATTTTATTGCGCTGCTCCGGGGGTCTTCTTCCGTCTTGGGGGTCTTCTCGCCGGACTCCTCCGCTCTCTTCTGCTCTTTTACCTAGCTCTTTCACGAGCGGAGGAGTCCGGCTACCTTCTTCGTCGTCGCCACCGTCGTCTGGGGGTCTCGATCCGCCTTCGGGGGTCTTCCGGGGGTCTCTTCTGTTCTTGCGGCGGTCGTCGTCTTCCGCGCCGCCGGCGCCTTCTCCTTCTTCTTGTCCTTCTTGTTATTCTTCTTCTTCCGATGTTGACCCGACGCTCTCTCTGCCCGGAATGCCTGTGCCGCGCTGCGCTGGGACTTATATAGGGGCATGGGGACAGGGTCACATGTTCATGTCACATGGTGACCCCGCCCCTTGTGATGTCACAGTCCCAGCATCCTACGGGACTGTGACAACACAAGGGGGCGGGGTCACCATGTGACATGAGCATGTGACCCTGTCCCCATGCCCCTATATAAGTCCCAGCGCAGCGCGGCACAGGCATTCCGGGCAGAGAGAGCGTCGGGTCAACATCGGAAGAAGAAGAACAAGAAGAAGGACAAGAAGAAGAAGAAGGCGGCGCCGGCGGCGTGGAAGACGACGACCGCCGCAAGAACAGAAGAGACCCCCGAAGGCGGATCGAGACCCCCAGACGACGGCGGCGACGACGAAGAAGGTAGCCGGACTTCCCCCGCTCGGTAAAAGAGCTTGGTAAATGGCGGGGGAGTCCGGCGAGAAGACCCCCAAGACGGAAGAAGACCCCTGGAGCAGTGCAATAAACTATTTTTTCAAAAGTGTGTGTGTTTTTTTTACTTTACATTTTACACCTTAGGTGAATGGGTAGGGGTACATCGTACCCCATACTCATTCACATAGGGTGGGGGGCCGGGATCTGAGGGCCCCCTTATAAAAGGGGGCTCTCAGATTCCGATAAGCCCCCACCCGCAGACCCCGACAACCAACGGCCAGGGTTGTCGGGAAGAGGCCCTTGTCCTCATCAACATGGGGACAAGGTGCTTTGGGGTGGGGGGGCCGCACGGCCCCCCTTTCCCCAGGGCACCCCCCATGTTGAGGGCACGTGGCCTGGTACGGCTCAGGAGGGGGGGGGGGGCGCTCGTTCGTCCCCACCCCTTTCCTGGCCTGCCAGGCTGCGTGCTCGGATGAGGGTCTGACATGGATTTGGGGGGGACCCCCACGCCGTTTTTTCGGCGTGGGGATTCCCTTTAAATCCATGACAGGTGACGGAGCTAGCGCGCCGGCATTTACTGCCTACGCTAGCTACGTACCTGAAGTTACGTTCGAAATGAACGGACTGCTCCGTGTGTGGGCAAGTCCGTTCATTTTCAAAAGTCCCGCGGACTTTGGCCGGCGGATTATCCGTCCGTGCGTGTGTGGGCAAGTCCGCACGTGTGTGGGCAAGTCCACACGCTCGGAAAGTCCAGCGGACCCAGCTGGAAAGTCCGGCGGGATTGTCCGCTGGACTAGGTCCGCCGGCAAAAGTCCGCACGTGTGTACGCGGCATTAGGCTGGCCACAATATAAGGCCACTCTAAAATGTGCAGTCTTTCTTTATTAGGGGGGTCCGAAAACCAGTCAGTATCTGGTATGAACACCATTTGCCTCACGCAGTGTAGCACATCCCCATTGCATAGAGATGATCAGGTTGTTGATTGTGGCCTGTGGAATGTTGGTCCATTCCTCTTCAATGGCTGTGTGAAGTTGCTGGATATTGTCAGGAACTGGAACACGCTGTCGTATACACCGATCCAGAGCATCCCAAACATGCTCAATGGGTGACGTGTCCGGTGAGTATGCTGGCCATGTCAGAACTGGGATGTTTTCAGCTTCCAGGAATTGTGTTCAGATCCTTGAAACATGGGGCCGTGCATTATCATGCTGCAACATGAGGTTATGGTGGTGGATAAATGGCACAACAATGGGCCTCGGGATCTCATCACAGTATCTCTGTGCATTCAAAATGCCATCAATAAAATGCACCCATGTTCGTTGTCCATAGCATACGGCTGCACATACCATAACCCAACCGCCACCATGGGCCACTTGATCCACAATGTTGACATCAGCAAACCGCTCACCCACACAATGCCATACATGCTGTCTGCCATCTGCCCCGTACAGTGAAAACCTGGATTCATCCGTGAAGAGAACACCTCTCCAAAGTGCAGATGCCATTGAATGTGAGCATTTTCCCACTCAAGTTGGTTACGATGACGAACTGCAGTCAGGTCAAGACCTCGATGAGGACGATGAGCATGCAGATGAGCTTCCCTGAGATGGTTTCTGACAGTTTGTGCAGAAATTCTTTGGTCATGCAATCCGATTGTTGCAGCAGCTATCCGGCTGGCTGGTCTCAGACGATCTTGGAGGTGAAGATCCTGGATGTGGAGTTCTGGGCTGGTGTGGTTACATGTGGTCTGCGGTTGTGAGGCCGGTTGGATGTACTGCCAAATTCTCTGAAACACCTTTGGAGATGGCTTATGGTAAAGAAACGAACATTCAATTCAAGGGCAACATTCGGAGCATACACCGAATTCCCGACAGCAAAAGATTGAGAACAGGTTCTCAATTTTTCGGTCGGAAAAAATTTTGATCGGAAATACCGATCGTCTGTACAAATTCAGACACGCAAAATTCCTACGCATGCTTGGAAACAATTTGACGCATGCTTGGAAGCATTGAACTTCATTTTCTCTGCTCGTCGTAGTGTTGACAGTCGAAAGTTCAGCGAACTTTTGTTTGACCATGTGTATGCAAGCCAAGCTTGAGCGGAATTCCGTTGGAAAAACCATCCAAGATTTTTCTGATGGAAAATCCGCTCGTGTGTGTATAAGAAGGGTAAAAAGACTTCTTCTAAACATCAGCACATACATCAGGAGACCCCTAACCACCGGCTAATCAGAGTGCCGGTGGGACAAACTACACTTCACAATTTAATCCCTAAGGTTCTTGGGTCAGCTCTGGTTAATCCCAAGAAGGCACTATTAGAGTTTCAAAAAACAGTCACTTCCAGCGTTAATAGATCTTCCAAGGTGTGGAGTAACAGATGTCAGATAAAATGGTGGTGTGAAAGGTATATAGGGTATCCAAAACTGGGTGGATGCTGCCACAGATGTGGTAATCCGAAAAGGAACTACAAGAAAAACAGAAATGGAAGATGCGCACACCTAGTACATTACCAAAGATAATTTAATAATAAAAATGTTTTATATAAAAGTGGGTACTCACAAAATGCAACTGACAAAAGGCCATAAAAACAATGCATGGACATGCACAGAACACGGGGGTCAGCTAACGCATTTCGAGAGCGCACCCCCTTCCTCAGAGCTACATTCAGGCTGCTTCTCTACGTGAACATTTGCTTCTTAAAGTGGAGTGCCCACAAAAAAAAAAACTTAAAAGTCAGCAGCTACAAATACTGCAGCTGCTGACTTTTAATAATCGGACACTTACCTGTCCCGGGGTCCAGCGATGCGGGGGAACGAGACCCCCCTCGTTCCCCGCTCCGCTCGCAGCGCCGGCATTCTTAATGTGGGAACCCGGCTGTGGCTCCACAGCCGGGCACCCACTGCACGTGCGCGAGCGGCGCCGTGCGCCGTAATTCGACGCTCACTCATCTGGGACACATGACAGGTCCCAGATGACTGTGCGGCACCTAGGGGAAGAGACGTTTAGCCCGGGCAATGAAGGTGGCAGACTACGAGGGACCCCCTAGCAACAGGCATTTAGAGGTGAGTAAAAAAAAAAAATTTTCCAATTATTTTTTTGGGGATTTTTAAGCCACATTTTTTTTTTTGGTGGGCACTCCACTTTAAGCCCCATACAGACTATCAGATTTTCTGCTCATTTTTGTCTTTAGATTTACCAAAACCATATAATATGAGGTCAAACCTTAGGAGTTTCAATTTGTATGCAATCAGGCAGGCCCTTGCACTACATGGCTTTGGTAAATCTGAAGACAAAAGTCAGCAGAAAATCTGATAGTGTGTATGGGGCTTAAGAGGCTATTCTCGGACCAGGAGGGTCTGAGGAGGGCCATTTAACAAGGCACTTGCACGTACTAGAACATCTTTGCTGTATGCCCCTCCACGCACTATATCTACCAACACTGTTAAGATCATTACCAAATTCTCAGCACATCATAGCCAACTTCGCAACATTCTTTGCAAACACTGGCATCTCTTAACAGATCACCACATCCTCAAACATCTTCGTAGCACCCCAGAGTTGGTATTCTGAAGGGCTAATTCCTTAAAGGATTGCCTAACTAGCAGCCATTATCGATCCGACATTGATCCTTGGGGTCAAGGGGCACCACCCAATGTGGGCAATGCCCCCGTTGCCCTTGGGTACTCACTGGTACCACTTTTAGACTTCCCAATGCGGAACTCTTCACTCCCCATACCTCAGCCCATTGTGGCACAACTGGGGTTGTCTATCTAATGCTTTGTGACTACAAGGCCTTTTATGTAGGGAAGACTATCAGGGAATTAAGACAGAGAATCGGAGATAATCTCTATCATTCAACGAATGGTAAACTTACCACCGTTGCCCGACATATAGGCCTTTACCACAGGTCTAATCCCTTAGCTGTTAAATTCTTGGCTTTGGAGGTGGTGGCTCTTGACACCAGAGGGGGTGACCGTGACAGGGTGCTCTTGCAGCGTGAGATCCTCTGGATTGAGAAGCTCAACGCCACTATTCCACCCGGCCTGAACAAGGTTAACTTCTTTAGACCATTCCTCTAATAACCCTGTCCCTTGATTTTGTCCCTTTGGTTTTTCTAATGTCTGGTCTATAAACTTAGATATATGTATACTCATATGTATACCTACCCATATGTTTTCCTTTCCATGGGTATTTGCTTTATTTGACTAGTCCTGCCCTTGCCTGGACCTGTTGTTTTGTTTTTGTTTTTATTTACTGTGCCATGTCTTATTTTTCCTTAATTTTTCTGTATTTGTTTTCTTGTTGCCTTACCTTTTATTTCCCAGTCCAAGGTCCCATATACCCATGAGCAGGCCCGGACTGGGACAAAAAATAGGCCCGGGCATTTTAAACTGGGCAGCTCAATCCCTGGGGGAAGTAGGGCTGACATGTGGGGTGGGCGTTCGCGGGGTGGTTGGTGACCAGATATTCATTCTGAGAGACATCCCCATATAGCAAAGAGACATCCCCATATAGCAAAGAGACATCCCCAGACCAGCAAAAAGATGGCCCCAGACCAGTACACAGACAGCCCCAGACCAATAATAGACAGCCCCAGACCAGTAATAGACAGCCCCATACCAGTAATAATAGACAGCCCCATACCAGTAATAATAGACAGCCCCAGACCACAGCCCCATACCAGTAATAATACACAGCCCCATGCCAGTAAATTAGAAAGCCCCAATCTACTTCCTTTCCCTGCCACTACAGAGTGGGATGTAACACACTGGAACATGTTTTTTTTTCCAGTGTGCTCACCTTCCTCCCTGTGCAGCCATCACAGTGTCCCGGCCGGTGTTAGGAGAGAGGCCACCGCCGTCTCCTTCAGTGTAGCTATACCTCCAGCGTGGCTGGCCCATGAGGTGTCTGTCCAGTGCAGGCACTTCCTGCATGTCACAGGAGCCTTCTGCACCTCGTAAATGTGCTGGCGCCAACCCTGCTTTAGTAATGCCCGTATAGCGGGAGGTAAGCAGTGGCCACGTTCTGTGTTCATCTGGACCGCGGTCGCCGATTACCTCCCACTATGCGGCCAAGTCATGAAGAAGCTGCTCTTCCAAAAAATGCAGCCCAGGGGTCGTGGCCCACCGGGCAAATGCCCGGTGTGCCCTATGGCCAGTCCGGGCCTGCCCATGAGCCTCCAATATGAATTACCTAAGGTTGCTTTGGCATTCAAAGGTATTTATTCAATACCTGTACAAAATTATATTTACACTTGTTCTATTGCTTTCTATTGTTTTATTTAATAATTTTCATTGTATATTACTTGATGTATATTTTGTCTACATTTCTTTGTTTTTTGAGCCTTGCTGCTTGCTCTTTCCCTTGGCATGCTGGGGTACCGTTGGCGCCACCTTCTTTTGTTCCCATACAGCAGCTGGATGACCTCCCTGGTGGATGGACGAGTCCCGTCTGTTTGGGACCGCCCTTT
The DNA here is from genome assembly GCA_028564925.1 of Lithobates sylvaticus. Lineage (NCBI taxonomy): Eukaryota > Metazoa > Chordata > Amphibia > Anura > Ranidae > Lithobates > Lithobates sylvaticus. The sequence goes on from CM053033.1 coordinate 158,660,051, forward strand.
CCACTTGTGCACGTCCTCCTGGCATGGGTTTCTGCCCTTTTGGCCATAGGACAAGCACGCATTCGCGCATGATCTCTTTGCACGTGCGCACTGCGGAAGCTCTGACCCAGTGGCATCACGCAACGGCCAGCATTTTCTGAACGCCGCTGGGTCAGGGACTACAAAAAGCAGGCTTTGCCGGCTTGTCAGTGCTCTGGATGCCAGGCCCGGGAATAGTTTACCTTAGCACAATCACAGTAAGTATACCCCGTTGGTACACCTTCCCACTATAGCCACCTTGCAGCCTCCTTTTAATTGAGCTGCAAAACTGGCCTTTAAATCATCTGTGGCTACTGTTTTCTCCCCTATAGGTCATATACATTGGGCAGGAGTGTGTGTGCTTCAACGCACCCCAACTTCTTACCCTTTCCCCTGTAGTGGTGCAAATCTCTGCGGAACACTGGTACCCCCATTTCCAGTCGTTTTAATCCCGGGGCCCCTAAAACCACTGTATCTGCATACAAGGTATACACTATGCCCTTCCTTTCCCCGTCCCCCTCCCACAATTTTTCTCCCGTTCACTGGTCCCTCCTTCTATTTTCACTCCCCCCTTCCCTTTTTCCCCTCTTTCTCCCCCCCCCTTCCCTCTCCCTCTCCTTCATCTTCCCATTTTTCTCCTTCTCCCCCATTCCCCCCCTTTCTTCCTCCCCCTCCTCTTTCCCCTTTCCTTCCCTCCCCTTGTTGTTTGTTATGTTTTTCCACTTTCTTTCTTCCCTCTGTCCCGCTGCCTTTCCATTTGCCCCCCCCCCCCCACCCTCTTTTCCACCTTTTCCCAATTTCCATTTTTTTCTATTTCTTTTTTCTCCTAGTGTTGCCTCCCTTTCACCCTTTCCCATTCCCTCCAACTGTACCGAGATAGTCCAATTGCCCCTGTTCTCTAAGGAGGTCTTGTTATCAACTGATGTCACAGAGCTACTCCAGACCATTGGAAGGATCCCCACCATATTGTCAGGATTGACAGCTGGCTCTAGCTCCCAGCGAGCCAAACCCAGCTTCTACCGCACTGTAGAGCCCCCTCTCTTGCCGGGCTCTACAGTGAGCGCAAGAGAAGCAGAGCAGAAAGCGGTGACTGACAGTCACTGTTCTCCAGTCCAAGCACAGAGAACTAAGTGAGTAGCAGTCATGTGATCGCTTGGTTCCTGGGCTTAGAGGCAATATGGGACAGCTGAAACATCACACCGATCCTGCAGCATAGAGGTGAGTATGAAGGTTTGTTTTTCTATGTACCCCATACAACTCCTTTCATTTTAAAAGTTTATTTCAATTGTTTAAAATACCCAGCTTTGATTAAAATAATACTTGATAATCCTGCCCTGAATGTCCTTGTACAGCCAATGTTATGGGGTGACAACTGTCTCTCAATGTTACTACTGCAAGTTGGATAGTGTCAACAAATCCACAAACAAACGTGTGTAGGCGCATTTGTGGGATGCCGCGCTCACACGCTCTGTGCATGCGCAATCACCTACACACAATTCTTTGTTGATTTTATACTTGCAAGGAATTCTTTTTATATCAATTTGAACTGGAGACTCGTTTGAGTCAGAATACCTGTATGCAGCACTGCAATTGTTACCATTAAATATACCTTAAAGAGACAATACTGCACTATTGGAGTTTTTGCTTCTTTGCATGTTTGCACCTCCTGATACTGTGGATATCTGTTCTGGTCTGACCATCACCTGGTGTATGTGGAGGCTTCTGGTGGGAGACACTCAGGAGATCTGGACATCCTTCTATGGGATCATTGATCCAACAAGCACTTTGTAACCCCCCTGAATAAGAGGGGGCCGTTGGCTTTCCTGTAAGCCTTTTAGCTCACTGTGGTGACGGGTATCATGTGGTCAAGAATTAGATCCAGACTCTGTATCTCACGTGTGATCTTTTATTTAAACTCCAGCAATTTAATTAACTTTTCACTGAATGATTTATTTTTTGGCATTTTTTATGCTATTGCACTTTATAATTGCACTTTATACTACAATGTATGTTTTTTTTTTTATATTGTGTTGGCAATTTTTGCACATTTGCACTTTATAGATATTATATGCCATATTAACATATGCATTATTTTTGATTTGCCTTTAAAGCACTGCACTTTATATTTTTACATTTGATTTAGTGCCCAATATCTGGGTTATTTTGCTCAGCTGCTTTACTTGATTTTTTTACTGAGCGTGGATATTAATTTACACTCAATATGTATTCTTTGTATGTGCTCTTTCTGGCTGCATGTGTGATCTAACTATGTGTACATTAAAGCTGACCTTTCCTAAAAAAACACAATGCATTATCCTCTTCCCTCTGCCTCCATTCTCACCTAGGTAAGAATGATGTGGAACTCTACTCCTGAAGCCTCATTGGATTTTTATCAACTATTCAAATTATCTTAGACTCTTTTTTTTTTTTCAGATTTTGGTCTGGTGCTACTTTCTGTATTTTTATGATTTAAGCTGCATGTGCATTATGTTGGCTTTCTGAGTCTGTGTCCTCCAAAAAGGGCACAGGCTGACATGACAGCAAGACTGAGCGTGGATATTAATTTACACTCAATATGTATTCTTTGTATGTGCTCTTTCTGGCTGCATGTGTGATCTAACTATGTGTACATTAAAGCTGACCTTTCCTAAAAAAACACAATGCATTATCCTCTTCCCTCTGCCTCCATTCTCACCTAGGTAAGAATGATGTGGAACTCTACTCCTGAAGCCTCATTGGATTTTTATCAACTATTCAAATTATCTTAGACTCTTTTTTTTTCAGATTTTGGTCTGGTGTTACTTTCTGTATTTTTATGGTTTAAGCTGCATGTGCATTATGTTGGCTTTCTGAGTCTGTGTCCTCCAAAAAGGGCACAGGCTGACATGACAGCAAGAGAGAAGTGACATAGATACATAATGGGAAATAAATTTTTTGTCACACTCGTGACAGCTGCAGATTTCCAGGGTGCGCTGTCTTAAAGGGCAAGCGCATGAGTTGCTCTGCGTTTGAGCAACACCATCACACGATGGCAACTTTACCCCTGTTTTCCCAGTGACCTCTTAGGTGTCCCCCAATGCATTCCAATGGGATCCTCGAACTTCCAGTGATCCCCAGTGTTCTCTGATTTCCTCCAGCCTGTATTCATCTCCTGCATGTCCCTGTGCTCTCCAGCCAGCTCTAGTATGACCCCGAGCACTCCAGCCTAAACCTAGTTGCAGTGTGATTTTGTGAACTCCTGCTTGTACCCTGGACTAGTAGTCCTGTGTACTTCAGCCTGTAGCCTGTTTCCAGTGTCCCTTTGTCTCTATGCTCTCCTACTTGCTCCCCGTGCCTCTCCAGTGTCTGAGTGCTGCAAGGAAATGTTTCAGTTCCCAGTAGCTGTCAGCTTGGAGGAGTCAAAGGCTCAGTTTTCTGTGTCTCATTTGTGGTCACCCCTACTGCCTAACCCTAGCTGCTATGACTAATTCCTCTGGTCAGTCATTCTGCCTCCTAGTGCGGAAAGACGTCCTGTCCAAGACAATTTTGCTGTATGTGCAGGGGGGGGGGGGGGGGGAGAGTAATGCTAACAGGAAAGGAGGTGAAGGGAAAAGGAGAAAGGGACAATGGGTATGCTCACTGAGGATGTCAAACCATGACTAAACCCTGTGATTTAACTTTTTTTCAAAACACATGTGCAGCACCATGGCAAATGGTCAAACAGAGGCAAAGATGGCAGCTTAGTTGCCTGTAAAACAAGGGTGTCGAACTCCATTTCATTGCGGGCCACATCAGCTTTATGGTTGCCTTTAGCGGACTGGTTATAGCTGTAAGACTATATAAATGTATCCTGGATTTTTTTTTCTCAGCGAAAAGGTGCACTCAACCTCCAAACCACATCAAATAGTGGGTGTGGCCAAATTGCACTAATAGTGGGGGGATCTTAAAGGGGCAATACATATCAGGAGTGCGTTATGTGCGAAGTTCACAGTGCAGTTTCAGGTGTGTCTTATGCACGGAGTGTGCTGTGTACAGAGTGCTGGGTTTAGGGGTATGCGAACATCTTCCTTCACAAGAGTCCCGCCACGTTACTGATGACAAAAAAGCCCTGGGTGCGAAGACCACATGAAATGGTCTGGCGGCCGAATTAGGCCCGTGGGCCTTGTATTTGACACATGTGCTCTAAAGGATAGGAAGGTTTAGTTCCACTTTAGGTTAAATAGCAGAAATAAGCCTTTAGTCTTTGTAACAGGAAAGAGGGGAGCTTTCTTCTCTTTTCATATTATATGTATTTTTTAAAGTAACATAAAATTGGCTTCTATTGGGCTGGTATACATTGGCATTTGAGATAAAATAAGATCAGTTTCAGATCAGCCAGAGTGAGAGCAGAGCAGATGCTGAAAGCACAGTTACATGTAACTGAAAGAAAACTCTCAATAAGCAGTTAATGGCCGCAATCTCCAGATCAGCAGATGGCACTGTTGTGCCAGCTTCTATCCTCCGTTGTACTGAGATATTCTCTTCTGTTTATGCACTTGTTTGATTTCTGATTAATAAATACTTTCAGAAAGTACCCTTTTTTCACTGATTGGAGCTTTAGTCTCAGTGCACTTTACCATGAACCAAACTTCATGAGTTGGGATTAAGAGACACAGAAGTGCTGATGTCACTAAGCGCTCATTCACACGTGCAACATGCACTGCCATTCCTCTGAAAAGTAATCCAAGTTCTGATCTTTTTTCAGAGCTTTTTGATATATCGCCTCCTTACTGTCCGATTTAACTCTGATTTTGCCACACTAATGCATTGCAAATGCATGCGTGTGGCTCCATAGAACTGCAGTAGTCATGCGGCTTGCTGAACACATTTAAGTTTTTCTGTCTACAGCCATGAGTGGCTGTATCTTTAGTGTTCAGAGGGTGGTCGGAGGGAACAGTAAAAGCATGGTTCAACTACCTGGTTTTACTGCCCTTCAACCTAACTTTAAAGGAGCCTTAAAGGCTTCCATATACAGTCTATGTACTAGTTCATGGTGGCATTATAAGTGGTGAAAATATGCTTCCTGTCCCTGCTAGGTGTATTAGAAATACCAGGCTGTAGTACTATTATATTTTTATAAAGAAAGGTTTCCAGGATGTGCAGACAATTTTGGACTGCATGGCCTTCTATGTAGGAGGTGCTGCTGCTCTATTACATCCAGACCAGAGGCTGAGACTATTGGGCAAGTGCTCCTGTGTTTAATAGCTTAATCATTGCATCTTCTGTATGTACTTTATCTGATGTCTGGTGACAGAAGTGTCTCTGTCCTGTTGTTATCTCACATGCACAGTACCAGGGAGGAGTCAGTGCTACTGTAAGTGTGTAGTGGTAACCTTACATTATATTATTAGGTAAATCTGTTTATTAAGATATAATTTATATGCAGGTTCTCTTACTTTAGGTAACAGCTGCCCCATCTGGTCTGTAATTCTCTAGCTAGCTTTAGCTCAGGAGTCAGTAAACAGCGTAATGTAAAACCAGGCTAGGCATCCAACGGCTGATAGGTAGCTAGAGGACTGGTAGACTGTTAAGGACTAAGAAGCAGAGTATATAGGCTGACATTGAGCTCCAGTATCACACCACTAACACTGTTAGCAAGAAGCTGCATCCCCAGTTTGTGGAGTGCCAGGTGGAGGATCCCTGCATCACCACTGACCCAGTATTCAGCTCTTTGGAACAAATATCACACTTGGGATCATCCCCAAGGACCTCCGCATCTGGACACTGCCTTCATCTGGAGGTATCTTTACTAAATAAGCATATACATGTAGCAATGGCATTCTTGTATATTGATGTGGTTATGTATATAGTAATGTAAAGTCTATGGACATTGCTATGATTTAGTGTTTGGAGCCATCTAGTGACCAAATACTGGCAATGCACTGATATGTTTATTACATCAGATTAAGCACAAAAGACTTTTACAGGTACTGTTGTTTTGATTTAGAAGGTTGACCTTGTTACCCAGGAGTCTTTGTGACCTACCCATGAACACTCTCTGATGCAGTGCATGCTGGGTAGGAGATAAAAGGAAGCCGAGCGGCCATTTTAGGTCTCTTGGGATCACGTTACCTGCCTGTGCAGATCTGTGAGGAGGCTTCCCGGAGACAGCGTCATACAGTGAGGTGACCTGACAGAGCCTTAGAGACAGTGACTGGATTGACAAGGCCCAGAGACACTCATCAGAGTATCGGATCCATCCTGTGGAGCGGCACAGAGCGTCTGGCCCAGCTGACACAGAAGCAAGCTACAGTCGTTGGACCAAAGTCATCACACAGAACTCCGATCCAGTTGGTGAGCGGGTTACGGCCCACCATTTGTTAATTTGTTACACGCAGTTAGACTCACTTACAGGCCCCGCTGGAATCTGCAGTTCCACAGAGCAGTAACAGAGCAACTGACATTGAGCAGGCTTGGGGCCCACTTCACTTTGGTGCCCAAGCTTTGTATAAAAGTTTTTGTAGTTACACCCGGAGCACCCTGATCTAACTCTTCACCCATTTTGGATTACAAATCTCAAAGGAGTCATTGTTAGCTAGCGAAGAAAGAAGATACGGGAGAAAGTACTTTCAGTGAGGCTTCACGTATAACTTTTAAAGTAGGGGGAGCTCCCAGGTTTGCATATACAAAAATACCTTTCATATTGTATTTGCTTATTGATATATATATATATTGTGCTGTTGTCCTACATTGGGATGACAGCGTAATTTCTGTAACCACCTGTTTAAATATTTTTGCAGTAAAAATATTTCTGGTTAAGTATCCAGTTGTGTGGCGTACTGTTTTTCCCCACCAGGTGGAGACAGTGGATCCTGAGGGTACAATACAGGTACTTTTCATTGTTTTATATTGTACTGTATTACATTGCACTACAGCTGTGCCAAGGGGATTGAGTCAAGTTAGTGGGGTTTCTCGGTAGAGTGCAGGCCCAATTCAAACCAGCAGCTCCTTCGGGGGTCAGTGCTACATACAGTATACCAAAGTATATGTGCACAACTCTACCAAAACTCCTGTTCAGTTGCTGATGTTATTTGTTTGCATATTTGATGTATAAACTATGACTAATCTTTTATCATATAGAGTTTGAATCAAAAAACTTTTTCTGTGCAGCAGCCCCACAGCCCCCCAATACTTACCTGAGCCCGATCTTCTTCCAGCGCTGTGCACAAGAGCCTCTGCTCTCCCGAGAATCTGCCTTCCCGGTAGCTGAGACAGCAGTGGGAGCAATTGACTCCCACTACTGTCAATCACAGCCAGTGAGCCAATGAAGAGAGAGTGGGGCGGGTTTGAGCCACGCTCTCTGTGTGAATGAACACACAGCTGTTTGCTATGGGGGCACTCAGCAGCAAGGAGGGACCAGGAGCGCCTGCGGGGGACCCGAGAAGAGGAGGATCAGGGCAACTCTGCACAAAACCACTGCACAGAGCAGGTAAGTATAACATGCTTGTTATTAAGAAAAAAAAACTGCCTTTAATATAACTTTAAATTACTAATACATTTCTTAGGGAGGGAACCTGCTCAGAGGCCCTGTCCTGGGGAGAGGCAAGGCCACGTTTATTATCAAAACCCACTCTTCCACAGGCTCTGGTTCTCATAATTGCCTACAGATTTATTGCCATAGCCTATTTGCAGTGGGAATTATTTTTTAACCCCCCCCCCTTCAAAGAAGAGGGCAGCCAAAGAAAGCTAAATGCCGAGCAATAGTGTGAAAAGATAGGCATATTGATTAGGGAAAAAACCTAATTTTTAATTTAAAGGGTATCTAAATCTAAAACTTGTGAGCCATGTTGGGATTTTGTAGATATCTGTGTTCTTGTTAAGGAGAAGCTTTTCTGCTGAGAACAGTTTAAGTGGGCATTCCCCTCACTTTTGAAAGATTTCCTCTCAGTTCCTGTTGTGTCTACATAGAAAAATGACAGAAAAAAAAAGACTATAGTTCACCGAGTCTTCCCAATTTTATTAAAATTATTTATGTATTTTTTTTTTAATTTGATGTTTTTTCTGACTTTGTCTAAGTATACATCTATATTTGTACCAAGCATAGTAAGGTCATCAAATACTCTTTTAGTACAATAATACTTTTCAAGATTAGTTCTGACTGGTAGTTTTAGGTCATGACCCTGTGTTATTGATCCTAGCTTCATTTTGAAATCACTACCCTACTGAACCTTATTCACACCCTTAATGTATTTAAAAGTTTCACTCATCATCTCCCTTTACCTTCTTTCCTCAAGACTGTACACAGGGCAGCCATCAGAAATTGCGGGGCCCCTTATACAGCTTTAAGCCCCCGAGCCTGACCACCAACATTCCCCAGGGTCCCGCCCACTTGCCGTCCTGCCAAGTCCTTCAGTTCCTCAGCTCCCCTCACACCTGTACACTCTGAGCCCCCCTCACACCTGTACGCTCTGAGCCCCCCTCACACCTGTATGCTCTGAGCCCCCCTCACACCTGTACGCTCCCAGCCCCCTCACACCTGTATGCTCCCATCCCCCTCACACCTGTACGCTCCCAGCCCCCTTACACCTGTACGCTCTGAGCCCCCCCAAACCTGTACACTCTCAGCCCCCCTCACATGTGTATATATGACATGCATGTACATACACACAGGCATGTACACACACACATACATGTACACACACATGTACACACATACACACACAGACATGTACACACACAGGCATGTACACACAGAGGCATGTACAGTACACACAGAGACATGTACAGTACACACAGAGACATGTACAGTACACACAGAGACATGTACAAACTCACATACATGTACACACACACAAGACATGTACACACACAAGACATGTACACACACAGGCATGTACACACACAAGACATGTACACACACAGGTATGTACACAGACACACACACAGCCCCCCCCCACCCCGCACAACAGCCCTTACTTGTAAGGTGATCCTAGTCCCAGCTCTTGCTTCCACATGCAAAGGGTTGCACATGCAGGAAATGGCCAGAGGTCCCAGCAAAGAGCCCGATGTCAGCGAGCTTATGGCAGCCTGCTGACTCGCACACATACAGGAGCATCCACGGAGCTCCTCTACACCCGACCCACCTTCTCATATCCCTGCCAGTCGGCCGGGCCCGTCCATACAACGGGCCCCTTACAATTGTATAGGCTGTACCCCCCTGATGGCGGCAGTAACTGTACATATTAAAGTAATTGGAAATGACCACCTTGTAAAACAACCCATTCAGTATAAAATAAGAATGAAAGGCAAAACATTTTTGTATAGATATAAAAAATAATTATAAATACCTTTTTTCCCCTTTTTTTTCTAAGTGATCACATTCCCTCTGTTCTCAGCTGCATAAGAGGAGAAGCAGCAGGATGCTGAGTAGGGATGAGCTTTGAGTTCGAGTCGAACTCCTGTTTAACTCGAACATTGCCTGTGAACAATTTGGGGTGTTTGCAGCAAATTCGAAAAGCCGCGGAACACCCTGTAAGAGTCTATGGGAGAAATCTAAAGTGCTAATTTTAAAGGCTTATATGCAAGTTATTGTCATAAAAAGTGTTTGGGGACCTGGGTCCTGCCCCAGGGGACATGTATCAATGCAAAAAAAAGTTTTAAAAACTGAGTTTTTTTTCGGGAGCAGTGATTTTAATAATGCTTAAAGTGAAACAATAAAAGTGTAATATTCCTTTAAATTTCGTACCTAGGGGGTGTGTATAGTATGCCTGTAAAGGGGCGCATGTTTACCATGCTTAGAACTGTCCCTGCACAAAGTGTCATTTCTGCAAGGAAAAAAGTAATTTAAAAGCACTCGTGGATATAATGAATTGTCGGCTCCCCATAATACAGAGAACAGTCATTGAAAGTCATTGATAAAAAAAAAAAATGTGTGGGATTCCCCCCCAAATTCAATTACCAGGCCCTTCAGGTCTGGTATGGATATTAAGGGGAACCCCTGGTCAAATAAAAAAAAATGACGTGGGGGTTCCCCCCAAATATCCATACCAGACCCTTTATCCGAGCACGCAAACTGGCAGGCCGCAGGAAAAGAGGGGGGGACGAGAGAGCACCCCCCCTCCTGAACCGTACCAGGCCACATGCCCTCAACATTGGGAGGATGCTTTGGGGGTCTGTGACCCCTCAAAGCACCATGTCCCCATGTTGATGGGGACAAGGGCCTCATCCCCACAAGAGGACCCCCAGATCCTGCCCCCCTGTTTGAAATAGTAAGGGGGTACAAAGGTACCCTTACCATTTCACAAAGAAAGTGTAAAAAAATTGTTAAAAAACACACAGACACCGTTGGGAAAAGTCCTTTATTAAAAAAAAAGGATTCCAGCGGTGGTAATCCACTCTTGCTATCCAACGATGGGTGATCTCTTCTCTGGGGTCCAGCGATGGATGATCTCTCCCGATGATGTCCAGCGCAGCGCATCCTGTCTCCACGGAGACATTGTGGGAATCCCGGTGATGGCCTGACAGGTCTTAGCTGAGGAGGACGGGGCCACCAGTCATCTGACCCCGCCCCCCTCTGACGCAAGGGGAAACCCGGGCTTCCCCAGTGACGTGCGGGTGACCCCGCTCCCCTCTGATGTAACGGAAACCTGTGTTACATCAGAGGGGGCGGGGTCACCCGTACATCACTGGGGAAGCCTGGGTTTCTTCTTGCGTCAGAGGGGGGCGGGGTCAGGTGACGGATGGCCCCGTCCTCCTCAGCTAAGACCTGTCAGGTGCCGGGATTCCAACAGTGTCTCCGTGGAGACATGATGCGCTGCGCTGGACCATCGGGAGAGATCACCCATCGCTGGACCCCGGAGAAGAGATCAGCCATCGCTGGATAGCAAGAGTGGATTACCACCGCTGGAATCTTTTTTTTTTTTAATAAAGGACTTTCTTATCCTTTAACAATTTTTTACACTTTCTTTGTGAAATGGTAGAGGTACTTTTGTACCCCCTTACCATTTCAAATGGGGGGGCCGAGATCTGGGAGTCCCCTTGTTAAAGGGGGCTTCCAGATTCTGATAAGCCTCCCGCCTGCAGACCCCCACAACCACCGGCCAGGGTTGTGGGGATGAGGCCCTTGTCCCATCAACATGGGGACATGGTGCTTTGAGGGGTCACAGACCCCCAAAGCATCCTCCCAATGTTGAAGGCATGTGGCCTGGTACGGTTCAGGAGGGGGGGCACTCTCTCGCCCCCCCTCTTTTCCTGCAGCCTGCCAGGTTGCGTGCTCGGATAAAGCGTCTGTTATGGATTTTTAGGGGGAACTCCACACCATTTTTTTTTTATTTGGCGTGGAGTTCCCCTTAAAATCCATACCAGACCTGAAGGGTCTGTTATGGATATTTGGGGGAACCCCACATAATTTTTTTTTTTTGACCTGGCGTTCCCCCTTAATATCCATACCAGACTGAAGGGCCTGGTAATTGAATTTGGGGGAACCCCACGCGTTTTTTTTTTTATCAATGAATTTCAATGACTGTTCTCTGTATTACGGGGAGCTGACAATTCATTATAGACACGAGTGCTTTTAAATGACTTTTTTTCCTGCAGAAATTACACTTTGTGCAGGGACAGTTCTAAGCACGGGAAACATGTGCCCCTTTACAGGCATACTATACACCCCCCCCCCCCCCCAGGTATGAAGTTTAAAGGAATATTACACTTTTATTGTTTCACTTTAAGCATTATTAAAATCGCTGCTCCTGAAAAAACGTCAGTTTTTAAAACTTTTTTTTTGCATTGATACATGGGGCAGGACCCAGGTCCCAAAACACTTTTTAGGACAATAACTAGCATATTAGCCTTTAAAATTAGCACTTTTGATTTTGAACGTTCGAGTCCCATAGACTTTAATAGGGTTCTAAAGTTCACGCAAAGTTTAGGTCTGTTCACAGGTTCTGGTGCAAACCGAACAGGGGGGTGTTCGGCTCATCCCTAATGCTGAGTTTCCCAGTGAATGGCTGTGCAGCAGGGGCATGTCAAGACAAGTCTGATCATGCAGGAGAACAGGCTGAGTTCCCTGCATAGCTAGAAAACTGACCACCGTGTGCTCTCCTGCTTAGTGTGGTCAGTTTTTTTTTATAGGAAAGCAAGGGGACTAGCAGGAACACCAGGGATCTCACACAAAGGAAGCAATACAAAGAGAACAGTATTATGCCCCATACACACGCTCGGATTATCCGAGGACCATTTCCGTCGGATCCTTTGTCCGATGTTGGTGTTGCGTACACACGGTCAGACAACGTTGTCGGAATTTCCGGTCTGCAAGAACGTCATGACGTAAGTCGTCTTCCACAAGACTAGAAAAGGGAAGTTCAGCACCACGTCCTGCACACGTTGGGCTCCTTCTGCTGATCCCGTGTTTATCGCGAGTTAGTTGAAGTTTGGGGACTTACAATTCGCGCTTCTCAGTTTTGTCACTCAGATCGTTACTGCTCCTCAGTTTGTGCTTGTCGTGCATATCTGTTTATTAGTTCGTGTAGTCAGTTCGCATTTGTTGGTCATTGCGGCCTATATCTTGATATAGGACGCTTTGATTTTCACTGCTTATTGTCTGCTCGTTTCTGGTATTCATTTTGTTCTTTCAGGCCTTGCTGTTTATCGGTGCTTTCTGTTTGTCCATTCTGACCAGCCGACCGTTTGTGAGCGATGTTTCTATTACGTACTCGTCGCCGAGTTCGTGCTGTACGCGGAATTGGTGTCGGGCTTTGAGCCAAGACCCGTCCATGAACAGAGTGACGAGGAGTATGTGGACCAAGAATTGGTTGCTTCAGTGTGATCAGTTCTCGCACATGCCTTTGCTTCGTGAGATCCGGGAGAATAATCCTGATGATTTCAGGAACTTTCTCCGGATGACGGACCCCGTTTTTCACCGTCTTTTGGCTTTGCTGACCCCTTTTATCATCCAGCAGTATACCTGCATGAGACAAGCCATCACTCCGGAGCAGAGGCTTGTGGCTACGTTGAGGTACTTGGCGACAGGGAGAAGCCTTCAGGATTTGAAGTTCTCCTCAGGTATCTCTCCCCAGGCCCTGGGAATCATTATTCCAGAGACCTGTTCTGCCATCATCCAGGTCCTGCAGGAGGACTATATTAAGGTAACATTTCCAGTGATGTAAGTAACTGAGTTAAAATAAACTGAGTTACCTAACGCAGTTACTTTAGAGGGTAATTAGTAATCTAACTGATTACTTTTCCCCTCATGGTAACTCAGTTCCCATTACTTTGGCTTAGTTACCCCAATTACATCTACTACACTAGATGGCAGTAGTGTAATTCCGGTGTCCTGCCGAAAAAGTCCCCCCGCCGGATAAGGACCCCCTGTACCGCGCAGGCGCAGGGCTTGCGCAGTACGAAGGACTACGAAGATTGCCGAACCTAAACAGCTCTGAGTGAACTCTACACCGCGCAGGTGCAGTTAACATGTAATTGTATGAGGCGATGCCGCACGCTCCTGATGCTCGTGCTACTCTGCAAGGGGCGTCTATCGTGTAAGTAAGAGGCGGGTCTAGTAGTACTGTAACCAAGGGGCGCATTTATTATTATTGTTATATATCGAGCTCTGCCCATTAATTTAACATTCGCCCTCTTCTGTAGCCATCCGCCCCTTACACGATATAATAATAATAGACCCGCCCCTTGCTTACACGCTATAACAGATCTGCTCCTTGGTTAGAGTAATAATAGAGCAGCCCCTTGGTTACACGATATATAACAATAATAATAAATGCGCCCCTTGGTTATAGTAATACTAGACCCGCCCCTTAGTTACACGTATAGAATATTTTAAAAAAAAGTCAGTTACTTTGCTGCGTAACTAATTACTTTTCCAATGTAGTAACTGAGTTACTAACGCAATTACTTTTTGGGAGAAGTAATTTGTAACTTAACTAATTACTTTTTTAAAGTAAGATGACCAACACTGAACATTTCTACTTTACTATTCCCTTCTATGTATGCTCTGTTTGCTAATGTCTTGTATTTTTGACCTCCTTCCCTAATTACCATGATTGCAATATGCTCTACTATGCTGTGCCCCTTTTCTCCTTCATGCATTTTTCCCTTCACTTACCTCCCCAGCATGCTCTTCTGCCACAATAGACACCTATGGCCTAGTCACTTAAGCAATGTATTTTGTCTGCTGCATAGTATTGTTTTCCCCCAAACACCCCCTAAAACATGCACAAATGTTTGCTGTGTGTTTTACTTCATGCAGAGCCCCATTTTTGCAACATTTTTTTAGGGGGGGGGGGGGGGATTTGGAATGTTCTTTTATCTTTCCTGTGGGCTGCCAATAGTGTTAAGTAAGGAGGGTCTGGCCAAACTAGCACACATTATTGAGCCATTTGGCAATCAATGAAGTGCAGAGGGTTACCTGTCCAACCCCCCCCCCCCCCCCCAAACCCCTAGTTATTGTCAATGGCCCATCAGAAGTGGGGGGATTGATGGGGGGTGAGTAATCTGCTAGGGGGACCCTCTACTTTTCGGTGCAAATACTTTCCATCTTAAAATGTAAAAGTCTGATCTTGTTCCAAGATGTTAGTGTCTAATCTGCTTGCAATGTTTATGTGCAAAGTGACTAATTTTTTTTTCTTGTTTCACTCCACAGTTCCCTTCCACGCCACAGGAATGGCAGACTGTGGCCTCCCATTTTGGCAGCCGTTGGGACATTCCGAACTGCGGAGGTGCAATTGATGGGAAACAGTGCAAAAGTGCCCTGGAAAATACACTTGCAGTGCAAACTGGAATTGCCTTTAGTAAATTACACCCATTGCCCCCCAAATCCTTTACATTTGACATACATAATGCTTTTGTTTTTTTCAATAATGAAGCCACACATTTAGTAATTTAAAAAAGTTTACTTGCAACACATTCACAAGTGCGTTTTCAAACTTCTTGGCAAAACTGACAAGATCTTGGTTCTTTCCAACATTGTTTACAAACATTCCGCATTTGTTAACCAGGCATGGAGCAAAACAGAACATAGGAACTTGCAAAGTTCAACTTTCTAAAGTGAAGACAAGATCAGACATGACTATATGTTCAAAGTGTGTTTGATCTTGCCTTCATCACATGGGGGGTGATGTGATGGAAATTTAGAATATGCACACAATTTGGGTCTGAAAATGGACATTAGATGGTAAAACACATGCCTAGAATGTTCAAAAGTGCCATTTCCCCAGGGCGTGGCTTGCGGCTGATGAGCTAAGACGCACAGAGTGAGAGCTCCGCCGATACCCTGCACAATTATCCTGCGAAAAGGTTCCGGCGGCACCGGCTTCTCCCGCAGACAGCACCGGAGTGTTCCCCTCACTCTCCCCTATCCAGCGGTATATATGAAGGGCATATTCGGCGGCGGGCATGTCCCGCAAACACCCGAGAGACGGCATGCATTCAGCAGAGCATGGAAACCAAGATGGCGCCCGGAGCCAGCGCTCAGCAAAAGAGGCAGCCATGCGGATGTTCGGCAGTGCTCTGGGGAAGGGAGGCACACCTAGAACACCTTCCCAGCTTGTGGATGCACATGACACAGGTCCTCCAGAGGAGGTGATGGAGCAGTTATGGCCAGAGGATGAAGAACAGCCCTCCACATGGGACACAGTGAGTACCTCTGCCCCTGTTATGACCCCCAGAGCACATGCAGACCAGGACAGTCAAACCCCTGAACCAACATTGAGAGATATTTTTGCGGCAGTAACCTCCTGCAACACCTCCATTACCTCCCTAACCACTGAGATCAAAGGGGTGAAACTGGAGCTGAATATGGTTAGGCAGGATATGCAGAAACTACGTGACCGCACAGCTGCACTGGAGGACAGGGTGAGCAATGTGGAGGATGATGTCGCACCCCTGCAGAGAGAGGTCCGCCATATGCAATCCATCATAAACGGCCATACTGCACGCCTAGAAGATATGGAGAACAGGCAGAGACGCAATAATGTTCGCGCGGTAGGCATACCGGAGCGAGCTGAGGGAAAAAACCCGGTGTCATTTATCGAGAATTGGCTGGTCAACACTTTTGGTAAAGAGTCCTTCTCGCGGATGTTTGCGGTGGAACATGCCCATAGAGTCCCACCAAGGCCACCTAAACCTGGGGAACCTCCCAGACCGTTTCTGTTCAAAATGCTGAACTTTAAAGATCGCGACTCCATACTGAATCAAGCCAGAACCAAAGCTAATCTTATGAGAATGGACAATGCCCACATATCCTTCTACCCGGATTTCTCAGCTGAACTTCAGCGTCGCAGAGCCAAGTTTACTGAAGTAAAGAAGCGTCTCCGCAAATACGATGTCGCATATGCCATGCTTTACCCAGCCAAGCTGAGAATCGCAGCCAATGGCGAAACGCAGTTCTTCGATAACCCCGCTAATGCATCACTGTGGCTGGACCGGATGGAACATACGCTCAGGAAAGCCCCAGCACCTGCGGTCTGAAGAGGGCCTGTCTTTATCCAACTTTCAGCAAGGAGAGACGGATGTCATAGGAGAAGCTGGGAGCCCTTTCTCCCCCCCCCCCTTTTTTTTTTCCTCTTTCCACCTACCTTTAATTTTCCTGCCAGGCGGAGGAAACGAAGATTGTACTTGGCCCTACTCTTGGATTCGCAAGTCCCTCTGAATCAGAGTAGTACTGAGACGTTGGGCCCCCCCCCCCCTTACATTTGTCCTGCATGGGCACGTTTACTTTTTTGTTTGCCCCCCCCCCTTTTTTTTTTTTTTTTTTTCTCTGTCCGTCAAGTCTTCTTGCAGTCTACTGGAAGCACGGACAAAAAACCTTTTTAACTTTTCCCCTTGCCTTTTGTTTTTTCTCGTTTGTTGCTCCATGTTAAGGGGCATGTTTTTTCTTTGGTTCATAAAACTGGCTGTTGTGAGCCGTACAAACAGTTCATTCATTCTTATCTTACCAACCAGAGATGTAACTAAGTGGAAGAAGTCACTGTACATATACCTGTGTTTTATTTTCAAAGCTGTCAGGTGGAGACGCGAAGCACCCATTGGTGGGCCTCTGCAGCTGACAAAGCTTCTATGGCATGATTACCTACTTACCCTAACATGTCAAATGCTTACATCATAATTTCATGGAATGTGAGGGGGCTGGGTGACGGAGCGAAGAGAATGGCACTTTTCTCCACGGTAAAGGCTTACAGGCCTTCGGTGCTATGTCTGCAGGAAACTCACCTGCAGGATAGCACCATATCTACACTTAAAAACCGTGGATACCCCACCCAGTTTCATTCCGTCCACTCAGCTTACTCGAGGGGAGTCAGTGTGCTTATTTCACAGATGACCACTTTCCAATTGCTACAATCTATGATAGACGGGCAGGGACGATACGTGTTCTTATTATGCAAACTCGCAGGCTTATCATGTATTAACATGTATACTCGCAAATATCTATGTCCCTCCACCCTTTTCCTTTGAACCCCTGAAACAGTTAGCGCAATTTATGGCTGCATACCCCGGGGTTCCGGTCTGGGTGCTGGGTGATTTTAACAACATAATGGATAAGAAGCTAGACAAATTCTCATCCAGGGTCAGCAGTGCTTCCCAAGTGGGCGGTCCCACCCCCTTCGCTAAATTCCTAGCGGAAATAGGTCTAAGAGATGTGTGGAGGGATCAAAATCCTGCTGTGCAGTGCTACTCGTGCTATTCAGCAACTTATAAATGTTTATCCCGGATAGATCTGTGTTTGTCTAATGACCTAGCATATGCACTGACTGATTATGTGAAATATGCCCCGCGTAACATATCTGATCACTCACCTGTCAGTGCTGCTATTATGACATCCCCGAGCCCGAAGTGCAGACTCTGGAAGGTAAATCCCTTTTGGTTTACAATATTCCCAGATACGGATACTATTCCTGGTTGCCTGACAGAGTTTATGCTTCATAATCGAGAAACTGCCCGGCCAGGAGTGATATGGGATGCTCTAAAAGCCCACCTTAGGGGTCTAATTATTAAAGAGATTAATGCAATTAAAACCAAGACTAAGGAGTGGGAGAATGTGGTGATGGACGAGGCGGCTAGGGCAGAGGAGAGATATATATCAGTACCCTCAGTGGAGACAGAACGCAGTTGGCAGGAGGCACAGGCCCTGTACAGGCAGGTCTCGATATCAGCTGCGGAGAACAAGCGGTTCTTCCTGCAACAAAAGTACTTCAATGAAAGAGAAAATACAGGACATTTACTAGCTATGATAGCTAAAAACCAGCAGTGCTCGAGCCATTCAAAACACAGATGGCATGACAGTTACGGACCCGACTGACATACCTGAAGTGTTCTCGCAGTTTTTTAAAGACCTATACACATCTAAGGTACACCCCACACAAGAGGAATTGGCCCACTTTCTGGACCAATGCTCTCTTCCCAGGGTAGCGCCACAGGGACTTACAGCACTTAATGCACCAATAACACTGGAAGAATTGACAATGGCGGTAGCATAGATGGCTAATAATAAGTCCCCAGGGGCTGACGGTTTACCCACAGAGACATATGGGAAATACGGAGACACTTTGTTGCCTACCCTTCTAAAAACACTGAATAGCGCCTTAGAAGACGGCAATCTACCCACCTCTATGAATGAGGCGATAATTATAGTGTTACCAAAACCAGGCAAGGATTTACTGCAGCCAGACTCCTATAGACCTATATCTCTGCTCAATGCAGACGTCAAACTATTGGCTAGAGTGCTGGCCACAAGACTATCCGGAGTGGTGGCGGATCTGGTCCATTCTGACCAGTCTGGCTTCATCCCGGCTAGATCTACAGCACTGAACATTAGAAGATTGTTCCTCAATATTCAACTACCGGTGGATAACCCGGGCAATAGGGCCATCTTCTCCCTCGATGCTGCCAAAGCCTTTGACAGCGTCGAGTGGAGATACCTGTGGGAGGTTCTGCGGCGATTTGGTCTGGGTGCAGTTGCTGTATGCTGCTCCGGTGGCCAAAGTGCGGATAAATGACTCCCTATCGGAACCATTTCCTTTATATCGAGGCACACGGCAGGGGTGTCCATTGTCACCCCTGCTGTTCGCCCTTGCATTAGAGCCACTAGCGGCTATGGTGAGGACCTCGCCAGACATCACAGGCTTTTGTAGAGGATTAGGAGAGGAAAAAATTTCCTTGTATGCGGATGACACGCTGTTATATTTGGGAGACACTGACCGCTCTCTGAGGGCAGTAATGCGACTAATAGACCAGTTTGGTCAGCTGTCGGGATTTGCCATCAATTGGCACAAATCTGCTCTGCTGCCATTGGATCCGTTACCTGCATCTTTGCCGGAGGATGTGTCCCACATACAGGTGGTTTCATCATTCAAATACTTGGGAATAATGGTGACGGGGGAAACACGGGACTACATAACCCTAAATCTTAAACCTATAGTGCAAAAATTTCAGCAGAAACAAGCAAGTTGGAGCAAGCTACCTCTGTCGGTAACTGGCCGTATCAATCTCATAAAAATGATATGGGCAACACAGCTGTTATATATCTTACACAATGCTCCTATCTGGATACCACAATACTGGTTCCAACGTATAGACTCGCAGTTCAGGGCTCTTATATGGAGAGGTGGAGTGGCAAGAATCAAACTGGCCACTCTACAGCTTCCTAAGGATCAGGGGGGTATGGCGGTTCCACACCCTCAAATGTACTATTTGTCAGCACAGTTACAGCACTTCACAGGATGGGATCTTGGGACGGTGTTAGATCCTTCTAGGAGTCTCCTCCTGGGCAGTGACACGAACTACACTGCTCTATCCAATATGGAGATGGGCTTTTCTAAAGCCCCTACAACCTGCCCTACAATTCAGTCACTAATAAAAATTTGGAAGAGGATCAAGTCCATATTGGGTGTGACGGGCTATTTCCGTCAGACTCCTATATGGAGGAATCGATTCTACACAGAACTAAATAGAGTCCCCGATTCATTAGTGTGGGAAAGAGCAGGGGTCAGATTTCTCGCCCAAATACTGGAAGGTTCAGTTTTAAAGCCTTTCACCCAGTTGCTAAATGAATTTCCTGCACTTCAGGGACACCACTATCAGTACATTCAACTACAACATGCTATTAGGTATCAGAGCAGAAACTCTAATTTGCAACTAGAAAATTCCACATTCCTCGAATCCATATTCACCGACCCTGAGAAGAAGGGAATCATCTCTAGAATCTATATCCACCTTCTATCACACATACAGGCGCCAGACTTACTACCATGCAGAGAGGGGTGGGAGAGGGATGTAGGCCCCATTGATGGTGAGCAGTGGAATCAGATCCTGGGGGTAGGTCCGGTGGTTTCAGTGTCAGCAGCACAAAGACTCTCTCACTTGTTTATACTGCATAGGGTGTATCGCACTCCTATTCAACTTCATAAATGGGGTAGACGTGACTCTCCCATATGTCCTAAATGCCAAGCTCACCCAGGTGATCTCATCCACATGCTCTGGAGGTGCCCCAAATTAGTGAGGTATTGGAGCGATGTCATTGCCAGAATAAATACTACCTTTCAGGTCCAGCTTCAGTTTGAACCATTGGTGTGCCTGCTGGGCAGTCTGGATGAAGAATTATATCCTCCGCCAATATATATTGCTCTTACAAGACTGTTATATCTGGCCAGGAAACTTATTGCCCATTTGTGGCTGTCGGCACGTATACCTCAGGAGGCACAATGGATACAAATGGTTAATACTACTCTTATCCGTGAAAAATACACCTATCAGCATAGGAAGTCACCAAACAAATTTACCAATATATGGCAGAACTGGTTGAGCTCCCCAGAAGTAGCTCCGCCACAGCTGGCCCTGGATAGGCTATTAATGGGATGATGGATGAAAGATTACCCAAATGCATGCATGTCTTCCTTGCTACTACACCATAGGGAGAGGTATATATAATGGTTTAGTCAAAGTCACGGCGAAAACGTCGATGGTTGGTTTGGTATTAACATGCGATTACTATCTACTGTTTGGCTTTTTCTTTGTTTCGTTTACATTTTTAATTTTAGTTTTAATTTTTACTACCACTCTTTCTATATAGAGTTTGAGCACATGGATGCGACATTGCCTTTCTATACAGGAGTATGATCCCAGTATTGCTTGTACAAGAATTATAGATTGAAAAATTAAGCCAGATGATACTCCTGTTGCAGATATACACATTTGTCATGTATAAGATTTAATGCCATGTGTTCTCATTAATAAAAACCTTTTTTGTTGATTAAAAAAAAAAAAGTGCCATTTCCCATCATGGGGATCAATGGACGTGTTTTGGGGGTGCAACCCCTTCACCACACCCACTTTAGTGGTTACTAAAGTGGTTGCACCCCCAAAAAAACGTTGTCATTCATCCACCATGATGGGAGCTAGCACATGTGGACACAATGTGTGCATGTTCCAAATTTCACACAGTTCTTAAGTTGCAAATGTGGTCAGAAACAGCCACAAATGTGTGGTAATTACTTGGTGCGTTTTCAGATTTTTCCTAAAACATCAATGATGTTCTTCAATTTTTGTTGAACATCATTGATGTTTTGCTTTATGTCATCTAGATCTCGATTGCAGACCATTATCTCCCCGATGAGGACGTGGGCACTTTCTGTGGTAAAGTGCGATTCTTCTTCTACAACATCCACGTCACCTAAAAAAAACAAAAAAAAAAAAATGTCTCTTGGAAATGAGGCAGGCATACATTGATTAGCTTACCAGTAGCTGTGTTCTCCCACACTCACCTGTTGTGGTGACAAGTTCTCCAATTTCTATGATCTCTCCTTCCTCCTCCTCTGCTTCTGGTCTTTCCCCTTCTTTGTGAGGTGTGTGTTTTGTGGTTTCCTCAGACGTCCCGAGTTTTCGCTCCCCTATGAGAATGTACAAAAGGAAGATTTAGCACCACAATCTATTGAGGGCAGAAATAGGAAATGTCAAACATTGCTTGAAAGTGAGGGACAATATTTTTGGTTGGCCAGTTACAAATGACAACAACATGAATGTAGTCACTTTGTAAAGGTGCTAAACTTACTAGCTTTTTGGTAGAAGTTTGTCTGATGGAGACACCCGTCTAGTATCCACTGGAGCACATGTGTGGAAAAGCATAATAAAAGGGGGTTTGGGTGTCCCAGCACTAGTGCTCTAGAGTCCAGATGGGTAAACAGCTACTGGGTGACCTCTCCTTTACATTGAATAAATTGGCTTTACATTCTTGATGACATCTCTAGTGAGAACAAACTTCCTTTCACTAAAAAATTCCCCAAACCTTGTATTATAAGTGGCCGAACGATCGAGGTTGAGTACGATCGAATGGACACACACGAACATGACAGAAAGATCGAGGTTGAGTACGATCGAATGCACAGACGAACATGAAAGTGGCCATTTTCTAATGTACAACTTTGCAAAAATACAAACACATGGAGCAGTATGCAAGCAAAAAATCAACACAAAACACAACTACTTACTTTTTTGTAGAACTCGCTTGCTCTTTCTGTACTGATCGGGCTCCCTCAGTTTCAGGTCTGACCAGCTTTTCCTCAGTTGCTCCTTGGATCGTTGTACCCCAAAATGATTGTACAGCCTCCTCACAACTTTAGACATGATCTTGGCCTTGCGGACATTGGGGTTGAGGTAAGGCCCATACTTCCCATCATAGTCGCTCCTCTTTAATATGTCCACCATCTCCAACATTTCTCCAAATGACATATTGGAGGCCTTGAATTTCAGGCTCCGGGATCGGGACGTTTCTGCCTCCGGCCTTTCCTCGTCCTCCTCCTCGTTGGTGTAATATTTGGGGCGCACCTGCTGTGTCCCCGCCATGTGCTCTCCCCACTGCGCCGTAAAGAGAAGGGGTGGGGAATAGCCGAGAAAGATCGTCAGGGGCGGGCGGAGTTTGACGCATGCGCACTGTATATAAAATGTCACACGCCTGTGTCGTAGCCACGATCTGTGAGACGAGGTGAGAGAAAGCTCACGCACGAGACGATCGCTAGAACGAAGGTACAATTTGAACTTGGTACTTAACTAGCCTAGACTGATTAGACCTTGAGGCTTCTTTATGGAGAAGATTAGGAGAGTTTAGCCTGACATTATTTATAGTGTTTTGTGTGGTGCTGTGTCTTGCAGAGATTATGGAGGGCTTCAACCATGTGAGTTTTCTCCCCCTCTTCATTGATAAGTATAGGGAAATGCCCCTATTATGGCAGGCTAAACACAGAGATTACAGCAACAAACCAAAGAGGTACGCAGCCATGAAGAAACTTGTGGCATTTGTAAAGCCAACGTTCCCCACGGCAACCGTGGAGAAGTTAAGACTAAAAATTGGCAGCCTGAGGAGTACCTATTTCAGGGAGCGCAATAAGGTCCTGAAGTCCCAAGCATCTGGAGCTGGACCAGCACAGGTCTATGTCCCCACGCTCTGGTACTATGAGAGGCTCCATTTTCTCAAAGACCAGGCTAATGTCAGGAAGTCACTCTCGACTCTTCCTTGCACGCGTCCTTCTATGCACGCCACCCCTGATGAGGCTTCCGAGGAGCAACCTGGGCCTTCCAGTCAGGAAGAGGTGGAGGAGCCCAGCTTGTGGCAGGTATAGTAGTTTTGTAACCATTTTTGGGAATAATGAATGATGTTCACTTAATTCAGGATCCCCAATTGCTTAGTTCCTAACGTGTTTGACATATCAACTGACAGTAGTGTTGGAGACATTTGGGGCCAGAATCTAAACCGCAGGGCTGAGAATTGTATGGTTTTCTGTAATGTAAACATTTTGCAACAGTCACTAGATGAAAATTGTGTGTGTTTGATGAACAAATAACTCAAACTATGTCCCTTTTTCATACACAGGAAGACCTCAGCCAGGAGGTGGCTGTGGAATGTGGCAGTCAGGAGGAAGCAGGGGTTAGTGGCAGCCAAGAGGTGGGTAGTGGCAGCTAAGAGGGGGGTAGGCGTAGGAGCCTGACTGTCTCCCAAGTCCCTCCCCTCCGCCTTCCCTACAAAAGGGCGAGAAGGGTGGGGGAGGTGGGAGAGTCAGCGCTCCAGCTGATCAGAGATGCTTCAGCCTCCCTACATGCCACACCCACCTACGAGGAGGCCTTTGGCTCCTTGGTTGCCACGAAAATGAAGGGTATGGAGGTGGGGCAACGCAGCATGTGTGAGGGGGTCATCCTCAAGGTCCTAAATAAGGGTATGGCTGGGGGGATGACCCCACTCACACATGTTTGCGATAGGGACCATGCTCCGCCTCCTCCTCCTCCTTCTGCCACCCCACCAGCACCACAGCCACAGCGTGCAAGGAAGCGTTAAAGGAAGACCTGAGAGTGACAACCTGGATTCAGTCTGGTCTGAGAGAAGATGGAGCCTCTCGTAGGACCAGAGCCTGGGGACCTAGATGGCATCTGCTGCAGTTCCGGATGTTTTGGACTTCAGGACCAGATAGCACTCCCTTATTATTTAGATAGGTACTCCTCAGGCCCCCAATTTTAGAAGCTTCAAAAATGATGGCTGCCGTGGGGGTCCAAGGCTTTGCTAATTCCCCAAGTTTCTCCATCGCTGCGTTCCTCTTTGGTTTGTTGCTGAGACCTAAATAAAGGTATTTTTGATTTGAAATAATCATTGCCTATGTGTTTTACTTTTCTACAATGGCAGTTTATTTGTGAGTAGGCAGGTACATTTCACAAATCATAAAGTCCAATTAACAAGGGGCACCAACAACAAACAAACTCCTAGTAAATTTAAGCAACAAATAGAAATGTTAATAATGTTGTTTTGCTAAGTTGAGACACACAACCCCCCTCAAAAATCTAAATAAATTATCATGAAAATATGTATTCCAAACCAAAAAAAAAAAAATGAGAAATCATCCAAAAAATATAACAAAGATTCTTTTACGATCTGAGGAAAAATAAACATCTAGTCTAGAAATCATGAAAACGAATAACGAAATAAGTTTGGGAGAAGTGCGGGTGAATAGGAGCAGCTAAAACATGTATTCTTCTTGCATTGTAAAGAAAAAGAGAATGCGCTGCATTAAAGCGGACACCTGGATGTTCGGGTTCAAATTTCTTCTGAGCATGCGTAGCACTTTGTCCGTTGGACTACGCTACACACGATCAGATTTGGTGTGATCGGACTTTGTTGTCGGAAAAAACTTGACCCGAACTTGACCCCGAACTCCGAACCCCATTGAAGTCAATGGGGACCCGGACTTTTGAACACTAAAATGGCTGTAAAAAGGTCATGGGTCATGGGAAGGGCTAGAGGGCTGCAAATGGCAACAAAATGTTGTTAAGAGCATGGCAAGTGATCTGCAAACAAATGTGGATAGGGAAATAACTTAAAATAACATAAAAAAAAAAAAAATAAAACATAAAAAAAAAATGCTGGAGGCCCCCTTCTCAGCAGAAGAGGTACAGGAAGTCATTAAGAACCTCAGAAACTCAACGGCACATATGGTGGGAATACCCCAGAATACGCACTTTCTGGAAAAAATTATTCAATTTAATGGATAAGATAGTGGGAAAATAAAATACTTGGAAATAAAAAAAAAATGAAAAAATTATAATCTTGACCTAGGAGGACGAAATTCAAATGGAGTAGGAGGTTGAGGTGGCGGTGGATGTGGTGGTGTAGGTGGAAGCGGCGGTGGTGGAGGACGAGGTAGCCAACACTGGTTCAAAAATACAACAATGGCTGGGTAAGGCTAGTGGTGAATGATGTGTCGAATTCTGTCCCCCGTCGCATAGTGTCCGCCCTGTACTGCGCTTGCTCAGTACGTAGGACAAGGGGATTTTGAAACTCTCCGAAGACGATGCGCGGTGACTCCAGGTTCAAGCCACATCATCCGAAGTTGAAGCCTAGCCAAGCGAGCCCGTGAGGGGCCCTGTTACTATGTGCTACCGTATGTCCACTTGGATGGTCGGGCTTGAACCTGCACTTACTGCGCAGGCGACGTTCATCTTTGGAGATTTTGTGAATCTCCTTGTCCTCCGTACTGCGCAAGCACTGCACCTGCGCAGTAAGTGGCCGGACACTATCCGATGGCAAGACAGTTTTCGTCAGAACACCGGTATATGTGTCTATTCTGCACAAGGTACGGCCAAGTCCTGTGGGATCCATGCCTGGTTCATTTTAATGAACGTGAGCTTGTCCACATTGGCTCTGGACAGGCGGCTGCGCTTGTCTGTGATAACGCCCCCCTGCCGTGCTAAATACACGTTCAGATAATACACTGGCGGCAGGGCAGGCCAGCACCTCCAAGGCGTAAAGGGCAAGCTCAGGCCATGTGTCCAATTTGGAGACCCAGAAGTTGAAGGGGGCAGACCCGTCATGCAGTACGTGTACGCGTGTGCACACATACTGCTCCACCATGTTGGTGAAATGCTGCCTCCTGCTAAGACGTTCCATCTCAGCTGGTGGTGCTGGTTGTTGTGGCGTGCCGACAAAGCTTTTCCACATTCCGGCTATGCTAACCCTGCCTTGCGAGGTGCTGGCGGTGCCCCGGCTGCGTTGGCGACCTCTTCCTCCTCCTCTGCCTTCGCCTTGTGCTTCCACCGTACCCCCGCTTCCAAGTGGGAATGCCACCAGCAGCGCGTCTACCAGCGTGCGCTTGTACTCGCGCATCTTACGATCACGCTCCAGTGAGGTAATTAAGGACGGCACGTTGTCCTTGTAACGGGGATCCAGCAGGGTGGCCACCCAATAATCAGCACCAGTTAAAATGTGGGCAACTCGGCGGTCGTTGCGGAGACACTGCAGCATGTAATCGCTCATGTGTGCCAGGCTGCCCAGAGGCAAGGAAAAGCTGTCCTCTGTGGGAGGTGTATCGTCTGTGTCCTCTGTATCCCCCCAGCCACGCACCAGTGATGGACATGAGCTGGTCTGGGTGCCACCCTGCTGTGAACATGGTTCCTCCTCCTCCTCCATCTCCTCCTCATCCTCCACCTCGTCATCCTCCAGAACTGTGCCCTTGCTGCCAGACAATTGTGTACCTGGCGCTTGTTGGTGCAGGAACCCAGCCTCGTAGCCACTTGTAAATGACTGCCCTGAAAGCCTTGGAAATGAACCCTCTTCCTCCTCCTCCTCCTCCTCATCCTGTGCCACATCCTCTTCCATCATCGCCTTAAGAGTTTTTTCAAGGAGGCATAGAACTGGGATAGTAACGCTGAGAACGGCGTCATCGGCACTGGCCATGTTGGTGGAGTACTCGAAACAGCGCAACAAGGCACACAGGTCTCGCATGGAGGCCCAGTTATTGGCGGTGAAGTGGTGCTGTTCCGCAGAGCGACTCACGCGTGCGTGCTGCAGCTGAAACTCCACTATCGCCTGCTGCTGCTCGCACAGTCTGGCAAGCATGTGCAAGGTGGAGTTCCACCTTGTGGGCACGTCACATATGAGACGGTGAGCGGGAAGGCCGAAGTTACGCTGCAGCGCTGACAGGCGAGCAGCAGCAGGGTGAGAACGCCGAAAGTGCGCACAGACGGCCCGCACTTTCTGCAGCAGCTCTGGCATATCGGGGTAATTCTTCAGGAACCTCTGGACCACCAAGTTCAGCACATGCGCCAGGCAAGGGATGTGCGTCAAACCGGCAAGGCCCAGAGCTGCTACGAGATTTCGCCCATTATCGCACACCACCAGGCCGGGCTTGAGGCTCACTGCCACCAACCACTCATCGGTCTGTTGTTCCATGTCCCTCCACAACTCCTGCGCGGTGTGGGGTTTTTCCCCCAAACAGGAAAGTTTTAAAACTGCCTGCTGTCGTTTAGCCCTGGCTGTGCTGAAGTTGGTGGTGAAGGTGTTACGCTGACCGGATGAGGAGGCGGTAGAGGATGAGGAGGCGGAGTAGGAGGAGTTAGCAACAGGAGGCAAACTGAAGTGCCCTGCAATCCTCGGTGGTGGAAGGACATGCGCCAAACTGCTATCCGCCTCAGGCCCAGCCGCCACTACATTTACCCAGTGTGCTGTTAGGGAGATATAACGTCCCTGACCGTGCTTACTGGTCCACGCATCCGTAGTTAGGTGGACCTTGCCACAGATGGCGTTGCGCAGTGCACACCTGATTTTGTCCCCCACTTGGTTGTGCAGGGAAGGGATAGCTCGTCTGGAAAAGTAGTGGCGGCTGGGCACGACGTACTGTGGGACAGCCAATGACATCAGCCTTTTAAAACTCTGCGTCTCCACCAGACGGAATGACAGCATTTCAAAGGCGAGGAATTTTGAAATGCTGGCATTCAGGGCCAGGGATCGCGGGTGGCTAGGGGGGTACTTCCTCTTCCGCTCCAGTGTTTGGGAAATAGAGAGCTGAAAGCTTCCATGGGACATTGTGGAGATGGTTGGTGACCCAGGTGGTAGTGTTGCTGGCAGATCCTCTGTTTGCGGGTTGGCAGGTGTCACTGTCACTACAGAGGTGGATGAAGCAGAAGAGGAAGCAGGAGGAGCCAGAGACCTTTCTTGTTTTTTTTGCGGTGTCTACTCCACTGCATCTCGTGCTTTGCACTTAGATGCCTGGTCATGCAGGTTGTGCTCAGGTTGAGAACGTTTATGCCTCGCTTCAAGCTCTGATTGCACAGCGTGCAAACCACTCGTGTCTTGTCATCAGGACATTGTCTGAAGAACTGCCACGCTAGGGAACTCCTTGCACCTGGCTTTGGTGTGCTCGGTCCCTTGCTGCGTTGGGCAGTAGCAAACGTACTGTCTAGGGGACGGACGCTCCGCTTTTGCACCCTGCTCCCTCTTCTGCTGTGCTGGTGGCTCTGTGCGACCACCACCTCTTCCTCTGAACTACACTGGTCACCTGCATGACGTTGATCCCATGTGGGGTCAAGGACCTCATCGTCCTCCACATCATCTTCCACCCAAAATTCACCCCTGCCCTCCTTGTCAGTCTGCACAATGGCGAAAGCAGCAGCAGTTGGCACCTGTGTTTCGTCATCATCCGAGACGTGCTGCGATGGTCCTCCCATGTACTCATCATGAAACATAAGTGGTTGGGCATCGGTGCACACAATCTCTTCCACTTCTGGGGCAGGGCTAAGTGGATGGCCCTGGGAAACCCTGCTAACAGAGTCATCAAAAAGCAGAAGAGACTGCTGCATGATTTGGGGCTCAGACTGATTGGCTGATTTGCAAGGGGGTGAGGTGAAAGACTGATGGACATCGGCTGCAGGTGCCAACTCTGAACTTTCATCAGGAGACTGGGTGGGAGACAATGTGAAGGAACCGGAGGCACTGTCAGCAGCAACCCAATCTACTATCGCCTGTACTTGTCCTGGCCTCGACATTCGTACAGCCTCATTAGGCCCGCCAAAATACTGCTGCAGGCTCTGTCGCCTACTCGCACCTGCGGAAGGTGTTTCACTAGTGCGTGTAGCTGGCACAGATCGACCACGTCCTCTCCCTGCAACAGGAGCGCCACCAGCAGCACCACGACCCGGGCCACGTCCCCTTTTTGATGATCTCCTCATATTTTCAAAATTTATGATCTCGCCCTAAATGGGTGTTTTTGTACATAGCAGAATACACGTAAAGCGTTTATGAAAACGCAGAAAATGCTATTGGGAAGAAAAGAAAACACTGCAAAATTTTATTTTTTTGCAATGTTTTTGCAATATCAGACTACACGGATAGTATGTAAAGCGTTTATGAAAACGCAGAAAATGCTATTGGGAAGAAAAGAAAACACCGCAAAATTTTATTTTTTTGCAATGTTTTTGCAATATCAGACTACACGGATAGTATGTAAAGCGTTTATGAAAACGCAGAAAATGCTATTGGGAAGAAAAGAAAACACCGCAAAATTTTATTTTTTTGCAATGTTTTTGCAATATCAGACTACACGGATAGTATGTAAAGCGTTTATGAAAACGCAGAAAATGCTATTGGGAAGAAAAGAAAACACTGCAAAATTTTATTTTTTTGCAATGTTTTTGCAATATCAGACTACACGGATAGTATGTAAAGCGTTTATGAAAACGCAGAAAATGCTATTGGGAAGAAAAGAAAACACCGCAAAATTTTATTTTTTTGCAATGTTTTTGCAATATCAGACTACACGGATAGTATGTAAAGCGTTTATGAAAACGCAGAAAATGCTATTGGGAAGAAAAGAAAACACCGCAAAATTTTATTTTTTTGCAATGTTTTTGCAATATCAGACTACACGGATAGTATGTAAAGCGTTTATGAAAACGCAGAAAATGCTATTGGGAAGAAAAGAAAACACCGCAAAATTTTATTTTTTTGCAATGTTTTTGCAATATCAGACTACACGGATAGTATGTAAAGCGTTTATGAAAACGCAGAAAATGCTATTGGGAAGAAAAGAAAACACCGCAAAATTTTATTTTTTTGCAATGTTTTTGCAATATCAGACTACACGGATAGTATGTAAAGCGTTTATGAAAACGCAGAAAATGCTATTGGGAAGAAAAGAAAACACCGCAAAATTTTATTTTTTTGCAATGTTTTTGCAATATCAGACTACACGGATAGTATGTAAAGCGTTTATGAAAACGCAGAAAATGCTATTGGGAAGAAAAGAAAACACCGCAAAATTTTATTTTTTTGCAATGTTTTTGCAATATCAGACTACACGGATAGTATGTAAAGCGTTTATGAAAACGCAGAAAATGCTATTGGGAAGAAAAGAAAACACCGCAAAATTTTATTTTTTTGCAATGTTTTTGCAATATCAGACTACACGGATAGTATGTAAAGCGTTTATGAAAACGCAGAAAATGCTATTGGGAAGAAAAGAAAACACCGCAAAATTTTATTTTTTTGCAATGTTTTTGCAATATCAGACTACACGGATAGTATGTAAAGCGTTTATGAAAACGCAGAAAATGCTATTGGGAAGAAAAGAAAACACCGCAAAATTTTATTTTTTTGCAATGTTTTTGCAATATCAGACTACACGGATAGTATGTAAAGCGTTTATGAAAACGCAGAAAATGCTATTGGGAAGAAAAGAAAACACCGCAAAATTTTATTTTTTTGCAATGTTTTTGCAATATCAGACTACACGGATAGTATGTAAAGCGTTTATGAAAACGCAGAAAATGCTATTGGGAAGAAAAGAAAACACTGCAAAATTTTATTTTTTTGCAATGTTTTTGCAATATCAGACTACACGGATAGTATGTAAAGCGTTTATGAAAACGCAGAAAATGCTATTGGGAAGAAAAGAAAACACTGCAAAATTTTATTTTTTTGCAATGTTTTTGCAATATCAGACTACACGGATAGTATGTAAAGCGTTTATGAAAACGCAGAAAATGCTATTGGGAAGAAAAGAAAACACCGCAAAATTTTATTTTTTTGCAATGTTTTTGCAATATCAGACTACACGGATAGTATGTAAAGCGTTTATGAAAACGCAGAAAATGCTATTGGGAAGAAAAGAAAACACTGCAAAATTTTATTTTTTTGCAATGTTTTTGCAATATCAGACTACACGGATAGTATGTAAAGCGTTTATGAAAACGCAGAAAATGCTATTGGGAAGAAAAGAAAACACTGCAAAATTTTATTTTTTTGCAATGTTTTTGCAATATCAGACTACACGGATAGTATGTAAAGCGTTTATGAAAACGCAGAAAATGCTATTGGGAAGAAAAGAAAACACCGCAAAATTTTATTTTTTTGCAATGTTTTTGCAATATCAGACTACACGGATAGTATGTAAAGCGTTTATGAAAACGCAGAAAATGCTATTGGGAAGAAAAGAAAACACTGCAAAATTTTATTTTTTTGCAATGTTTTTGCAATATCAGACTACACGGATAGTATGTAAAGCGTTTATGAAAACGCAGAAAATGCTATTGGGAAGAAAAGAAAACACCGCAAAATTTTATTTTTTTGCAATGTTTTTGCAATATCAGACTACACGGATAGTATGTAAAGCGTTTATGAAAACGCAGAAAATGCTATTGGGAAGAAAAGAAAACACTGCAAAATTTTATTTTTTTGCAATGTTTTTGCAATATCAGACTACACGGATAGTATGTAAAGCGTTTATGAAAACGCAGAAAATGCTATTGGGAAGAAAAGAAAACACCGCAAAATTTTATTTTTTTGCAATGTTTTTGCAATATCAGACTACACGGATAGTATGTAAAGCGTTTATGAAAACGCAGAAAATGCTATTGGGAAGAAAAGAAAACACCGCAAAATTTTATTTTTTTGCAATGTTTTTGCAATATCAGACTACACGGATAGTATGTAAAGCGTTTATGAAAACGCAGAAAATGCTATTGGGAAGAAAAGAAAACACCGCAAAATTTTTTATTTTTTATGCAATGTTTTTGCAATATCAGACTACACGGATAGTAGTGTGCTCGTGGCAGGCAGGCAGAGCTACTATATTTTGTTACCAGAAGCACCTATATTTTCTTCCCAGAAGCACCTATAGGACTTGAAGTGTGTTAGTCCCATCACACACACAGAGCTATATTTTCTTCCCAGAAGCACCTATAGGACTTGAAGTGTGTTAGTCCCATCACACACACAGAGCTATATTTTGTTCCCATCACACACACAGAGCTCTATTTTGTTCCCAGAGGCACCTTTAGGACTTGAAGTGTGTTAGTCCCATTACACACACAGAGCTATATTTTCTTCCCAGAGGCACCTATAGGACTTGAAGTGTGTTAGTCCCATTACACACACAGAGCTATATTTTCTTCCCAGAAGCACCTATAGGACTTGAAGTGTGTTAGTCCCATTACACACACAGAGCTATATTTTCTTCCCAGAAGCACCTATAGGACTTGAAGTGTGTTAGTCCCATCACACACACAGAGCTATATTTTGTTCCCAGAAGAACCTATAGGACTTGAAGTGTGTTAGTCCCATTACACACACAGAGCTATATTTTGTTCCCAGAAGCACCTATAGGACTTGAAGTGTGTTAGTCCCATTACACACACAGAGCTATATTTTCTTCCCAGAAGCACCTATAGGACTTGAAGTGTGTTAGTCCCATTACACACACAGAGCTATATTTTTGTTCCCAGAAGCACCTATAGGACTTGAAGTGTGTTAGTCCCATCACACACACAGAGCTATATTTTCTTCCCAGAAGCACCTATAGGACTTGAAGTGTGTTAGTCCCATCACACACACAGAGCTATATTTTCTTCCCAGAAGCACCTATAGGACTTGAAGTGTGTTAGTCCCATCACACACACAGAGCTATATTTTGTTCCCAGAGGCACCTATAGGACTTGAAGTGTGTTAGTCCCATTACACACACAGAGCTATATTTTCTTCCCAGAAGCACCTATAGGACTTGAAGTGTGTTAGTCCCATTACACACACAGAGCTATATTTTCTTCCCAGAAGCACCTATAGGACTTGAAGTGTGTTAGTCCCATTACACACACAGAGCTATATTTTCTTCCCAGAAGCACCTATAGGACTTGAAGTGTGTTAGTCCCATCACACACACAGAGCTATATTTTCTTCCCAGAAGCACCTATAGGACTTGAAGTGTGTTAGTCCCATTACACACACAGAGCTATATTTTGTTCCCAGAAGCACCTATAGGACTTGAAGTGTGTTAGTCCCATCACACACACAGAGCTATATTTTCTTCCCAGAAGCACCTATAGGACTTGAAGTGTGTTAGTCCCATCACACACACAGAGCTATATTTTCTTCCCAGAAGCACCTATAGGACTTGAAGTGTGTTAGTCCCATTACACACACAGAGCTATATTTTCTTCCCAGAAGCACCTATAGGACTTGAAGTGTGTTAGTCCCATTACACACACAGAGCTATATTTTCTTCCCAGAAGCACCTATAGGACTTGAAGTGTGTTAGTCCCATCACACACACAGAGCTATATTTTGTTCCCAGAAGCACCTATAGGACTTGAAGTGTGTTAGTCCCATTACACACACAGAGCTATATTTTCTTCCCAGAAGCACCTATAGGACTTGAAGTGTGTTAGTCCCATCACACACACAGAGCTATATTTTGTTCCCAGAAGCACCTATAGGACTTGAAGTGTGTTAGTCCCATCACACACACAGAGCTATATTTTGTTCCCAGAAGCACCTATAGGACTTGAAGTGTGTTAGTCCCATCACACACACAGAGCTATATTTTGTTCCCAGAAGCACCTATAGGACTTGAAGTGTGTTAGTCCCATCACACACACAGAGCTATATTTTCTTCCCAGAAGCACCTATAGGACTTGAAGTGTGTTAGTCCCATCACACACACAGAGCTATATTTTGTTCCCAGAGGCACCTATAGGACTTGAAGTGTGTTAGTCCCATTACACACACAGAGCTATATTTTCTTCCCAGAAGCACCTATAGGACTTGAAGTGTGTTAGTCCCATTACACACACAGAGCTATATTTTCTTCCCAGAAGCACCTATAGGACTTGAAGTGTGTTAGTCCCATTACACACACAGAGCTATATTTTCTTCCCAGAAGCACCTATAGGACTTGAAGTGTGTTAGTCCCATCACACACACAGAGCTATATTTTGTTCCCAGAAGCACCTATAGGACTTGAAGTGTGTTAGTCCCATTACACACACAGAGCTATATTTTCTTCCCAGAAGCACCTATAGGACTTGAAGTGTGTTAGTCCCATTACACACACAGAGCTATATTTTGTTCCCAGAAGCACCTATAGGACTTGAAGTGTGTTAGTCCCATCACACACACAGAGCTATATTTTGTTCCCAGAAGCACCTATAGGACTTGAAGTGTGTTAGTCCCATCACACACACAGAGCTATATTTTGTTCCCAGAAGCACCTATAGGACTTGAAGTGTGTTAGTCCCATCACACACACAGAGCTATATTTTGTTCCCAGAAGAACCTATAGGACTTGAAGTGTGTTAGTCCCATCACACACACAGAGCTATATTTTGTTCCCAGAAGCACCTATAGGACTTGAAGTGTGTTAGTCCCATTACACACACAGAGCTATATTTTGTTCCCAGAAGCACCTATAGGACTTGAAGTGTGTTAGTCCCATCACACACACAGAGCTATATTTTCTTCCCAGAAGCACCTATAGGACTTGAAGTGTGTTAGTCCCATCACACAGAGCTCCTCTATTTTCTTTGCAGAAGCACCCATAGGACTTCTAGTGTGTTAGTGGCATCACACAGAGCTCCTATATATTCTTCTCAGCAGCACCCACAGGACTTCTAGTGTGTTAGTGGCATCACACAGAGCTCCTCTATTTTCTTTGCAGAAGCACCCACAGGACTTCTAGTGTGTTAGTGCCATCACACAGAGCTCCTATATATTCTTCTCAGCAGCACCCACAGGACTTCTAGTGTGTTAGTGGCATCACACAGAGCTCCTCTATTTTCTTTGCAGAAGCACCCACAGGACTTCTAGTGTGTTAGTGGCATCACACAGAGCTCCTCTATTTTCTTTGCATAAGCACCCACAGGACTTCTAGTGTGTTAGTGGCATCACACAGAGCTCCTCTATTTTCTTTGCAGAAGCACCCATAGGACTTCTAGTGTGTTAGTGGCATCACACAGAGCTCCTATATATTCTTCTCAGCAGCACCCACAGGACTTCTAGTGTGTTAGTGGCATCACACAGAGCTCCTCTATTTTCTTTGCATAAGCACCCACAGGACTTCTAGTGTGTTAGTGGCATCACACAGAGCTCCTCTATTTTCTTTGCATAAGCACCCACAGGACTTCTAGTGTGTTAGTGGCATCACACAGAGCTCCTCTATTTTCTTTGCATAAGCACCCACCGGACTTCTAGTGTGTTAGTGGCATCACACAGAGCTCCTCTATTTTCTTTGCAGAAGCACCCATAGGACTTCTAGTGTGTTAGTGGCATCACACAGAGCTCCTATATATTCTTCTCAGCAGCACCCACAGGACTTCTAGTGTGTTAGTGGCATCACACAGAGCTCCTCTATTTTCTTTGCATAAGCACCCACAGGACTTCTAGTGTGTTAGTGGCATCACACAGAGCTCCTCTATTTTCTTTGCATAAGCACCCACAGGACTTCTAGTGTGTTAGTGGCATCACACAGAGCTCCTCTATTTTCTTTGCAGAAGCACCCATAGGACTTCTAGTGTGTTAGTGGCATCACACAGAGCTCCTATATATTCTTCTCAGCAGCACCCACAGGACTTCTAGTGTGTTAGTGGCATCACACAGAGCTCCTCTATTTTCTTTGCAGAAGCACCCACAGGACTTCTAGTGTGTTAGTGGCATCACACAGAGCTCCTCTATTTTCTTTGCATAAGCACCCACAGGACTTCTAGTGTGTTAGTGGCATCACACAGAGCTCCTCTATTTTCTTTGCATAAGCACCCACAGGACTTCTAGTGTGTTAGTGGCATCACACAGAGCTCCTCTATTTTCTTTGCAGAAGCACCCATAGGACTTCTAGTGTGTTAGTGGCATCACACAGAGCTCCTATATATTCTTCTCAGCAGCACCCACAGGACTTCTAGTGTGTTAGTGGCATCACACAGAGCTCCTCTATTTTCTTTGCAGAAGCACCCACAGGACTTCTAGTGTGTTAGTGGCATCACACAGAGCTCCTCTATTTTCTTTGCATAAGCACCCACAGGACTTCTAGTGTGTTAGTGGCATCACACAGAGCTCCTCTATTTTCTTTGCAGAAGCACCCATAGGACTTCTAGTGTGTTAGTGGCATCACACAGAGCTCCTATATTTTCTTCTCAGCAGCACCCACAGGACTACCGACTACAATGGCTGGAAGACCGCCAAGGGGAGGCAGAGCGTGCAGAGCCAAGAACACAGGGCAGGCAGGCTCTGTTTCTAGTGGACGTGGCCGTGGACGTGGACGTGGTCGTGCATCGTCATCAGCACGTGGCCATGGGACACGCGCGTCTTTGTTTTCGGCAGCTGGACATGTGGAGCCGCATCATGCTGAAGGCTTGGTAGAATGGATGACCAAGCCCTCCTCATCCTCCTCATCCTCTCTCACCCAGGCTCAGGGTACTGACAGAGCATCATCAGCCACCCCTTCCCTAGACCCACCATGTCCTCCTGAGGAGTCCCCCGAACTCTTTGAGCACAGTGTTGGGTACATGCTCCAGGAGGATGCCCAACGATTCGAAGGCTCGGATGACGATACCCAGCTTGAGGAATCTGGCAGTACAGTTCCACCAGCTGCAGCTTACTGCCAGGTTTGCTCTAGTGGTGAAGAGGGAGGGGATGATGAGGTCACTGACTCCACGTGGGTGCCTCAAGGGAGAGAGGATGAGGAGGAGGACGAGGAGGAGGAGGATGCGGCGTCACATGTCCAACGAGGCAGGATGCCCCCTGGAGGCCAGGTAGAGGCCAGCACAGCAACTGTACAACACCGCAGAGCTCCGCCTGTGCAGGGCGCTGCCTCTGCACGTTATCAGAAAAGTTCTTTGGTGTGGGCCTTTTTTGAGACGAGTGCAGCAGATCGCACCACTGCTATTTGCAATATTTGTCTCAAGCGTATCTCGCGTGGCCAAAACATCAGCCGCTTGGGCACGACAAGCATGACCAGACATATGGCGACCTGCCATGCAGCTCGTTGGCAGGCACACATAAAAGACCCACACCAAAGAACTAAGCGGACCTCTCCTTGCTCCTCCTCAGCTGGGATCTCCATCCCCACTACACCTTCAGTCCTCTCTGAAAGCTGCTCTGAGAGGACTGAAGGTGTAGAATTCGGTGTGTCACAACCAAGTACTTGCAGTACACCGACGTCCGAATGCAGCAGGCAAATTTCCCTGCCCCAGCTGCTGGACCGTAGAAAGAAGTACACTCCCAGCCATCCACATGCCCAGCGGTTGAATGCTAGCCTTGCTAAATTGCTAGCACTTCAACTGCTGCCTTTTCAGTTGGTAGACTCGGCCCCCTTCCGTGAGTTTGTTCAATGTGCGGTTCCTCAGTGGCAGGTTCCCAAACGCCACTTTTTCTCGTGGAAGGCGATTCCGTCTCTCTACCGGCATGTGGAGGGCAATGTCCATGCCTCGCTGGACAGGGCGGTCAGCGGTAAGGTGCATATTACCGCTGACTCATGGTCCAGCAGGCATGGACAGGGACGGTACCTTTCTTTCACGGCCCATTGGGTCACTCTATTGGCAGCTGGGAGGGATGCAGGACAAGGTGCAGTAGTGTTGGAGGTTGTCCCGCCACCACGCCTCCAAAACGCGACTACTGCTACTGGTTGTGACACACCTCTCTCCTCCACCCCCTCCTCTTCTTCTTCCTCCAGTGCTCTGTCCTTGGAACCAGCGGTGCTCCGTAGGCGTACAAGGGGCTACGCAAGTACGCAGGCAAAAAGATGCCATGCCGTGCTTGCGCTGGTGTGTTTGGGGGACAGGAGCCACACTGGGCCAGAGGTTCTGGCAGCTCTGCAGGGGCAGGCCGAGAGGTGGTTGACGCCACATCAGCTTAAGCCAGGAATGGTCGTTTCTGACAATGGCACCAACCTCCTCTCCGCCCTGCGACAGGGGCAGCTCACCCATGTGCCCTGCATGGCTCACGTCCTCAACCTGGTGGTGCAGCGGTTCTTGGGCAGGTTCCCAGGCTTACAGGATGTCCTGAGGCAGGCCAGGAAAGTCTGTGTGCATTTCCGCCGATCTTATAATGCCAGTGCTCGGCTGACTGAGCTGCAAAAGGAGCTGAACCTGCCCAAGAACCGCCTAATATCTGACATGCCCACCAGGTGGAACTCAACGTTGGCCATGCTGCAGCGACTGCACACGCAGCAGAGGGCCATCAATGAGTACCTTTGCGACTACGGCACCAGGACAGGGTCAGGGGAGCTTGGTTTTTTTTCCCCACGTCAGTGGAGCATGATCAGGGATGCATGCACTGTCCTCTCACCATTTGAGGAGGCCACGAGGATGGTGAGCAGTGACAGTGCATGCATCAGTGACACTGTCCCTCTTGTCCACCTGTTGGAGCATACGCTGCGTGGGATAATGGACAGGGCACTTGAGGCAGAACAGAGGCAGGAAGAGGAGGACTTCCTTGCCTCTCAAGGCCCCCTTTATCCGGACAGTGTTCCTTCTGTCCCACCCATCACACAGGAAGAGGATGAGGAGGAGGAGGAGGAGGAGGAGGAGGAGGAGGATTGTGTGAGCATGGAGGTGGAGCCTGGCACTCAGCATCAGCAGCAGCAGTCTTTTAGGGATGATGTACAGTCCCAACAAGCCAGTGGACTTGTACGTGGCTGGGAGGAGGTGGCTGGCGATCATGTCATCCTCAGTGACCCAGAAGACTCCGGACCGAATGCCTCAGCTAACCTACGCTGCATGGCCTCCCTGATCCTGCAAAGCCTGCGGAAGGATCCTCGTGTTCTTCGGATCAAGGAGAGGGACCATTACTGGCTGGCCACTCTCCTTGATCCGCGGTACAAGGGTAAGGTTGCGGACCTTATCTTGCCGTCGCAGAGGGAGCAGAGGATGAGACATCTCAGGGAGGCCTTGCAGAAAGGTCTGTGCAACGCGTTCCCAGAAACTGGGAGGCTACAAACTCCTGGTCCTGGGCGACGAGTTGCTGAGGCTTCGGTCAGTGGCAGAAGGAGCGGTGGGGAAGGTGGACGTCTGACCGATGCGTTCAGACAATTTTTTAGTCCGCAGCCCCAAGGTATGATCGGTTCCAGCAACCATCGCCAGCGTCTGATATACATGGTGCAGGAATACCTTGGGGCAAGGTCAGACTTGGACACCTTTCCCACCGAAAATCCTCTGGCTTACTGGGTCCTGAGGATGGATCACTGGCCAGAGCTTGCACAGTATGCAATTGAGCTACTGGCCTGTCCTGCCTCCAGCGTTCTTTCCGAACGCACATTCAGTGCTGCTGGAGGATTTGTGACTGATCATAGGGTGCGCCTGTCCACCGCCTCGGTTGATCGACTGACATTCATCAAAATGAATCAGTCTTGGATCACCACCAGCTACCAGGCACCTGAGGCGGATATAACCGAATAATTTTTAATGTCACATCCCTTCAAGACTGCCT
Organism: Lithobates sylvaticus; assembly: GCA_028564925.1. Lineage (NCBI taxonomy): Eukaryota > Metazoa > Chordata > Amphibia > Anura > Ranidae > Lithobates > Lithobates sylvaticus. The sequence continues at coordinate 158,700,030 of CM053033.1, forward strand.
ATGCTGATGCTGAGTGACTGTCCTCTTATGTTCACTGACTATCCTCTTCCTCCTCCTCAATGATCCATGCCACCACACCAGTGCCTAAGGCACAATTTTTCAGCCCCTGTTTAACAGGGGCGTGTACTTACAATTTTTTTAAAAAATGCTTCGCAACACGTGTGACTGCTGTGCTCCAAGTACAGTCTCTGTGAGGGCCGTGTTGCAGTGTTGTGGCACCAGCACCAGTGCCTAAGGCACAATTTTTCAGCCCCTGTTTAACAGGGGCGTGTACTTACAATTTTTTAAAAAAATGCTTCGCAACACGTGTGACTGCTGTGCTCCAAGTACAGTCTCTGTGAGGGCCGTGTTGCAGTGTTGTGGCACCAGCACCAGTGCCTAAGGCACAATTTTTCAGCCCCTGTTTAACAGGGGCGGGTACTTACAATTTTTTAAAAAAATGCTTCGCAACACGTGTGACTGCTGTGCTCCAAGTACAGTATCTGTGAGGGCCGGGTTGCAGTGTTGTGGCACCAGCACCAGTGCCTAAGGCACAATTTTTCAGCCCCTGTTTAACAGGGGCGTGTACTTACAATTTTTTTAAAAAATGCTTCGCAACACGTGTGACTGCTGTGCTCCAAGTACAGTATCTGTGAGGGCCGGGTTGCAGTGTTGTTGCACCAGCACCAGTGCCTAAGGCACAATTTTTCAGCCCCTGTTTAACAGGGGCGTGTACTTACAATTTTTTAAAAAAAATGCTTCGCAACACGTGTGACTGCTGTGCTCCAAGTACAGTATCTGTGAGGGCCGGGTTGCAGTGTTGTGGCACCAGCACCAGTGCCTAAGGCACAATTTTTCAGCCCCTGTTTAACAGGGGCGTGTACTTACAATTTTTTAAAAAAATGCTTCGCAACACGTGTGACTGCTGTGCTCCAAGTACAGTCTCTGTGAGGGGTTGCAGTGTTGTGGCACCAGCACCAGTGCCTAAGGCACAATTTTTCAGCCCCTGTTTAACAGGGGCGGGTAATTACAAATCTTGATCTAATAGTTCACAGCAGGGCCCATTCCTGCGCCCACCAAGAGTAACTATGAGGGCCTGCAGTCTTGTGGCAACACCGTCCACCACCACCGCCAAAGGCCCAATTTTTCTGCCCTGTTCATCAGGTGCTTGCAATTACAAATCTTGATCTAATAACTCACAGCAGGGCCCATTCCTGCGCCCACCAAGAGTAACTATGAGGGCCTACAGTCTTGTGGCAACACCGTCCACCACCACCGCCAAAGGCCCAATTTTTCTGCCCTGTTCATCAGGTGCTTGCAATTACAAATCTTGATCTAATAACTCACAGCAGGGCCCATTCCTGCGCCCACCAAGAGTAACTGTGAGAGCTTACAGTCTTGTGGCAAAAACCGTCCACCACCACCACCACCACCCCCAATTTTTCTGCCCTGTTCAACAGGTGCATGCAATTACAAATCTTGATCTATTAACTCACAGCAGGGCCCATTCCTGTGCCCACCAGTCTTGTGGCTACACCAACATCTAATAGGGCAAATTTCTGCAGAGTATATACGCCAGGCCCCTACTTTCAAACATCCAACTTACAAACGACTCCTACTTGCAAATGGAAAGAGAAAACAGGAAGTGAGAGGAAATCTACCCCTAGGAAGGGAAATTCTATCCTGTTAGATTTAATTTGGGAAAAAGGTATCTCCTCTCTACTGATACTTTATCACCAATCCTTGTTTCAATTAAAACCCCACTTTTCCAAAAACATTTGTCATTGGGACGGAAAGTGAGGTGACATGTTCTGAACAGATGTGCAAAGACAGCAAATGTTACAGGGGTGATAACCCCTCCCTATGTTCTCCAAAAAGCTTAAAAATAGATTTTTTTTGGGATGGAGCTACACTTCATAATGTACCTGTTCAGATTCTACTTAAGATCAAACCTAAAGCCGCAAGTGGTTTTAAATGGCTTCTTTTTTTCCTTTACAAATGTCATTTTGTGCAAGGACAGTTCTAAACACGGGAAACACATGCCACTTCACAGGCATACTTTAGACACCCCCAGGTACCATATTTAAAGGAAAATTTCACTTTTTTTTTTTCACTTTATGCATCATTAAAATGACTGCTCCCGAAAAAACGTTAGTTTTTAAAAGTTCTTTTTGCATTGATATATGTCCCCTGGGGCAGGACCCGGGTCCCCAAACCTGTTTTATGACATTAACATGCATATTGGCCGTTGTAATTAGCACTTTTGATTTCGAACGTTCGCGTCCATTATAACGTATAGGGTTCGAAAATTCGTGCGAACTTTCGGTCCGTTCGAAGGTTCTGGTTCGAACCGAACCCGGGGGTGTTCGGCTCATCCCTAATAGTATGTAAAGCGTTTATGAAAACGCAGAAAATGCTATTGGGAAGAAAAGAAAACACTGCAAAATTTTATTTTTTTGCAATGTTTTTGCAATATCAGACTACACGGATAGTATGTAAAGCGTTTATGAAAACGCAGAAAATGCTATTGGGAAGAAAAGAAAACACTGCAAAATTTTATTTTTTTGCAATGTTTTTGCAATATCCGACTACACGGATAGTATGTAAAGCGTTTATGAAAACGCAGAAAATGCTATTGGGAAGAAAAGAAAACACTGCAAAATTTTATTTTTTTGCAATGTTTTTGCAATATCAGACTACACGGATAGTATGTAAAGCGTTTATGAAAACGCAGAAAATGCTATTGGGAAGAAAAGAAAACACTGCAAAATTTTATTTTTTTGCAATGTTTTTGCAATATCAGACTACACGGATAGTATGTAAAGCGTTTATGAAAACGCAGAAAATGCTATTGGGAAGAAAAGAAAACACAGCAAAATTTTATTTTTTTGCAATGTTTTTGCAATATCAGACTACACGGATAGTATGTAAAGCGTTTATGAAAACGCAGAAAATGCTATTGGGAAGAAAAGAAAACACTGCAAAATTTTATTTTTTTGCAATGTTTTTGCAATATCAGACTACACGGATAGTATGTAAAGCGTTTATGAAAACGCAGAAAATGCTATTGGGAAGAAAAGAAAACACCGCAAAATTTATTATTTATAAATGATTTTTACGGCCCGCGAATGTGTGTAAAATATAGAATGTTGCCCTCGAAGTAAAAAGTTTGGAGACCCCTGATCTAGATCGACTTATGTCTTTTTTTCAACCTACCTGTATGTAACTCTGAGTTATAAATATTTTCCCTAGCCTATCACTAAGGAGTTTATTCAGTTTTGTGAGTTGAGGGAAGGTGGAAAATGTTTGTATTAACCATCTAGAGCACTCAGGCATCTTCAAAAATAAATCTTCTGTGCTGAAAAGAGCCCAGAGAGAGCTGGGTATAAGCTTTACCTGAATTGGCAAGCTTGTAGAATAAGGTATTAGTGGCTTCTTATAAAGGGCCAAAGGTCTAAATTGTCCAGAGAGGGAAAGATCAATTGCATTTTGAGTAAATATATTGTGTTGGCTTTTTCAGAGTGGAAGATGTGAACTGTGGATGCTCTTACAAGAGCAAAAATTACCAGCTGAACCATGTGGGTCATAGTTGATGTCATCTTTTCTGAGTAACTTGTATCCTTAATCCTCCCTACCATTCTATTGTCAATAAAATCTTCCAATATCATGACTAGTGCCCAACTTGTTTACCTCACCATAAGCCAAGGATCCCGCCTTAAGAGCAGATTCACCTAAGCGCTACAGAGACTCTGACTTTAGGAGATGAAGACCTGGTAGACCTGCTACTTTAGGGGTTATTCCACACTACTCTGTAAGGAGCAGGACTAAATCAATAATGCAAACTGAAAACGTATAAAGGTTCCTGATTGCTCTTTGTGCTACCTTAATGAAAATGTTTTTTTTATGCTGTAATGTCATAAGGTGTGCAGGTAAAGCCTTTTGCTTTTAGTACTACAGCATCGTTATATAAAAATGGGCATCCTTGTTTCCAGGCAAATCAAACTTTTTGTATTCTTCATTTATGCATCTTTTTTTTTTTTTTTTAACAAATGTTCATTTATGCATCTTAATAAAACTGTATGCTTTTAAATCTAGGTCGCCCAACCAGTGTTGCCTTTTTAAAGTACTGCTATATTATATTGCTATATTGGTTGCTGTTCTAGCAGTTGGACTCCCAGCAACATGTTATTGCTGGTACCACTACACAATAGGGTTGAGCAGAGTGATTTTGTCAAAATGAATTGAGCCACAAATACACCAAATTCATCTTTACTAAAACTGCAACAAAAATTTGCCTCTAATTTGCAATGTGGGCTGCTTAGGTGAAATTTGTTTGAAAAAGAGATATATTTTTGGAAAACCCTTCCCATGCTGCGGCATCCCCCAGGTAGCCAAGTAACTCTGAGATTTGAAGCAGGTCAAGGGGTGTCGCTGACAGCAACCAACATTGGGGGGACAGTAATGGTAGGCGTAATATCATGCAAAATATGACAGGGTTTAACAGAGGTGCACACAGGAATCCCCCTGTGGGCCCAAAGAATGTAATAAATATTTTTAATAAAGGAATTGTCAAAAACTGTGTGTGCATTTTTATTTCTTTTTGACACTATTTTGGTGAATGGGTGGGGGTACCCTGTACTTATTCATATGGAGGTGGCAGGATCTGGGGGAACCCCTTTTTAAAGGGGGCTTCCAGGTTCTGATAAGCCCCTGCCCGCAGACCCCCCCCCACATCCACAGCCCAGGATTGTTAGGAAAAGGCCCTTGTCCTCATTTACATAGGGGCAAGGTTCTTAGGCCCCCCGCCCCAAAGCACTCCCCATGTTAAGGGCGTGTGGCCTGGTATGGTTCAGAAGGTGGTGGGGCGATCGCTTGTTCCCACCTTTTCCTGGCCTGACGGGCTGCATGCTTGGATAAGGATCTGGTATGGATTTTGGGGGACCCACACTGGAATTCCCCTTAAAATCCATACCAGACCCAAGGGCCCTGTTTTTTTTAAACATTTTTCTATTGCCGACAATGGTATTGTATTACCGGCAATTAAAATGTAATTTCATTTCTTTATAAATGTCAGTTTTGTTGCTGCAGGTTCTATACACAGTACAGATGTGCCACTTTACAGGCAAACTAAGGGGACCCCCAGACACTATATTTAACCACTTCAATACAGAGCACTTATACCCCCTTCCTGCCCAGACCAATTTTCAGCTTTCAGCGCTCTTACAGTTTGAATGACAATTACTCATGCAACACTGTACCCATATGAAATTTGCATCCTTTTTTTCACACAAATAGAGCTTTATTTTGGTGGTATTTAATCACTAGTGTTTTTTTTTATTGTTTGTGCTATAAATAAAAAAAGACCCTAAATTTGGTGAAAAAAATGCCTTTTCCTCTTTGGCCTTTGACCTTTGTTTCGGTTATAAAATGTTCTTCATAAATTTTGGCCAAAATTTATACTGCTACATATCTTTGGTAAAAATAACTCAAGATGGGCGTGGCCTAGGCATGGCAGTGTGAGGACGCACTTTCACAGGGCTCCCGGCCGGCGGCTCTCCCACAGCCTAAACTGGACAGTATACAGCGCATTATCCGCACTCACCAGCCTCCTCGGACCCTGGGGGAACCCGATCGTCATTCACCCGCTCATAAGACCGGCATGGACCGCTTTTTAAAGCCACTCCAGCCGGCGGCCTTCACTCCAGCAACCGCCAAGATGGCGCCGGCCCACCACACACACAGCGCTGAGGTCTCCAGCGCGCCTTACCCTCCTCCACAGGCAACGGAGGACCACACAATGCCGCCCTTCTCACCCCCCAGCGACCTCTCTCCTTGTCTCCCCAGATCGCTGACAGCCTCCCCAGGCATGGAAGACGCCTTGCTCAGCCCAGGGCTCTCAGCCTCTCCTTCAGCTCCTATCTCATCCAGCGCTCTATGCTTCAGCCTGACAGAAATGGAGGGACAGAGGATGACATCTCCCCATCAGACCACAGTGAATACACTCTGTAACCCACTACATACACAGGGACTCCCTCTCAGTGCCTCCTCTGAACAAAGGCTGTGGACTTTTCTGCAACAGCTACCTACAAGGTCTGACATGGAATCCCTTGTTCAGAGAATGGAAACAGCCATGAAAAGTGAGATACACACTATTAGGCAGGAAGTGTCAGTGCTGGACTCCCAGATTACTGTAATAGCACAGGAACAGAGCATAGTGTCCCAATCTGTGCAAACCCTACAATCTTCCCACTCTGACCTCACTGAGCAAATTATACAGCTGCATCTTCTTCAGGACGACCTGGAGAATCGCAGCCGCAGGCAGAACATTCGTTTGCGAGGAATGCCCGAAACTGTCCCACAATCAGAACTACGCCAAACCGTGGTTAACGTCTTTAACCGTTACCTAGACCGCCCGCCAGATTCCGGAAACATCATTGACAGGGTCCATAGAACCCTGGGCCCGCGAACAAACCCACCCGACAGGCCCAGAGACGTCCTATGCTGTTTACACTCATTCACCCTTAAGGAGGATATTTTACAGCGCGCCTGGCGGGTGGGAGTACTGGAATTTGACGGCGCAGCTATCCACCTCCTACCGGACGTTTCCAGGAAGACCCTCCTAATGCGACGATCACTCAAACCCCTCCTAGATGGCCTGGGAGAGAAAGGACTCACATATAAGTGGGGTCATCCATTCCACCTCATTGTCCGCAAAGGCCCAGACACCTTCCCTCTGCGCCACCCCTCGGAGCTTCCAGACCTGTTCACCTTTGCCGACATGGATCCAATCCCAGTACCTAACTGGCTGATGACTGTTGTCGCCAAGGACCCGCAACGTCAAGCCCCTCCGGGTAGACCACAGAGGGTTCGCTATAGCAACCGTGGTCACGGGAATTACTCACGAGCTAGGCGGGCGGGCAACCCCCGTCCACAATCACCGAATGAAGAAGTGGCTGGCTGATCCTTCACACGCAGACTACCAACACACCCAGCACGGCGGTTCTATTTTATTTTGTTTTATTTCATTTTTCCTCATGTTGATCTTAGAGTCAAACCTTGAATGCTATCCACGGGTGGTACGCAACGAGGACCGGAGTCCTCCCTTATGCTGCGAACGTACCACACGAGTGTTGGTTTGTGTACTGGATGTTTTTTTTTTTTTTTCCTCTCTCTCCCCATTGACAAGACTCAGTGCTATGCCTGCCATCCTCATTTCTAGACGGACACCTCCACGATGGCACGATCCGAACGCCACGTGGGAGCAACTGCTTCCAGACTATGCCTAAGAGCAGTGGCCATTTCTGGGGTTGAGCTTAGCTAACGTGCAACCCCACATCCAGGGCATTTTGTTGACGCTCTCCCCCCGGGCCCGGGGTATTGTACCTGCAAGGGAGTAGCAGTGGTTGACTTACTCAACCACGACCTACCAGTAGACTATCAACCTCAAACACCTAAGGTTGCTATATTGTTTATAATGTTCTTACGAGTGTGTATGTTGGGGGGCACGTGTCTGCATGTATATGTATGTGCATGCATGCATGTATATATGTGTACATGCGTGTGGGGGTACATGTGTGTTCATGTACATGATCTCTTGACCATTGCCTTTCCTTAGAGTTAACACTGTTAGATGCTATGTGATGTCTAGTTTTTCCAGATGCAACCTGGATGCAGTGGTGCCGCCCCGAGGGGGTCTGGTGACCCGTGGCATTTTAATTCGGGTGCCGGGCCGCCTTGGGACTGGTGCGCTGAGCCAATTTTGATCCCAATCATACCCAAGGGAGACCCCGGTTTATTGCTGCTGTATCCACCTTGTGATCTCGGCTTGTTGGTCCGTTTTCACCACTTCAGGGGGGGAGAGGGAGGGAAGGGTGTGTGCAGGTGTATGTAGGTGTGTATATGTGTAGACGTATGTGGGTGGGTATGTGTGTGTGTGTATGTGTATGTGTATGTGTATATGTATGTATATATATATATATATATATGTATATATATATATGTGTGTATGTGTATATATATATGTATATGTGTGTGTGGGTGTGTTTGTGGGTATGTATGGAAATGTATATATATATATGTGCATACATATGTGTGTGTGTGTGTGTGTGTGTGTGTATATATGTGTATGTATGTGTGTGTATGTGTATATATATATATATGTGTGGGTATATAGGAGTGCCATTTTTGTTTTCCCATTGTCCCGGATAACTTTAGCGCCTTTTAAACACATGATTACGATGGCTGCGGGAGCCCCAACGGCCGGGGCCCAGTACTAAGCTGTGCCTTACCACTCCCCGCACTAGAAACACTCTGCCCTGGAGGCAGTAGTCTCTCTCTGCGGAGCCTACATCCTTGATTAGATCTCTTCTTGCCTTTCTTACCTTCACTCTATCTTACTTTTCTTTTTCTTCCCCCCTTTTTTTTTTCTCTTCTTTTCTTCTCTTTCTTTCTCCTTTTTCCTTCTTCTCTCCCCTCTCCACCCCCCCCCTCCCTCACATCCCGGGAGTCGTAGCGAACTGACATAAAGTTTGACAGCATGACTGTCAAGATCCTCTCTTGGAACATTAAAGGGTTGAACTCCCCGGAGAAGCGCACCAGTTGTCTCGCCGAGTTATGGAGACAGAGGGCGCATATTGCATTTCTCCAAGAGACTCACTTTAGGGCAGACAAGGTCCCCAGACTAACGAACAAACACTTCCCGACGGTCTATCACAGTCCGTCCTCATCCTCTAAGTCTAGAGGGACAAGCATACTCATCTCCAAATCCCTCCACTGGCAATTTCTTGATGAGTACCGCGACCAAGAGGGCAGTTTCCTGCTTCTAAAGGGGAAAATTTATTCCCAGACCTTCACTCTAGCGAACATATACCTCCCGAATTCCAACCCCCTTCCCACCCTCGAGGCTTTTTTGGCCACCCTCGACTCCTTCCTCGAGGGAACCCTTGTCATAGGAGGGGACTTTAACTTGACTCTGGACCCTCACAGAGACTCCTCTTTGAACTTGTCTCCCCTTACACGGAGAACCAGACTTCTCCTTAAAGATCTTTTGCACTCCCACCAGCTAGTCGACATCTGGAGAATAGTCCACCCACAAGAGCGAGACTACACCTTCTACTCTGCCGTCCATGGGTCTTACTCCAGAATCGATCTTTTTCTCTTAAAAAACACTCTGCAATCCCCCTGGTCACCAAGACAGATATAGGCCACATAGCACTCTCCGACCATGCCCCAATCTTGCTGGAATTAGCAATCTCGCAAGCGTCCCCCAGGACCTCTACGTGGCGACTTAATGAGGCGCTTCTAAAAGACCCCGAGATTGCCGCAGACATCCTTAAAGAACTTAAATCCTACCTCTCTATCAATGTTGACTCTGTAGACAATCCAGCCTCAGTGTGGTCAGCGCACAAGTGCTTTATCAGAGGCATTCTAATCAAACACGGTCACGCGACCAAACAACGTCGAGTAAAAACCCTGTCCGACCTCCTGGCACAACTTCACACTTTAGAACGTAAACACAAGACTCAACCAGATAGTGCCACTGAAACGGAACTGGTCCGTCTTCGGGAGGCTATCCGAGGTCATTCCATGTACGAAGCGAAACACGTACTATTGAAAGCCCGTCGTTCATTCTACGAATACGGGGACAAATGTGGCCGGTTATTGGCCAACGCTCTACGCACCAAGCGTTCTCAGGCGTACGTTCCCACCCTTCTCTCGTCATCGGGCGGCAAAGTCCATTCATCCCCAGAACTTGCGGAGACTTTCCGCGCCTTCTACTCCAACCTATACAATTTAGACCCGCTGTCCACCTCCCGGTCAATGCCCCAAAAAGCCCTAGAGGTCCGCAATTACCTTCAGGAGACCAACCTCCCCACGCTGACGATGGAAGAGCGAGAAGAACTGTCTAAGCCCATTACTATGGAGGAATTCACATCGTCCATAGCAGACACCCAGTCCGGTAAAGCTCCCGGACCCGATGGATTCACCCTCCCTTATTACAAAATGTATCAGGACTCTCTGGCACCTTCCTTCCTTGCGGCCTTCAATGCTGTGATCAAAGGACACAGCCTTTCTACGGACATGCTGCGTGCCTCTATATCTGTAATCCCTAAACCGGGCAAAGACCCACTACTATGTGCCAGTTACAGGCCCATTTCACTTCTGAATTGTGATGTGAAGCTATTCACTAAAATCCTTGCCTCTAGGATGAATGCCTTACTACCACGCCTAATTGCAACTGATCAAGTCGGTTTTATCCAGACTAGAGAGGCGAGAGACAACACCATTCGGACACTAAACATTATAGAAAAAGCAAAACAATCCCGGGTGCCTATGCTGCTCCTATCCACAGACGCCGAGAAGGCCTTCGACAGGGTGAACTGGTCTTTTCTCCAGGAGACACTTAAATTCGTGGGAATGCCAGATCCCATCCTGTCATGGATATCGGCCATCTATGACAATCCCACAGCAACAGTACGGGTAAATGGCTATGACTCCAGCCCTTTCCCCATCGCGAATGGCACCAGACAGGGCTGCCCCCTGTCCCCAATATTATTCGTCCTTTCCTTGGAACCTTTTTTACACCACATTAGAGGCAACCAGTCCATTAAAGGCATTCAATCAGGGAAATCCCAACACAAAGTCGCAGCCTACGCGGACGACCTCCTATTCTACATTACCGAGCCCCTTACCTCCTTACCCTCCCTGCTACAGGAGCTGAAGCGCTACGGCACCCTGTCTAACTTTAAGGTCAATCTACAAAAATCAGAGGCACTGAATATTTCTGTATCAGAATCTACTATCTCTAACCTACGCCCCTTCTTCCCGTTCAAATGGGCTACCCGCTCAATCCAATACCTGGGAACAAAAATTCCCGCAAACCTGCACGACATTTTTACCCTCAATTACCAGCCCCTCTTATCTACACTCTCTGCTGATCTTAAAAGGTGGGACTCGCTGGCCCTCTCCTGGTTCGACCGCTGTAATGTACTGAAAATGAATACAATGCCCAGACTACTGTACCTACTGCAGGCTTTGCCTATAAAGATACCTCAGACGTTCTTTCACGCTGTCCGCTCAATATTCATTAGATTCATCTGGCGCGTTAAACACCCACGTCTCGGCAGAGCACTACTACTACGACCAAAGACCAGGGGTGGCCTCGGGTTTCCAGATCCTGCCCTATACTACACTGCAGCACATATGACCAGGGTAGTGGACTGGTGCCGTCACAGCGACTTGAAACTCTGGGTGTCGCTGGAACAGGACGCTGCCCGGGCCCCACTTGCAGGTCTACCCTGGGCAGGGAAAACTCCTGCCACCCACTTGAATACCCACCCATTGATTGGACCAACTCTTACAGAGCTGAAAAGGTTCTTCCGTTTATCCTCACTAAGAAACTTCCCATCCCCAATGACGCCACTTGTCGGTCACCCGGATTTTATACCTGGCCTTACAGACCCAATCTTTCTTGCGCAAGCTCCACAGGGACTCATGAGAGCCTCTTCGTTATTATGTTCCTCCGGTTGGTTTCCTACGGAGAACTTGCTCGGTGGTCGGGGCCCTCTCTCACTAGATCGCTGGAGGATTAATCAACTATCTCACTTCCTCAGCTCACTGCCCAAACCAACCCATTTTATCAGAAAGCTCCACTCTTTCGAGGAACTATGCTCAGGTGAAGGACCGATTCGGAGGTCCTTGTCAACCTCCTACAAATTCTCGCTAGACCTTCACGCCACTGAAGACCCCCCATTTTTGGCAAAATGGGAGAGGGACTTGCAAGTCACCTTCACAGAACCCCAAAAGGACCGTATGTAGCAAATACCAAGAGACCACGTATAAAATAGTATAAAATAGTAACGCGCTGGTACAGAACCCCCTCCGTGCTGGCTAAGATATTCCCTCAGCAAACTGACCGCTGCTGGCGCTGCGGCCTACACTCTGGCACCCTCTTACATATTTTCTGGGAATGCCCTGTGCTCCAAACTTTTTGGCAGCCGGTGCTCAAGCTTATACAGAAATTCACAGACATCTCCCTACATGATAACTCAGCTGCGGTCCTCCTCAACCTTACCCCCCTATCAAGGAAACGTTATCACAAATCTCTTCTCAAACATCTCCTGAATGCTGCATGGGCCAGCATCCCACCCCTTTGGAGGCAACAGTCTGCACCAACAGTGGCCCAATGGTTCGCGAGAGTGCAGGACATTGAGCAAATGGAAGGTCTGACCTCTGCCTTGCGAGATAAGTCAGAGGAACACAAGTCCAGATGGTTCTATTGGGATCTAATTCGCTTCTCTGACGAGTTCCACCAATACACACCGGGATCCACCATTTAGGATCCCCATCGCCTGTTCCGTACTATTGATCACGACTCCCGGGGGGTGTCTCCCGCCCCCGTCTGCCCCCCCTTTTTTTTTTCTCTCTTTTTCCTTCTTGCTCTCTCTCTCTCCCTCACTCATATCCTCTTTATTTTCTCTCTCTCTCACCTCCATCTCTCCTCTTCAATTAAAAAATAAAAAGTGATGGGCACAGAAGCTTATATTTTCCCTGTATTAGACTTCAATTAGTAGAACGGGCCAGACTGAATGGCTCCCTTCACTTACGTGCATTTATTTTTTATAGTTGATGTGCTTGTTATGCTTACCACAATCTGTGTGCAATGTTTATATGTAATGTGAAGTTACCTTATGGTTTATATCTGTGTCACATCTTTAAATAAAGAATTAAAAAAAAAAAAAAAAAAAATCAAATTAGTGTATATTATTTGGTCTTTGTGAAAGGTAAAGAGTCTACAAACTATGGTGCCAATCACTGAAAATTGATCACATCTGATCACACCTGATGTACTGAAGGCCTAGCTCATTAGACACTAACAAGTCAGGAAAGTCCAAATACCCTTCAAAATGACATTTTTTTTACAAATTTGTTATATTAACAGATTATTTTTCTCACAGATCATATGCATACAACAAATTACACCCTAAAATACATTCTGCTACTCTTCCCGAGTATGGCGATACCACATGTGTGAGACTTTTACACAGCCTGGCCACATACAAAGGCCCAACATTGAAGTAGCACCTTCAGGCGTTCTACGAACATAAATTACACATCTCATTTCTCAACCACCTATTACACATTTTTGAAGGCCCTGGAGCACCAGGACAATGGAATTCCCCACAAAATGACCCCATTTTGGAAAGAAAACACCCCAACGTATAATCTATGAGGCATAATGAGTCTTTGAATGAATGAATGAATGAATGAATGATTTGTATAGTGCTGCAACTGCGAACTGAATCGCCTCGAGGCGCTTGATCCGACCTGCGTTGATTCCTTCTTAGAAGAGGTAGGTCTTGAGTTTTTTCCTGAAGGCCCGATGGTCTTTTTCCAAGCGGATGTTCGTAGGTAGAGCGTTCCATAGCCGTGGTCCTTGGACTGCAAATCTTCGTTCTCCCCTTGACTTGTACCTGGATTTGGGGACAAGGAGGAGGTTTTGGTCGTTAGATCGGAGGTTGCGATTGGGGTTGTAGTGTTGTATTTTTTCGCATAAGTATTGAGGAGCATCTCCTTGTGTGCATTTGTGGGTCAAGCAGAGGGTCTTGAATGTGATCCGATTCTTTACGGTTAGCCAATGGAGGGTCCTCAGGGATGGGGAGATGGATTCCCATGGTTTTTTTCCTGTGACTAGTCTTGCTGCCGTGTTTTGAACGACTTGTAGTCGTGCAATCTGGAATTTAGGTAGTCCTATGTAGAGGGAGTTTGCGTAGTCTAGTCGAGAGTTGATGATTGTTCCTACCACTATGGCTTTGTCCTTTTCTGGAAAGAAGGGGATGAGTCTACGTAGCAGGCGTAGAAGGTGGTAGGATCCGCTGACTACTGATCCTATTTGTGCATTCATTGACATTTCTGAACGGTTAATTTTTTTCCAGAAGTTTTTGGAAAATATGGAACAAAGTTGTCCATTTATAAGATATTTCCAACACATAGCAAAAATTACACCCCAAAATACATTCTGCTACTCCTCCTGAGTATGGCGATATGTATGAGACAGCCAGGCCACATACAGAGGCCCAAAATCCAAGTAGCACCATCAGGCGTTCTAGGAGCATAAATTACATACATATAATTTCCTGGCAACCTATCATTTTTGAAGGCCCTTCATATTTCTAAAATATAGCATGTACATACCGAGAATTACAATCCAAAATATATTCTATTACGGAAAGGGTATTAAAAAAAAAGCATTACCTGTGCTTTTAGTAGTGTCCACAGAGGAGAGCACTGGTCCAGGCAGGAGGCAGGGATGTACTTAGCAACAGCAATAGTAATTATTCAGGCAGCAGGCAGGAATATTGTCTATAGTCAGCACAAGGATATTGTCAGCACAGCACAGTCCATAGAAATTGTCCAGGCAGAGACAGCCAGCACAGCCCAAATATTGGTCCTGGTACACTGTTAAATGCAGACACTCATTATTGTACCGCTCTCCAGCCCTTCATAAACATATTGCCTCTTGCTACAGCTAATTATTTGCATAGTCCAGGTAGCAGGCAGAGGTGTGGTCCGTTCATGCAGCAGACAGAGGCATGATGGCAGTAAGTCAGCAGGAGGCTGAGGGCCGCAATCAGGTAAGACCTGTTCACAGGGGTAGAGGCTTCACTCACCCATTCTCTATGAAGCCACCGGACTCCAGACCCTAAAAAAATTGTTTCTCCATCCGGGAAAACAATTCTGGAGCTCCTCACATATGAGAGACCCCTGGGTACTACAGTAGCAGGGCAACAGATCAGTCCAAGCAGGCAAAAGCATAGTCCATAAAACAGGCCAGGGTCAGTTCACATGCAAGCAGTCCAAGCGGTAGACAGAAGCGTAGTTGATAAAACAGGCCAAGGTCAATTCACGTGGAAGCAGTCCAAACGGTAGGCAGAGGCATAGTCAAAAAACAGGGCAGGGTAATTTCACGTGGAAGGCAGTGGCATGGTTATTTGGGGAAGCATTGAAAATGGTCAGCACAGATGATGAAAATGGGAAAAAAATGAGGGCTAATATTTTAGGAATGTATGATAAAGTTGGAAGCATTCACCAATGCAAAGGCCAGGTTGGGAGGGACACTGGGGACAATGGTAGCTGGTAGCTCTTTGAAATCCTCATTTGCTGTACACGTAACATTTTTTTTGCCATCTTCGGCCTGCTTCAGATGGTGGAATGTTGTACGGAAAGTGGTGCTCATGAAGTCGGCTAACAGCATCAGGGGGGTCTTTGTTGATAGATGAGGGATGTGACAACTTCTATGAGTTTTAGGAAGGGGGCGGGGCTTTCTGTTGATTTGGTGTAGACTATGTAGGACTTATAAATGACCAAATGGATGAGATGAATTGCTACCTTCTTGTACCAGAATCGGGACCTCCTTATTGACAAATAGGGCTGAATCATTTGATCGTTGAAATCCCCCCCCCCCACCCTCCCATGTAGAGATTGTAATCTTGGACACATGTTGGCTTTTCAATGGGACCTTGTCTTCTTTGAACCTCAATTGTAGTGTCATCATGGATGGTGGACATCGTGTGGACGTCCCTTTTATCCTTCCACCTCAAGGTCAGCACTTTGTTGCATCTCAATGTTGCTCTTTCCCCCCTTTGCAGCTTTTTGTTCGCTAGAGATTGTGGGAAGCCCTTCCTATTCTTTCTGGAGGTTCTGCAGGCCAGGGTTTTTGCAATGTATAAGTGTTTTAAAAGGGGCAGGCTGGTGTAGAAGTTGTCTATATATGTGATATCTTTTGTTCAGAAGTGGGTATGCCAGGTCCCATACAATTTTTCCAGTTGTGCCCATGTAGGTCAGGCACTCAGGGGGCTGGAGCTGGGAATCTCTTCCTTCATATATACAGAACGCATAAAGATGTCCCGTGACTCTCTCACAGAGCTTGTAAAATTTGACTCTGTATTTGGCCCTTTTGCTAGGAATGCATTGCTTTATTCCTAGCCGGCCTGAAAAGGGTACCAGGGTCTCATCTACACATATATGCTGATCAGTAACATAGAGTTCAGCAAATCGTTGGGAAAAGAAATGTATCAGCAAATTTTATATAACTTATCGTAATTTGGATGATTGCAGGGAGAGCACTGGATGTTGTCGCTAAAATGAAGGAATTGCATAATCATCTTGTATCGGGACCTGGACATTACGGCAGAATAAATGGGCATGTGGTGGATGGGGTTGGTGGACCAATAGGCATGTTTTTTTTTTTGTAAGCCCCATGTTTATGGTGAGGCCCATAAACAGTTTGAACTCCTCCAAATTCCAATATACTACTGGGAACATAAGTTGGTCTGGTCCACAATGAATTGCAGCAAAGTGTCGGGCAAAAACAGAAAAAATCAATCAATCTCTGTGAAATTTTGGGTGTTGGCCAGCACACCTGGCTGTGCCGTGGAGTCTAAAAACACAATGCAGAGAGCATGGATAATGTTTGCTCTGCCTCCTGTCCTCTGCTGTGCCACCCTGTAAACCTACAATCCCACCATGAACAGCCACTATGTAGCCTGCCACTCTGGTGGTCGGGGACCAGTGGACTTCAGGGGAGAAGAATTTTAAGTGTGAAGCTTCACAATGCAGCCATCCAGTCTAATACTCTTGTTGGAACATGTAAACATTGTGTGCCAGAAAGCTTAAACTCCACCTAATTTGCAGCTTCTGCTTTTAAAGTGTTCTTGTCACCACAGGGTCACTTGAAAAGGAAGCATGGGCTAAAAAAATAAAAATAAAAAAAATAGCACATAGTGTGCTGGGTTACACATAGACATGTATTTATAAAAAAATGTGAATAGCAATTTGCCCAGTGGATGTGCATATACATTCATTCTGTAGTATATGGGTATTTTTACCCCATTCACACAGGAGAAATGAACATGCACTTCTGAGCAATTTTTTAAATAAATACTGTACAACCTATAGTGTGCTACGGCAAAACGGGAGGTATAACCGTGGCGTGCTTTGATAGTGACGTGCCTTCAGGGGATTTAAATATTAAAAATATGGGAATTAAAGTATAATAATATGATCCTGAAATGACAATACATTGTACTGACCTAGCAAAACCCAGGCAATCTATGTGGGGAACAAATATTCAATAATGACAATACTCAAGTAATTGTGACAATTCAACAAAAAAAAAAAAACAGTAATTGTGGAAATATGTAGTAAACAGTCTTCCTCAATGTGGAATAGAAAAAGGGAATCATTACAATACATGCTAAAAAAATGGGCAATTATGACAATACAGAGGAATTCAGTATGTGGCCAACACCCCCAGATGTTCTGGTGGTTGGTAAGGATGGGCCCGGTGCTCGATGCGAACCCACGTTCGCATCGAGCACCGGGCGTTCGCTCGCTCGGCGAGCCCAGAACTATTTTGGCCGCTCGCATCACGTTCGTGTGATGCGAGCGGCCCCGCAATGCATTGCGGCCGGCGCGGCCGACGCAGTGCATTGCTGGCTGATGATTGGCCAAGCATGCACTGTGACCCCGCATGCTTGGCCAATCACAGCCCCGGAAACTCGAAGAGCCATAATTGGCTACAGGCAGGACGCCTGTAGCCAATTACAGCTCAGGGGCTGTAGTACACGCCCCCCCCCCCCCTATAAAACGCCGCCACGCCGTCTGCGCCGGTCACATGCTGTTCCGGCGCAGATTGAGCAGGCTGTTTCTGTGACACTCTGCTGCATTTAGATAGATAGAGAGAGAGATTCACTTGCAGAGATTGAGTTAGATAGATTCAGTTACAAAGATTGATTGACAAAGAGGGGCTTGTAGTGTGCTCGTGGCAGGCAGGCAGAGCTCCTATATTTTGTTACCAGAAGCACCTATAGGACTTGTAGTGTGTTAGTGACAGGCAGGCAGAGCTCCTATATTTTGTTACCAGAAGCACCTATAGGACTTGTAGTGTGTTAGTGGCAGGCAGGCAGAGCTCCTATATTTTGTTACCAGAAGCACCTATAGGACTTGTAGTGTGTTAGTGGCAGGCAGGCAGAGCTCCTATATTTTGTTACCAGAAGCACCTATAGGACTTGTAGTGTGTTAGTGACAGGCAGGCAGAGCTCCTATATTTTGTTACCAGAAGCACCTATAGGACTTGTAGTGTGTTCGTGGCAGGCAGGCAGAGCTCCTATATTTTGTTCCCAGAGGCACCTATAGGACTTGAAGTGTGTTAGTCCCATCACACACACAGAGCTATATTTTGTTCCCAGAAGCACCTATAGGACTTGAAGTGTGTTAGTCCATTACACACACAGAGCTATATTTTCTTCCCAGAAGCACCTATAGGACTTGAAGTGTGTTAGTCCCATTACACACACAGAGCTATATTTTCTTCCAGAAGCACCTATAGGACTTGAAGTGTGTTAGTCCCATTACACACACAGAGCTATATTTTCTTCCCAGAAGCACCTATAGGACTTGAAGTGTGTTAGTCCCATCACACACACAGAGCTATATTTTCTTCCCAGAAGCACCTATAGGACTTGAAGTGTGTTAGTCCCATCACACACACAGAGCTATATTTTCTTCCCAGAAGCACCTATAGGACTTGAAGTGTGTTAGTCCCATCACACACACAGAGCTATATTTTCTTCCCAGAAGCACCTATAGGACTTGTAGTGTGTTAGTGGCAGGCAGGCAGAGCTCCTATATTTTGTTACCAGAAGCACCTATAGGACTTGTAGTGTGTTCGTGGCAGGCAGGCAGAGCTCCTATATTTTGTTCCCAGAGGCACCTATAGGACTTGAAGTGTGTTAGTCCCATTACACACACAGAGCTATATTTTGTTCCCAGAAGCACCTATAGGACTTGAAGTGTGTTAGTCCCATTACACACACAGAGCTATATTTTCTTCCCAGAAGCACCTATAGGACTTGAAGTGTGTTAGTCCCATTACACACACAGAGCTATATTTTCTTCCCAGAAGCACCTATAGGACTTGAAGTGTGTTAGTCCCATTACACACACAGAGCTATATTTTCTTCCCAGAAGCACCTATAGGACTTGAAGTGTGTTAGTCCCATCACACACACAGAGCTATATTTTCTTCCAGAAGCACCTATAGGACTTGAAGTGTGTTAGTCCCATCACACACACAGAGCTATATTTTCTTCCCAGAAGCACCTATAGGACTTGAAGTGTGTTAGTCCCATCACACACACAGAGCTATATTTTCTTCCCAGAAGCACCTATAGGACTTGAAGTGTGTTAGTCCCATTACACACAAAGAGCTATACTTTGTTCCCAGAAGCACCTATAGGACTTGAAGTGTGTTAGTCCCATCACACACACAGAGCTATATTTTCTTCCCAGAAGCACCTATAGGACTTGAAGTGTGTTAGTCCCATCACACACACAGAGCTATATTTTCTTCCCAGAAGCACCTATAGGACTTGAAGTGTGTTAGTCCCATTACACACAAAGAGCTATACTTTGTTCCCAGAAGCACCTATAGGACTTGAAGTGTGTTAGTCCCATCACACACACAGAGCTATATTTTCTTCCCAGAAGCACCTATAGGACTTGAAGTGTGTTAGTCCCATCACACACACAGAGCTATATTTTCTTCCAGAAGCACCTATAGGACTTGAAGTGTGTTAGTCCCATTACACACAAAGAGCTATACTTTGTTCCCAGAAGCACCTATAGGACTTGAAGTGTGTTAGTCCCATTACACACACAGAGCTATATTTTCTTCCAGAAGCACCTATAGGACTTGAAGTGTGTTAGTCCCATCACACACACAGAGCTATATTTTCTTCCCAGAAGCACCTATAGGACTTGAAGTGTGTTAGTCCCATTACACACACAGAGCTATATTTTCTTCCCAGAAGCACCTATAGGACTTGAAGTGTGTTAGTCCCATTACACACACAGAGCTATATTTTGTTCCCAGAAGCACCTATAGGACTTGAAGTGTGTTAGTCCCATTACACACAAAGAGCTATACTTTGTTCCCAGAAGCACCTATAGGACTTGAAGTGTGTTAGTCCCATCACACACACAGAGCTATATTTTCTTCCCAGAAGCACCTATAGGACTTGAAGTGTGTTAGTCCATTACACACAAAGAGCTATACTTTGTTCCCAGAAGCACCTATAGGACTTGAAGTGTGTTAGTCCCATCACACACACAGAGCTATATTTTCTTCCCAGAAGCACCTATAGGACTTGAAGTGTGTTAGTCCCATCACACACACAGAGCTATATTTTCTTCCCAGAAGCACCTATAGGACTTGAAGTGTGTTAGTCCCATTACACACAAAGAGCTATACTTTGTTCCCAGAAGCACCTATAGGACTTGAAGTGTGTTAGTCCCATCACACACACAGAGCTATATTTTCTTCCCAGAAGCACCTATAGGACTTGAAGTGTGTTAGTCCCATCACACACACAGAGCTATACTTTGTTCCCAGAAGCACCTATAGGACTTGAAGTGTGTTAGTCCCATCACACACACAGAGCTATATTTTCTTCCCAGAAGCACCTATAGGACTTGAAGTGTGTTAGTCCCATCACACACACAGAGCTATATTTTCTTCCAGAAGCACCTATAGGACTTGAAGTGTGTTAGTCCCATTACACACAAAGAGCTATACTTTGTTCCCAGAAGCACCTATAGGACTTGAAGTGTGTTAGTCCCATTACACACACAGAGCTATATTTTCTTCCCAGAAGCACCTATAGGACTTGAAGTGTGTTAGTCCCATCACACACACAGAGCTATATTTTCTTCCCAGAAGCACCTATAGGACTTGAAGTGTGTTAGTCCCATTACACACACAGAGCTATATTTTCTTCCCAGAAGCACCTATAGGACTTGAAGTGTGTTAGTCCCATTACACACACAGAGCTATATTTTGTTCCCAGAAGCACCTATAGGACTTGAAGTGTGTTAGTCCCATCACACACACAGAGCTATATTTTGTTCCCAGAAGCACCTATAGGACTTGAAGTGTGTTAGTCCCATTACACACACAGAGCTATATTTTGTTCCCAGAAGCACCTATAGGACTTGAAGTGTGTTAGTCCCATTACACACACAGAGCTATATTTTGTTCCCAGAAGCACCTATAGGACTTGTAGTGTGTTAGTGGCATCACACAGAGCTCCTCTATTTTCTTTGCAGAAGCACCCATAGGACTTCTAGTGTGTTAGTGGCATCACACAGAGCTCCTATATTGTATTCTCAGCAGCACCCACAGGACTTCTAGTGTGTTAGTGGCATCACACAGAGCTCCTATATTTTCTTTGCAGAAGCACCCACAGGACTTCTAGTGTGTTAGTGGCATCACACAGAGCTCCTCTATTTTCTTTGCAGAAGCACCCATAGGACTTCTAGTGTGTTAGTGGCATCACACAGAGCTCCTATATATTCTTCTCAGCAGCACCCACAGGACTTCTAGTGTGTTAGTGGCATCACACAGAGCTCCTATATTTTCTTTGCAGAAGCACCTATAGGACTTCTAGTGTGTTAGTGGCATCACACAGAGCTCCTATATTTTCTTTGCAGAAGCACCCATAGGACTTCTAGTGTGTTAGTGGCATCACACAGAGCTCCTATATTTTCTTCTCAGCAGCACCCACAGGACTTCTAGTGTGTTAGTGGCATCACACAGAGCTCCTATTTTTTCTTTGCAGAAGCACCCATAGGACTTCTAGTGTGTTAGTGGCATCACACAGAGCTCCTATATTTTCTTCTCAGCAGCACCCACAGGACTTCTAGTGTGTTAGTGGCATCACACAGAGCTCCTATATTTTCTTTGCAGAAGCACCTATAGGACTTCTAGTGTGTTAGTGGCATCACACAGAGCTCCTATATTTTCTTCTCAGCAGCACCCACAGGACTACCGACTACAATGGCTGGAAGACCGCCAAGGGGAGGCAGAGCGTGCAGAGCCAAGAACACAGGGCAGGCAGGCTCTGTTTCTAGTGGACGTGGCCGTGGACGTGGACGTGGTCGTGCATCGTCATCAGCACGTGGCCATGGGACACGCGCGTCTTTGTTTTCGGCAGCTGGACATGTGGAGCCGCATCATGCTGAAGGCTTGGTAGAATGGATGACCAAGCCCTCCTCATCCTCCTCATCCTCTCTCACCCAGGCTCAGGGTACTGACAGAGCATCATCAGCCACCCCTTCCCTAGACCCACCATGTCCTCCTGAGGAGTCCCCCGAACTCTTTGAGCACAGTGTTGGGTACATGCTCCAGGAGGATGCCCAACGATTCGAAGGCTCGGATGACGATACCCAGCTTGAGGAATCTGGCAGTACAGTTCCACCAGCTGCAGCTTACTGCCAGGTTTGCTCTAGTGGTGAAGAGGGAGGGGATGATGAGGTCACTGACTCCACGTGGGTGCCTCAAGGGAGAGAGGATGAGGAGGAGGACGAGGAGGAGGAGGATGCGGCGTCACATGTCCAACGAGGCAGGATGCCCCCTGGAGGCCAGGTAGAGGCCAGCACAGCAACTGTACAACACCGCAGAGCTCCGCCTGTGCAGGGCGCTGCCTCTGCACGTTATCAGAAAAGTTCTTTGGTGTGGGCCTTTTTTGAGACGAGTGCAGCAGATCGCACCACTGCTATTTGCAATATTTGTCTCAAGCGTATCTCGCGTGGCCAAAACATCAGCCGCTTGGGCACGACAAGCATGACCAGACATATGGCGACCTGCCATGCAGCTCGTTGGCAGGCACACATAAAAGACCCACACCAAAGAACTAAGCGGACCTCTCCTTGCTCCTCCTCAGCTGGTATCTCCATCCCCACTACACCTTCAGTCCTCTCTGAAAGCTGCTCTGAGAGGACTGAAGGTGTAGAATTCGGTGTGTCACAACCAAGTACTTGCAGTACACCGACGTCCGAATGCAGCAGGCAAATTTCCCTGCCCAGCTGCTGGACCGTAGAAAGAAGTACACTCCCAGCCATCCACATGCCCAGCGGTTGAATGCTAGCCTTGCTAAATTGCTAGCACTTCAACTGCTGCCTTTTCAGTTGGTAGACTCGGCCCCCTTCCGTGAGTTTGTTCAATGTGCGGTTCCTCAGTGGCAGGTTCCCAAACGCCACTTTTTCTCGCGGAAGGCGATTCCGTCTCTCTACCGGCATGTGGAGGGCAATGTCCATGCCTCGCTGGACAGGGCGGTCAGCGGTAAGGTGCATATTACCGCTGACTCATGGTCCAGCAGGCATGGACAGGGACGGTACCTTTCTTTCACGGCCCATTGGGTCACTCTATTGGCAGCTGGGAGGGATGCAGGACAAGGTGCAGTAGTGTTGGAGGTTGTTCCGCCACCACGCCTCCAAAACGCGACTACTGCTACTGGTTGTGACACACCTCTCTCCTCCACCCCCTCCTCTTCTTCTTCCTCCAGTGCTCTGTCCTTGGAACCAGCGGTGCTCCGTAGGCGTACAAGGGGCTACGCAAGTACGCAGGCAAAAAGATGCCATGCCGTGCTTGCGCTGGTGTGTTTGGGGGACAGGAGCCACACTGGGCCAGAGGTTCTGGCAGCTCTGCAGGGGCAGGCCGAGAGGTGGTTGACGCCACGTCAGCTTAAGCCAGGAATGGTCGTTTCTGACAATGGCACCAACCTCCTCTCCGCCCTGCGACAGGGGCAGCTCACCCATGTGCCCTGCATGGCTCACGTCCTCAACCTGGTGGTGCAGCGGTTCTTGGGCAGGTTCCCAGGCTTACAGGATGTCCTGAGGCAGGCCAGGAAAGTCTGTGTGCATTTCCGCCGATCTTATAATGCCAGTGCTCGGCTGACTGAGCTGCAAAAGGAGCTGAACCTGCCCAAGAACCGCCTAATATCTGACATGCCCACCAGGTGGAACTCAACGTTGGCCATGCTGCAGCGACTGCACACGCAGCAGAGGGCCATCAATGAGTACCTTTGCGACTACGGCACCAGGACAGGGTCAGGGGAGCTTGGTTTTTTTTCCCCACGTCAGTGGAGCATGATCAGGGATGCATGCACTGTCCTCTCACCATTTGAGGAGGCCACGAGGATGGTGAGCAGTGACAGTGCATGCATCAGTGACACTGTCCCTCTTGTCCACCTGTTGGAGCATACGCTGCGTGGGATAATGGACAGGGCACTTGAGGCAGAACAGAGGCAGGAAGAGGAGGACTTCCTTGCCTCTCAAGGCCCCCTTTATCCGGACAGTGTTCCTTCTGTCCCACCCATCACACAGGAAGAGGATGAGGAGGAGGAGGAGGAGGAGGAGGAGGAGGATTGTGTGAGCATGGAGGTGGAGCCTGGCACTCAGCATCAGCAGCAGCAGTCTTTTAGGGATGATGTACAGTCCCAACAAGCCAGTGGACTTGTACGTGGCTGGGAGGAGGTGGCTGGCGATCATGTCATCCTCAGTGACCCAGAAGACTCCGGACCGAATGCCTCAGCTAACCTACGCTGCATGGCCTCCCTGATCCTGCAAAGCCTGCGGAAGGATCCTCGTGTTCTTCGGATCAAGGAGAGGGACCATTACTGGCTGGCCACTCTCCTTGATCCGCGGTACAAGGGTAAGGTTGCGGACCTTATCTTGCCGTCGCAGAGGGAGCAGAGGATGAGACATCTCAGGGAGGCCTTGCAGAAAGGTCTGTGCAACGCGTTCCCAGAAACTGGGAGGCTACAAACTCCTGGTCCTGGGCGACGAGTTGCTGAGGCTTCGGTCAGTGGCAGAAGGAGCGGTGGGGAAGGTGGACGTCTGACCGATGCGTTCAGACAATTTTTTAGTCCGCAGCCCCAAGGTATGATCGGTTCCAGCAACCATCGCCAGCGTCTGATATACATGGTGCAGGAATACCTTGGGGCAAGGTCAGACTTGGACACCTTTCCCACCGAAAATCCTCTGGCTTACTGGGTCCTGAGGATGGATCACTGGCCAGAGCTTGCACAGTATGCAATTGAGCTACTGGCCTGTCCTGCCTCCAGCGTTCTTTCCGAACGCACATTCAGTGCTGCTGGAGGATTTGTGACTGATCATAGGGTGCGCCTGTCCACCGCCTCGGTTGATCGACTGACATTCATCAAAATGAATCAGTCTTGGATCACCACCAGCTACCAGGCACCTGAGGCGGATATAACCGAATAATTTTTAATGTCACATCCTTCAAGACTGCCTATGCTGATGCTGAGTGACTGTCCTCTTATGTTCACTGACTATCCTCTTCCTCCTCCTCAATGATCCATGCCACAGCACCAGTGCCTAAGGCACAATTTTTCAGCCCCTGTTTAACAGGGGCGTGTACTTACAATTTTTTAAAAAAATGCTTCGCAACACGTGTGACTGCTGTGCTCCAAGTACAGTCTCTGTGAGGGCCGTGTTGCAGTGTTGTGGCACCAGCACCAGTGCCTAAGGCACAATTTTTCAGCCCCTGTTTAACAGGGGCGTGTACTTACAATTTTTTAAAAAAATGCTTCGCAACACAGTGTGACTGCTGTGCTCCAAGTACAGTCTCTGTGAGGGCCGTGTTGCAGTGTTGTGGCACCAGCACCAGTGCCTAAGGCACAATTTTTCAGCCCCTGTTTAACAGGGGCGTGTACTTACAATTTTTTAAAAAATGCTTCGCAACACGTGTGACTGCTGTGCTCCAAGTACAGTCTCTGTGAGGGCCGGGTTGCAGTGTTGTGGCACCAGCACCAGTGCCTAAGGCACAATTTTTCAGCCCTGTTTAACAGGGGCGTGTACTTACAATTTTTTAAAAAAATGCTTCGCAACACGTGTGACTGCTGTGCTCCAAGTACAGTCTCTGTGAGGGGTTGCAGTGTTGTGGCACCAACACCAGTGCCTAAGGCACAATTTTTCAGCCCCTGTTTAACAGGGGCGGGTAATTACAAATCTTGATCTAATAGTTCACAGCAGGGCCCATTCCTGCGCCCACCAAGAGTAACTATGAGGGCCTACAGTCTTGTGGCAACACCGTCCACCACCACCGCCAAAGGCCCAATTTTTCTGCCCTGTTCATCAGGTGCTTGCAATTACAAATCTTGATCTAATAACTCACAGCAGGGCCCATTCCTGCGCCCACCAAGAGTAACTGTGAGAGCTTACAGTCTTGTGGCAAAACCGTCCACCACCACCACCACCACCACCCCCAATTTTTCTGCCCTGTTCAACAGGTGCATGCAATTACAAATCTTGATCTATTAACTCACAGCAGGGCCCATTCCTGTGCCCACCAGTCTTGTGGCTACACCAACATCTAATAGGGCAAATTTCTGCAGAGTATATACGCCAGGCCCCTACTTTCAAACATCCAACTTACAAACGACTCCTACTTGCAAATGGAAAGAGAAAACAGGAAGTGAGAGGAAATCTACCCCTAGGAAGGGAAATTCTATCCTGTTAGATTTAATTTGGGAAAAAGGTATCTCCTCTCTACTGATACTTTATCACCAATCCTTGTTTCAATTAAAACCCCACTTTTCCAAAAACATTTGTCATTGGGACGGAAAGTGAGGTGACATGTTCTGAACAGATGTGCAAAGACAGCAAATGTTACAGGGGTGATAACCCCTCCCTATGTTCTCCAAAAAGCTTAAAAATAGATTTTTTTGGGATGGAGCTACACTTCATAATGTACCTGTTCAGATTCTACTTAAGATCAAACCTAAAGCCGCAAGTGGTTTTAAATGGCTTCTTTTTTTCCTTTACAAATGTCATTTTGTGCAAGGACAGTTCTAAACACGGGAAACACATGCCACTTCACAGGCATACTTTGGACACCCCCCAGGTACCATATTTAAAGGAAAATGTCACTTTTTTTTTTTCACTTTATGCATCATTAAAATGACTGCTCCCGAAAAAACGTTAGTTTTTAAAAGTTCTTTTTGCATTGATATATGTCCCCTGGGGCAGGACCCGGGTCCCCAAACCTGTTTTATGACATTAACATGCATATTGGCCGTTGTAATTAGCACTTTTGATTTCGAACGTTCGCGTCCATTATAACGTATAGGGTTCGAAAATTCGCGCGAACTTTCGGTCCGTTCGAAGGTTCTGGTTCGAACCGAACCCGGGGGTGTTCGGCTCATCCCTAGTGGTTGGTGGATGAAGTATATTGAGCCCAGTTCTGCTGCTTTTCAAAAAACTGGCCGTACTCTTGGCAATGATTTCCTTCTGGCAGAAACCCAGATGGGCAGCGTGTAAAAGAAAAGAAACCCATGTCTTCAGGAAAGAGAGTTGAGCAAGTATTTTTCTCATCTTTGACAGCAGACAGTCTACATCCAGGGCTTATCATCTGCAGGTAATTGCTGCTTGAGCGGTTATATGCAAACAACAGAAAAGAGTAGTGGGTGCTGTCAATGGGGCATCCTGCCCACAGCTAATTGAAGGGAACCCATTGAGTATGCCACGGGTAATTGCAAATGGCCCAATTTGCAAGTTTCCTTGTTTTGGTGGGGCAGTGGTGCAGGCTTTTTGGACTTGAAACAGGTGGTGAGGAGATTAAATAATGCCTCCTCAGTCCTCACTGCCTCTCAAACAGCCTCTGTAAACAAGCCCTTTAACCTCCCTGGCGGTATGATTATGTCTAGAATTTTGTACCAAAAGCGGTACAATTATTTTGCATGGAAATTTGGCGTTTTATATTGTAGGCATGCAATTCTTATGAATAACTCACTTAAATGTGTCCAAACCAGAGTCTAGTAGACATCCCGGGTATGATAAAGTTTGAAACACAAAATCATAAATTATAATATAATAAATAACTATAACAATTATTCAATAATGTAATCAAATCAAAAACGCAGAAATTTGCTCAGTTAGAGAATTGTCACTGTCATTAAATTTAGTGTTTGATGATGAATTGTGATTCTAATTTATTATCGCGGTTTTCTAGCTGGTCTAAAACCACTTTTGACATAAAGGGAAACTTTTTGGTTGCTATGGACAATCTCCAGTTTCCAGGCAGAAAAAAAATAATTATTATATAAAATGACATGCAGGGCACTGGGCAGACCACTAGGGACAAAGGGATGTGTATTTTTTTTGTATACAGTACTGTAATCTGTAAGATTTCAGTACTGTATGTGTATTGTGTGTTTTAACTTTTTTGAATTTGGCGCCGATCTCCGCTCCTGTGCATCGTAACATCGCAGGGAGCGGAGATCGAGTGAGGAGACAGCTCGCACACACAGCGGGAGGACATCGCAGGATCCAGGGGACAAGGTAAGTAAAGCCTCATACACACGATTGGACCTTGTACCAACTTTCCGTGGATTTCCCGTGGATTTTTGTACAAAGGGCGTTGGCCCCAAGTTTGCATTGCATACACACGATCGGACTTTTAAGGCAACAGACACGAACGTAGTGATGTTACAACGTACTGACGACGCTTCAAAAGAGGACGTTCAATTCTCTGGCGTCACCCTTCGGGCTCCGCCTGCTAACTTCGAGCTAGTAGACGTTTGGTCAGTGCTGATTCGCGTTTTTCGGTCCGTGTTCGTTTCCGACCGTTTTAGCCAACCAGCCATGTTGCGCGATCCGAGGAGAGAGCGTGCTATTTATGGGCTTGGAGTTATTGCTGTGACTCAAGCCCAGTCTAGGAATAATCGCAGTAGTAGGATGAGGAGTGTTTGGGCCAAAACTTGGCTACTTAATCATGATTAGAGTTCAGCGGACACCTGGATGTTCGGGTTCGGCGGGTTCGGCCGAACTTCGGAAAAAAGTCCGGGTTCGGGACCGAACTTGACCCCGAACTCCGAACCCCATTGAAGTCAATGGGACCCGGACTTTTGAACACTAAAAAGGTAATGGAAAGGGCTAGAGGGCTGCAAATGGCAACAAAATGCTGTAAAGAGCATGGCAAGTGATCTGCAAACAAATGTGGATAGGGAAATAACTTAAAATAACATAAAAAAAATAAAAAATAAAAAAAAAATGCTGGAGGCCCCCTTCTCAGCAGAAGAGGTACAGGAAGTCATTAAGAACCTCAGAAACTCAACGGCACGATGCCGCACATATGGTGGGAATACCCCAGAATACGCACTTTCTGGAAAAAATTATTCAATTTAATGGATAAGGTAGTGGGAAAATAAAATATTTGGAAATTAAAGAAAATGAAAAAATTATAATCTTGACCTAGGAGGACGAAATTCAAATGGAGTAGGAGGTTGAGGTGGCGGTGGATGTGGCGGTGTAGGTGGAAGCGGCGGTGAAGGAGGACGAGGTAGCCAACACTGGTTCAAAAATACAACAATGGCTGGGTAAGGCTAGTGGTGAATGATGTGTCGAATTCTGTCCCCCGTCGCATAGTGTGCGCCCTGTACTGCGCTTGCTCAGTACGTAGGACAAGGGGATTTTGAAACTCTCCGAAGACGATGCGCGGTGACTCCAGGTTCAAGCCACATCATCCGAGGTTGAAGCCTAGCCAAATGAGACCGTGAGGGGCCCTGTTACTATGTGCTACCGTATGTCCTCTTGGATGGTCGGGCTTGAACCTGCACTCACTCACTCTCATCTTTGGAGATTTTGTGAATCTCCTTGTCCTCCGTACTGCGCAAGCAGTGCACCTGCGCAGTAAGTGGCCGGACACTATCTGATAGCTAGACAGTTTTCGTCAGAACACCGGTATATGTGTCTATTCTGCACAAGGTACGGACAAGTCCTGTGGGATCCATGCCTGGTTCATTTTAATGAACGTGAGCTTGTCCACATTGGCTCTGGACAGGCGGCTGCGCTTGTCTGTGATAACGCCCCCTGCCGTGCTAAATACACGTTCAGATAATACACTGGCGGCAGGGCAGGCCAGCACCTCCAAGGCGTAAAGGGCAAGCTCAGGCCATGTGCCCAATTTGGAGACCCAGAAGTTGAAGGGGGCAGACCCGTCATGCAGTACGTGTACGCGTGTGCACACATACTGCTCCACCATGTTGGTGAAATGCTGCCTCCTGCTAAGACGTTCCATCTCAGCTGGTGGTGCTGGTTGTTGTGGCGTGCTGACAAAGCTTTTCCACATTCCGGCTATGCTAACCCTGCCTTGCGAGGTGCTGGCGGTGCCCCGGCTGCGTTGGCGACCTCTTCCTCCTCCTCTGCCTTCGCCTTGTGCTTCCACCGCACCAAGTGGGAATGCCAGCAGCAGCGCGTCTACCAGCGTGCGCTGGTACTCGCGCATCTTACGATCACGCTCCAGTGAGGTAATTAAGGACGGCACGTTGTCCTTGTAACGGGGATCCAGCAGGGTGGCCACCCAATAATCAGCACCAGTTAAAATGTGGGCAACTCGGCGGTTGTTGCGGAGACACTGCAGCATGTAATCGCTCATGTGTGCCAGGCTGCCCAGAGGCAAGGAAAAGCTGTCCTCTGTGGGTGGTGTATCGTCTGTGTCCTCTGTATCCCCCCAGCCACGCACCAGTGATGGACATGAGCTGGTCTGGGTGCCACCCTGCTGTGAACATGGTTCCTCCTCCTCCATCTCCTCCTCATCCTCCACCTTGTCATCCTCCAGAACTGTGCCCGTGCTGCCAGACAATTGTGTACCTGGCGATTGTTGGTGCAGGAACCCACCCTCGTAGCCACTTGTAAATGACTGCCCTGAAAGCCTTGGAAATGAACCCTCTTCCTCCTCCTCCTCCTCCTCATCCTGTGCCACATCCTCTTCCATCATCGCCTGAAGAGTTTTTTCAAGGAGGCATAGAACTGGGATAGTAACGCTGAGAACGTCGTCATCGGCACTGGCCATGTTGGTGGAGTACTCAAAACAGCGCAACAAGGCACACAGGTCTCGCATGGAGGCCCAGTTATTGGCGGTGAAGTGGTGCTGTTCCACAGAGCGACTCACGCGTGCGTGCTGCAGCTGAAACTCCACTATCGCCTGCTGCTGCTCGCACAGTCTGGCAAGCATGTGCAAGGTGGAGTTCCACCTTGTGGTCACATCACATATGAGACGGTGAGCGGGAAGGCCGAAATTACGCTGCAACGCTGACAGGCGAGCAGCAGCAGGATGAGAACACCGAAAGTGCGCACAGACGGCCCGCACTTTCTGCAGCAGCTCTGGCATATCGGGGTAATTCTTAAGGAACCTCTGGACCACCAAGTTCAGCACATGTGCCAGGCAAGGGATGTGCGTCAAACCGGCAAGGCCCAGAGCTGCTACGAGATTTCGCCCATTATCGCACACCACCAGGCCGGGCTTAAGGGCTCACTGCCACCAACCACTCATCGGTCTGTTGTTCCATGTCCCTCCACAACTCCTGCGCGGTGTGGGTTTTTTCCCCCAAACAGGAAAGTTTTAAAACTGCCTGCTGTCGTTTAGCCCTGGCTGTGCTGAAGTTGGTGGTGAAGGTGCTATGCTGACCGGATGAGGAGGCGGTAGAGGATGAGGAGGCGGAGTAGGAGGAGTTAGCAACAGGGGGCAAACTGAAGTGCCCTGTAATCCTCGGTGGTGGAAGGACATGCGCCAAAGTGCTATCCGCCTCAGGCCCAGCCGCCACTACATTTACCCAGTGTGCTGTTAGGGAGATATAACGTCCCTGACCGTGCTTACTGGTCCACGCATCCGTAGTTAGGTGGACCTTGCCACAGATGGCGTTGCGCAGTGCACACCTGATTTTGTCCCCCACTTGGTTGTGCAGGGAAGGGATAGCTCGTCTGGAAAAGTAGTGGCGGCTGGGCACGACATACTGTGGGACAGCCAATGACATCAGCCTTTTAAAACTCTGCGTCTCCACCAGACGGAATGACAGCATTTCAAAGGCGAGGAATTTTGAAATGCTGGCATTCAGGGCCAGGGATCGCGGGTGGCTAGGGGGGTACTTGCTCTTCCGCTCCAGTGTTTGGGAAATAGAGAGCTGAACGCTTCCATGGGACATTGTGGAGATGGTTGGTGACCCAGGTGGTAGTATTGCTGGCAGATCCTCTGTTTGCGGGTTGGCAGGTGTCACTGTCACTACAGAGGTGGATGAAGAGGCCGAGACTGCAGCAGAAGAGGAAGCAGGAGGAGCCAGAGACCTTTCTTGGTTTTTGAGGTGTCTACTCCACTGCATCTCGTGCTTTGCACTTAGATGCCTGGTCATGCAGGTTGTGCTCAGGTTGAGAACGTTTATGCCTCGCTTCAAGCTCTGATTGCACAGCGTGCAAACCACTCGTGTCTTGTCATCGGCACATTGTCTGAAGAACTGCCACGCTAGGGAACTCCTTGGACCTGGCTTTGGTGTGCTCGGTCCCTTGTTGCGTTGGGCAGTAGCAGACGTACTGTCTAGGGGACGGACGCTCTGCTTTTGCACCCTGCTCCCTCTTCTGCTGTGCTGGTGGCTCTGTGCGACCACCGCCTCTTCCTCCAAACTACACTGGTCATCTGCATGACGTTGATTCCATGTGGGGTCAAGGACCTCATCGTCCTCCACATCATCTTCCACCCAGTCTTCGCCCCTGCCCTCCTTGACGGTCTGCACAATGGCGAAAGCAGCAGCAGTTGGCACCTGTGTTTCGTCATCATCCGAGACGTGCTGCGTTGGTCCTCCCATGTACTCATCATGAAACATAAGTGGTTGGGCATCGGTGCACACAATCTCTTCCACTTCTGGGGCAGGGCTAGGTGGATGGCCCTGGGAAACCCTGCTAACAGAGTCATCAAAAAGCAGAAGAGACTGCTGCATGATTTGGGGCTCAGACTGATTGGCTGATTTGCAAGGGGGTGAGGTGAAAGACTGATGGACATCGGCTGCAGGTGCCAACTCTGAACTTTCATCAGGAGACTGGGTGGAAGACAATGTGAAGGAACCGGAGGCACTGTCAGCAACCCAATCTACTATCGCCTGTACTTGTCCTGGCCTCAACATTCGTACAGCCTCATTAGGCGCACCAAAATACCGCTGCAGGCTCTGTCGCCTACTCGCACCTGAGGAAGGTGTTTCACTAGTGCGTGTAGCTGGCAAAGATCGACCACGTCCTCTCCCTGCAACAGGAGCGCCACCAGCAGCACCACGACCCGGGCCACGTCCCCTTTTTGATGATCTCCTCATATTTTCAAAATTTATGATCTCGCCCTAAATGGGTGTTTTTGTCAATAGCAGAATACACGTACAGTGTCTAAAGCGTTTATGAACACGCAGAAAATGCTATTGGG
Source organism: Lithobates sylvaticus (assembly GCA_028564925.1). Taxonomy (NCBI): domain Eukaryota; kingdom Metazoa; phylum Chordata; class Amphibia; order Anura; family Ranidae; genus Lithobates; species Lithobates sylvaticus. The sequence goes on from CM053033.1 coordinate 158,733,106, forward strand.
AAGAAAAAAAACACCGCAAAATTAAAATTTTTTGCAATGTTTTTCCAATATCAGAATAAACGGATAGTGTCTAAAGCGTTTATGAAAACGCAGAAAATGCTATTGGGAAGAAAAAAAACACTGCAAAATTAAATTTTTTTGCAATGTTTTTCCAATATCAAAATAAACGGATAGTGTCTAAAGCGTTTATGAAAACGCAGAAAATGCTATTGGGAAGAAAAAAAACACTGCAAAATTTAATTTTTTTGCAATGTTTTTCCAATATCAGAATAAACGGATAGTGTCTAAAGCATTTATGAAAACGCAGAAAATGCTATTGGGAAGAAAAAAAACACTGCAAAATTAAATTTTTTTGCAATGTTTTTCCAATATCAGAATAAACGGATAGTGTCTAAAGCGTTTATGAAAACGCAGAAAATGCTATTGGGAAGAAAAAAAACACTGCAAAATTAAATTTTTTTGCAATGTTTTTCCAATATCAGAATACACGGACAGTATGTAAAGCGTTTATGAAAACGCATAAAATGCTTATTGGGAAGAAAAAAAACACTGCAAAAATAAATTTTTTTGTAATGTTTTTCCAATATCAGAATACACGGACAGTATGTAAAGCGTTTATGAAAACGCATAAAATGCTATTGGGAAGAAAAAAAACACTGCAAAAATAAATTTGTAAAGCGTTTATGAAAACACAGAAAATGCTATTGGGGGAAAAAAAAAAAACAGAGCAAAATTACATTTTTTTGCAATGTTTTTCCAATATCAGAATAAACGGATAGTGTCTAAAGCGTTTATGAAAACACAGAAAATGCTATTGGGAAGAAAAAAAAACATTGCAAAATTAAATTTTTTTGCAATGTTTTTCCAATATCAGAATACACGGACAGTGTGTAAAGCGTTTATGAAAACGCAGAAAATGCTATTGGGAAGAAAAAAAACACCGCAAAATTAAATTTTTTTGCAATATTTTTCCAATATCAGAATACACGGACAGTATGTAAAGCGTTTATGAAAACGCAGAAAATACTATTGGGGAAAAAAAACACTGCAAAATTATTTTTTTTTGCAATGTTTTTCCAATATCAGAATACACGGACAGTATGTAAAGCGTTTATGAAAACGCAGAAAATGCTATTGGGAAGAAAAAAACCACTGCAAAATTAATTTTTTTTGCAATGTTTTTCCAATATCAGAATACACGGACAGTATGTAAAGCGTTTATGAAAACGCAGAAAATGCTATTGGGAAGAAAAAAAACACCGCAAAATTAAATTTTTTTGCAATGTTTTTCCAATATCAGAATACACGGATAGTGTCTAAAGCGTTTATGAAAACGCAGAAAATGCTATTGGGAAGAAAAAAACCACTGCAAAATTAAATTTTTTTGCAATGTTTTTCCAATATCAGAATACACGGATAGTGTCTAAAGCGTTTATGAAAACGCAGAAAATGCTATTGGGAAGAAAAAAAACACTGCAAAATTAAATTTTTTTGCAATGTTTTTCCAATATCAGAATACACGGACAGTATGTAAAGCGTTTATGAAAACGCAGAAAATGCTATTGGGAAGAAAAAAAACACAGCAAAATTAAATTTTGTTTGCAATGTTTTTCCAATATCAGAATACACGGACAGTATGTAAAGCCTTTTATGAAAACGCAGAAAATGCTATTGGGGAAAAAAAAACACTGCAAAATTAAATTTTTTTGCAATGTTTTTCCAATATCAGAATACACGGATAATGTCTAAAGCGTTTATGAAAAACGCAGAAAATGCTATTGGGAAGAAAAAAAACACTGCAAAATAAAAAATTTTTGCAATGTTTTTCCAATATCAGAATACACGGACAGTATGTAAAGCGTTTATGAAAACGCAGAAAAACTGAAAATTGTATACTTACCTTTCCGTAATTTTCCTTTCCTGTCGCATCTTCATGGCAGCATACACTCTGGAGGGGGGGTTGTGACTCCGCCTCCACAACCTGATAGGACCACATAACTATAAGATGATGATACGGCCCCCGCCCCGGTATTCTCTGTATATATGAATCACCTTTATTTAAGAATGGGAGGGATATTGTATGCTGCCATGAAGATGCGACAGGAAAGGAAAATTACGGAAAGGTAAGTATACAATTTTCCGTTTTCCTGTCGCATCATGGCAGCATACACTCTGGGGAGTAACTCGCAGACAGGGTGGGTAATGCATCAATAGTAGTTTTTTTATTCACAAGGAAGGGCAGAGTTGGCCTGAATAACAGATCTCCCAAAATTTACAGTAGACAAGCGGGCAGAATCGACTTTATAATGGGAAATAAAAGTATTCCTGGAGGACCAGGTGGCCGCCCTGCAGATGGTTTCGGCTGAGACCCTACAATAGGCTGCCCATAAGGTCGCCACTGCCCTGGTGGAATGCGCCTTCAGCCCGTCCGGGATCTGCGTGGTGCTTAGCGAGTAGGCCTTCTTAATGGTCTTCACCAGCCATGAGGCGATGGTGCGGGCCGATGCTGACTGACCTCTCCTGAAACCGTGAGGGATGATTAGGAGGTTTTCTGACTTCCTAAAGGGTTCTGAGGCCGAGAGGTATTTGATGATGTTACCCCTAACATCCAGGGGGTGCGGATCGCCCTGGTCTGTAGTGAGCGCTGGCAGGTCAATCTCTTGGTTGAAGTGAAAAGAGGATGACACTTTAGGGATGAAGCGGTCTGAGGGTTTTAGGACTACCCTGTCCGGGTAGACGACCAGATATGGATCCCTGGCCAGTAAGGCTTGCATTTCAGAGACGCTTTTAGCCGATGTTATGGCGATAAGGAACGTCACCTTTAGCGTCAGGTCCCAGAGACAGATGCTTTCTAGAGGGAAAAAGGGTTCCTTAGATAGGGCTTCCAGAACGACCGACAGGTCCCAGGTCGGGAATGAAGGCTTCCTGGGAGGCCTCAGTTTGAGACATGCCCTCTGGAACTGAACGACAAGAGGGTCGAGAGCCCATCTAGTCCCAGTCAGGGCGGACAGGGCTGACACCTGCACCTTGAGGGTGCTGGAGCCGAGGCCTTTGTCCAGACCTGCCTGCAGGAACTCTAGTATCTGAGGGGTTGAGATGGAGGATAGATCCCACTCTTGCTGATGGGCAAAGGAAGAGAACCTATCCCAGACCCGCCGGTAGGTGGTGTTTGTGGTGGATTTTCTGGCCTGAAGTAGTGTGTCCACCACCCTTGCGGAGCAGCCCTGCTCTAGGTACCTAGACCTATCAGTCTCCAGGCCATTAGGTGCATCCTCTCTGGACTCGGGTGGAGCAGATGGCCCTGGGAGAGCAGGTCGACTGACTGTGGAAGGGGGAGCGGGTCTGTTGTGCTAAACTGTAGGAGAGTGGTAAACCATGGCCTCCTGGGCCAGAAGGGGATCACGGCCACCACTAGAGCTGATGACCTCTTGAGCCTGAGCAGAAATCTCGCTATCAAGGGGGTTGGGGGGAAGATATACCCGAGGTGGAAGTCCCAGGGGTGGTGGAGACAATCTGTCCCCTCCGCTGAGGGAAAAGGGACTCGAGACAGGAATCTCTGACATTTCGCATTGTCCGGAGTCGCTGCCAGGTCTATATCCGGGGAGCCCCAGGTTCTGGAGATCAGGGCGAAGGCCTGCGGACTCAGGGACCACTCGTTGTTTGAGAGAAATCTCCTGCTGAGGGAATCGGGATATGATCCCATATCAGAATACACGGATAGTGTCTAAAGCGTTTATGAAAATGCTATTGGGAAGAAAAAAAACACTGCAAAATTAAATTTTTTTGTAATGTTTTTCCAATATCAGAATACACGGACAGTATGTAAAGCGTTTATGAAAACGCAGAAAATGCTATTGGGAAGAAAAAAAACACAGCAAAATTAATTTTTTTTGCAATGTTTTTCCAATATCAGAATACACGGACAGTATGTAAAGCGTTTATGAAAACGCAGAAAATGCTATTGGGGAAAAAAAAACACTGCAAAATTAAATTTTTTTGCAATGTTTTTGCAATATCAGAATACACGTATAGTGTCTACAGCGTCTATGTATGAACATGCAGAAAATGCTATTGGGAAAAAAAACACAGCAAAATTACATTTTTTTGCAATGTTTTTGCAGTATCAGAATACACGGATAGTGTCTACAGCGTGTATGTATGAACACGCAGAAAATGCTATTGGGAAAAAAAAAAAAAAGCAAAATTAAATTTTTATGCAATGTTTTTCCAATAGCAGAATACACACAGACTATGGTGTATCTCTTAGTATATGCAGTGTTGGTCCTAATGGTGCACTGAGCTTGCAGGTAAAACTTTTATATTTTGTCTGGCACTGGCCTCATGGCACTGTTAAAAGACTGTGCACTGCACCCCAGCCAGGGTACAATTGATTTAGGAATCTCTTCAATAATTCTCTCTGCCTTTTTCTTTTGCTTAATAAAGAAACTCCCTACTCTATTCTAGCTATGTAGATCGCTCACTGATCTAACTAATTAGAAGCAAAGTTAAGGAATACTGACTGCCTGACTGACTGAATCACACTAACTCCTAAAATCCTCTCAGCAGCACAGGAACCTGTCTACAGCAGAATGACGCTGTGTGCTGTGTGTGTGTACTATATATAGAAGCTGTGTCACATGCTGCACTGGCCAATCACAGCCATGCCATTAGTAGGCATGGCTGTGATGGCTTCTAAGGGCACACTAGTGAAACGATTGTCGATTGGCTGCCCTGCAGCTGTTAAAAAGGCACCAATACAGCGCCGAACACCGGACCCGAACCCGAACTTACAGCCAATAGTTCGGGTTCGGGTCCCGAACACCCAAAAGTCCGGTACGGACCCGAACTTTACAGTTCGGGTTCGCTCAACCCTAATCATGATCAATTTAGCCATATGCCCTTGCTGCATGAGCTGCAGGAGAATAATCCGAATGATTTTCGCAATTATCTCTGAATGACGGACTCATGCTTTCAGCAACTATTGTCCCCCTAAATTGTGAAGCAGGACACCTGCATGAGGGTTGCTATTCCAGCAGAGCAAAGGTTTATAGCCACCTTGTGTTATTTGGCTACAGGGAGGAGTCTCCAGGACATCAAATTTACCACTGGTATCTCTCCCCAGGCTCTGGGAGTCATTATCCCTGACACATGTAGTGCCATCATCCAAGTCTTGCATAAGGACTATATTCGTGTAAGTTTTTTTGCTTTAATATCACCTTCATGTTTTCTAATGCATTTTTTATTTTTTGGGATTCCATCCTTTACATTTTTGTAATATGCTATGAATGAATGTCCTCTTTGTCCTTGTGCATGCTGTAACCTTTTTCGTGGCCTACATGCATATTTTCCTTCCCTAACCTCCCCAGCATGCTACCCTGGGCCCATACACACCTAGTCTAGTACTTAACACTGTATTTATCATGCTTCCTTCATTACCCTAAACACCGCCTAAAATGTGTCCTTAAATTCTTGCAAAGTGCAAGAGTCCCTTTTTTGTGTTTGAAACACTTTTTTTTACCCGCCCCAACCCCCCCCCCCCCCCCCCCCCCCCCCCCCCCAAAAAATAAAATAAAATAGTAAAAATGCAGAGTCAACCAATGCAACTACTCTATCTGCAGATTTAGCTAAACACATACACTGTGTACCTTATTTTTTGAGTTAAGATTGTTGCCTAAATGTAGTGCAATGGCCTGCCTGATTACCTTCAAAATTTACAAATTATACTTTCGTCATGATTAATTTCTCATTATGAATGGCTCCCAGCATCCCTGTGCTGTGCCAACTTCCTGGCTTTTTAACTTCATCTTAACGAATACTCATAATTAATTATCATTTTTATTATTTTGTACGATGTATGTCAAAATGTGTCTAGATTTGGACAATGTGCATTCATATTTTTGTTTTATACCACTTCTTACCTGTCCACTGGCCTGATAATCTTGTAAAGATGGATGGGTTGACCAAATTACCGTATATACTCGAGTATAGGCCGTCCCGAATATAAGCCGAGGCCCCTGATTTACCACAAAAAAACTGGGAAAAGTTATTGACCCATGTATTAGCCGAGGGGGGGGGGGGGAAATGGAGCAGCTACTGTAAGTGGAAAAGAGTGTCAGCAAATGCCCATCTGCATGTCCCCTGTGTCCTATACAAACCCCGTGTCCCCAGTGCAGCCTACCTGTGCCGATCGATCTGTCTCCCACCGATCTGTGTCACATCGCTGGCTGTCGCTGGCTGTCCGGTGTCCGCTGTCCCGCTGTCCCGCTGTCCCGTGTCCCGTGTCCGGTGTCCGCTGTCCGCTTTCCCCCCCATTGCTGATCCTGGCGATCAGCGTACACGCTGAGGCGCCAGGCGCCATTACATGTTTGAAAGCCGCGCCTCCTCCTCCTCCTCGTCCGTGATAGGAGGAACACTCGGTTTTCCCAGCAGTCAGTGTGCAGTGTTCCGCCTATCACGGACATTCTCTCATCCTCGTCCATGAGATGAGAATGACAGGACATCCGTGATAGGCGGAACACTGTACTGCTGGAAAAATTAGTGTCCGCCTATCACGGACGGGCTGGAGGAGGCGGCGCGGCTTTTGAACACTGCCGTCTGTCTACATGACAAGCTGTTCATGTAGGCAGACGGCACTGACTCGAGTATAAGCCGAGAAGGGGACTTTCAGCCCTAAAAAAAGGGCTGAAAATCTCTGCTTATACTCGAGTATATACGGTAAACTTCAATTTTAATGCATTTTGTTCTCATGGAAGTGTTGAGGTTTACTTGTCCAAAACATCTACCCATTCAACTCCCCCCTCCTAAGATTTTTATAATGTGCCACCAGAGGGGGTGAGGGGCCATATAATTGTATCTTTTCTTTTGGTTTTAAAATACACTTTTAAATGTTAGAATATTATTTTGGCCCACAATGTTTGTGTCAAATATGGTTGCAATTTTATGTACTCAGGTATTATTTTTTTTATTTGTTTGACTCCACAGTTTCCTTCAAACACCCAGCAATGGCAGGATGTTGCAGCCCAGTTTGACAATTTATGGAATTCCCCCAACTGTGGAGGTGCCATTGATGGCAAGCATGTGAGGATAGTCCCACCGCCAAACTCTGGATCCTATTATTTCAATTACAAAGGCTTTTGCAGCATAGATCTACTTGCTGTGGTGTCAGCCAAATGATGATTTTTTGTACGTTGATGTTGGGATGAATGGCCGTCACTCTGATGGAGGTGTGCTGATGCATACAGAATTCTATGACCGGCTGCAGAAAGGGACCTTACATTTGCCACCTGCTCAGGACAATATTTAGGGCCTAAATTTTGTGTTTGTGGCAGATGATGCCTTTTCTTTGGGGGAACATATTCTCAAACCCTTCTCAATGAGGAACCTAACCCCAGAACAAAGGATTTTCAATTATCGCCTCTCTCGTGCCCGAAGGGTAGTTGAAAATGCCTTTGGCATTCTTTCCAGTAGATTTCGGCTCTTTTTAACTGCCATAAACTTGGCAGAATATAAAATGAATCATGTGGTGTTATGCTGCTGCATCCTCCATAATTTTTTAAGGAGGAATGCTTCCAGCTACATTGCCTTAGGGCAAACAGATGAGGCTTTTTCTTAACCAGCTGAAGAAGCTGTGATGCCAGCACTTTTTGCCTCCAGAATGGGCGTTTTGTCCGCCAACAATATATGGACTACTTTGTCGGTCGAGGGGCAGTGCCTTGGCAGCAAAATGTTCTTGATAATTAGTAAATATTTTCCTTATTCATAAAATACTATTTAATTTAAACTACTGTTGTCTGTGTTTCTTATGTTTGCAAATAGCCATGATCTTTGTCCTTTTTGCCACTAGTTTCAACCAACCTGATGTGCAACATGAGGTGACCATCTCAATTTGAGCTAACTTTTAAGCCCCATACACACGGTCGGAAAATCCGACCACCAAATCCATCGGATTTGGTCCGACAGATTTAGTCCGACACTGGTGTTGCATACACACGGTCGGACAAAGTTGTCGGAAAATCCGATCATTCTGAACGTGGTGACGTTTGTTGCCTACGACGGGACTACGTAGAGGCTAGTAGCCAATAGCTTTGGTCTTGTAATGTGATCTGAGCATGCGTGGCACTTTGTCCGTCGAAATTCGCTACACACGATCGTAATTGGTGTGATCGGACTTTGTTGTCGGAAAATCTATCCAGCAGGAGATAGAACTTTGTCCGTCGGACAATCGGAAACTGTCCGATGGTGCCTACACACGGTCGGAATTTCCGACAACATTGTCCGATAGGACAAAATCCATCGGAAAATCCGACCGTGTGTATGGGGCATTATATTGTGCTGTATCTCGGCTACACACATTTTAGAGTACACGGTCAATGCAACTACAACAACTTAACAAATATACTGATATTGAGCATTGAAATAAGAAGCCACACATTGTTTTTCTTTCAACTTTTTTTAATCTGTGCACATTCACATGTGCGTTTTAATCTTTTTATATTTTTTGTGTGAAATTTTTGTTTCACATCAAAATATTTTTTTTCTTTTTTTGATTATTTTTTTAGAACATCAATTTTTTTTATTTTTTTTATCATTTTTTTTTAACATCAAAATATAATTTTTTTTGCTTTGCAAAATATAAATTTTTTTTGGTTTGTTTTGTTACAAAACTTTGTTTTTAAAACATCAAACTACTAATATATATATATATATATATATATATACTGTATATATATATATATATATATATATATACACATCATTTTTTTTTGTCATGTTAAAAACCAGAACATGAACTAACTCGAATAATAATAAAATAAACATTAATTATAAAAACAAAAAAATTGCAATGTGGACATCATCATGCAGCAGGAAATGAGGAAAATTTTTTTTTTTTTTTTAGTTAAAATGGAAAAATTTTGTATATTCTCACCAAAACATCTATCATATCCTTCATTTCCTGCTGCATAATGTTGAGTTGATTGCGCATGCCATCAATCTCCCCATTCCATGCCATTATTTGCCCGATGAGCCTCTGTGCACTGTCTTGAGTGAACGGTTCAGGTTCTTGTTCCACAACCAGCACATCATCTAAAAAAGGGTTAAAAAACATGTATTGAGAAATATGTGGCCAGACATAGATTACGTGAAGCAGGGGTGTCAGACACTCACCTGGTGGAGTGTACATCTCTTTCCTCCACATCCTCAGCATTGCAGGGGCTAATTTGCCATTCAGGCTGGCGAGGTTGGTTGTGCTGGTGAGGATGGTGGTCCCGGTGAGGATGGTGGTGCCGGTGAGGTTGGTGGTCCCGGTAAGGATGGTTGTCCCGGTGAGGATGGTGGTCCCAGAGAGGTTGGGGGTCCCGGTGAGATTGGGGGTCCTGGTGAGGTTGGGGGTCCCTGGGATCTTGTTGTCTGAGTCTTTGCTCCCCTATGAGAATGAAACAAAAGGTATACTTTTAGCGCACAGATATGAAACATTGCTTTGAGGTGTGTACAATTGTCTGTTTCTGAAGAGATCCAAGTTGAAGACATGATTAAATTTCCCTTTTAACCAAACTGAAATAATTAACCTTTCTTGACCAAGTTTCTCTGATGTCGCACACTAGTGCTCCTGAGTCCAGATGTGGAAACAGCAGTTGAATGCCCTCTCCTTACATTCCACTGAATATATTTAGCAATTAATTTAAATGTCAAAGACAGCTAAACAATAATGTTTTAAACTTCGCTCAATATGCCAAATTATCATGACCAAAACAGTGAGAACTAGACATATGCAATTCGTTTAATGATAAATTTGTTGTTTGACCAATTTGAAAAAATTTGGTAATTCCGATTTCTCCGAATTTCGAATGTTCGGATTTCCGAATGTTTGATTTTCGAAAAACGAATTATCGAACATCCGAAATTCTGAAATCCGAACCTTCTAAAGTTCGGAATTTTGGGGATTCTGAAATGTGAAAAAACAAAATGTGAAAATTCCCAGTGTGACGGAACATCCCTACACTCCTCTTGAGTGCGTTCGTCATATATTACTTCCTTCAGTCTGGATACGGATATCAGATATTCCAACCGCTCCCAAGCACTAAACGAGACGACACTTGCTTTAGTTGCTCAACATGGACTGACCATTTATTAACAAACCAAACGGACATTTATATAGCAGGAGAAGAGGAGATCCCCCCTCCTGTTCATATTACTCTAACAATACACCTGTAACAACTTAACATAAACTAATTAACTAATCACTCTAAGCAGCCGATGTGACTCATCAGGATTTCACTACAAGTCAGACTTCTTGTCACCGAGATAAACACAGTTGATTATAAATTATCATAATTACAATCACACAACATTTCATCACAATAGCAGGAGACCACCAGTAACAGACGGAGCGTCTACCACATTGTACAGAGGACAATGTGATCAGCCATCTCAATTAACATATTGAGTTCATGACATTAGCATCTGACGGTGTGTGTCCCAACAGCATGAGACACACACATTATATATACACATATATACAGCATGGAATCTGACTGGGGGTTGGGGTTCTCCTTCACCCTGTGCCCCTTAAAACCCAGGGCCCATAATCTGTTGGCAATAGGCTCACATTTAGTCCTCTCAAAAAGCCTGTGTCCCGGCTAGGTCTGTCACATTTCTCCCCTTTCCGCAGGAGACTAACACAGGAGGAGACCCCAGACGGGTTGACTCCGAAGTTAGTCCATAGTTCCAGTCCTCTAATGCCTGTACCCACACAGTACCCCAAACAAATTGTTTCAAACAGAGCACTGCTCACCCAGCCAACCTCTGCCTCTCTCATAGAACATCTCTGCCACTGGGGAGAGGCCTGGACTGGTCCTTCTCCCTGGAGTCTTTTCAGCCGCTGGAGAGAAGACAGGATGACTGGGCTCACTCCATCATGCTGTTGGGGATCTGGGCTGACCGCCCAGCATCCCTGAGGTATACAAGTGGGGACTGAAGTCCCATCCACCGATATCAGCTCAAGCTGCCGTTGTGAAGTGCAGATTGCATCCTCTCCTTGGGTCCTGAGCTGCTGCTCGGGAGTGACCACCACCTCCTCACCCTGGGCCTCCAGAACTGCCACAAGTGTGGGGCAGAGGTCTTGGACCCTCTGTCCGGTTGCCAGCACTTTAGCTGGGTTGGTGTTATCATTCTGGGGCGCCGTCTGCTGCTGGACAGTGTGACCGATCGCCCCAGCTTCTTGAAGCTGTAGAGACACTGTAGGTGCTAGGCAGAGGCCAGCGGTGCTCTGCCCTGTTGCCAGTGATTCAGCTGGGAGTAGCAGCTTCACTACATCAGCTTGTCGCCAGAGAGAGGGGCCAACTGCCCCGGCTTCCTGGAACTCCACAGATACTGCTGTTGGTGCTGGGCAGAGCTCAGTGAAGTTTGGCCCTAATACCAGCTCTTCTGATGGAGGCTCATCTGGCTGTTTTTCCTCAGCAGAAAAGTCTATTAAATCCCCTGTCTCTACAACTGATGTCTGGGGATAGAGGTTCATCATCTGTCCGTGGGACCTAGAAGATGCCATCAGTGCTGGGCAGAGGTTAGCAGAGCTCTGCCCTGTTGTCAGCACTTCAGCTTTGGGGATGGAAATCTCCAGATTTTCCACTGCCGATTCTCTGGCATGCTGCTGGACAGGCACATTCCTCCATCCAAGATCATCCCATGCAGAAACAGGATCATCAAGGTCAGTCAGCACTTGCTGCATCCGCCATAAGACCTCCGCATCCAGGGCTGTAGGGGCAGGTTGGCAAAGCACACTGTTACTCTGCCACATTGCTGACTCTTCAGCCAGGATTTCCGAGTTGTCCATTGGCATTTCCTTATAGTCCCAGGCAAAGGGAGCCCAGCCCTGGCACTGAGCAGAGTCTAGCAGCCGTCTGTAGGCGATCTCCAGCTCCCATTCCTGATCGGCCAGAAACTCCAAATCTTCAAGTGCCCAGAGCACTTCCGAGATGTTCAGTAGCCCTTTTCTGAAATCCATGATTTCATCCAACCGCCACTCCAAATCACTCCCAAAGTTAGAGTCTCCTGTCAGCTTCACATACAACAGTCCCAGGCCGCCGTAGCTTAAGCCTTCCGTTGGGCTGTCATCTGCTATCCAAGGGCATGCTTGGGATACATGCCACCAGAGGGCTCTGTAACTCTCATCCAGCTTCATCTCTGCCCGGATCAGCCTGCTTAATTCAGCTGTCTGCTCCTTGTGCGGTTTCTCTCCCAAAAACAGCACCCGCAATCCATACTGCGACCAGTACCTTTCCTGGTTGGAGGGGAGAACTTTTCCCTGGTGACGCCGCTCACGGGCTAGCGCTTCCTTCCAGAGTTCGCAGCGAATAGAATCAAACCATCCCAGCAGGACCTGCTCTGATACTGGTCCTCTGTGCTGTAGCTGCATCTCTCGCAACCTCCTCCTGAATTCCTCTTCCATGGCGGCTGGTATCTGTACCTCTCCTGCTATCCGGCACTTGGATCCAGGTGGAGGTTTGGATGTCCCAGACTGCAGGAAGCATCCCACTGCTTGCCAACAATGTGACGGAACGTCCCTACACTCCTCTTGAGTGCGTTCGTCATATATCACTTCCTTCAGTCTGGATACGGATATCAGATATTCCAACCGCTCCCAAGCACTAAACGAGACGACACTTGCTTTAGTTGCTCAACATGGACTGACGATTTATTACCAAACCAAACGAACATTTATATAGCAGGAGAAGAGGAGATCCCCTCTCCTGTTCATATTACTCTAACAATACACCTGTAACAACTTAACATAAACTAATTAACTAATCACTTTAAGCAGCCGATGTGACTCATCAGGATTTCACTACAAGTCAGACTTCTTGTCACCGAGATAAACACAGTTGATTATAAATTATCATAATTACAACCACACAACATTTCATCACAATAGCAGGAGACCACCAGTAACAGACGGAGCGTCTACCACATTGTACAGAGGACAATGTGATCAGCCATCTCAATTAACATATTGAGTTCATGACATTAGCATCTGACGGTGTGTGTCCCAACAGCATGAGACACACACATTATATATACACATATATACCGCATGGAATCTGACTGGGGGCTGGGGTTCTCCTTCACCCTGTGCCCCTTAAAACCCAGGGCCCATAATCTGTTGGCAATAGGCTCGCATTTAGTCCTCTCAAAAAGCCTGTGTCCCGGCTAGGTCTGTCACACCCAGAAAATTTCAAATCTCCTCAAAAACGAATGAAACGAAAACAAACTAATTTTTTGTCAGTGCACATGTCCAGTCATGACCCTGTATCAGCTAAAGACATCGTATCTACTAGTAAACAGTCTCCCTACGAACGTGGTTCCTAAGTACGAACGGGGACACGAATGTTAAATATTAATAACGATGCATTGCAGAATCTGTAATATGGTCAAGGCCCAATGTCATGATGCTTGGAGGGCGGAGGTTTCACGCATACGCCGTGTATAAAGCACGAACGTGTGATGCAATGTACCGTTCAGGCGGGAGACAAACGCAAGCCGACGCAAGCAAATGCAAGCCGAAAGTAGACACGAAGGGAAGGTACGTTTTTCTAATTTGTCACTACCGCTGGTACTGTTAAATGATTGTCTTTTGCTTTGAAGATGTAATTTTGCTCTCGGACTGTTGTTAAACATTGTAAACATGCGCAACTTAACACGCATACTATAGACATCCAATACCCAACCACCCCCCCACCTTAAAATGTAAAAAACACCCCACTGTGCCCCCTGCATACCTCTGCATCCTTAAATATCTCTTTGTCACTACTGTGTACATTACACATCACCTCTAGACCCCTTCTGTGGACACCTGTATGTTACACAGACACCCCCCTAACAGCTCTGGACCCCCTGCATGTTACACAGACCCGCCTACAGTACAGACAGCAACAGTCCGAGTCCGAGAAAACTGAATGGAAGACTGTTATTAAAGGTGTGTTTGTTACCTAAATCAGTGTATATGGGCATATCTGTTCTTCAGTGGTTACTAGGCTGCTGTTAAACTAATCCTACACCTGCAGGTTACCTGCACTGAGCCATAGAGTTCTGTTTCTTACTAGGCTTGTGCAATTGGTTTCGTAACGAATCGAAATTCGGACGAATTTTGCATCTTTCGAACAATCGAATGCATCCGAATGTCCAAATAAAAAAAAGAACGAATTTCAAATAATACGAAAGAAATTATAGTGGATATAGAATGAATTCGACATGATTCGAGATTCAGTATAACGAATATCGACACTCTACGAATAATAACGAAATATCCGAAAACGTATTAACGTTACATAACGAATATAACATAACGAAATTATATATTTTACGAATGACAACGAACCGAAACTAAACAAATTTTTCCATTTTGCACAAGTCTAGTTATTACATGTGGCTTTGCTGCACTATACCATCAGGATATAATAGAAGTCTGCAGCTAACCTGCAGGAAAGTCACAGGTCGCTTTGATGGTCCTCGCTCTTCAAAAGGTTGAGCACCCCTGGCTTAAATAAAGGCCCATATTGTGAGCAGCTTATGAAATATACGCCACCCATTATGGTTTGTTTTTTACTATGTTTTGCAGACATCAAAATTATGAAGTCAAATTTAAATTCACACAAATTCATTGCACAATTCATAGACAAATACAGGGAGCTCACTTGTCTGTGGCAAGTGAAACATAAAGACTACTGCAACAAAAACAAGAGGATAGCAGCAATTGAGCAACTAGTGGAATTGGCAAAAACGGTGTACCCCAGAGCAACATACTCTATGATGAAGACAAAAATTGGTGGCTTCAGAAGCGTGTACAACAGGGAACTGAAGAAGATAGAGGAATCAAAAAGAGCATCAGCTGAAGATGTTTATGTTCCCAAGCTCTGGTATTTTAACAGCCTCCATTTTTTAAAAGATCAAATGGTACCACGCAAATCGCTCTCTACTCTACCCTCCGCATCAGCTGACGTCACCGATACTGAGCATGATCCTACACAGGATGAAGAAGGAGGAGCTCAGCTTGACCCAGGTATAGCATTGTTTAAAAGCTTGGCTAATATATATATATACAGTGGTGTGAAAAAGTGTTTGCCCCCTTCCTCATTTCCTGTTCCTTTGCAAGTTTGTCACACTTAAGTGTTTCGGAACATCAAACCAATTTAAACAATAGTCAAGGACAACACAAGTAAACACAAAATGCAATTTGTAAATGAAGGTGTTTATTATTAAAGGTGAAAAAAAATCATGGCCCTGTGTGAAAAAGTGATTGCCCCCCTTGTTAAAACATACTATAACTGTGGTTGTCCACACCTGAGTTCAATTTCTCTAGCCACACCCAGGCCTGATTATTGCCACACCTTTTCACAATCAAGGCATCACTTAAATAGGAGCTGCTTGACACAGTAAGGTCCACCAGAAGATCCTTAAAAGCTACACATCATGCCGAGACCCAAAGAAATTCAGGAACAATTGAGAAAGAAAGTAATTGAGATCTATCAGTCTGGAAAGGGTTATAAAGCCATTTCCAAAGCTTTGGGAATCCAGCGAACCACAGTGAGAGCCATTATCCACAAATGGCGAAGACATGTAACAGTGGTGAACCTTCCCAGGAGTGGCTGGCCGCCCAAAATTACCCCAAGAGCGCAGCGACGACTCATCCAAGAGGTCACAAAAGACCCCACAACAACGTCCAAGGAACTGCAGGCCTCACTTGCCTCAGTTAAGGTCAGCGTTCATGCCTCCACCATCAGGAAAAGACTGGGCAAAAATGGCCTGCATGGCAGAGTTCCAAGGAGAAAACCACTGCTGAGCAAAAAGAACATCAAAGCTCGTCTCAATTTCTCCACAACACATCTTGATGATCCCCAAGACTTTTGGGACAACATTCTGTGGACCGATGAGACAAAAGTGGAACTCTTTGGAAGGTGTGTGTCCAAGTATATCTGGCGTAGAAGGAACACTGCATTTCAGAAAAAGAACATTATACCAACAGTAAAATATGGTGGTGGTAGTGTGATGGTCTGGGGCTGTTTTGCTGCTTCAGGACCTGGAAGACTTACCGTGATAAAAGGAACTATGAATTCTGTTGTCTACCAAGAGATCCTGAAGGAGAATGTCCGACCATCTGTTCGTGTACTCAAGCTGAAACGAACTTGGGTTCTGCAGCAGGACAATGATCCTAAACACACCAGCAAGTCCACCACCGAATGGCTGAAGAAAAACAAAATGAAGACTTTGGAGTGGCCTAGCCAAAGTCCAGACCTGAATCCTATTGAGATGTTGTGGTATGACCTTAAAAAGGCCGTTCATGCTCGAAAACCCTCTAATGTAACTGAATTAGGACAATTCTGCAAAGATGAGTGGGCCAAAATTCCTCCAGGACGCTGTAAAAGCCTCATTGCACGTTATCGCAAACGCTTGGTTGCAGTTGTTGCTGCTAAGGGTGGCCCAACCAGTTATTAGGTTTAGGGGGCAATCACTTTTTCACACAGGGCCATGATGGTTTGGATTTTTTTTCACCTTTAATAATAAACACCTTCATTTACAAATTGCATTTTGTGTTTACTTGTGTTGTCCTTGACTATTGTTTAAATTGGTTTGATGTTCTGAAACACTTAAGTGTGACAAACATGCAAAGGAACAGGAAATGAGGAAGGGGGCAAACACTTTTTCACACCACTGTATGTTGTTAATTAGATGCTAGTATGCCTAATAATTAGTTGTCTTAAAAAAGCGAGTTTCATATCAATAGACAAGTAGTGGCCAAAAAGTATTTGGACAAGAATGAGATATGCTGGAGTCATATTGATAGTCTTTACTATTTGGACACATTCCAAATTAAAAAAGTCATGAGATGAAAGGTGTTTGTGATTGATGACCAAAAATGTAAATGATGTTGTTTTTTCACACACAGGAACTTTTGAGCCAAGAAGAGGCTGGGCCCAGCAGCCAGACAACAGAGTGCAGAATCCCTCCCCTGCGCCCTCCCAACAAAAGGGCCAGGAAGAGCCACCACCTGGATGAGGCCACAGCTGACTTCCTAGCTAGGGCTACTTCGGTGATCACCACAGCACCCGATAGTGCTGAAGGGTTTGGCTGTTTTACAGCTAATAAGCTCCGTGAAATTGACCCAGATCAAAGGGAGCTACGTGAGGGTATCATCATCCAGCTCTTCAGCAAGGCCAGGAAACGTGAGCTAGCCACCAAATCACATGTGTGTAATTTGGACCACACATCTTTATCTCCTCCACAACAAGCCTACCCACCTCAGCAAGCCTACCCACCTCAGCAAGCCCACCTTCCTCAGCAAGCCTACCCACCTCAGCAAGCCCACTCACTCTAGCAAGCACAGCCACCTCAGCAGCATGGTGGTCAGTGGCAAAATCAGCCCCAGGATGCACAACAAGGCCAGTGGTCTGGAGAGTTTAGGGGCTACTAATTTAGCATGTTGTATTTTTTTTTTTAAAGTATGATTTAATAGGCTATATTTTTGTTTTTCGGTGTATCATTTGCTCTTTTGGTTTATAATTTTCAATTTAGAATTGTGATGACAGAAAATATGTCTCTAATAATTTAATACATTTATTTATGTTGTGAATGCACAATAAACAAAATGGCCAAAAATTTAACTTTTTTGTTATTGATATCATTAGAACACAAATCCTATGTAAAATATGTTTGTTAGTTCTTTGTCGGTATCACCAGCAAATCATATTTAATATTAAAACATTAAAAATGAAGAGAATGTGCACTGCATTTAGAAAATTCAGAATTTGACACATCACGAATGTGCTATCTACATTACGACCGCTAGTTTTACAAGACCGATCTCTTCATGCCGGTCCTTGCTCCCGAGCATGCGTGTTTGTACTTTGGACTAAAGTCCGATGGTTTTGTGTACACACGGTCGGACTTTGCTCCATCTGACTTTTGTTGGCAGAAAGTTGGTCCGTTCGCACAGCCAACAAAAGTCTGATGAAAACTGAAAAAGTTGGTCCGATGGAGCGTACACACACGCTAGGATGTTGGTCCAAAACAGCTAATTTGCATGTTTGTTGTCAAAAAGTCTGATCGTGTGTATGGGCCTTAAGTCTCCCTGTATCCTACAATGCGAGCCCGAGTCTGGCTCGGGGTTACCGATTATGGTACTAAAGTTCCACCCCGAGCATGACTCGGGATTACCGCCAGGGGGGTTAATTGGCCATACACTAACAGAATTGCATTCAAAAATGTTCGTTTTAAGGACATTCATTCATTTGGTTAAACTGACGTTCATTTTTGACCACAGTGAAAAGAAAATTAAAAAAAAACTGTGAATGTGTTTTTTTTTCAGGAAAGTCCATCCATATCATCAAATATTAAACCAAAGGGGAAGATATTCTTATCACCACAACCTATTTCCTCCCACCTCAGCGCTAAAGGTTTAAATCCAACGTATACACAAAATTTAGCACACTACTGATTGACCTATAGTGAGCGTATAAAGTACAGCAGCCGCTTTTATAAAAAAATAAAACATAGAGACAAATGACTAAAATACTTTAAACCGCTTAAAAAGTAATTCAAAAAATCCTAAATCACAGCAACGCTTTAAACAATGTATACCGTTGTTACTTTAAAATACTAATAATCACAAAACGCAAACACATGTTAACAGTCACAAAAAACATGCGATCATATCAAGATACAGGAGATGAGATAACGTTCGTGAAAGAAGCAGAATGGTTGAGTCTGTGAATCAAACAATCGGCGAGTGCACCTATCATCGTTATCCTCCACACTGTGCTCCACACATCCCCTTAGGGGTTTACACTCACCAAAAGAAGAGTATAAGCAAGCCTTAATCAATCATATCTCCCAGCATTCATCTCTGCTACGATCTCCAGATGTTCAATCGACCATAACACATATAAACACATATATTGTGGACATGTTCGGCTATGCTTTTTGGGCATGGGCTAAATCATCCCTCTTAATTAATGCCCAACTAAGGGCAAGGAGAGCATCCTCATGTTGGATTATTGTATACAAGCTCGTTACATCTGATGTAACGAGATACACTTCATTTTTACCTCTTAACGAGACCTCCTGTAAGGCCTGTAACAGATTTTTTGTATCTTTTAGATAGGCCCTAGTGGACACAACCCTTTCCTGTAAAAAAAATCCTAATATTCGTCAAGTTTAGATGTTATGGAGCCTATCCCATTCACAATGGGTCTCGGTGGGGGGTTCTGAGGATCTTTGTGGATCTTGGGGAGGGCGGATAGCAAGAGACACCTGTAGCAACACAGACAGGCCCTTAAACTCAGGGTTTAAATAGAGGCCCTCAGATAAAGAAAACCAACAAAATTACCCCAAGACACCTAAAAGGGGTAACAATAATCAAGGAAGAGTGGTACGAGGAAAGGATGGTGGGATGAGAAACTCACAGGGCCCCGTGTATGGTAATGAATACCCGATCCCCATTTCCAATAGATATGAACCCCTTTGGGATTACAATAGGGGTAATGAGAACTATTCCCCACGTCCTTTTTTAGGGAGGGGCAGAGGAGGACAGTGGAGGGGTCGAGGGGCCCCGAATTACAGGGGGAGACCACCCCAACCACCTTATCCCCCAATGACTGGACCTTACAGGAAAACACAGTGGAGGGATCAACCCTATTGGGAGAGATCCCCCCCAAGCACAAGGCCAAAGGAGAGACGGACCAGGAGATGTAGGTCAGGATCCCGGGTCAAAAAAAGGAGGGAAACGGAATAAGTGGTATCTTCAATTTAAGTGGAGAGCCTCTTTCTGATAAAGAGACAAACATATTACATCAGGGCCTCAAATGTAGTCAAAAGAGACCAGTGGGGAAGTTTGATGCATATGTGGATATACATAAGTTTATGAGAAAGATCAGTTTTAGAGATAAAACAATTCAAGTCGAAGTCTACGTTCAACCCTGCAGGTGCCATAACTTTTGTTTCATATATCCAGAAGGATTCTCTGCGACTAAGTTGCCGTATATAGTGTCCCCCTCTCCAGTGTTTCGGGACTTTTTAAATTCCCCAAAATTTAAGACATTTTGGGTCCCTCTGGTGACAATTTCTAAAATGTCTGGAAACACTATGCGTTTTGATACCTCGCTTGATATTACTTATGTGTTCTCCAACACGTACATGTAAAGCTCGCAATGTGCGGCCCAAATATTGTAGGTAGGGATGAGCCGAACACCCCCCCCGTTCGGCTCGCACCAGAACCCGCGAACGGACCTAAAGTCCGTGCGAGCTTTAGAACCCTATTAGTTATAATGGAATGCGAACGTTCGAAATTAAAAGTGCTAATTTTAAAGGCTAATATGCATGTTAATGTCATAAAAAGTGTTTGGGGACCTGGGTCCTGCCCCAGGGGACATGTATCAATGCAAAAAAAAGTTTTAAAAACGGCCGTTTTTTCAGGAGCATTGATTTTAATAATGCTTAAATTGAAACAATAAAAGTGTAATATTCCTTTAAATTTCGTACCTGGGGGGTGTCTATAGTATGCCTGTGAAGGGGCGCATGTTTCCCGTGTTTAGAACTGTCTCTGCGCAAAGTGTCATTTTTGCAAGTAAAAAAGCTATTTAAAATCACTCGCGGCTAATGTGTATTGACGGCTCCCGTAATACAGAGAACAGTCATTCATTGAAACTCATTCATAAAAAAAGTCATTGATAAAAAATTAAAAAATGAAAAAAAAAGCGTAGGGGTCCCCCCAAATTCAATAACCAGGCCCTTCAGGTCTGGGATGGATATTAAGGGGAACCCCAGCCAAAAAAAAACAAAAAAAATGGCATAGGGTCCCCCTCAAAATCCATACCAGACCCTTGAGGTCTGGTATGGATTTTAAGGGGAACCCTAGCCAAAAAAAATGGCGTGGGGTCCCCCTCAAAATCCATACCAGACCCTTATCCGAGCACGCAACCTGGCAGGCCGCAGGAAAAGAGGGGGGGACGAGAGCGGCCCCCCCTCCCGTACCAGGCCACATGCCCTCAACATTGGGAGGATGCTTTGGGGGTCTAAGACCCCTAAAGCACCTTGTCCCCATGTTGATGAGGACAAGGGCCTCTTCCCCACAACCGTGCCCGGTGGTTGTGGGGGTCTGCGGGCGGGGGGCTTATAGGAATCTGGAAGCCCCCTTTAACAAGGGGACCCCCAGATCCCGCCCCCCCTCCCCTGTGTGAAATGGTAAGGGGGTACAAAAGTACCCCTACCATTTCACCAAAAAAGTGGCAAAAATGGTAAAAATTACAGGAGACGGTCTTTGACAATTCCTTTATTAAATTCTTCTTTCTTCTTTCTTCATCCTTCGGTTTCTTCATCTTCTCCTTCCGTCATCTTCTTCCATCTTCTTCTTCCATTTTCTTCTTCCTCCGATCCGCTTCTTCTTGCGCTGGTCTTCTCGTCCTTCTCGTCCGGCATCTTCTTCCGTCGGCGTCGGTGTCGGTGTCAAAGCACTGTGACCCCGCATGCTTGGCCAATCATCAGCCAGCATTGCACTGCGCGGGCCGCAATGCATTGCGGGGCCGCTCGCATCACACGAATTTGATGCGAGCGGCCCCAATAGTTCTGGGCTCGCCGAGCGAGCGAACGCCCGGTGCTCGATTCGAACATGGGTTCGAATCGAACACCGGGCTCATCCCTAATTGTAGGCCGCAATCGCATTCCAACATATACACGACTCCTATTGTGGTGCATGTAATGAGATCCTTAATGTTATATTGTTTCTCTGTAGTGTTGGAAACAAAAACTTTGCGCTTTTTGATATTGTTTTTGGCATGCTTGCAAGTCGCACATCTAGCGCATGCATAAAAACCCGATAAAAAGTTAAAAAGCTTACTCTCACTTATTTTTGGAGGATCTATAACACCTGGTGCCAAACTATCTCTCAAAGAGGGGGCCTTGCGGTAAATGAACTGGGGACGATCCGGCAGAGAAGGTCCCAATACCCGATCATATTTGAGAATAGGTCAGTGCTTAGCAACAATTCTTTCAAATTTTTTATGTTGAATACTATAGTTCATGATCATTTTAAAACCTTGTGTGTTGTCCTTTGTATCAGGAATTTTTACCTTGTCAGCCACAATAAGACTCCTATCAGTATTCCTTGCCCTTTCAATCTCTGAATCGATCTCTAACTGGGTATAACCTTTTTGTTTAAAACGTTCAGATAAAATCTTAGACTGGGTTAAAAATTCGTTTTACTCTGTGCAATTCCTACGGAGACGGATAAATTGTCCCCTAGGAATATTGCAGAGCCAGAGGCGGTGGTGGCAACTACTCAGGGGGATGTACGCATTGCGATCAGTTAATTTAAAATGATTCCTTGTCTGAAGTTTATTGTTTTTCTTGAATATCTCCAGATCAAGGAAAGTGACCTGTTGATTATCAACAGTCCAAGTAAGATCAATATTTTTGTCATTATTATTAAGTTTATCCATAAATGACTGCAGGCTCGACATATCATTATAATATCGTCAATATATCGTTTTTAACAAAGTAGCTGCGGTGGGTGATCCTGGAATACTGCTTGTTCCTCCCAGTGGGCCATGAATAAGTTGGCAACACTGGGAACAAAGCGAGCACCCATCGCTACACCTCATATTTGTAAGAAATAATTGCGATCAAACCAAAAGTAATTATTAAGTAGACAGAAGTCCAAACATTCCAGTAGAAACCGGACGTGTTCTTCTGTCAAATCAGTCTCAGCCAAGGCCCATTTAACTGAATCAGTAGCTGCCTTATGGTCTATTATGGTATATAAAGACCCCACATCTGCAGTAATAAGTATAGTGTTAGAGGTACTAGGTAATTTGTCTAGAATTTGGATAATTTGCTTCGTGTCACGTAAATATGCTCTCATTTTCGTAACTAGAGGCTGTAAGATGAAATCCAAATATTGACCCAAACGTGATGTGACAGAGTCAATACCATTAACTATGGGGCGTCCTGGTGGCTTTTTAGCATTTTTATGCAATTTTGGTAAAAAAAATAAATAATGGGGGTCCTACAATAAAAGGGATCAAGGTAAGATGCTTCCTTATTGTTTAATATCCCTATATTCTTACCTTTGTCAATAAGAGTATGTAATTTCTTTTTATATAAAAACATAGGGTCCCCATAAAGTGCTCGATATGTGTTCTGATCACTCAACAATCGCATCTTTTCTGTTTGATAATACATTTTACTCATCACTACTAATCCACCTCCTTTATCAGCCGGACGTATAACAATATCATTCCTCTGTTCCAGTGATGTGATACCCCGTTTGATTTGCTGGGAATCTCTGACTTTTTTAATTTTAAGATTGTCTAGGTCACTACAGACCATATTCTTAAAAACATCTAAATGTCTGTTGTCATTACAAGGAGGGTTAAAAACGGATTTGTTCCTAAGATTAGAGTGCATGTAGGAAACAACCTGGGAGGAGTTCCTCTGAAAAGGGTCAGATAAAAAATATTTCTTCATGTTTAATGTACGAATAAATTTCTGTACATTCACATAAGTTTGAAATTTATTTAAATTTGCGAATAGGGGCAAATTTCAGACCCTTATCAAGGACTTTGGTCTCATCCTCAGTTAATGTTACCCCACTTAAGTTAAAAATCCCAGCACCTAACGAGGTCTTTGCCTTTTGGGCTCGTCTCCCCCCCCCTACATCCTCTCTGTTTTTTTCTTTTTAAGCTGGACTGGATATTTCCTTGTTGTCCTTGTGGGTACGGTTGTTCTCTCCAATCCCCCACCCAGGTGGGTGTTTGCGGTGGAGGACCCCTCCTCTCCTGTCCTAAAAAATGATTAGTTTGTTGGCTTTCCCAATGGTCTTGGAGAGGGGCATACTGATTTTGAGTGGGTATGGGAGGACCCTTATTAAGATGTTTCCCCTGCCTCTCTGTTTCCCTCTCCCCCTGGTTGGTGCAGGTCTCCAAGTAGTATCGACATAGTTGGTAGGTTGATAGATATAACTATTTTGGGTGGGGGTCTGGTCCTGTCTAAGCTGACCTCTACCCCTCCCCCTCCCCCTACCCCTTGTCTTAGGGGCACCTCTACCCCTATGTTTGGGAGTGCCATTTCTATGGTGTGTGTCATATTCTTGGTACCCATTAGTCCAAGATATTTCCTGATTATAAACAGGTTGGGAAGGGGCAATGGAACCCAACTCCATGGTATCCATTGTGTTAGGGTCAGAATTGGGCTGCATCGCATTAGTTGCTTGCCATTTAAAAATCTGCTCACCCCCGAAGTCATTGATAGCTCTCGAAAACTTTTTCCTCTTTTTGTCCTGTATCACTCTTTTTTATATATATATGTTTATATATATATATATTATTTTTATCAACTTTTTATCAAAAAGTATGATTTGGTGTGATCGGACCTTGTTGTCAAAAAATCTATCCAGCAGGAGATAGGACTTTGTTCGTCGGACAATCCGACGTACACTGTCCGATGGTGCATACACATGGTCGGATTTTTCGACAACATTGTCCGATCGGACAGAATCCATGCGAAAATCTGACCGTGTGTATGGGGCTTAAGTGTGGAGTGCCCCTTTAAACTACGTATGTCTCATTGATATAATTGAACCATTGGCGGATACTCTGTGCGGTCTACACTGATTAATCTGTCTGAAGTTTTTACCCAAATTTAACTCAATGCCATTAGGTTCTTTAATCAGGCATAGTTTGAACTAACCGCGCTGTTGCGGTATGCATTCCACATATATCCTCAGAGCTTTTACCTATTAGCGCTACCATTGGTTATCAGCGCAGCGGGACCCGATTGGTCCATTCGCGGCTAATATGGCAATATGTAGAACACACGGGCCGCCTCGTCGCTACCCTGCCCCATGCTGAGGAAGTCCCGCCTGGACGTAACGCTTACGAGGGTCAGGGAGCACGAGTGATGTCACCCACGGTCATCTTTGATTCTTTTTGTAAACACATACAGCGCCAGCACTCGGGACTGAGTGCTTTTCAATGTGAGTTAATTTCTTATTATTATCTGTGCAAATAAATTTCATTTTCAAACGGAGAGCACTAGATTGTCCTCTTTACTTTTTATATGTATGCTGGATACTGCTTGAATTTGGTGTGGTTCCCTGAGTTGGAGATGAGATCCTGACAGTTGGAGACCAGAGTTTTAATCAGCTGCATACTGCTTTGTGACCTATTGTAGGTCGAAGCACGGAGGTGAGAGGCCACCCTTACTTTTAGGTGAAGGGATCACCATCACTGAGATCTGTCACTGGATTTATGTCATCACCCCACCTGAAGTTGCAATAGTTCTTCTGCACATGCACTTTTCTCTGGGACGTTTTTATATGAATGATCTGGGACAGTCCGTGAACACTTTATGCATTTCATTTTATTCTATTCAATCATTCGGATACTTTTGCGCTGCACTACTGCATTTTATTTAGGTTCGGAAATATCACTGTCAAGGGCCAGATGATGAGGGTGAGGAGGAACTGTTCTAATACAGAGGATTTTGATGTACAGGCAACTGTACTGAAAAATAGATTTTTGGATAAAGGGTATAAAAGTCCTTATCTTGACACTGTAATAGAGGAAATTAGATCTATTCCCCATGAGGTATGTTTGGAAAATGCACCTCCAGGTATAAAAAATAATGATCATGAGTGGGGGTTTGTATCAACCTTTCACTCTCAATATAGAGAGGTTGAAAATATTTTAACACCCACTGGCATGTTCTTTGCCTTGATAAAACCTTGACCACAGTGCTTCCACCCAAACATAACTTTATTTACCGTAGAGCCCCAAATTATGGGGATTCTATAGTTAAAAAGATATTAGATCCACCTGAACGCCCACTTTCGTTTTGGGATAGGAATGGCTTCTTTTCCTGTAGGAAGTGCAAACCATGCAGGGAAGTTAGTAGGCCTTTGAGGGGAATTGATACTTTTATCTCTACCTCTAATAATAGAAAGTTTACCATTAAGCATTTTATTACTTGCAATACATCATATGTAGTGTAAGGATTGGTGTGTCCTTGCAAGTTGATGTATATTAGGAGAACAAAACGGCTGTTAAAAATCAGAATAGCCGAACATGTCCACAATATACGCATTGGATATAAAGACGTTTCACTCCATTTTAAACTATTCCACAGCCAGGATCCCTCTGGTTTACAGTTTTGGGGGATCAACATTATTGAGCCTGCATGGAGAGGTTCCAATATGGTTAGGGAACTCTCTAAGAGAGAAACCCAATGGATTTATTTGACAGATAGCCTTGCACTTAAAGGGTTAAACATAGACCTGGATTTGAATTGTTTTATCAGCGATGCATAGTCTATGATCCTTTTTTTATTATTTAGGTGGAGGTTAGTGGGTTGTCAGATGTCCAGGTTTAATATATGTGATGTGATCAGTAGGGAATGATTGAATATTTTGCATATTAATTTATACATTCCCTATTTACATATATACTGATTAGTTGAATGATTGTCTGAGATGTGCCTTTCTCTAGGAATTAGGGTGTCTTCCCATTTTATAAGTATGATTTTATAGGTATGATGCTCACTGTATACACATAAAAATTATTTTGTTGGGTTATGTAATATATATATTTATTTTACATACATAGAGAGAATATGTTTTAAAAGTATTTTTTAATATTTTTTTTATAGTTATGATTATATATATTGAGTTATTTTATATTATGGTATATTATGGTATATTGTTTTATATTATGGTATACGTAGCGCTGATTTTATGTATTATTGCCAGTTAATTTGTATTTTTTTTAATTATCTCCCATGTGATATAAATATTACAGCGTTTGGTCATTGTAGTGTTTAAATGAATCTCTCAGTGATTGTTTAATATCATTAACGATATATGCTGTCCTTTCTGAGGGATAATATTTACTTTCCACCCATGAGTTTCATTCAATAAGCCAGGTACATATTGTAATGATCCGCAGCTTGGTGTTGATTGTAACCTTCGTGTGTGGGCTCCATCGGACTTTTTCCATCAGAATTTCTGTCGGAAAAAATTTGAGATCCTGCTCTCAAATTTTCCGACAACAAAATCCGATCAGACTTTTTCCGATCGTGTGTAGAGAATTCCGACGGACAAAGTGCCACTTATGCTCAGATCAAATTACAAGACCAAAGCTATTGGCTACTAGCCTCAACGTAGTTAAGTCGTACGCAACGAACGTCACCACGTTCAGAATGATCGGGTGTATGCACCAGTGTCGGACAAAATCAGTCGGAAAAAATCTGACGGATTTTGTGGTCGGAATTTCCGACCGTGTGTACGGGGCATTAGTGTTATATATAACCCGGGACGCTGCGCCGTAAGACCACGCCCCTTTGACAAAGTCCAAGTGACGAAACTGGTCAGGGATTGGTCTGACGGCGACCGGAAGTGACGTAGCGTACGCTGCGTTCCATGGGCACAGCGTTGAGAACCAGGAGGAGAAAGTGCAGAGCGGTGAGCGATTCATTTA
Organism: Lithobates sylvaticus; assembly: GCA_028564925.1. Classification (NCBI taxonomy): domain Eukaryota; kingdom Metazoa; phylum Chordata; class Amphibia; order Anura; family Ranidae; genus Lithobates; species Lithobates sylvaticus. The sequence goes on from CM053033.1 coordinate 158,760,618, forward strand.
CACTCCCGCAGCACGGACATTGCATTTGTTGATTTGTCTTATCCTATACACTAGGACTATAACATCAAGCTGTGAGTTCAATGTGGGACCTGTTTTGATGTACATGGGAAACTATCATGATTAACTTTAAAAGATGCAAAAATAAAGAGTCAAACGGATCTGCTTGATGTGGAGTCTGCTTTGTTCCCTTTATATGTGTTATGGTCGATTGGACATCTGGAGATCGTAGCAGAGATGGATGCGGGGAGATAATGATTGATTAAGGCTTGCTTATACTCTTCTTTTGGTGAGTGTAAACCCCTAAGGGGATGTGTGGAGCACAGTGTGGAGGATAACGGTGAGAGGTGCACTCGCCAATTGTTTGATTCACAGACTCAACTATTCTGCTTCTTTCACAAACTTTATCTCATCTCCTGTATCTTGATATGATCGCATGTTTTTGTGGCTGTTAACATGTGTTTGCATTTTGTGATTATTATTATTTTAAAGTGACAACAGTATATGTTGTTTAAAGCGCTGCTGTGATTTAGGATTTTTTTAATTACTTTTTAAGTGGTTTAAAGTATTTTAGTCATTTTGTCTCTATATCATCAAATATACTGATGAGAAGTATTGTACAAATGTTCGTACAAACCTTTCTTAGAAAATCTACTACTGTATTAGCTTAAGCCAATCTACGAATAAGACCATCATACTGGACAACCACTTGTGATGTACTTGGGAAGAAGGCGCTGGAATTCGAGCTCTTGCCAAAAATAGTACAGGGTAGAAAAATAAATGCATGTGCCTCCTTCGTTCCAGTGCTACATTTATTACTCTATAATATACTATAATACATTGAGTACGTGGTTAGCACTACTGTCTAGCAGCACTAGGGTTGTCGGTTCGAAAACCCAACCACAGCACTACCTGATTGGTGTTTGCATGTTCTCCCTGTGCCTGCGTGGGTTTTCTCTGGGTCCTCTGGTTTCCTCCCACACTACAAAGACATGCTGTTGGTTAATTGGCTCCTGTTTAAATTGGCACTAGTATGTGTATGCATGAGAGTAAGGGACCTTAGATTGTAAGCTCTAGGACATGAACTAAAATTAATGTACAATATATACTGTATATGTAAATTGATGGCGCTTTATAAGTACCGGTACCTATAATAAAATAATAAAGACAGTCCTTTTATTGTAAATGATGCATCCATTCCCTTAAACACAACCCTTTTCAACAACCTTTTCTTCACAAATTATTCTGACATTAAAGAGATTGGTTAATCACGTATTTCTTTTTTCAACTTTCTTATTTTTGAAAATCGCACATGGGTAGGGTCTGTTAAACCACTAGTGTACATTAAGGCAGAAGATGAAAAAAAAATCTTTATGAGAGAGAAGCAATCAAGTTCATTATGGTTTGAGTACGAGTCATTAACACGTTCAATGAGGTCACAGCCAATAAATTAAATAACTTCCTAATATTAAACTGTCGTTTTTGCAGGTTTTTAAGCAAGGTTAATGTATTTAATTGGGCTATTTACACATCTGTTCGGTAATATAGAAAAAGTCTTTATTTTAGGTATTATGAAGAGGGCTTGCAGTTTCAGTATTTGGATTTAGTTTTTGCTTAAAATTTTCAAGAAGTGTCACTGATTCAAAGTGTAAAGACTGCTTGACTTATTTTTAGCACCGTTAGAAAGAAATTTGTATTTTAAGGGGTTTGTATAGAGAGGCAATATACAGCATCATTTATTTGCCTTGAACTTGCATTTGGGATACGTATGAGTTCCTTCTGAGGCGCTTCTTGTGGCTTTCTGAGCTTCTTTTCTTCCACTACCAACTGCTTTTTGCTGCGTTTGCCTTCCTATAGATTTGTAGGGGGAAAAATGCGGGCTTAACAGAGCTTGTACAAATGCTGTAATTTAAACGGCCTATAAATAATGCACTTTTAGCAGTAGACTGGTGAGGCTGATTTCTGAGTAGCTGCCACGGTTATTGCTTATAACTACTTTTAACCAGGGGAGTAAATTAAAAACTTTCATACTTAAATGAATGGTCAGTGTAGCTGTATGTCACCTTCACTTACACGTGTATGTGGCTTTTTTGTATGATAAGGTGACTAGACATCCCCGATTTAGGGAGGCAGTCCCCGGCTGCAAAATGTCCGTAGATGTGTCCCTGTGTTCAAAATTGAGCCCCAGGCCCAACTCCAGACTCCAAAGTTTGTTAACATACTGACATCACTGTCATGTGAGTGAAATCAGTAACACTTTCTGTTCAATTTGTAGATTCAATCCCACTCTGTACCTCTTTTGTGACCTATCATTCTCTCTCTCTGTCCGTCTCTAATAACCACCTCATACCTGACCTGTCCACCTAGCTCCTCATACATGACCCATCTACTTACTACCTTTTACCTGACCTTTCCACCTACCACCTCAAATCTGACTTGTCCAGCTACCTCCTCACTCCTGACTCATCCACCTATCTCCTCATACCTGACCTGTTCTCCAACCTCCTGGTTAATTGATTCAGGCTTGACTTCCTGTGTATTAATGCTTGGTTAGAGGAATTGACATTTGCAGTACATTTGTCTAAGGAGCATCCCTCATTCTTATCTATCCACATGCTGAGAGTGTATGGTTCCCTGGCTTGATACCTTTGGAGGAGTTCGATTCCATAGATACCCCACAAGGGAAGGTCTGCCTGATCCAGGATTTTGGTCGCTATCACCAGCTGAGCATGGGTTTTGGAGGCGATGTCTAGTGGTCCGGTTATACCTTGATGATTATCAAGTTACAGGCTTATCTAAGCTTGCCCTCTGGTAAGCGCATCACTAGAGCGGTGGTGGATTAAGGTCACTTGGTGGATTTCCTTTCACATTCACTTTTTTGGAGATCATATGTCACAAAAAATTTTTTGTCACCATCACTTTTAGTCATAAATGGACTTTAATTTATGAACATTTATTTTCTTTTTACACAGATTATTGATCAATATTTTTTGTGTTTTTTGTGGTTTCATTCAAATTATCACTTTTAGCGCGGCTTTTCCACTGTATATAATTGATTCATCCACCTAAATCCTCATAACTGACCCATCCAGGTACCTCCGCATACCTGACCTGTCTGCCTATCTCCTCAAGCCTGGCCTGTTCATCTACCTCTGTATACCTGAACCATCCACATATCCCCTCATAAGGCCCCTTTCACACTGGGGTGGTTTGCAGGCGCTATTGCGCTAAAAATAGCGCCGGCAAACCGACCCGAAACAGCTGTTGCTGTGTCTTCCGTGTGAAAGCCCGAGGGCTTTCACACTGAAGCGGTGCGCTTGCAGGAAGCTGAAAAATGTCCTGCAAGCCACATCTTTCGTGAGCTGTAGGAGCGGTATATTTACCGCTCCTATAGCGCCCCTTCCCATTGAAAACAATTGGGCAGCGCTCCAAACCCGCCCGCAAAACGCCGATGCAGCAGCGGTTTGCGGGCGGTAATAACCCTTTTTCGGCCGCTCGCGGGGGTAAAAAACCGCCCCGCTAGCGGCTGAAATGCGCCGCTAAAACGACAGTAAAGCGGCGCTAAATATAGCGCCGCTTTACCGCCAGCGTCCCCAACGCCCCAGTGTGAAACCAGCCTAACTGACTCTGTGCGTTACTTACTTTTAACTAGGGATGAGGTTCAGGTTCAGACCAAAGTAGAATCCTTTTCGAACCATTATCCAGGCATGTTGCCTGGATAGCCAGGAAAGGGAGGGAAAAGAGAGCATGCAGCCCCCCTTCCTGTACCATACCAGACCACATTCCATTCAACATGGGGGGTTACCTTGAAAGGGAAGGGGAGAGAGAGGTGGCAAAGCACCCCTTGCAATTGCACCCTTGTCCCAATGTTGGGAGGGATGGGCCTGTGAAAACAAAGCATTTAGTGGATGCAGCCATACATTCTGGATAAACTGCAGTTAGCAGGAAAACTATACATTTTGCATCATATAAACACGTGCTTGATAAGAATGTGAAGCCACCTGTCCAAAAGTTGAAGTTGAACCATAAATAGGTCTATGTGGTAATAATTCAAAGCACACTAGCAAATTTACCAAGAAATGACTCGGAAATAATAAATAGAGGTTATGGACAGTCCTAAAGCCCTGATTCAAAGCCTGTTGAAAATATTGTAGGGGGATTTTGAAACGAGCATGTAAGGAAACCAACAAACATCCTGCAACTGAAAGAATTTTGCATTGAGAAGTTCTTAAAAACTTAACTGAAAAGTGTCAGAGACTGTGGGCAGTTAAATAAAATGCCTGCAACAAGTAATTTTTGTTAAAGGAGGCAATATGAGCGTTTGATGCCAAGGGTGTACTTACTTTTTCCACATTACACCATTACATCTATTGAACTTTTTATACATTTATTCTCATGTATTTATTTGAGTATATTACCATTATTTGTAGGGACTGTTTGGATAAAGATCTAATGATTGCCTGTTCAAATATGCTAAAATATTTGGCAGATTCCATGGGATGTGTTTTATTTTTCACATGACTCTAGATGTTTGTAGCTGAGGTTCCACTGTATTGAAATAAAACACAGTAATTACCTGCTTTAAAAATAAAATATAAATGTCCCCCAAAGTAAATCAAACATCAACCACAGGGTCCAGTAAGGTAATCCAAATCAATCACGAGGTTCAGTGATGTAATCCACATCAATCATGATGACCTGTCACTTCCTGATCTAAACAGGCCACACTCCCACCACTAAATGTCAGTTTCCTGGCTGTATTAATACCGCCTGGAACCCTGGTTTGACATCATTAACCTAATTTCATCAATAACATACTTACATACTTAAAGTAAGTGCATTCAAACATCGCAGATATTTGATTCTAGCTTTTCATAACTAAATCTGCAATGTTTGTATTTGTGAATTTACCATTCCCCCCAAATTTGAACAGCAACGCTATTTATTCATCAGTTGACAAAATACACAATGCACAATACTTGAAGATCATTTTATAGTAGCTGCTTTTAAAATGCTGCCCTATTTCATTGTGATAACTGCCATCTGTGCTGTGTATTTTAAATACTATAATACTTATATGTATTTTAAACCCCTGGTTTTTTAAGTACTGTCCTCAGCAGGAAAAAAAAACACAAAAAAAAAAAAACACATTTAATCATCAATTAAACTAATCTGTACAAATCTGATCAGCGTAGATAATTGATAGGTTGCTATGGGTTACATTATATTTGTAGCTTTTCATCACATCACACGGATAGCGCAGAGAAACACTTGTCTTTTCCTTTATGTTGTAATTCTCAGAATGTGTTCTTGTTAAGTATGCTGTCAAGAGTAACTTAGTAAGATTTGTGTGTGATGGGATTTAATGTGAAACACTGGAAAACTGTAATCATATCATGTCTATTGGTCACACTGTGTTAAAGGATCATTTGTTGGAGAGCACAGGTTATGACAGGTAGAAGTGTAGATGCCTAGCAACAAACTACCCCTTGATGCTCTGTTAGATATAGACAGTTACTTTAGCCAACATGCAAATTAACTCTGTCATTCTAAACACATTTTAGTAAACCTGTAAATAATAATAAAAAAAAATGCACATAAAGCATTATTATCACACATGATTATAACTCTTGATGTGTTACAAAGTTTCATGTGTTATTAACACTTGAAAATGTTCTTTGTGATTTTAACACCTGATTTACAAAGTTTTTTTTTACAGGTAAGAAATATACTGTAATATAATATAAAATATTAATATTTTTTTAACATGCAGAAATGTAAAAATAAAAACATTCAACATACATGTATATAACATTTTTTTTGTTTAATTATAAAATTAAGTTTTGGATTGTGTAAATTATTTTAAATGTTAGCTGGGGTACCGTAACAGGGATGAGTGAAAAGATCATCACACCAAACCATAGTGGTGGCCCAAGATGCTTTGCTTGAGGGTAATGTTGGCCTTATAATTTGTGATCTGTGCCATTTTGACATCGGTGGACCTCTCTTATTCTACCTGTCTATAGCAGCCAGCAAGGATGGGTGAAGGAATTGGCCAAATCCCCAGTATAAAAATCTATTATATGCTTATAAATAAGCATGCAAAAACATGTTGCCATTGTATGTGTCTTATAGAGGGTCAATGATGGGATAGATTAGTGGGTGCTTAGGTAGGTCTTTGTCATTTTTAACATCAGTTACAGAGTATTAGACTGAAAGAGCTGTTTTCATGCTCTTTTTGCCATGTTTTTCTCATTCTCCAGCCCTGTTATCAAATCGCCAAAATAGCATAATGTGCCAGCCACATAACTATTCTGCAATCAAAGTTGCCTGGTCACACCTATGCATTTTTTTAGTGCATTTTCAGTTTTGCAGAAACACACTACTGTCCATTTAACATGGTTTCCTATGGATGTAGTTCTCATCTGTGCATTTTATGGAACGGGCCAAGGGATTTTTTTCTGTTTTTTGGTTCCATAGACTTCAATGGATCAAAAATGTGTATCGCAAAATGCACCCGCAAAATGAAAACTGAAATCTGCATAGGTGTAAACCAGGCCTAAATCCTTAAGGTTTCTTGGCTATCGCTTGGCAACTTTAAGTTTGAGTTCCCTCCATACATTTTTTGCAGCTGGAACTCCGCTTTAAGGTTTCTTGGCGGTCTCTTGGCAACTGGAACTTTCATCTCACTCCATAAATTTTCTATAGGATTACGGTATGGAAACTGACTAGGCCACTCCCTGACCTTAATGTGCTTCTTCTTGAGACACTCTTTTGTTGCCTTGGCGGTATGTTTTGGGTCATTGTCATGCTGGAAGATCCATCCACGACCCATCTTCAGTGTTCTGGCTGAGGGAAGAAGGTTCTCATCCAAGCTTTTACAATACATGGCCATGTCCATTGGCCCCTCAATGTGTCAGACAAACAGTCCCAAAGCATCATGTTTCCACCTCCGTGCTTGACTGTAGGGATAGTGTTTTTAGGATCGTAGTCAGCATATTTCTTCTTCCAAACATGGCGAGTCGAGTTAATGCCAAAGAGCTCAATTGTAGTCTCATCTGACCACAGCACTTTCTCCCAATCTTTCTCTGAATTATTTAGATGTTCATTGACATGACTGTACATGTGCCTTCATGGGGAGGGGGGATTGCAATACATGTTCAAGCTGGCCAAGGATGTCAAAGTGAGCCTTATTTGGCCAGTCCCAATTCTTAGTCATTGTGCAAAATACCAAATTCTTACTTGCTTATAGCATATTTTATTGGACATATAGGGATTGATTTACCAAAGCTGCAGAGTGCAAAATGAGACTCACTTCTGCATTGAAACCAATCAGCTTCCAGGTTTTACTGCCAAAGCTTAGTTGAGGTTAGAAGCTGATTGGTTTCTATAAGCCTGATTTAGCACTCTCCAGCTTTAGTAAATAAACCCCACAGTGCCAATATGGGGCAAACTGACAAAGGTGAAGGTGAACTACTGACTCAGGTCACTGATTTGAATAGTACAATAAAAATGTATTAAAAAAATAGAACGCTGGATAGCTGCACTCCAAAAAAGTTCACCTTTTTAAAAAATGAATATGAAAGCATCACAGGGCAATACAGACTAACTGCACAGCCACTGACGTGTTTCACACCAGATATGGGGCTATATGAATAAGCCCTGTGATGCTTTGATATTCATTTTTTTAATAAAGGTGAACTTTTTTGGAGTGTGGCTATCCAGCGTCCTATTTTTCCATTATCTCTGTTGCAAACAGAGCCAGCACCCTGCCTGATTGCGGAGACAGCTGTTCTTAGGAGAGGTGATCACTTTGGAGCGGTGCACTCCCATGTTTCACAATAAAAATTAAGAAGGGATGTTTGTGCTCAAATCCAGCATAGACACCTCTGTTTTACTTTGCAGTTGGCCAGCTTGAACATATATACAGACATGTATATACATGCAATATAAATGGAAGGGCCTGGAAAACTCACTGTAAAATGTACCTCATCCCGATTTAAATGATGATTGGGGGAAGGGGAAATAGAGATAGGGGATTATAACGGTACTGATGTAATGAAGGAAGAACACTCGTGATTTTTTGTTAAAAAATTACAAAAACATTTATTAGATAGAAGAATATATAAATCAATGTATAATACAAAAGGGAAATGATAGACAAGGTGGTTCAGACAACATGAGGTCCACTGATGGACAGGGGAAAAAAGGGCCTCATTGTTGGCTAAAGCACCATAGATAATCTAGCATCTTTACAAACAAATATGGAGATCTATACAGGTGTAGATCAAGGGTACAGTTTTGTTCTCAGATGTAGACGACCAACATGTTTCGCCAAGCATTGGCTTCTTCAGGGTCACTAAGACAGTTTGTACCCAAATAAGTAAGTCTAATAAATATAAAAGAGACATTAGTAATGTATAATCGCAAAAAAGTATATATACCACAGTTTGAGCAGTGTTTACATTGCAATTTAAAATAAGCTGTTCCTCACCCAGACCCCCAGTAAGAACCGCAATAAAGCACATTCGCATAGCGACACATACCGTCAGACCAAGAATCAGGGCCAGATCAGCACCACTTATAAGGTCGAGTATAGATGCCAAAAAGAAAAGGGACTGCAGGGGGCGTATATAAAACCTGATGAGAAAACAGTAGGTTGTGTTGTAATAGTTAAATTAGGCTGGCTTCACATTATTTGAATGCCAGCGCGTGGCAATTATAGCCCATAAATAGAGAAAACACTTACCAAGTAAGAATAAACCAAAGGTATAAGAGGCGCCAGAATTTGGAGATAGGTACGAAGTTTGTATAAGTAATATATTTGTGAATACTGTAACAGAGGGAAAGAAAAACATCCTTATACTAAATTGCAAAGAGAGCCAGATAGTGATTGATTTTGATTGTATCAGCTACTTACTCATCCAGCCAAATAAGGCAGAGATGTGGATAGATAAGGCAGAAAGCCTAAGGTTGTTTTAAGGTATTGCTGTCCAGGAATAATGTAGCCCGTCCAGGAGCAAAGATAGAAAAACTTCTGTATAAAAAGACAGTGCCAGATAAGTATAGGCTCAAGGTTAAAAGACAAACGGAAGAGAGGATGATAAAAAGCTGACCTTTTGTAACAGAAATCCAAATGTACTGGCGCCTCAGGATCCAACACCGAACGGTGTGGATATGCAGGTTATATATGCCCCCCACACCTGACCACGATGGCTCATGATCAGGCGGCGGGCGAAAAATACCTTGTGCGCATGCGCGGGAGCGGATGCGCCACATTGGCCTACAATACCCATGATTCCCGTTAGAGGATGCGCGCGCAGCACACAGCGCTCGTACCACTCGGGGATTAAGCCAAAGAAAGCCGCTCAGAGGATGTATTGTGTACTGCGGTCAGATAGCGGGAGTGTCAGCAGACAAACAGCGCTAATGACAGTCAGAAAACCACATTGGTTAAATGCTGTGTATCATTGGAGATGGATAGATGGGGCTGTAAGTTACTAGATCCAATTAGTAAGGGGTATCTAAGGCCAAGTTAAGAGGTAAAAAAGGGTTAGGTGGGAACCAACCTAACCCTTAGGTGCCCATACAGAGCCAATACTAATGGGCACTAACAAGACAAGACGGTGTACCGGGGTGTATGTATCCGGACAGGTGATGGCCCGACTCATGAATCGCAAGCAGAGCGCTGATGGAAAAAAGGGGAAAATCACTGGAGGAAAGATAAAGGAGGAAGTAACAGCCGGTAACCCCAAATATCCCCATACATAAAGGGGTAACTAAGTGACTAGCAATGAACAGTACCCAATGGTGCATGCATCACATTTTGTAAAAAAAACCTGGGTTTATATATCAAAATCAATTATACAAATAAAGAACAGAGGAAAGGAAGAAAAAAGGGGAAAGTACCCATAGTTATAGGTAATCATTGGGTACAAAGGTTATAGAAATTATTAAAACAGTTAATTAGAATACTGAAGCAGTAATCATATATTAAGCTTGAAATGAGAAGGATTTTTTAATTGGGTATTTAGGGCCCAGAACGGGAAAGGCATATGGTTACATAGTTACCGGGGTGACCTAGAGAGCTCACTACAGACAAATGACATGAACAAAGGATGAAGCAACGGTGGAAGTCCAAAAGGAAGAATAATATAGAGCCAATCAGGCAGGATAATCGTAATGTATTACCAAAAGCTGGCTAATGTAGCATAGTAATTTTAATTGCAACACAGCAATGGAAAAGTAATATACAGAACAGTCAGATAAATTATAAAAACGGTTTAAAGCTGATATGCTCATTGAGGCCTGGGAAAAAGGTGGCATTAAGGTTATGTATCCATTTGGTCTCAAGTTGTAAGAGTTTTTCGTCTATGCCTCCACCTCTAATGTGCGTTACGACATGTTCAAGTGCCGAAAAACGCATACAGAGGGGGTCAAAATTATGTGCCAGGCCAATGTGTCTATTGATTGCCGTGGTAGTTATGCGTTTATAGGTAGGTTTGATATGGTCACGAATACGAACTTAAAATGGTTGTTTAGTTTTCCCAATATAAAAACAGCCACAAATACATGTGGCTAAGTAAACTATACCTATGGTCCTACAATTAACATGGTGCATAACCTGATGAGAACATCCATTAGGTAATTGGGTAGTTTTGGAGTTCATGATGAATTGACAGATATCACAAGATCCACATGAAAAAGTACCATTTTCTCGACGTATTTGAGTTACACGTGGAGAGTGATGGCTTTTGGTAAGGCGATCTCTGAGAGAGGGGCATCTTTTGTAAGTAATATCAGGGCGTTCACCAATGAATTTACTTACTGTGGGGTCAGCTAGAAGCAATGGCCAAAAATTAACGATTTCTCTAATCTGGGTATGCATGGAGGAGAAGCGGGTGATTAATCTCACCGGCTGAGTGTTAGACCTATCTTTATTGGTGTGTATCAATTTTGATCTTTCGAGATTCTTGACCTTATTAAAGGAGAGTTTAAGTAAGGCATGGCTATAACCTCTATATTTAAGTCTATGATAGAGTTCATTAGAGGCTTTAAAAAAATCAACATCAGACGTACAGTTTCGTCTGATCCTGAGATCCTGAGATTTTGGCATCTATACTCGACCTTATAAGTGGTGCTGATCTGGCCCTGATTCTTGGTCTGACGGTATGTGTCGCTATGCGAATGTGCTTTATTGGGGTTCTTACTGGGGGTCTGGGTGAGGAACAGCTTATTTTGACTTGCAATGTAAACACTGCTCAAACTGTGGTATATATACTTTTTTGCGATTATACATTACTAATGTCTCTTTTATATTTATTAGACTTACTTATTTGGGTACAAACTGTCTTAGTGACCCTGAAGAAGCCAATGCTTGGCGAAACATGTTGGTCGTCTACATCTGAGAACAAAACGGTACCCTTGATCTACACCTGTATAGATCTCCATATTTGTTTGTAAAGATGCTAGATTATCTATGGTGCTTCAGCCAACAATGAGGCCCTTTTTTCCCCTGTCCATCAGTGGACCTCATGTTGTCTGAACCACCTTGTCTATCATTTCCCTTTTGTATTATACATTGATTTATATATTCTTCTATCTAATAAATGTTTTTGTAATTTTTTAACAAAAAATCACGAGTGTTCTTCCTTCATTACATCAGTACCATTATAATCCCCTATCTATATTTCCCCTTCCCCCAATCATCATACATGCAATATATTTGAACTAACAATCCCTGTTTTTATGCAAAAGTTTATTTTGTATCACCTCCCCCTCCATTTAGATTATAAGCTCCATGTGCAGAGCCCTCCTTTTTCTTCTATATACATCCTGTATAATCATAATAGTGATGTAAGGTCCTGTACACACTATAGGATTTTCTGACAACAAAATCCATGTTTTTTTTTCTGACGGATGTTGGCTCCAACTTGTCTTGCATACACACGGTCATACAAAGTTGGTTGGAAATTCCGAACTTCAAGAACACAGTGACGTACAACACGTACAACGAGCCAAGAAAAATTAAGTTCAATAGTCAGTGCTGCTCTTCTGCTTGATTCTGAGCATGCGCGGCACTTTGTGCATCGGAATTGTGTAAACATGATCTGAATTTACGACAACGGATTTTGTTGTCGGAAAATTAGAGAACCAGCTCTCAAATATTGGGTGACAAAAATTCCAATGGAAAATGTCCGATGGAGCCTACACACGGTTCGGAATTTTCGACAACAAGCTCCTATCAAACATTTTCTGTCGGAAAATCATATCATGTGTGCTGGGCATTATTCCCCTGTAAACATGATCGGACATTGATCGGACATTCCGACAACAAAATCTATAGGTTTTTTTCCAACGAATGTTGGCTCAAACTTGTCTTGCATACACACAGTCAAACAAATATTGTCGGAAATTCCGAACGTCAAGAATGCGGTGACGTACAACACGTACGACGAGCCAAGAAAAATGAAGTTCAATAGCCAGTGCGGCTCTTGTTGGATTTTGTTGTTGGAAAACGGATTTTGTTGTTGGAAAATTTGAGAACCAGCTCTCAAATTTTGTGTGACGGAAATTCCGATAGAGCCTACACACGGTCGGAATTTCCAACAAAAAGCTCCCATCGAACATTTTCCGTCTGACAATTTGACCGAGTGTACAGGGCATTAGAGTGCATAGCAGTGTTCAGAGGGTTAATTCAGAATTTTGCAGAGTAAGCACATCTTCCTTGCCCATCCCATGGTGTAATCACTCCAAGTCGCAGTTTTCTCTTTGTACAATGCTTATATCCTGCACTAGAGCCCAGTCATATTTTCTTACTCATTATCTCTTCAGTGACTAGTTGCTGACCAACCCTATGTAGTTCTTCTGAAGCTATATCAGAGAACTCCACTGCTGACAATATTGCTGCCACCAATCGGAAGTGTCAATGTCATGCCGGCAGTGGACCCCAGAGGACCACACTGGTTGTAAATCAGGGAGGTGCGGAGGCTTGGGAACCAAATGTCCCATGACTATGGGTTTACTGTATGTCAGTAGAAAGGGATTTTTTTGTTATACCCAGAGTTGGACTTTAAACATTGATGCTACACCTTACATGCACATATCTCTCTCACAAGCATCTTTGTCAGAAAAAATAAAAGTTATAGTCAATCCAAGGCTTCCACTGAATCAAGAGAACAAAGTTACATAGAGCCATGTTCCTTCTTTACTTTATTATTTGTTTTTCTTGTGATTTTGATAATATATTATTTGATATAATGTAAATATCAGACTTTTATTTTGTTTATCAGATTTTTGTTGTGATTGTAAATAGATATTTGTATTACTTTATTATAAATTAAATTCATAAAAACAACATTTACAAGAAAAGAAAAGTTGTAAAAAAAATGTATCTTTTGGATGTAATACATAAATACAAGACAGAAAGCTTTATTGTAATCTTCTCCTATTAAACTTGAAGTTTTTGATGACCATTGTATACATTTGATGCACTGTATCAATGGTGGTCATACAGACAGCTGCACCCTCAAGTCCAATTCAGATGACTCAAAAGAGACATCAGGGATGTACCATTAGCATTTTATTGCGTCTTTGAATGAAACCTGTACTGAGAAAAAATATGTAGGCTGTAGTTGAAGTTTTTATAATGCTAGTTCCATTACAGATTGATTGGCCCACTGGTTGCACTGTTAAACTCTTCTATACATTTGGGGAAGACAAAGGTCAGGCAGGGAGAGCCAGATGCCTAATGGTGACACAACAAAAGAGGAGAGTGATGTATGGTGCTATACCTTTTGTCATCACCAGCATGACACAGGCAATAAGGTTGTGATTACAGCAGCCAAATTCAGTATAGCCAGCTTGTCTGATCACTGTTTGAAATGTCTTAAATTTTTTTTCCATAAAACATTTTCTGCAATCTGTGCATAAATGTCAAATATGTTGTTTTTATCTCAAACCCACAAAAGGTAGCTTTATGCCTAGGGATATTTGTTGTAGAGGGATTAACAAATACATTTAGGGCTTACCTACCAACAGTCTTGATTTACTGTTCTATATTGGTATTATCCACTCCATAAATGTTGTTCGAAGTGGGTTGGTTGTTTTCTTTGGGCATTGGAACCCTAACTTGTTGCATTATTATAAATATGACCCAGTTTGTCTGTTTATTCATCTGGTCAGATGCTCTCTTCGAAAACTGGAACCCTGACATGCTTTTTCCTCTTTATATATTCTATTTAGTGAAATTCTCTAGAAATGTTGGTGTCAGTTATTTTATTTGTGGACTGAAGTCCTGTCTTGCTGCTCCTCAGGCATGGGATAGCCCATTTTGTGAACTCCTCTAGCAAGGTGTTGATTCTTTTGCTTGTAAATTTGAGTTCTGAATTGCTACTATAGCTGACGTGACTCACTTTGAGACTTTTTTTTTTTCAAAAAAGACTGTACTTTTTTGTAAGCTGGAATCCCGAGTTGATACTCTGCCCTGGTATTGTTCGCTTAATTAATTTCAGTGAAAAAATATCAGTTCTTTCTAGGCACTGGACACGATGGTCATGGCTTATCTTGACTGCTTCATGGATCCTAGAAACATACTTGAGGACTTGACTATCACATCCCATAAGGTGGGAGGGTTTTTCCATATTTTAGTGATGTTAAGTTTAGCAGCCAGTAGGATATGAGTAGTTACATGTTGTGTTGAATGTTTCCATTTTGTGGAGTGCTAGGCTGGGAGAAGGTATGATAGAAATTTGGGTGACTTTGGATATGAGTTTAAATGTGGATGTTCAAAACGCTGTAAATTTAGGGCACCCCCAGAAGGTATGAAGGAGGTCACATTGTCTCCAGCATAGTTTAGTTGTGGAGTGGTTAAACCGAGAAACTCAGTCTGGGGTCAAGTACCGTATCTGAGTAGCAATTTGATGGAGAGTTCCCAGAGGGTGGAGCAACTGGTGACTTTAGTGGCATTGCAGGCTTTGGTCCATTGTTTGTCAGTATATGTGCATCTTAGATCATTTTCCAATTTGAGTAGATTTAGTAAAGGTGCATTTTTGTTGTAGAAGAGCATGATCCCCTTGTTTTGGGGTGTACTGGCGGTGTAAAATGCTGGATACAGTATTTTGCAGAGCCATAAAGAGTGTTGAGTGTTGCAATGTTTCGTAAGAATGTATTTATATAGATCTGAGTTTGGGAGGAGAAAGTTTTTTTTTTGGAGTGTAGGAAAGGGAGTGACCTTGTCAAATATGTCATTGATATATTTTATACCTTTCAATTGTCAGGATGTAAAGGGTAATGTAAATGTAAATTGTAGATGTAAATCCATAATTTGATGTAGCGCTGAAATAGGGATCTTCAAGGTGGTGGAGTGAGGGTAGGAGTGGGTCGATTGAATCAATGTTTTCCAATCTTTAATCAAAGCTTGACAGCTGGTGGGAGGTATATGTGTAGGGATTCTAGCTCCCAGTGGTATGCTAACGAGCCTGGGATATAGAGAGTCTCCTGGTATGTAGGATGCTTCTATAGTTCCCCAAATTGTAGTAGGAGAAGGTAGAAGCCATTCTTTAAGTTGTGTGAGTATAGAAGCTAGGTAGTAGTCAACAGTTGATATATCCTGTTCCCCCTACTGAACAATGTTATGAGCTTCGCATGAGCGCAGCAAGATTTTTTTCCCTGCCATATGAATCTGGAAATAATAGATTGTAGTGATTTAAGGTAGGTGGCATTGGAATTGGTAGTGTTCTGAACAGATAGAGAAGTTGGGGTAAGTATAGCACTTTGAATGCCGCCAGCCTTCCTATCCAGGAGAATTAAAATGTTGCTAAGTTGTTAAGATCTTGTTGTAGTTTGGTGCAAAGTTGTATATAATTGGTTTGGAATAGAATTTTAGTGGAAATTGTTAATTGTATCCCTAAATAAGATATATTATCGTCTGTCCACACATAGGGGTAGTTTTGAAGGAGGTTGCTAGATGTTGCGTTCATACCTAAGTTAAGGATAGAGGATTTTGTGTCATTTACTTTATAATAAAAGACTTTGCTGAACCAGGAAAGTGTCTTTTGTACTGCAGGTAGTGAGGTTGGGGGATTGGTAATCATTAAAATGGTATTGTCTGTGAATAGGCTGATCTTGTGGTCTTGTGTGTTGATGGGGATTAGGGATGAGCCGAACACCCCCCTGTTCGGTTCGCACCAGAACCTGCGAACAGACCTAAAGTTCGTGTGAACTTTAGAACCCTATTAAAGTCTATGGGACTCGAACATTCAAAATCAAAAGTGATAATTTTAAAGGCTAATATGCAAGTTATTGTCATAAATGCTTCTCCTGGACCCCAGAGAAGAGATCACCCTAATGATATGCTAATATGCAAGTTATTGTCATAAATGCTTCTCCTGGACCCCGGAGAAGAGATCACCCATCGCTGGTTACCAAGAGTGGATTACCACCGCTGGAATCTTTTTTTTTTTTTTTTAATAAAGGACTTTTCCCAATGGTGTCTGTGTGTTTTTTTAACTATTTTTTACTTTCTTTGTGAAATGGTAGGGGTACTTTTGTACCCCCTTACCATTTCAAACGGGGGGGGCGGGATCTGTGGGTCTCCTTGTTAAAGGGGGCTTCCAGATTCTGATAAGCCCCCTGCCCGCAGACTCCCACAACCACCAGCCAGGGTTGTGGGGATGAGACCCTTCTCCTCATCAACATGGGGACATGGTGCTTTGAGGGGTCACAGACCCCCAAAGCATATTCCCAATGTTGAGGGCATGTGGCCTGGTATGGTTCAGGAAGGGGGGGCGCTCTCTGGTATGGGGTCTGGTATGGATATTTAGGGGGAACCCCACGTCATTTTTTTTTTAAATTTGACCCGGGATTCCCCTTAATATCCATACCAGACCTGAAGGGCCTGTTAATTGAATTTGGGGGGAACCCCGCGCTTTTTTTTTTCATCAATGACTTTCAATGACTAAATCAAAAATGTAGGAATTCAGAATAAACTTGACAACAATCCAAATCCCAACCACTGCGCCTTAGATCGCTAAGTACTCTAAAAACTATAGCAGCCACTTAAATTAGAATATATATAAGGGGGAATCAAACCGTAGTCCTGATTGGACTGAAGCCTGAAAGGTAGCGCTCAAACCAACTAAATAAAATCTAAACTAATATTACAAAAAATAGAAAAATAACAATCATAAAATAAAATATAAGTAGTGTACACTCCCACGTGATGAGTGAATCAAAATAAAGTGATCATAATGAAAAATATATATATAAAATATTTCAATAATAATATTTTCAATAGTGACTTCAAAAAAAATATATATTTAAAGAGTGCCACAGTGTTCAAATAGTGTTCCAGCAAGAATAATTTTTTGAAGATATAACAAAAAAGTCACGCTCCTTTGACAAAGCAATGTGTCTTCTCAAAATAATTTTCAATCGCTCTTCTTAACTTTCACCACACCGTTGTGCTCAAATGTGACCACTCCCATAGGAAACTCACTCACCAAAAATTATTGCCCACACTTTCGTGTCAGGCAAACACGCTTAAAGGATCTCAAACAATCAATCGGTGATTTTCCAGTATTATCCACTCAGTGTAATCATGGTAATCCACATGTAAAATGAAAGAGTGCTCCAATAGTGTAATTCAGTAAATTTATTAAAAGGCACACATCACAAGCTTCAATCCATTCACTCACATTTAAAACGATATAAATCAGCAGAAATGAATCTCAGTATACCCCAGCAGATTCCACTCCAATATTTCAAAGACACTGCAATTCCACTTTAAAGCATATAAATGGCGATTGGTTACGGCGGACCCGAGGTGTGTGTGACAGCGCAGTCTTAGTCTCACCCTCTCCCATCCACCAGTATCTCAACTGCCTCTGTATTCCACCGTCTCTTATTCATGAATAAGTCCCTATGTGACGAAACATGTCGGGGTGTGGTTAAGCGGCATTCACCTGCAGTGATCACTAGCTTTTTTGCCAAACAGAGAGACGGTGGAATACAGAGGCAGTTGAGATACCAGGGGACATGTATCAATGCAAAAAAAAAAAATTTTTTTTAAATTTTGGTTCGGGGTTCCCCTTAATATTCATACCAGACCCAAAGGGCCTGGTAATGGACTTGGGGGGGGGGGGGGGGGCGTGGGGAGATCCCATGCTCTTTTTTCAATGATTTTTATCTATATTGCCGAGACCCGACAATTCATTACAGCCACGATCAACTTGCATATAAGCCTTTACAATTAACACTTTTGATTTTTCATGTTAATGTCCCATAGACTTTAAGGGTGTTCCGGCGGCTTTGGAATTTGCCACACTGCATATTGTTTGGTGTTCGCAGAACATCTGAACAACCAAAGTTCGGCCCAAACTTATGCTCGGGCCGAACCGTTCGCCCATCCCTAGTCACTACAAG
The DNA here is from genome assembly GCA_028564925.1 of Lithobates sylvaticus. Lineage (NCBI taxonomy): Eukaryota > Metazoa > Chordata > Amphibia > Anura > Ranidae > Lithobates > Lithobates sylvaticus. Next base: position 158,779,038 of record CM053033.1, read on the forward strand.
TGCACTTAACATTTCAGATGGGAAAGAGGAAGAGGGGCAAGCGTTGTTGTACACCTTACATAGGAGAGTTGCTAGGATGTGCTGTGATTTTTTGTAATATTCCCCAGTGAACCCATCTGGGCCCCCGTGATTTGAAGTTGGGTAATTTGTGAATTACTTGTAGGATTTCTGGAATGGTGAAGGGTTCGTTAAGGGCAGAGACTTATTGCTGGGATAGAGAGGGAAGATTAATGTGGTTGAGGAAAGCTTGGATTTCCTCGTGGGAGGGTTGGTGGGTACCTTGTTCGTCTTGGATATTATAGAGACGACTGTAGTATAGGCTAAACGTGTCTGCGATGTCTTGGGGTTTGAGGATTTTTTCATTGGTAATTAGGTGGTAAAGGTGGTGTATTTTTGATTTAAGGTGTTGCCCTTTAATTCTTGATGCCATAGCTCTCCCTGCTTTATTACCCATGGAATACATTTTAGATTTAAGTTTCCTTTGGGCTTTTTCAAATGATTCTAGTAATAGAAATTTGAGTTCTTGTCGTAGGGAAAAGATTTTAGCTTGGAGAGATAATGAAGGGTTTGGTCTGTTAAGGGATTCTGAAGCTGATATATCAGCAGTAAGTTTGTCTAAGCACTGCGTCCTCTTTTTCTTTGCTCTAGATCCTAATTGGATAAAGATCCCCTTAATTACAGCCTTGTGAACATTCCACACTGTCGCTGGGTCCTTCACTGAGTTAGAGTAAAGGGAGAAACAATCTTCTAGATGTTTTGAGAGCATAGCAGCATATGTGGGATCCTGTAAGAGGAAATTATTGGCTCACCACAAATAAGTGTTGGGATGGGAAGGTTTCCTCAATAAAGTGATGCTAACGGGGTCTGGCCAAGTGACAGTGTGGATGGTGGAGGCCGATATTGTCTTTAATAGCCATTATTTATCTGTTACAAAGAGATATATCCATGAGTAGGTGTTGTGACGCGGGGAGAGATATGTGTAATTCAGTTTGTCAGCATGACAACATCTCCACACGTCATACAATTCATTGGAAGCTATACATTTTTTTAAATGGTGATTCATGTCTCTTAGGACCTGAAGTTGTGTCCATTCTGTTATCAGGTACCAGATTGAAGTTTCCACATAGTAAGAGATGGCCTTGTTGGCCTTGTCTTTCGCCTTCCTAACAACTTTTTTCAGGAATATCATTTGGCGATGGTTAGGAGCATAGAGGGATGCTAGCGTATATTGAGTATTGTCAATAGAGCACAGTAATATGATAAAACGACCTTCTGGGTCTGCAATGCATTTATGCAATTGAATTGTGACAGTGTCTCGAGTAGCTATAAGCACTCCTCTTTGTTTCTTTGTAAAAGAGGATTAGAATATTTGGGGAAAGTTTTTGTGGTGACATGGAGGTGATGTTGCTTGTTCAAAGTGAGTCTCTTGTATGCAAAGAACGTTGCATTTAAGCGATAAGGCTGTTTTCCACATTGAGGCTCGCTTGGCTGGATGGTTGAGGCCTTTTGCGTTGAGTGAAAGTATGTTAAAAGTCATGTTCTGTAGTTGGAGGACTGTGTACTGTAGAGGAAAAACTTAAGTTTTGAGGACTTGTGGAGGGTGGATTCCCGGGTGGTGGAGAGGTGGTCCCGGGATGCCCCTTGGTGGAGGAGGTCCAGGAGTGACGTACAGTAATACCTCGGATTGCGAGTAACGCGGTTAACGAGCGTTTCGCAATACGAACTATTATTTTTTTAAATCCTGACTAGGTTTGCGAGCGTCGTCTCACAAAACGAGAAGAGGTACGGGGGCACTGTGACACTCGGAGCTGCTCAGATGCACTCGGATGCACTTAGAGCCTCTCCGAGTGTTTGCGAGTGCATTAGAGCGGCTCTGATCGGTTTCTGAGTGTTTCCGAGTGTCTCCGGCACCCCCCACCTCTGGCCACATGCAGACCTGCATAGGATAGAAGTCACTGTGGAACAAATTATCTGAGTTTCCTTTGACTTCTATGAGAAAACTCGCTTTGATATACAAGTGCTTTGGATTACAAGCATTCTTCTGGAACTAATTATGCTCGTAATCCAAGGTACCACTGTATTGGGAATGTCCAGGTGATAAGCTGTGATGTGGAGAGGAAAGACGTTATTCACTTAATACTAATGGAATTTGTAGTGGATGGTTCAGGTAGGTGCTGCAGGCTATATACTGATGAAGTTAATGTTCTGCAAGGAGAAATGAAAAATAAAAGGAACAAACTCGTAATACAATTGTCAGCAGTGTAGAACTCTAATGCCGCGTACACACGTGCAGACTTTTGCCGGCGGACCTAGTCCAGCGGACAATCCGCCGGACTTTCCAGCTGGGTCCGCCGGACTTTCCGAGCGTGTGGACTTGCCCACACACGCCCGGACTTCTCCGGCGGACAATCCGCTGGACAAAGTCCGCGGGACTTTTGAAAATGAATGGACTTGCCCACACACGGAGCAGTCCGTTCATTTCGAACGTAACTTCAGGTACGTAGCTAGCGTAGGCAGTAAATGCCGGCGCGCTAGCTCCGTCACCTGGCATGGATTTAAAGGGAATCCCCACGCCGAAAAACGGCGTGGGGGTTCCCCCCAAATCCATCTCAGACCCTTATCCGAGCACGCAGCCCGGCCGGCCAGGAAAGGGATGGGGACGAACGAGCGCCCCCCCCTCCTGAGCCGTACCAGGCCGCGTGCCCTCAACATGGGGGGTGCCCTGGGGAAAGGGGGGCCGTACGGCCCCCCCACCCCAAAGCACCTTGTCCCCATGTTGATGAGGACAAGGGCCTCTTCCCGACAACCCTGGCCGTTGGTTGTCGGGGTCTGCGGGCGGGGGCTTATCGGAATCTGGGAGCCCCTTTAATAAGGGGGCCCCCAGATACCGGCCCCCCACCCTATGTGAATGAGTATGGGGTACGATGCACCCCTACCCATTCACCTAAGGTGTAAAATGTAAAGTACAAAAACACACACACTTTTGAAAAAATAGTTTATTGCACTGCTCCGGGGGTCTTCTTCCGTCTTGGGGGTCTTCTCGCCGGACTCCTCCGCTCTCTTCTGCTCTTTTACCTAGCTCTTTCACGAGCGGAGGAGGCCGGCTACCTTCTTCGTCATCGCCGCCGTCGTCTGGGGGTCTCGATCCGCCTTCGGGGGTCTTCCGGGGTCTCTTCTGTTCTTGCGGCGGTCGTCGTCTTCTGCGCCGCCGGCGCCTTCTTCTTCTTGTTCTTCTTCTTGTTCTTCTTGTTCTTCCGATGTTGACCCGTCGCTGTCTCTGCCCGGAATGGCAGAGGCGCGCTCTGCTGGGACTTATATAGGGACATGGGGACAGGGTCACATGCTCATATCACATGGTGACCCTGCCCCCCTGTGATGTCACAGTCCCGGAGGATGCTGGGACTGTGACATCACAAGGGGGCGAGGTCACCATGTGACATGAGCATGTGACCCTGTCCCCATGTCCCTATATAAGTCCCAGCACAGCGCGCCTCTGCCATTCCGGGCAGAGACAGCGACGGGTCAACATCGGAAGAACAAGAAGAACAAGAAGAAGAACAAGAAGAAGAAGGCGCCAGCGGCGCGGAAGACGACGACCGCCGCAAGAACAGAAGAGACCCCGGAAGACCACCGAAGGGGGATCGAGATTATTAAAGGGGGCTCCCAGATTCCGATAAGCCCCCGCCCGCAGACCCCGACAACCAACGGCCAGGGTTGTCGGGAAGAGGCCCTTGTCCTCATCAACATGGGGACAAGGTGCTTTGGGGTGGGGGGGGGCCGCACGGCCCCCCTTTCCCCAGGGCACCCCCCATGTTGAGGGCACGCGGCCTGGTACGGCTCAGGAGGGGGGGCGCTCGTTCGTCCCCACCCCTTTCCTGGCCGGCCGGGCTGCGTGCTCGGATAAGGGTCTGAGATCGATTTGGGGGGAACCCCCACGCCGTTTTTCGGCGTGGGGAGTCCCTTTAAATCCATGCCAGGTCACGGAGCTAGCGCGGCGGCATTTACTGCCTACGCTAGCTACGTAACCTGAAGTCACCTGCTAAATGAACGGACTTGCCGACGAGCGGCAAGTCCGTTCATTTAAAAAGTCCGGCGGACTAGCCTACTAACGGCGGGATTGTCCGCCGGACTGCCAAGTCCAGCGGATAGTTTTAAAACAAAACGTAAAACTTTGGTCCGCCGGACTTTGGCGCCAAAAAGTCCGCCGACGCCCACACACGAGGGGATTGTCCGCTGGACTTGAGTCCAGAGGATAATCCCGCGGGATTGTCCCTTCGTGTGTACGCGGCATAAGAGTTGCTGACTAAACTGGGGGAAAAGTTCAGAGACTGTATATAGTTAAGCAGTTGGCCGGACCTGAGAGTAAGTTAACTGGCAGTATTGTAGACAGGAACAGTCATTTGTATTTGGTTTTGAAATTTCCTTGATGGTATTGCCCGTATTGAGGTGGCTTGGTGTAGGCGGAGGCGTCTGGGTCTTCTCTTGGGAGCTCTGGTATAATTCCCCATAAATGGAAGAGTTTCATTCTGCTTGCAATGGTGGAGATGGTATGGGATGCACCATTTCAAGTGATTAGCAGAGTGGCCGGATGTCACCATTTATAAGTCAGCTTGTGGTTGTTGAGGGCTTTGGTCACTGTTTTTAGATGTCTTCTCATTTGGAGGGTATGCTGTGAGAGTCACATTACGTTGTGAATGATCTTCAAGATCCGACAGTTTCGCTTTAATGCACATTGTGTCATCCCTATTTGTTTGCCATGAGTGAGGACTGCAGTGACAATACATGTCTTTCATAGTTGTATCCAGGACAGGCTGTCCTGTGATAGGGAAGGCTGCTATGGATGATTGTAGGTGCAATGGAGTATGCTATGTGAGGAGCTCTGTACTCACTGTGGCTCGAGCCTGGTGGGAAGAATACATCCGCATCCTGGCTTTGGCTGGACTGTGGTTAACCGGGCTGGTCGGAGGTGAATGGAAAGGGGATAGAGGTGCCAATCCTTCAGTTGGATTCCCTGGATCAGCCTCAGGGAGGTCTGTGTAGGATGAAGGAAACCACGAGGCCTGGGCATCAGTGCCATCTTAGAAGTTCCCTCTCCCTGGAGATGGCCAGAGGAAGAACACGGTAAGCTTTTTAGTGTACCGATTGTCTTTTCTTTTGTGGGACATTGTTGGTGGGGAGTCCGCAGGCAGCTGTAGGGAGTTTGAGGGCTGATAGTCGCTGGATTCCCGTTGGTATGCTGACATTTTCCGGTCGGCCGGGGATAGCTCTCGGCTTAGACTGCCATCATGAGTGCTCGCAAGCCACGCCCCCAGGACCTGCATTTTAAAAAAGGCATACCATGGAGAAATGTGTATGCATTGGAGGGCATTGCTATATATGTTTTAGATTTTGTCCACACATACTTTACACACTTTTGAGCTTACATATAGGCTGGGTTCACATTAGTACATCTAATTTGCATGACAATAGATTGTGACTGGCTCTCTCTGGAGGTGGTTCACACATCTCCATGATGGCTTGCACAGGAGTCCTGTGCGTCTTTGGCTCTGTATTAGTGCCGCATTCGGCCCCCTGCTGGGAGTCGCATTCGTTGTCCGTGTGAACCCAGCCTAATACTTTTATTTTTAGAATTGGGGTACAGAACGGTTTGAGGCTAAATTAAATCAAAAATTTAAAATAAAATAAATAAAACACCTGACATCCGCATGACCCTGAACACAATTTGCTCTAACAGAAAACAAATTCCTTGGATATTTCATGGATTAACAATATACAATTTAGCCAATAATTCCTATAATTATTTATAACCATTTTTGTGTGTACATTCAGAGATACACCCAGCACTGTAGAAGAACCATTTTTTATATTTTTACATTATTGAGTGGCTTAAATGCAGCAGCAACCCCAATCCGATTCACTACAACTTGAAAAAAGTTTTTAAGGTAGCTTAGTGATACCTGATTTATTTTTTCATAATCAAGTGGTAATACACCTTAACCACTTAAGCCCCGGACCATTTGGCTGGCCAGAGACCAGAGCACTTTTTGCAATTCGGCACTGTGTCGCTTTAACTGACAATTGCGTGGTCGTGCGACTTGGCTCGCAAACAAAACTGACGTCCTTTTTTCCCCACAAATAGAGCTTTCTTTTAGTGGTATTTGATCACCTCTGCGTTTTTTTTATTTTTTTGCGCTATAAAAAAAAAAGAGAGACAATTTTGAAACTTTTTGCTATAATAAATATCTCCAAAAAATATATAAAAAATGTATTTTTTCCTCAGTTTAGGCTGATAGGCATTCTTCTACATATTTTTGGTTTGAAAAATCACACATATGGCGTTAAACTGGCAATAACGCACACAGAACTATATGGCGTTAAACTGGCAGTAACGCACAGAGAAGTAAATGGTGTTAAACTGGCAGTAACGCAATCAAATAAAGGGTGTTCAACCATCACTACACTGACGCTATCTAAACTGTCCGTACTCTAGCTATACACTAATGTCAAGATTACTGACACGGTCTTACTAGACTACATGCATGGATTTCAATAGGAGTTTTTTTTTCTAATTGGCTTAAAAAAAGAGTGGGCCAGGTTGTGTGACAATAACAAATTAATATTTTCTATTGTCTTCCTGATTCTCCTCCCAGCCAATCTGGAAGCGGGTCCTGAGACCTGATTGGCCAGGGAGTCTTAGGACTCCCTGCCAATCGGGTCTCAGGAGGACCTACTTCCTATTCAGCTGGGAGAGGAAGCAATAAAAATTAAGATCCAAGCAAAATGTCAGGCTAGGTTGTGCTCCAAAGTTTCAGAATTTACTTGTTTTGTGGTGGCACTTAGTAGAATTTCAGTTTTGGGTACCCGGTAAGGACGTCTTAAACGCTTAGGTCCAAAGAGGTGTGAACTTCTTAAATTACTAAAATATTTAAACACTGACATAGTACAACTAGTTTCAAATGTCCACTTCATATCAGTGGCGGTTGGTGCTTCAAATTTTTTGGGGGGTGCAAACAAACTGAAAAATTCTGAAAAAAAACCCAATGAATTGCAGTCTCACTGTACCATCAATTGCCGCCACTGTGCCCATCAATTGCCGCCACTGTACCATCAAATGCAGCCACTGTGCCATCAAACGCAGCCACTGTGCTCATCAATTGCCGCCACTGTACCATCAAATGCAGCCACTGTGCCATCAAACACAGCCACTGTGCCCATCAAATGCAGCCACTGTGCCCATCAAATGCAGCCACTGTGCCATATCAAATGCTGCTACTGTGCCCCATCAAATACAGCTACTGTGCCCATCTTATGCAGCCACTGTGCCATCATATGCAGCCACTGTGCCCATCAAATGCAGCCTCACTGTGCCCATCAAATGCATCTTCACTGTGCCCCATCAAACGCAGCCACTGTGCCATATCAAATGATGCCAGTGTGCCCCCCGCCCACCGTCTGTACTTGCCCTGTTTCGGTGGCGGTGGGACAGCTTCTCGATGTGTGCTCCCATCCTCTCTTCTTGTCCTCTGCTATGATTGGATGCCTGATAGGTGTCCAATCACAGCGCCTGTCATTTCAGCCAATCAGGTGACGGGTAACAGATCCGAGCACCTGATTGGCGGAGAGGCGGTTTAGTGTTAGGAAAGCAAATATTCATTGGCTTTTCTAACACATTTGAGTGATCTGCCAGCGCCCAGCATGGCGCTGACAGGTCACCTTTTTGTTGATGCCTATTAGAGCCTATGGCTCTAATCAGGTGTTTAAAAAAAACCCTGCCGCTACGCCTGAATAGGGGGTGGCAGCAACGGCATACTTAGATTCATGCTATATTTTGGTGCTAGAGGGGTGGCTGGAGAGAGGGGGCGGTGCCCGTGCACCCTTATGGATGCACCGCCACTGCTTCATATTCAGTGTAGTACACATCTACAGTATGCCAATAGGTGCCTTTACTATGTAAGTCAGTTCATGCTGCTCTCACTCAAAGGGACCAGAGCTTGGCTTTTCTTCAAGCAGTGATAGTGATCATGGAAGAAAAGACAAAAATTGCATGGAGACAGATATAGACACAGATATATTCTCCAAAGGCTCTTGGTCTAGGTTGTGTTACTATCTACATGGTTTATTGCAACCTCTCCTGTTTTACTTCTCTGATTCACTTTTCTACTTTTGTCCATATCACACTGATGCATATTTTACTATGAATGGCTCTCCTGTCTTCTATTTTTCTATTCAATACTCTCATTTCTTGAGTGACCAAACATAAAAGTTCAAAATTCACCCACTACATTTTGAATCCCCAAAAAATATTTCACAAACATACAAAGACGTACAAATACACTCAGGCCTGGTTCCATGTATCATGGTTTCCTATGGATGTATCACATGTTCACATCTGTGAATTTTATGGAAAGGGCCAGGGCTTATTTTTCAGTTTTTTGGTTCCATAGACTTCAATGATTTAAAGATGTGTATTGAAAAAACGCAAAACGCAAATGCAATATGCAAATTGCAACCTGCACAAGTGTGAATCAGGCCTAAGTTGCCCATTCAGTGCGCCTGATAGATTGTAATATCGCAGGAGCTTACCCTCTTGTATTGAATAGTAGTGTCACTGCTGCGCAAACTGTTGGCGCTATATACTGTATATCCTATATAATATAATAATTCACACATGGGTTTTAATTGCATTAAAAATATGTTCACCTTACCCCAAATGGCAGAGAAAAGAGTTTCCATTATAGTCTAGCTCTTAATATCAGTGTTTTGCATTACAGAACAGTGGGGTGCTTTTCTAAAAAAAAAAAAAAAAAAAAATCCTGCTTGCTGCATCTTTTGTGGGCCTTTGTACAAAAGGGCATTGCTTACCAATAGTAACATGCAAAAAATGCATGATTTCATGGATGGAAATATTTTTTTTAAAAGGAAGCAAAATACACAGAACATGCACTTACAATGATTTTGCACTTTGCATGTGCAGTTCATCCAGTGCTTTCACTTTGCAAAGAATATCTACTCACATGGAAAAAAAATACATTTTTACTGTATTGAAAACTGTGTTTTGTAATGTTATGGTGTGAATAGGCCCTGGTTAGTCTCTGTTGCTGGTGAAGTGGAAAGGAAATACCTTATCTGAATTGACAGTGATTGAAATGAATGTGCCCATGCAAACGTGAGCGGAACCAGATCTGAACCTAGACTAGTTTGTTTTTGTTGTAGTTTGTTGCTTCTTGAGGATAATACATTTTTACAATACATTTAGACAACACATTTGAAAATGTAGCACTCTGCTCCTAATGAGCAGACGCTATTATTTTTTTCAAATTTAGTTGTCTGAAGCTGCAGTTGAATGAATGACTTGTATAGCGCTGCAAATGCGAACTGAATCGCCTCAAGGTGCTTGATCCGACCTGCATTGATCCTTAAAAGAGGTGTGTCTTGAGTTTTTTCCTGAAGGTCCGATGGTTTCCTTAAAAGCGGATGTTCGTGGGTAGAGCGTTCCATAGCCGTGGTCCTTGGACTCCGAATCTTCGTTCTCCCCTTGATTTGTACCGGGACTTGGCGATGATGATGAAGTTTTGGTTGGTTGATCGAAGGTTGCGATTGGGAGTGTAGTGTTTTATTTTTTCGCATAAGTATTGAGGAGCGTTTCCCTGTGTGCATTTGTGGGTTAGGCAGAAGGTCTTAAAGCGGAAGTAAACCCATCGATTTAACAGTTTAAAAAAAAAAGGCATGCCGGGAATGCTAACTGCACATTGGCTGTGCTCTCAACCAAACAGTCAAACCATCCAATGGCTGGTGTCATAACGGATCACATGTGCAGCACTGTGGCAGTTGAAGATTAAACAGAGGCAAAGATGGCAGCTTCCTTGGCTGAAAACGAGAGGGGGGTTTACTTCCACTTTAAATGTGATCCGGTCCTTTACGGTTAGCCAGTGTAGGATCCTCAGGGAGGGGGAGATGGATTCCCATTTTTTTTTCCCATGACTAGTCTTGCTGCCGTGTTTTGGACGACTTGTAGGCGTGCAATCTGGAATTTAGGTAGTCCTATGTAGAGGGAGTTTGCGTAGTCGAGTCGAGAGTTGATGATTGTTTCTACTACTATTGCTTTCTCCTCTTCTACATGGAGGGGATGAGTCTACGTAGCAGGCATAGAAGATGGTAAGATCCGCTGACTACTGATCCTATTTGTGCATCCATTGACATTTCTGAATCGAAGATGACTCCAAGACTTTTGGCTTTTGTGCTTAGGGGAATGGTCTGTCCAAGGATGGTGGGTGGAGTCCATGGGGTCGTAGATTTAGTATTTCGGTTTGCGTTTAGGAGAAGAAGTTCTGTTTTCGATCCATTGAGTTTGAGGGAGCTTGTGGACATCCAGTCATCTATCGATGTGAGGCACATTTCTAATTCCTAATATTGGTCTTTTTGTCCGGTGATCCTAAAGTAGAGTTGAGTATCATCCGCGAAAGAGTGGAAGCATAGGTATAATTTGCTGATGATTTTGAGGAGTGGATGAATGTAAATGTTGAAGAGAACGGGTGTAAAAGGTGATCCTTGAGGGACTCCATAGGCAACTGCGCGAGATTCAGAGGTGAAGGCTCCAAGTTTCACTGTCTGTGACCGATTTCCTAAGAAGGAAGCGAACCATAGTAGGTCTGAATCTGTGATTCCTGCTACTTCTTTGAGGTGGATGAGAAGAGTGTTGGGATGCAGTGTGTCGAAGGCTACACTAAGGTCCAGGAGTACCAGGAGACATGGTTCTCCGTCATCTGCTGCTTCTAAAGCATCATCCCATATTTTGAGGAGTGCCGTTTCTGTGCCATGGCCCAGGCGGAAGCCTGATTGCAGTGGGTGCAGGAGGTTGTGTGTGTCCAGATGGAGTTGAAGCTGTTGTACTACTGCTTTCTCCATAATCTTGGAGATGGTGTTCAGGCTTGTTATCGGTCTTCGTGGTTAGGATCTTTGGGGTCCAGGTTGGGTTTCTTTAGTAGGGGTTTGACTATGCCTTGCTTGAGGGAGTTCGGAACAATTCCTTCTTTGAATGACTGATTTATGAGTAGTGTTATGGTAGGCGCCAGGATGTCGGAACATTCTTTCAGAAGTTTTGTGGGGATGATATCATTGGGTGATGTGCTGTCTCGGAGGCTTCTGATGATGTTTTTTGTGGTGTCTGTGGCGATCGGGGTCAGCGAAAAATTTGGTGGTTGTGTGATGTTTGGATCGATTTCCTCTTTTTGGATAGGGTTGATTGTTTTTTTCTGTTGAATTTTTTCCCGGATGTTGTCGATTTTGTCGATAAAAAAATCCGATAGCTCGTTGCAAAATTCTTGAGTTTCGTTTGTTAGGGGCTCTAGGCAGGTAGGGTTCATAGTCTGGGCGACTAGTTTGAATAGTTCACAAGGGCGGTTTAGGGCTTTTGTGATGATGTTTGAGAAGTGTTCTTTTTTTTGCTTTGAGGATTGCTTTGTGATATTTCATTGTGAGTAGTTTGTGCGGTTTCCTTTTGTAGAGTTTCTTCTCCAGGCTCTTTCAGCTCTTCTATGTTCCTGCTTCAGTAGAGTAAAGCCCCATACACACGCGCGGATTATCCGAGGACCAGGTCCGTCAGACCATGTCCGTCATACTTTGTCTGATGTTGGTTTTGCGTACACACGGTCGGACAAAGTTGTCGGAAAATCCGATCATTCTGAACGTGGTGACGTTTGTTGCCTACGACGGGACTACGTAGAGGCTAGTAGCCAATAGCTTTGGTCTTGTAATGTGATCTGAGCATGCGTAGCACTTTGTCCGGTCGGAATTCGCTACACACGATCGGATTTGGTGTGATCAGACTTTGTTGTCAAAAAATCTATCCAGCAGGAGATAGGACTTTGTCCGTCAGACAATCTGATGGAAACTGTCCGATGGTGCCTACACACGGTCTGATTTTCCGACAACATTGTCCGATAGGACAGAATCCATCGGAAAATCCTACCGTGTGTATGGGGCTTAAGAGTGCCATTAAACCATCCAGAATTTTTGTTGTGGATGAGTGTTCTGCATTTCAGAGCGACTGCGTCTACTGTTTGTAGTAATGCTTTGTTTAAGGAGCTGAGTGTTTTTTCTGTCGAGTGGTTTAAATTTAGAATTGCTATTTTGTTTGATAATGTGGTTTTGAAGAGATCCAAGTGTAGTTTCTTCTGAGAGTTGGGCTCAGGCTAATTATTATAAAAAGTTTTGGCTTCTGTGCCAGTTCAGCTGGGTTGCACTGGTTTCCACTTGACTGTAGGTGTCGCTGTCACCGCCGGTAAGTGTGGAAATGCAGCAAGCTGGATGTATTAAATACCACCTCTGCTCGGAAATAGTCCAGTGGGAGTGTTTTCCTGCTGTGCTTCTGGGAGATGGTATTTAAGGTAACAACGCCATTTTTTGTGGTCTCTTCTTTTTTGGGAGGATTGCTCATCTTTCCTGTCCGGGGTCCGCGACCCCGACCGCATGGCCCTCCTGGCCTAAGGTGTGTATCGCAAGATCCTGTGCCTCGGAGCCGGCTGGCCCGAGGCTATGCAACTGAGAGGGTAGGCCCGGAAAAAATCTAGGGGTCTACTGATCCGGGGGTGGTCCGGTGCTGTCTCGCCTGAGGAGAGAGGCCCAGAAACTGGAGGATCCAGGGGAGGACTTTTCTAGGAGAGGACCAAGCGCAAGGCTGGTATCTCTGGAGGAGTCTGTAAACTCAGTTGAAGGACGAAACCCGGATCAACACCCATACAGCATCGCCGGATCGGCTGAAAGAAACTGGTACTGTATGGCAGTTCTCAAGATCTCTTAAGAGTGTTTTAGTCTAAAGTACAAGTCTGTGGCAGAGACTTTGTTGAGCGTTGCACCGGCTGATAGGTCAAGTGAGAGGGGCCTATCCGGTGGCTGCTGGATCCAGTCAGTGGAGCTGTTTGTCCTCTGGATCTGAAGTATACCTCTAACCCGCAATCATCAGGTGCCTGAACTCCCCTTAACCCTCTGACCCTCTATTGAAGGACTTTGTGTTTATTCTAAATAAAAGAAGAAAAAAAGGACTAAGTGTCAGAACTAACATCTTTGGGCCACTTTCCGGGACCCCTAAGACAGAGAAGCGAGCAGGTGAGGTAACGGTAAGCCCAAACAAAACCAGCAGCTCCTTCGGGGGTTAGTGCTACAAAAAAATAAAAAAATAGCACCTTCATTTTTTCTTTAACTGTTGTTTGATATTTTTAACATATAACAGTAAGATACAAACACAAGAAAACAGGAAAAAAGGAAAGGAAACGGTCTGAATTGCAAATCTACACTTTTTAAATTTCGTATTGTAATTAAAAAAAAAAATAATCCTGCTGAGTTAGACCTATGTCCAGTGGGGGCTGGTGCTTCATCTTTTGGGGGGGGGGGGACAAAACCCGCTTGCCCACTCACCAGCCCCGCCTGCCAGCCCCGTACTTACCCGTACTTACCCTCCTCCCAGCTAATCAGGTCGCTTCTCATCCCAGCCAATCCGGTCTTAGGACCCGCTTCCTGTCCTGATTGGCCTGGAGGAGACGCAGGAAGACAATAGCGAATGTTGATTTGCTAATGTCACAAGTGGGTGGGCTCAGAGCGCAGTGCTCTGCGCCTCAAGCCCAACCTTTTTGAAGCCAATTTAGAGCCTCCGGTGCTTTGAAAAAAAAAAAACTTGTAGAACTCTATGCGTCCGGCGCTCCTCGTGGAGATTAGGGGCTGGTGCATAGAGATTAGGGGGGCATCGCCCCTTATGGACTGGCCGCCGCTGCCTGATCTCTACAATCAACAAATTCATGTTCCTCACTGATTGGAGAGCTGTATCTGTGATTTGGAAGGGGGCATGTCAGACCTCTGCAGAGAGGCCACTGCTTCCACACAAGACGGAAGGGTCTTTCACTGCAGCAGCATGCTGGCAGGAGACAGGCATTTCTACTCCAGAAAACAATTTGTAGACTTTCTATTTGAAATTAGAATGCTCCTGGAATGTATTTAGCTGATTTAAACTTAATGTTAATTTAGGTTTTAACCACATGCCAACCAGCACACGACGATGTACTTCGGCACAATGGCACGACAGGTACGCCCCCTTTAAATTGTGGCATTGTGGCCCGCTGTGTACTCCGTGACCGTGCCCACGGGTCCCGCAGACTCTATGTCCCCGGGGGGTACACGATCGTGTCACGGAGCGGCAGAACTGGGAGATGCGGTAAACAAGGCATTTCCCTGTTCTGCCTAACAACATGACAGAGATCTACTGCTCCCTGTCATCGGGAGCAGTGATCTCTGTCATGTTCTAGTGAGACAATACCCCCACACAGTGGCGGAACTACCGCCATAGCGACACACGCGGTCGCTATGGGGCCCAAAGCCAATCAAGGACCCGGTGAGCGGCGTTGCTAGGCGGATGCGGGCTGCGCCGGGTGACACCCGCTAGCGGGGGTGACACCCGTGGGTAGTGGCAGCTGCACCACTAATGCCGCTCACTGTGCCTTCTATGCTGGACTGGAGCGCAGGAGGGACACAGCGGCGCGGACCAAAGCCGCCTCCCCTCCTCTCTGTTTACATCCAGAGAGGAGGAGGAGGAGGAGCTGTTCTGAGGTATGTAAAGGGGGGGCGTATTTTCTGCTGTGGGGTCTGCACTACTCAGGGGAGGGGGGCGGTTTGCACTACCCGGGGGGGTCTGTAATGCGGGGGTGTCTGCACTGAGGGGGGTCTGTAATGGGTGTGGGTGTCTGCATTGCTGGGGGGTGTCTACTGATGGGGGTCTGCACTGAGGTGGGAGGTGTCTGTACTAATGGGGTCTGCACTTGGGTGGGGGGTCTGTACTAAGGGGGTGTCTGCATTGCTGGGGGGTGTCTACTGATGGGGGTCTGCACTGAAGTGGGGGTGTCTGTACTGATGGGGGTGTCTGTACTAAGGGGGTCTGCACTGAGGTGGGGCTTTGTCTGTACTGAGGGGGGCCTGCACTGAGGTGGGGGGGTGTCTGTACTGATGGGGGGTCTGCACTGAGGTGGGGGGCTTCTGTACTGATGGGGGTCTGCACTTGGATGGGGGGTCTGTAATGGGGGTGGGTGTCTGTACTAAGGGGGTCTGCACTGAGGCGGGGGGCGTCTGTACTGATGGGGGTCTGCACTTGGATGGGGGTCTGTAATGGGGGGTGTCTGTACTGATGGGGGACTGCACTGAGGTCGGGGTGTCTGTACTGATGGGGGTCTGCACTGAGGTGGGGTGTCTGTACTGATGGGGGTGTCTGTACTAAGGGGGTCTGCACTGAGGTGGGGGGTCTGTAATGGGGGTTGTCTGTACTGAGGGGGGCCTGCACTGAGGTGGGGGGTGC
The DNA here is from genome assembly GCA_028564925.1 of Lithobates sylvaticus. Lineage (NCBI taxonomy): Eukaryota > Metazoa > Chordata > Amphibia > Anura > Ranidae > Lithobates > Lithobates sylvaticus. Next base: position 158,794,372 of record CM053033.1, read on the forward strand.
CTGTACTGATGGGGGGGTCTGCACTGAGGTGGGGGGCGTCTGTACTGATGGGGGGGTCTGCACTTGGATATGGGCTCTGTAATGGGGGTGGGTGTCTGTACTAAGGGGGTTTGCACTGAGGTCGGGGGTGTCTGTACTGATGGGGGTCTGCACTGAGGTGGGGGGTGTCTGTACTGAGGGGGGTCTGCACTAGGGGGTGTCTGCACTAAGGTGGTGTCTGTACTACTGAGGGGGGTCTGCACTGAGGGGGATGGGTCTGCACTGCTGGGGGATCCTGCACTGAGGGGGGGTCTGTAATGTTGGGGAGGTCTGCACTGGGAGGGTGTCTGTACTGAGGGGGTGTCTGTACTGCTAGGGGGGGGTCCTGCACTGAGGGGGTGTCTTCACTGAGGTGGGGTCTGTAATGCTGTGGGGTGTCTGTACTTAGGGGGGTGTCTGTACTGCTGGGGGGTCTTTACTGATGGGGGTATGCATGTGTGTCCTTCAGGGGCTGCATACAGTATACTGCATACTTTGTTGTTCGAAATTAAGCTGTTGCCTGGGTACTGTGCCACATGAGTGTGGTAATCTGTTGTTCGATGGCATTAGTTCATTTTTTTTTGTGGTGGTGGTGGGGGGGGGGGGGGGGCCCCAAACAACATTTTGCTATGGGGCCCTGTGATTTCTAGTTACACCCCTGCCCCCACAGTTAGAATCACGCCCTAGGACACACTTAACCCCTTGATGTACCTACGTTTAACCCATTCCCTGCCAGTGTCATTTACACAGTAATCAGTGCATTTTTATAGCACTGATCTCTGTATAAATGACAATGGTCCCAAAATAGTGTCAAAAGTGTCTGATGTGTCCACGCAGTCACAATAAAAATCGCAGATCACCGACATTACTAATAAATAAAATAATAATAAAAATGCCATAAATCTATCTTCTATTTTGTAGACACTATAACTTTTGCGCAAACCAATCAATATACGCTTATTGCAATTTTACCAAAAATTTGTAGAAGAATACATATCTGCCTAAACTAAGAGACATTTTTTTTTATATATTTTTTGGGGATATTTATTATAGCAAAAAGTAAAAAACATTGCTTTTTTTTCAAAATTTTCTCTCTTTTTTGTTTATAGCGGAAAAAATAAAAACCGAAGAGGTGATCAGGTACCACCAAAAGAAAGCTCTATTTGTGCGGAAAAAAAAGGACGTCAATTTTGTTTGGGTGCAACATCGCACGGCCGCGCAATTGTCAGTTAAAGCAACACATCACAAAAAGTGCTCTGGTCAGGAAGGGGGTAAATCCTTCCGGGGCTGAAGTGGTTAATAATACATGTTGGATTCTTAAACGGATGTTAAATTGTATAGTAAACAGCTAGAACATGCTAAATCATTTGTTCTGGAAAAGAAGTTGTTGGGCAGGGTTTGGTAGAGTATAGGTGGTCTATCGCATCCCAATATAATGAATATAACTAAATTTTGTAGGCCTTGTGTGCATGAACACAGCCCAATACCCCTAGGGGATACTTGGGGTAAAGATACACACTAATGAGGTATATGCAATTCAAAAAGTGTGTGGATTTATTGAGGAAGACGCATATCAATGCATATAATGTACAATACAGGATGTTCAGATGTCACAGCATACAAAATAGCATATATAGTTTTTTAACATGTCACAGCATGAACATAAAAAATGTTAAGACAGGGAAAACTTGCTTTATGCGTATATATTCAGGAAAACGCCAACATGTTTCGGACTTTAGTCCTTTTTCAAGGCAGTTTAATATCCTTTTGTTTCACATCTATAATATGTGAATAAATCAGAGATTAGTACATAGAGTTTGCAACAAAAAATACTGTTTGTTTTTTGCCATATAGAGCGGTATAATGTAGTGATATTATAGGTATGGTACTCACATGCAATGCTAGTTTGAGAGGATGCCAGAGAGGGTAGGGGGCCAATGTGATTGGCTTTTGTGGCAGGGATATGCACTGGAATAGTCTCTGTGCAAGATAAAAGCAAAGTAGATATTGCCATAAAGCTAGACAGCAGGCTGCAATGGGTTCAGGCAGTTGCAAGGTCCTGGACAAGAGAGAGGCTGTAAGCCCGTGTCTTGTAGACGTGTAGCCAAGCAGTATGTAAAGCTATAATGAAGTAAGAGATATAAAATTGTAAATACCTAATAGCATGGCAAAAGCGGCTAAAGATATAGAAAGGATGGCATAGGTTTTTGTTACCTGAGTCTCAGGGTGCCTGGTGGAAATTGTCAGTGAACACCAGAGAGTAGACAGCATGTATGGGCCTTTCATGGCGGGCAGTTTAAATGCGGTAAAGTGATTGCAATCAGCTGTGTATGTACGCCTGTATTGCGTGAAGGTGGCTGATTGGAGATTGGCTAAGTGTGGAGGGGAAGCGCCAGAGAACGCTGTGAGTATTCCCCATAGGACCTCTGACAGGACGGCGCTGGGCACGAGCACGCCCATAATGGGAGGAGTCGCGTACAGCGTCGTGACGTCACCGACACGGGTAATGATTTCCGCCGGTCCGCCTGCGCTCCAAGCTGGAGCGCAAACAGGAAGACATGAAGATGGAAGATGTCTCATGGGAACGGAGGGCAGCGCATCGCACTGCAGATTTGGCGCATGCGCACTGTCTTACCCGCGCCAGGCAGCATACCTGTGTGATCGCAACCAGTGTCATTTGTATTTAAAGGAGAAATGTAGTTTGTAAAAAGTTGGTTATCTAGTGCATACATGGCATAGAACAAACAAGCATGTGGTACACAGACAGTGTTGCAACACTTTGTACTATGACAACAATGTCAGACTGAGGTTTTGAAACCTATTTGTATTAAGGCATATACATGGAACATGAACAGTAGGAATGACAGTGGATACCTCATGATTACACATATAAGAGTATTTGCAAATGATAATACAGGTACATTGTTATGTCGGATGTTTGCATGTGGGAAAAAAAGTCAGAGGTCTAATTCGCAGACTCCAGATTGGAATCCTTCAAGGTATGGTTTAAAATTGAAGGCCTCATTGAGCCCGGGAGGTAAAGTCGCATTTAAATGCAAAATCCATCTAAGTTCGCTTTGTAATAAACCTTTGTTATAATCCCCACCTCAATTTGGGGGTGGAATGTGATCCAAAGCTTTGAACAAAATTTTAGGAGTAGAATCATGGTGGACAGTCCTACAGTGTCGTCCCAGGGGCAAATCAGGGTCTCTCTGGTTGACACTGCAGATGTGGCCATATATGCGTTTACAAAAAGGTAATTTGGTCTTTCCCACATAGAAACATCCGCATTCACATTCAAGTAGGTACACTATGCCAATGGATCGACAATTGACATAGTGTTGGGGGAAAAATTGTTGACCATTTGGCAAAACATTGTGCATATTAGATTTACAGAGGTATTTACAATAACCACAGTTCCCACATGGAAAAGTACCCTTTAATTGCTTGTGAGGCCTATTGGTAGCTATGTATTCACTGTTAATGAGTTTATCTCGAAGAGATGCAGCACGTCGGTAAGTGACCAAAGGGTGTGGCGGGACACAGGGTGAGAGAGATTTGTCAGTGGCAATAATATGCCAGTGTTTGGAAAGTATTTGGGTAATTTGGTTGTATTGTTGACAATAATTAGTTATAATTCTCAGAGGGGTATTGGTTTGTGTAGGGGTTTTAGTAGAAAGTAATGTGGAACGTGGTTTAGATTTGACTTTTTTATATGCGTCTTTGAGGACGCTGTTTTTATAGCCCCGTGCTCGTAATCTTCTGCGTAAGACGGAGGCCTCGTGTTCAAAGGAGTTGTCCGTCGAGCAGTTTCGTCGGGCACGGAGGTATTGGGCAAATGGGATCGAGTTGAGTAATGGCTGTGGGTGAAAACTAGAGGCAGCCAGAATTGTGTTGCCAGCTGTTGGTTTTCGGAACAGGTGGCTCTGGAGATGCCCATCTTGATCCCTAATGAGTGTAAGGTCAAGGAAAGAGATGGAAGTGTTACTGTATGTCATGGTAAATTTTACTTTTAAAGAGTTCGAAGTATTTAAAAATGAGAGAAATTGATCTAGGATTTCAGTCGGGCCTTGCCACAGAATCAGAATATCATCGATATAGCGACGAAAGGTCGCTATGTATTTAGTGTATGTGCTAGCGGCATCGTCCAGAAAGAGTTTACGTTCCCACTCCCCCAGGTACAGGTTTGCGTACGCCGGCACGCAACATGTGCCCATGGCGACGCCCTGTACTTGGAGGTAGTGGGACCCGTTGAATGAAAAGAAGTTGTGAGTAAGTATGAATTTGAGAGCTCTGATGATAAATATAGATAGGTCGATAGGTCAGGGGGGTAAATCCCAGTGGTGGATAGTATGTGTTGGATGGCCAGTAGTCCCAAGGAATGAGGTATAGAGCTGTATAGGGCCTCCACGTCGATGGCGACCAAAATGGTGTCGGCATCAACATGGAGGTCCGACAGACCTTGAAGTAAATGTGTGGTATCACGTATATATGATGGTAAGGCAAGTACCAAAGGTTGGAGTAATTTATCGACATATCGACTGAGATTGTCGGTGAGGCAGCCGCGTCCGGAGACAATCGGTCTTCCTGGTGGTCTGGGCAAGTTTTTGTGCACCTTCGGTAGTGCGTAAAAGGTGGCCTCTCTGGGGAATTTGGTCCTGATGTATTCAGTGGTAGACTTGTCAATGGTACCTTGTCTGGAGGCATCATCTATAAGTGTGTATAACTCTTGTTGGAAAGATTTGATTTGGAAACTTGGGATTATCGTATACCACTCCTTGTTGCGTAGTATGTCCTGGCACATGTCAACATAGTCTGTTCTATCTAGAATGACTATGTTTCCACCTTTGTCGGCTGGTTTAATTATGATTGAAGAATTTGTTTTGAGATTTTGTAGGGCAAGGTGTTGATTGTAAGAAAAGTTTTTTATTTTAGGGTGAATGGGGGAAATTTTCAAGTTGCGGATTTCGTGGGTCACTGACTGTAAAAAAAGTGCTGCACGAGGGTTGGTGCTAGGGGGTGGGAAGAAGCTAGATTTTTTCTTTAAACTAATTTTGTTTTGTGATGAGTGTGAGGAGGATGACAAAAGCCGTCATCTTCTAGATTGGCTAGGATGTTATCTAGATCAATGGTGTCAATCAGGTCTGTGGGGTCATTCTCCTCAAGGAGCTCAATAAGCTGCTGGAGGGCAGTGGTTTCTGTGGCAGTGTGTATAGCTGTGTCAGAAAATGGATTGGGAGTGTACATGCTATGTAGCAGTAATTTACGAATAAACAAATGTATATCTTTAATGGCAGTAAATTTGTCAAGCTGTGATACTGGACAAAAAGTGAGTCCTTTTTCAAGGACAGAAGTTTCGTGATGGGTGAGTGTGTACGAAGATAGATTAATAATATTGCATAAGGAAGGTTTTAACGTGTTATTTTCTTGAGTTTTGAATTGTGTGACATATTTTGTTGTTGAATCTGTTGTGATGCACGCATTTTGTCTAAAAAATCTGTGTTCTGAGAAGCAGAAGGTAAAGAGTGAGATCTAGATGTCTTGACAAGTGAGGGAGCTGCCGGCGAATACCTGTCAGGGGAGGCGCCGGGAGTTCTCTCCATGTCAGACACATCATCACTAGAAAAATTAGGTGTATGACCTCTTTTGGGTTTGCGAGAGCCCAAGGGAGGTTGGGTTTGTGAGGAAGCTGAGAAGAGGTGTGGGTCCTGTCAGTGGTGGAACGAGATGGAGGCAGCTTGGAAGTGGGCCGTGTGGGGGCCGGAGGGCGGGCCACATGGTTCACTTCATTCCATTTATAGGCGCGTTCTTCATGGAACGCCTTCTTGTCACGGAAGAATTTTTTGTCCTTCTGTGACAGGATATCGTGATTAAATTTGTCAAAACGGGTTTTTAGTTGTTCGTCCAATGAAATGTAAAGGGGGTGATCAATGAATTGAGCAAGTTGTGTGTTGATCAAGTTGGTCAGAGGTCCTATGGGGAATACTCACAGCGTTCTCTGGCGCTTCCCCTTCACACTTAGCCAATCTCCAATCAGCCACCTTCACGCAATACAGGCGTACATAAACAGCTGATTGCAATCACTTTACCGCATTTAAACTGCCCGCCATGAAAGGCCCATACATGCTGTCTACTCTCTGGTGTTTACTGACAATTTCCACCAGGCACCCTGAGACTCAGGTAACAAACTCCTATGCCATCCTTTCTATATCTTTAGCCGCTTTTGCCTTGCTATTAGGTATTTACAATTTTATATCTCTTACTTCATTATAGCAAGGTCGTTTACGAAAGGTCGCTATGTATTTAGTGTATGTGCTAGCGGCATCGTCCAGAAAGAGTTTACGTTCCCACTCCCCCAGGTACAGGTTCGCGTACGCCGGCGCGCAACACGTGCCCATGGCGACGCCCTGTACTTGGAGGTAGTGGGACCCGTTGAATGAAAAGAAGTTGTGAGTAAGTATGAATTTGAGAGCTCTGATGATAAATATAGATAGGTCAGGGGGGTAAATCCCAGTGGTGGATAGTATGTGTTGGATGGCCAGTAGTCCCAAGGAATGAGGTATAGAGCTGTATAGGGCCTCCACGTCGATGGCGACCAAAATGGTGTCGGCATCAACATGGAGGTCCGACAGACCTTGAAGTAAATGTGTGGTATCACGTATATATGATGGTAAGGCAAGTACCAAAGGTTGGAGTAATTTATCGACATAGCGACTGAGATTGTCGGTGAGGCAGCCGCGTCCGGAGACAATCGGTCTTCCTGGTGGTCTGGGCAAGTTTTTGTGCACCTTCGGTAGTGCGTAAAAGGTGGCCTCTCTGGGGAATTTGGTCCTGATGTATTCAGTGGTAGACTTGTCAATGGTACCTTGTCTGGAGGCATCATCTATAAGTGTGTATAACTCTTGTTGGAAAGATTTGATTTGGAAACTTGGGATTATCGTATACCACTCCTTGTTGCGTAGTATGTCCTGGCACATGTCAACATAGTCTGTTCTATCTAGAATGACTATGTTTCCACCTTTGTCCGCTGGTTTAATTATGATTGAAGAATTTGTTTTGAGATTTTGTAGGGCAAGGTGTTGATTGTAAGAAAAGTTTTTTATTTTAGGGTGAATGGGGGAAATTTTCAAGTTGCGGATTTCGTGGGTCACTGACTGTAAAAAAAGTGCTGCACGAGGGTTGGTGCTAGGGGGTGGGAAGAAGCTAGATTTTTTCTTTAAACTAATTTTGTTTTGTGATGAGTGTGAGGAGGATGACTAAAGCCGTCATCTTCTAGATTGGCTAGGATGTTATCTAGATCAATGGTGTCAATCAGGTCTGTGGGGTCATTCTCCTCAAGGAGCTCAATAAGCTGCTGGAGGGCAGTGGTTTCTGTGGCAGTGTGTATAGCTGTGTCAGAAAATGGATTGGGAGTGTACATGCTATGTAGCAGTAATTTACGAATAAACAAATGTATATCTTTAATGGCAGTAAATTTGTCAAGCTGTGATACTGGACAAAAAGTGAGTCCTTTTTCAAGGACAGAAGTTTCGTGATGGGTGAGTGTGTACGAAGATAGATTAATAATATTGCATGAGGAAGGTTTTAACGTGTTATTTTCTTGAGTTTTGAATTGTGTGACATATTTTGTTGTTGAATCTGTTGTGATGCACGCATTTTGTCTAAAAAATCTGTGTTCTGAGAAGCAGAAGGTAAAGAGTGAGATCTAGATGTCTTGACAAGTGAGGGAGCTGCCGGCGAATACCTGTCAGGGGAGGCGCCGGGAGTTCTCTCCATGTCAGACACATCATCACTAGAAAAATTAGGTGTACGACCTCTTTTGGGTTTGCGAGAGCCCAAGGGGAGGTTGGGTTTGTAAGGAAGCTGAGAAGAGGTGTGGGTCCTGTCAGTGGTGGAACGAGATGGAGGCAGCTTGGAAGTGGGCCGTATGGGGGCCGGAGGGCGGGCCACATGGTTCACTTCATTCCATTTATAGGCGCGTTCTTCATGGAACGCCTTCTTGTCACGGAAGAATTTTTTGTCCTTCTGTGACAGGATATCGTGATTAAATTTGTCAAAACGGGTTTTTAGTTGTTCGTCCAATGAAATGTAAAGGGGGTGATCAATGAATTGAGCAAGTTGTGTGTTGATCAATTCAAGTTTTGTATCTAAAAGGGTCACCTGTGACTCGTATTCTTGGATGAGTAACTTCATTAGCTCTATCGAGCATTGTTTCAGGACATTCTCCCAAGATTGTTTGAAGTCTGGGCGGATGTCCTGAAAAGTAGGGAAAATTTGTACCCTCAGGCCAAAAGGGTTGATTCCATGGGCAATGTATTCTTTGAAAGATTTAATATGCCAAAAAAGTGAGGCTTTTTTTTGGACAGTGTGTGTAAGGTTCAAAAAAGTATATTTGAGTTGTGATTGAATATACTCATTTGACTCAAAGTTATGCATAGTGTTTGTCATGTGAGTATCCCATTCATCTCCAAGGTATAGTGCCATGGTAAGTAAGGGGTTTCCGGCCTATAATAGCAATATAACAAACTGTATTAGTAAAGATTGTTATATAAAGTAAGGAACAAATTATGGTTCTAAGGGTATAATGCTGTGTTGCTATGGGCATTTGTATAGTGACTTTATTGCAATAATATAGAGTTTTAGATTTAGTAACAGCATGTCCACAGAAGGCCTCTTCCCCCTCCATTGATATGTAAATAACCCAGATAGAAGATGAGCAGAGGAGGTTGGTGTTTACAGGAAGTGGGGGGAGGGGCATGGAGAGGGTTTGAAAGAGACAGTTGTGTTTTGGAAGGACAAAGGACAAGATGGCTTTCCATGAGCTGGATAACGTTGGAGACGCTTTTGTGAGCTGGACTTTGAACAAGGAACTATGAAGGACATCTTAACCCCTAAGTTGAGTAATTGTTTAGTTTACCTAATGTGTACATATTATACATGCTTATATGTGTAGGCATATATTTTGTGAAGCTATAAGTTGTATTGTATTGTTCATCCTACAGTTTGTATGTGCAGATTTTTTCCTGTTTAGTAAAGCATTAATACACTTTCAGAAGTCTAGTCTTCCTTGGTTTTACCACAAGAACTTAATAGATAAACGCAGGCATAACATTTGGGGGCTCGGCCGTTATTTGTGCTAAAATTTCAACTGAAGCAGACCTGTTTTATATTGTGTGTTTTGTTGCTTGTGCTGGGGAAAAAATGCTGCGTACACTGTTTAGGAGGAGTAAGGCTGCAAAGATTTCTGGTGTCCAGGAGGACTTGAAGGCGTGCACCCTTCCTATCTGGGCCAGAAATAGTCAGTGGATGCCTGTTGCAAAGGAGCTAGCTAGATATGCGTCTCCTTTGAACAGAGCTTGGGGGGATGGAGTCTGTGATCTTTCCTCAGATTTTAGTCTCAAAAGTTTTGGGTTCAGTAAGGGAGAGATGCGGGCAGTTGCTGTGTTTGGTTTGCACTTCCTGCATGCTCTACATATTGAATCTGAAAAGAGGGAAAAGGCGGAATTAGAAAGAGATTTACTGAAGGAGCAGCTTGCAGTGGCATCCAAGTGTTTGGAAGAAACTGCAAGCAAGGAAAAAGATTTAGAAAGGAGGGTAATCAAAGTTAAACCTGCAGTGGCTTTGAAGTGTGTTCAAACCCCTGTAGGCCGAGCTGAAGATTTGAATGAGCGGTGTGCAGCCCTCATGACCAAATCTAATGATGCCCTAACAAAGGACAAAGGCCCAAAGCCTGTAAGCAGAAGTAGGACATGTGCCACTGTTACTTCTCATAACCGGGAAGCAGAGGATTTGATCAGCTCAAATGACCGAGTTGAGTCAGATACAAGGAAGGCAAGGCCTATGATCTCCAGGAGACACATGTGGATTGATTTACTTAAGGTGGGGGTCCCTAGAGAGGAAATAGATGGGATTCCTACACCAGCATTGTTTAAGAAGTGGAAGCAAATGGTTGGGAATGGTAGATTCAGTCACATTAAGTGTTTCTGTTGCCATAAAATGGGGCATTTTGCAAAAATGTGCCATGCTGTGAAGGCTGAACAACAGCAAGCTTGTGTGCTTCCCAGGACAGCACGGAGAGACATGCAAGTTTATTCGTTACGTTGGAAGTCAATGCCTTTCCATGAAAGTATTTCAAGGCAACAGTGGGCACCCTACAATAGTTTTGCAGTTAGAAATGGGCAGATAGAGAAATGTGAGCAGTGAGCTATGTTTTTAGGCACAGTTTGAAGGAACATATAATCTGCTTTGTCTCTTACTCTTTTCAGGTATTGAGCATCGAGAGGTGGAGCAGGCAGAGCAGATGACCATACTGGATGGGAGGAGACAGACCAGAAGAGAGCCTGAGAAAAGGTGGCTGAATTGGAGTGGACTTCCATCTGAGCATTTTCCTTATGACCAAGAAGAAAAGAGACTTTTCATCTGGGACTTTCTTTACAAACTGCCAAAAGACATTGTTAACCCTGCTCAAAAGTCAGCCTTCCAGGGACAAACCAATCGTCTGACCGCCCACAAGATGGGGGTCGAAAGGGAATTTGTTCCTCCCATTTATACGGGGGGTTTATTTTGCCCTTTCCTGGACAAAAGGCTTTAAGAAGTTTCCTATATTATCCTATAAAGTCAAGAGGTGGTATGTGTTGCTATGGGCATTTGTATAGTGACTTTATTGCAATAATATAGAGTTTTAGATTTAGTAACAGCATGTCCACAGAAGGCCTCTTCCCCCTCCATTGATATGTAAATAACCCAGATAGAAGATGAGCAGAGGAGGTTGGTGTTTACAGGAAGTGGGGGGGAGGGGCATGGAGAGGGTTTGAAAGAGACATGTGTTTTGGGACAGAGGGACAGTTGTGTTTTGGAAGGACAAAGGACAAGATGGCTTTCCATGAGCTGGATAACGTTGGAGACGCTTTTGTGAGCTGGACTTTGAACAAGGAACTATGAAGGACATCTTAACCCCTAAGTTGAGTAATTGTTTAGTTTACCTAATGTGTACATATTATACATGCTTATATGTGTAGGCATATATTTTGTGAAGCTATAAGTTGTATTGTATTGTTCATCCTACAGTTTGTATGTGCAGATTTTTTTCCTGTTTAGTAAAGCATTAATACACTTTCAGAAGTCTAGTCTTCCTTGGTTTTACCACAAGAACTTAATAGATAAACGCAGGCATAACAAATGCCTGGAGGGCAGGGTTTGAATATTAAGTATTGTGGAAGTAGGGTACAAACTAGCCAAAGACCGCCCGTGTTAGGGGATTTGTATAGGGTAACCATAGGTTTTAAACAAGAAAAGAAGTTGTTGGGCAGGGTTTGGTAGAGTATAGGTGGTCTATCGCATCCCAATATAATGAATATAACTAAATTTTGTAGGCCTTGTGTGCATGAACACAGCCCAATACCCCTAGGGGATGCTTAGGGTAAAGATAGACACTAATGAGGTATATGCAATTCAAAAAGTGTGTGGATTTATTGAGGAAGACGCATATCAATGCATATAATACACAATACAGGATGTTCAGATGTCACAGCATACAAAATAGCATATATAGTTTTTTAACATGTCACAGCATGAACATAAAAAATGTTGAGACAGGGAAAACTTGCTTTATGCGTATATATTCAGGAAAACGCCAACATGTTTTGGACTTTAGTCCTTTTTCAAGGCAGTTTAATATCCTTTTGTTTCACATCTATAATATGTGAATAAATCAGAGATTAGTACATAGAGTTTGCAACAAAAAATACTGTTTGTTTTTTGCCATATAGAGCGGTATAATGTAGTAATATTATAGGTATGGTACTCACATGCAATGCTAGTTTGAGAGGATGCCAGAGAGGGTAGGGGGCCAATGTGATTGGCTTTTGTGGCAGGGATATGCACTGGAATAGTCTCTGTGCAAGATAAAAGCAAAGTAGATATTGCCATAAAGCTAGACAGCAGGCTGCAATGGGTTCAGGCAGTTGCAAGGTCCTGGACAAGAGAGAGGCTGTAAGCCCGTGTCTTGTAGACGTGTAGCCAAGCAGTATGTAAAGCTATAATGAAGTAAGAGATATAAAATTGTAAATACCTAATAGCAAGGCAAAAGCGGCTAAAGATATAGAAAGGATGGCATAGGAGTTTGTTACCTGAGTCTCAGGGTGCCTGGTGGAAATTGTCAGTGAACACCAGAGAGTAGACAGCATGTATGGGCCTTTCATGGCGGGCAGTTTAAATGCGGTAAAGTGATTGCAATCAGCTGTGTATGTACGCCTGTATTGCGTGAAGGTGGCTGATTGGAGATTGGCTAAGTGTGAAGGGGAAGCGCCAGAGAACGCTGTGAGTATTCCCCATAGGACCTCTAAACCAACTTGATCAACACACAACTTGCTCAATTCATTGATCACCCCCTTTACATTTCATTGGACGAACAACTAAAAACCCGTTTTGACAAATTTAATCACGATATCCTGTCACAGAAGGACAAAAAATTCTTCTGTGACAAGAAGGCGTTCCATGAAGAACGCTCCTATAAATGGAATGAAGTGAACCATGTGGCCCGCCCTCCGGCCCCCACACAGCCCACTTCCAAGCTGCCTCCATCTCGTTCCACCACTGACAGGACCCACACCTCTTCTCAGCTTCCTCACAAACCCAACCTCCCCTTGGGCTCTCGCAAACCCAAAAGAGGTCGTACACCTAATTTTTCTAGTGATGATGTGTCTGACATGGAGAGAACTCCCGGCGCCTCCCCTGACAGGTATTCGCCGGCAGCTCCCTCACTTGTCAAGACATCTAGATCTCACTCTTTACCTTCTGCTTCTCAGAACACAGATTTTTTAGACAAAATGCGTGCATCACAACAGATTCAACAACAAAATATGTCACACAATTCAAAACTCAAGAAAATAACACGTTAAAACCTTCCTCATGCAATATTATTAATCTATCTTCGTACACACTCACCCATCACGAAACTTCTGTCCTTGAAAAAGGACTCACTTTTTGTCCAGTATCACAGCTTGACAAATTTACTGCCATTAAAGATATACATTTGTTTATTCGTAAATTACTGCTACATAGCATGTACACTCCCAATCCATTTTCTGACACAGCTATACACACTGCCACAGAAACCACTGCCCTCCAGCAGCTTATTGAGCTCCTTGAGGAGAATGACCCCACAGACCTGATTGACACCATTGATCTAGATAACATCCTAGCCAATCTAGAAGATGACGGCTTTAGTCATCCTCCTCACACTCATCACAAAATTAGTTTAAAGAAAAAATCTAGCTTCTTCCCACCCCCTAGCACCAACCCTCGTGCAGCACTTTTTTTACAGTCAGTGACCCACGAAATCCGCAACTTGAAAATTTCCCCCATTCACCCTAAAATAAAAAACTTTTCTTACAATCAACACCTTGCCCTACAAAATCTCAAAACAAATTCTTCAATCATAACCAGCGGACAAAGGTGGAAACATAGTCATTCTAGATAGAACAGACTATGTTGACATGTGCCAGGACATACTACGCAACAAGGAGTGGTATACGATAATCCCAAGTTTCCAAATCAAATCTTTCCAACAAGAGTTATACACACTTATAGATGATGCCTCCAGACAAGGTACCATTGACAAGTCTACGACTGAATACATCAGGACCAAATTCCCCAGAGAGGCCACCTTTTACGCACTACCGAAGGTGCACAAAAACTTGCCCAGACCACCAGGTAGACCGATTGTCTCCAGACGCGGCTGCCTCACCGACAATCTCAGTCGCTATGTCGATAAATTACTCCAACCTTTGGTACTTGCCTTACCATCATATATACGTGATACCACACATTTACTTCAAGGTCTGTCGGACCTCCATGTCGATGCCGACACCATTTTGGTCGCCATTGACGTGGAGGCCCTATACAGCTCTATACCTCATTCCTTGGGACTACTGGCCATCCAACACATACTATCCACCACTGGGATTTACCCCCCTGACCTATCTATATTTATCATCAGAGCTCTCAAATTCATACTTACTCACAACTTCTTTTCATTCAACGGGTCCCACTACCTCCAGGTACGGGGCGTCGCCATGGGCACATGTTGCGCGCCGGCGTACGCAAACCTGTACCTGGGGGAGTGGGAACGTAAACTCTTTCTGGACGATGCCGCTAGCACATACACTAAATACATAGCGACCTTTCGTCGCTATATCGATGATATTCTGATTCTGTGGCAAGGCCCGACTGAAATCCTAGATCAATTTCTCTCATTTCTAAATACTTCTAACTCTTTAAATTTAAAATTTACCATGACATACAGTAACACTTCCATCTCTTTCCTTGACCTTACACTCATTAAGGATCAAGATGGGCATCTCCAGAGCCACCTGTTCCGAAAACCAACAGATGGCAACACAATTCTGGCTGCCTCTAGTTTTCACCCACAGCCATTACTCAACTCGATCCCATTTGCCCAATACCTCCGTGCCCGACGAAACTGCTCGACGGACACCTCCTTTGAACATGAGGCCTCCGTCTTACGCAGAAGATTACGAGCACGGGGCTATAAAAACACCAAATCGAAACCACGTTCCACATTACTTTCTACTAAAACCCCTACACAAACCAATACCCCTCTGAGAATTATAACTAATTATTGTCAACAATACAACCAAATTACCCAAATACTTTCCAAACACTGGCATATTATTGCCACTGACAAATCTCTCTCACCCTTTGTCCCGCCACACCCTTTGGTCACTTACCGACGTGCTGCATCTCTTCGAGATAAACTCATTAACAGTGAATACATAGCTACCAATAGGCCTCACAAGCAATTAAAGGGTACTTTTCCATGTGGGAACTGTGGTTATTGTAAATACCTCTGTAAATCTAATATGCACAATGTTTTGCCAAATGGTCAACAATTTTTCCCCCAACACTACGTCAATTGTCGATCCATTGGCATAGTGTACCTACTTGAATGTGAATGCGGATGTTTCTATGTGGGAAAGACCAAATTACCTTTTTGTAAACGCATATATGGCCACATCTGCAGTGTCAACCAGAGAGACCCTATTTGCCCCTGGGACGACACTGTAGGACTGTCCACTATGATTCTACTCCTAAAATTTTGTTCAAAGCTTTGGATCACATTCCACCCCCAAATCGAGGTGGGGATTATAACAAAGCTTTATTACAAAGCGAACTTAGATGGATTTTCCATTTAAATGCGACTTTACCTCCCGGGCTCAATGAGGCCTTCAATTTTAAACCATACCTTGAAGGATTCCAATATGGAGTCTGCGAATTAGACCTCTGACTTGTTTTCCCACATGCAAACATCCGACATTACAATGTACCTGTATTATCATTTGCAAATAGTCTTATATGTGTAATCATGAGGTATCCACTGTCATTCCTACTGTTCATGTTCCATGTATATGCCTTAATACAAAGAGGTTTCAAAACCTCAGTCTGACATTGTTGTCATAGTACAAAGTGTTGCAACACTGTCTGTGTACCACATGCTTGTTTGTTCTATGCCATGTATGCACTAGATAACCAACTTTTTACAAACTACATTTCTCCTTTAAATACAAATGACACTGGTTGCGATCACCCAGGTATGCTGCCCGGCGCGGGTAAGACAGTGCACATGCGCCAAATCTGCAGTGCGCATGCGCTGCCCTCCGTTCCCTCGAGACATCTTCCATCTTCATGTCTTCCTGTTTGCGCTCCAGCTTGGAGCGCAGGCGGACCGGCGGAAATCATTACCCGCGTCGGTGACGTCACAACGCTGTACGCGACTCCTCCCATTATGGGCGTGCTCGCGCCCAGCGCCGTCCTGTCAGAGGTCCTATGGGGAATACTCACAGCGTTCTCTGGCGCTTCCCCTCCACACTTAGCCAATCTCCAATCAGCCACCTTCACGCAATACAGGCGTACATACACAGCTGATTGCAATCACTTTACCGCATTTAAACTGCCCGCCATGAAAGGCCCATACATGCTGTCTACTCTCTGGTGTTCACTGACAATTTCCACCAGGCACCCTGAGACTCAGGTAACAAACTCCTATGCCATCCTTTCTATATCTTTAGCCGCTTTTGCCATGCTATTAGGTATTTACAATTTTTTATCTCTTACTTCATTATAGCTTTACATACTGCTTGGCTACACGTCTACAAGACACAGGCTTACAGCCTCTCTCTTGTCCAGGACCTTGCAACTGCCTGAACCCATTGCTTACAGGCGCTGGGCTGAGTTTTCGACTAAATCAGTGAAGACACGCAAGACAGACAGACATAAGAAGTCACAACTAAAGTATCCAGGCCAGACCAAGAGAGGCGATAGTCTAACCACGTCTTCTTCGATACAGAATTCTTGAGGTTATCAAGTATTAGCTTCAAATTAAGCCCCAGAGGAAATCTGGGCCAGGGGTTCCAAACTGATCTGCTGCTGGAGCCAATTCCCGAAACTTTGTGAACTGTGAACGAGACAAAGCGTCAGCAATGTTATTACGTACACCTGCTATGTGCTCTGCTTTTAGCCAGATATTAAAATGCATGCAGTGTAAAACAAGAAAACGTAACAGTTTAATCACAGGCTCAGACTTAGAGGATAATGTATTAACGTAGAAAATACCTTTGTTATCCGTGTGAACCAGGACTCTACAGTTCATAAAAACATTCTTCCAAACAACTATGGAAACTATGACAGGGAATAATTCCAGAAGGACAAGGTTCTGAAGAATATCCTTCTGCAACCAATCCTGATGCCACTCACCTGCGCACCAATGACCATCCATAAATGCTCCAAAGCCCAAGGACCCAGCCGCATCCGTGAAGAAATTCAGCTGGTAGGGAGAGAGATGACCACCGCTCCAGAGGGATCCTTCAAGGCGAATGCTTCTACTCCTAGTGTGGAGCTCCAGGTGCAGGCTAATAACAAGGTAGTTAGAAAGTAACAAGGGGAACTCTGGACAGCCGCACACCAGACGAAGATGAAAAATCAAATGGATTTATTTAAAAACAGGAATCACATCAAAGTCCAAAAACACAGCAAAACAGGGAAGGGGGGGCACACAGCTGACGCGTTTCACACTAAATACAGCGCTTACTCATAGCATATCATTCACATAATCATTAACTTGCATATCACCCATAGCACCATAGGAATGTGCCCCTGCATTTATTTTATCAGTGTCATTTCTATTAATATTGTCTGCACCAGTTACCTGTGCCCTCTTTAATAGTAGCACCACTTGGCTGAATACTGTTCCCTGCACCAACAATTTGTGCCCCTGGAAACTGTCTAACATTAAGGCTTGGTTCAATAACATTTCCTGCACCAGTGACCTGTGCTCCTTGCTCTTTAATATTAGCACCAATAGACTGTGCCCCTTTAAATTGTTGTAACACATTCGACAGAGAATCAATCAGAAATTACACCTCAGAGACATGAGAAACATGACATTGCTCACCACCAGTCAGTGGCGGTGCGTGCATAGAGGGCGCAGGAGCGCCGCCCCCTCTCTCCTGCACCGCTCTATCACCAATAGATAGATTCATGCATTGCATGAATCTATCTATTGTCACTGCCGCCGCCCCCTATCCAGGTATCCGGCCCCTTGTCTGGCGCCGAGCATCTGAATTACAGCGGGGGGGGGGGGGGTGTTTTTGGAAGCACCCTATTAGAGCTGTAAGCTCTAATAGGGGACCTGATTAGAGCGGTAGGCTCTAATAGGCTCCCATAAGTGTAAACAGCGGGCGCAATGCTGTGCGTTCGCTGTTTACACAGTATTGTGTTAGAGAAGCAAATACATCGCTTCCCTAACACAGACCCGCCTCTCAGCCAATCAGGTTGCCGGGTCTGTTACCTGTCACCTGATTGGCTGAAGTCACAGGCACTGTGATTGGACGCCTAGGCGTCCAATCATTGCAGAAGACAGGAGGAGCGCGGGAAAAGATATCGGACGATGAGGAGACACTGCTCGCCGCCTGACGCCGTTACCAGCTGCACACGAGACAAGGTAAGTGTAGAGGGCAGGCAGGCAGAGGGCACATTGGCAGCATTTAATGGGCACAGTGACAGCACTTGGGGCATGGTGGCAGCGTTAGATTGGCACAGTGGCAGCACTTGGGGCACGGTGGCAGTGTTTGGGGCACAGTGGCAGCATTTGAGGCACAATGGCAGCACTTGGGGCACAGTGGCAGTGTTAGATTGGCACAGTGGCAGCACTTGGGGCACAGTGGCAGTGTTTGGAGCACAGTGGAAGCATTTAATGGGCACAGTGGCAGCATTTGAGGCACAATGGCAGGACTTGGGGCACAGTGGCAGCGTTTAATGGGCACAGTGGCAGCGTTTAATGGGCACAGTGGCAGCATTTAATGGGCACAGTGGCAGCGTTTGGGGCACAGTGGCAGCGCTTGATGGCACAGTGAGGCTGTTTGTTTGCGCCCCCCAAAAATTTAGAGCACCAGCCGCCACTGCCACCAGTAATAGCTGTTGGATGCTCACTGCCTGCTGCCTCAGGGGAAAGCTGTGTATCGCTGCTCTTCCTCAAACGAGGTGCACTCTGCAGTACAGAACTCCCAGCTCTCTCCCCACCTCTCAGCTGAGGAGAAGCAGCTATCCTCTGGCACTTCTTCTTTCTTCCCGGCTGTTGCCACATCCCGCCTCCGACCGAGGCCGCCCCTACCTCCACCTTAGGGGGTGCGAGGACTGTCCCCACAGGCAGAGCCAATCCTTGCTCCTTCTCTAAGCACCGCAGCAGCCATTCTTCACCGCCTTTTCCCTCAGCCCTTTCCAGCAGATGGCACAGGAGTGTTTCTGTCAGGGCTCCACTTGCGACGTACGGTCGAATCGGCGCGCGCGCATGCGCACACGCGCCGCTGATTCGTCCGGGCGTCGAAACGAGGGTACGCGCCGGCGTGTCCCTCAGGCGCACGCACGTGCGCAGCGAGCGCGGGCACGCGCGTCGCGGGCGCACACGTGACGCGCTAGCGCTGTTTGGCGCCAGTTGGCCTTTAAAAGAGTGACAGCTGCACATGTCAGGTGCTGTTCGTCTACAGTTTGTCCCTTGTGAAACCTGCCTCTGTTGTGTACTCCTGTTTACCTGATCCGGCTTCCACTTGACTCTGCTGCCTTCTCCATTCCTGATTCCGGCTTGTTGACTCTGCTTTGGACTGTTACCTGAACGCTGACCCCCTGCCTGTCTGACCTCTCTATTGCCTGTGCCCACTTACCTGCCTGCCAAGTGTATCCAGATCCGGCCTGCCTGACGACCCCTCTGCCTGCTCCCCTGCATGCTGCATACCTTCAGGATTGCTGACGCCATCTCAGGGTCACCCTACATCCGGGCCCTGCTCCACTACCTACCAGTCTCTGCTGCTTCAGCATCCAGGAGATCGCTACTGACCAGCTACATCTGCCGCAGCATCCATTCCAGGCACTCCTACCCCGCTGTGCTCACGGAACCACTGTCTCCATTCCAGTGGGCCCTGAACCAGAGCCGTAAGAGAGGCCCTCTCCCAGCGAAGTCAGGCTCTCCACTCAGGTACCTAACAGTACGAACAGCCATGACTGAGCCTGCGGGAGAAGCCTCTGCCATGAAGGAGTTCTGCTCACACCTGGCAGCCCTCACTCAGGCGGTGCAATCCCTCCAAGAAGGATACACCAGACTGGAAGGTCGAGTGCAACAACTTGCTGACCCCAATGTTGCAGCTCCTGCACCTCCGCAGCCTCCTGCACCACCTGCTACTCCTCCTGCAGTGATGATGCTGCCTCCTGAACCAAGAGTACCTGTTCCTGATCGGTTCTCCGGGGATCGTTCCAAATTCCGGGTCTTCCGCAACGCCTGCCAGTTGTATTTTGCCCTTCAACCCAGAACCTTCTCCCTAGAGGCCACCAAAGTGGGGTTCGTGATTTCTCTGCTGCAGGGCGAACCTCAGATCTGGGCACATCGCCTGCTGGAAGGGAATAGCGTGTTGATTCAGTCCCTCTCGTCTTTCCTGGAAGCCATGGCGCAACTCTACGAGGACCCCCAGCTAACCACCACAGCTGAATCTGCCCTGTCTGCGCTCCAACAAGGCCGCAGAACGGCCGAGGACTATGTGACAGACTTTAGACGATGGAGCGCAGACACCCAGTGGAATGACTCGGCATTAAGGCATCAGTTCCGCATGGGCCTATCCGAAGGCCTAAAGGATGAACTTGCCCGCGTGGGCACCCCAGACACCTTGGAGGGCCTGATAACCCTGAGTATACAGATCGATCGTCGGCTCCGGGAACGCAGAGTCGAGAGATCCACTCAAGTCCATCGCCCGGCCTGGATGACCGCAAGGGCTCCATTACCGGCTAGCCGTTACATGCCCGCTCAACCAGTGGCCCCTGCCCATTCTGTTCCCGACGCCGGCGAGCCGATGCAGCTTGGTCTCATGCGACCCACTCTGTCTCCGGAGGAACGTGCCCGACGCCGACAACTAAATTTGTGCCTGTACTGCGGTGGGTCCGGACACTTTGTGAACAGATGCCCGAACAAGCTGCGTAAGTGCCTTTCGTCTGTGTCAACCAACTCTGTTCCCTTACCAGTCCATGCCACCCACATCTCTCTACCCCTGTCTTTTCAGTTCCTGGGAAGGACGATTTTCACCAACGCTATCCTTGATTCGGGAGCTTGCAGCTGTTTCATCGATGCCGCCTTTGCCAGCCGGCACGACATTCCTCTTCAGAGGAAGGCCCACGGACTAACCGTCTTCCTGGCTGACGGTTCTCGCATTAAATCGGGCCAAGTTGTTCAGGAAACCCAACCCCTGCTCACTATCTCTTCTCCCCATCACCAGGAACTGTTAACCTTGGATGTAATCTCGTCCCCCCTGTTCCCGGTGATCCTGGGCATCCCCTGGTTGCAGGCACACGACCCGACCATCAGCTGGTCCACGGGGGAGGTCAAGTTCCAGTCACCCTACTGCCTGGAACATTGCTTACACGAAGCTCCGGCACAACCCGCTACGCTTCTATGTCTGGACTCTGATACTGACCTGATTCAAGCGGTGCCGGAACCATATCATGAATTCCTAGACGTCTTTAGTAAACGGGGAGCGGACTCCCTACCTCCACACCGCACCTACGATTGTCCCATAGAACTTTTGCCGGGGGCCGAGATTCCATTCGGGCGTATCTTTCCCCTTTCCGAGAAGGAACAAGAGGCTCTGAAGGCCTACATTTCTGAAAACCTAAAGAAGGGGTTTATACGTCACTCTACTTCACCCGCAGGGGCCGGCATTTTCTTTGTAACCAAGAAAGACCAGTCACTCCGACCCTGTGTGGACTACCGGGAACTAAATAAAGTTACGATTAAAAACCGTTATCCCCTACCCTTAATACCAGAACTGTTTCAAAAACTAAGAGCGGCCACCATATTCTCCAAACTGGACTTAAGAGGGGCCTACAACTTGGTTCGCATCCGATCAGGCGATGAGTGGAAGACTGCATTTCGTACCCGTTTTGGGCATTACGAGTACTTGGTCATGCCCTTTGGCCTTTGTAATGCCCCGGCTACTTTCCAGCACCTCATAAATGAGGTCTTCAGGGACTTTCTGGACATTTTTGTCATCGTGTACTTGGATGACATCCTAATCTTTTCCAGAACGCTTGAGCAGCATCGGGGGCATGTGGGCCGAGTCTTACTCCATCTCCGTCAGCACGGATTATATGCAAAAGCAGAGAAGTGCACCTTCGAACAGCAGAGCATCCAATTCTTGGGTCTTCAGATCTCCCCAGCAGGCATTGAGATGGACCCACAAAAGGTAACAGCTGTACTGGACTGGCCGGCACCCTCTGACAAGAAGGGTGTGCAGCGTTTTGTCGGATTTGCGAACTTTTACAGAAAGTTCATCAAGGGGTTCTCGGCCATCATCTCGCCATTCACGCAACTAACAAGGCAGAACGTACGGTTTCATTGGGGTCCAGAGGCCCAGGAGGCGTTTGTGAAACTCAAGGGGCGATTCACATCCGCTCCCATCCTCAGTCACCCGGACCCATCTCTCCCATACATCCTGGAAGTGGATGCCTCCGAGGTAGCAGTGGGGGCTGTGGTCTCCCAACGCCAGGGCAATAATGACTTAATGCACCCTGTGGGCTTCTTCTCCCGGAAACTTTCACCCGCAGAAAGGAACTACGATGTAGGTGACCGAGAACTGCTAGCCATTAAATCAGCACTGGAAGAATGGAGGTACTTGCTGGAGGGAGCAGTCCACCCTGTATTAATATACACGGATCACAAGAACCTCGAGTACTTGAGGACAGCGAAACGTCTAAAACCACGACAAGCCCGCTGGGCCCTGTTCTTTTCACGTTTCAGCTTCCACATTACCTACCGGCCTGGATCTAAAAATGTGAAGCCAGATGCGCTCTCACGCATGTTTGACTGCCCTAAGGACCCCACACCTCCTGATACCATCCTTCCTGCAAGCAACTTCCTTCTGCTGCAACCGGACCTACTGTCCCAGATCAGGGAAGCCTCCCTGAACCCGCTCCTTCCCCCAGGACTTTCATTAACCCGTAGAGAAGGGCTTCTCTGGAAGGATAGCCAGGTGTTTGTCCCCGAACCCATCCGGGTTAAAGTATTGGCCCTCCTCCACGATCACCCACTAGCAGGACACTTCGGGGCCCGAAAGACTCTCGACCTGGTGCAGCGCACCTTCTGGTGGCCTGGTCTGAAGGAGTTCTGTTCCAAGTATGTTAGCTCATGCCCAGTGTGCTCCCGAAGCAAGACTACTAGGGGCCGAGCCTGGGGTCTACTCAAGCCTCTCCCTGCACCTGACCGACCCTGGCGTATGATAACGATGGACTTTATAGTCGAGCTGCCCCCCTCTGAAGGTTACACGGCCATCTTTGTAGTTGTTGACCGACTCTCAAAGATGGCCCATTTCCTACCCCTAAGGGGAACTCCATCTGCAGCAGAGACGGCCCGTGTATTTATCCGGGAAATCATTAGGTTACACGGGGTACCCAAGAATATAGTTTCGGACAGGGGAGTCCAGTTCACCTCGCGGTTTTGGAGGGCATTGTGTGATAGTTTAAAGATCGAGCTGGCCCTATCCTCAGCCTACCACCCCCAAACTAATGGGCAGACTGAGCACACGAACCAGACCCTCGAACAATATATTAGGTGTTTCACTTCATTTGTACAAGATGATTGGGTGTCTCTGCTGCCCTTAGCGGAATTTGCGTACAACAATGCCAGCCATTCGACCACAGGGCAGTCCCCATTTTTTGCCAATTATGGGTTCCATTTAACATTTCTACCAGATTTTCTTACAGAGTCCTCCGTTCCAGCAGTCCAGGACGCGGTGACCTTCCTTAGCCGCAACAACCGAATCCTCCAGGAAGCCATAACCAAGGCCCAGGCAGACAGTAAGAAAGCCTTTGACCAAAAGAGGAGGGGAGAGTTGAATCTGCAAATCGGGGACCAGGTATGGCTTTCCTCTTCCAATTTAAAGTTAACCTGTCCCTCTAAGAAGTTGGCACCCAAGTTCCTGGGCCCTTTTCCTGTAAAGAGGAGGATTAATGAGGTGTCCTATGAACTATCCCTGCCTGACACCATGAAGGTACATCCTGTGTTTCATGTCTCCCTATTGAAACCCTCGGTACCCGACCCCTTCCCCAATAGGGAGTCCGGGCCTCCTGAACCCGTCCTAGTGGATGGAAACGAGGAGTACGAGGTAGAAGTTGTACTAGACTGTAGAAGGCGACAAGGGCAAAGACAGTTTCTGATTAAGTGGAAGGGCTTCGGCCCGGAAAGCAATTCTTGGGAACCTGAGGACAATATACATGCTGAAAGACTAATTCGTGCCTTTTTCATTTCACACCCCGAGAAGGACGACCAGCTGGGCACCCGGAGGTTGCCCCTTGTGGGGGGGCAATGTCAGGGCTCCACTTGCGACGTACGGTCGAATCGGCGCGCGCGCATGCGCACACGCGCCGCTGATTCGTCCGGGCGTCGAAACGAGGGTACGCGCCGGCGTGTCCCTCAGGCGCGCGCACGTGCGCAGCGAGCGCGGGCACGCGCGTCGCGGGCGCACACGTGACGCGCTAGCGCTGTTTGGCGCCAGTTGGCCTTTAAAAGAGTGACAGCTGCACATGTCAGGTGCTGTTCGTCTACAGTTTGTCCCTTGTGAAACCTGCCTCTGTTGTGTACTCCTGTTTACCTGATCCGGCTTCCACTTGACTCTGCTGCCTTCTCCATTCCTGATTCCGGCTTGTTGACTCTGCTTTGGACTGTTACCTGAACGCTGACCCCCTGCCTGTCTGACCTCTCTATTGCCTGTGCCCACTTACCTGCCTGCCAAGTGTATCCAGATCTGGCCTGCCTGACGACCCCTCTGCCTGCTCCCCTGCATGCTGCATACCTTCAGGATTGCTGACGCCATCTCAGGGTCACCCTACATCCGGGCCCTGCTCCACTACCTACCAGTCTCTGCTGCTTCAGCATCCAGGAGATCGCTACTGACCAGCTACATCTGCCGCAGCATCCATTCCAGGCACTCCTACCCCGCTGTGCTCACGGAACCACTGTCTCCATTCCAGTGGGCCCTGAACCAGAGCCGTAAGAGAGGCCCTCTCCCAGCGAAGTCAGGCTCTCCACTCAGGTACCTAACAGTTTCCTGTCTGCCTGGTGAACGGCGCTTCATGCTGCAGAAGTCCTGCGTCATGGTCTGGTCCGAAACGGTCAGTGAGATCACCACTCTCAGCTCCTTCTATAGTCTCCCTCTGCGTGGGCTTAGCACCCGTCAATTCTGTCCAATCCGATGCTAGCCCTTGTCTACCAATCCCATGGCTGTTGCTGCCCAGGGAAACTGTGGCAACCAATGGCAACCTGCAAAAAATAGAAACCAGGGGGAGAAATCTGCAGACCTCTTTGAGCTATCCCATGAGGGCCCCGCATATTGCTATGACCTTTCATTAGTTGAAATACAGTAGCTTCAAAAGGAGCTTAGTGTTTTTTCTATTCACACACTTACTTTATTGATTTTCAACTTCATTTGGCTCTCTCAGGAGTTGCACTGGCTCCATCACAAAGAGTGAGCAGTCTAATTTCCCTGGTGAGTTTGTATATTGCATGTATATACACACATACAGGTCTCTTATTATTTCACAGCAATCTCTCTGCTATAGAACACTCATTCATGTACCATATATTTCCATAAGTATTGTGATTACTTGTAATATACAGTATAATTGTTCCTAGTATTACCGCTTTGGTTCATACATATTTGCTCAGTTTTTCTCCAAATTATTAAAGCCAATGACCATAATTTTTAGGGTCAGTCCTTGGAAAAGTTCTTGTATTACAGTAATGACTTACTGGATAATAACATTTTAATATTCAGTTACTATATTAAGATTCACAGAATTTGGAATTATTTTTTAAAGAGATAATTAATACTGTGAGGACAAGATTGGATTGTCCGCTCACAATCGATATGCCAGCTTATACCCATATCCTTTAGTAAGGAAGCACCACAGTATGACTATTTAACTCTTGAAACCCTTTACCACTCATGTCTTGGTATTTAATCTCAAAAAGTGTTTTTACTTGCAGTTCAAATTGCCACATTTTCTGCTTTTCTCAATAGATACTTTATAGAAACTCAAAGTTAATACAAGCCAAAAAATAGCGGTACCTTATGGCCCATACACACGATCCAAATATCGTCCGAAAACTGTCGTCCGAGGAAGAAGATTTTCGGATCGTGTGTACACTACTTTCAACAGCCGATCACGACAGTTCATCCGATATTATTCGATCGAATATGCACAGAGATTTTCCTCGTACGATTCCAGATCGTACGATTTTAGTTTAGTCAATATAGTTGCCGTCCGAAAATACAATAAAAATACATTACAACACATGACATCACATTTTTTTTTTTCCTGTCGTATGAGAATTTTCCTGCCATTAGGGAACTATAACCTGTGATATAATCTTTATGAATTGTGTTAATATAAAACCATTGATAACATGCATGCAGTAAAATCAGATGTCCCATGCAATAAAACTAATAGTGAATAATGAACATAATTTATGTAAAAAAAAATATAGCAAATAACAAACAGCGCATTATACAAAGGCTGTACCGAAAATAATGCAAAATCGGGCATAACTTTTTTTATTAAAGCAGAACTATACTCCTTTTCAGTCCAAGACTAGTGTTGGGCGAACGGTTCGGCCCGAGCATGACTTCAGTTTGACGAACACCTGAATTATCGGGGCGTTTGACCATTTGTTCAGCCCGCTGAACAACCACAATGCACTGCGCTGCCGCACAGTGTATTGGAAACCCTAATTGGCGGAAGCAATGAAAGCTTTGCCCAATCAGGGCACATAGCACTGTCAGAGCCATGATTGGACACTGTCACGATGACTATCCAATCATGGATCATTGCTCTTAGCTCCACCCCTCGATATAAAAATATGCTTCTCATAGTGGCCATTTGCAGTGTGATATTGGTGTGGAGAGAGATAGAGTATGGCTCTGTTCAGTGCGACTAGCAAGTAATGTGCTAAAGTGGGCTATTATGATTCTATTGTGAGTGTAAAGTGTCAGTTTAGTGTGAATCTAGTGCAGTGTGAGTGTAGTGCAACCATTCATTTTTACTTTAGTGTCACTTTAGTGTGAATCTAGTGATAAGGCAGTGTGAGTGTAATGTGACTGTTCATTTTTACTTTAGTGCCATTTTATTTTGTCAGGGCAGGTTTCCTGCAGTATATTTCAGTGTGTTACTGCCCATTTACTGTAGATTATTGCAGTGCGTTATTGCAGGTTTACAGCAGTATATTTCAGTGCGTTGGTGCACATTTACCGCAGTATATTGCAGTGCGTTATTGCACATTTACTGCAGTATATTGCAGTGTGTTACTGCATGTTTAACATAGTATATTTCAGTGCCTTGATACAAGTTTACCTCAGTATATTGCAGTGCATTAGTGCAAGTTTAACACAGTATATTTCAGTGCGTTGGTGCACGTTTACTGCAGTATATTGCAATGCGTTGGTACATGTTTAACGAAGTATATATCAGTGTGTTAGTGCATGTTTACCGGAGTATATTGCAGTGCGTCAGTGCAGTTTTACTGCAGTACATTTCAGTGCGTTGATGCACGTTTACTGCAGTATATTGCAGTGCAGTTTTACTGAAGTATATTTTAGTGCATTTGTGCACGTTTATTTATTGTATAAATAAATGACTCCCGCGCTATTTTTTGGGATTTAAACAATAGGTATCATCAACATCTGACGGAAGGATACGAGCACAGCGCTTGTGGTTTGTTGCAGGTTCCTTGTTTACTAAAACGTGAGTTTGTCTACTTTATTGCTTTTACAATAAATTACCTTTTAAAAACGGGATCACGCTATGGGCATCTCTCTTTCCCATCTCCCATCTTTTCTCTACACCGAGACATGTAGTGAAGGGTTTTGGACAATAGGTGCAATCAAGATTGGATGGAAGCAAACAAGCTTGGCGCTCGTGGATTGTTGACTATGTTCACATTTTAAAAAGTGAGTGTAACTACTTTTATCTGCCACATCCACCTCCCCTTCTTTTAATGGGATTACGCTATGGGCATTTTTTATTTTTCTGCTTAAACCCCGCATATCGAGACCATTTGAGAAGGATTTAGCTATCATACCAAGAGGGAATCACTGAAGACTATTATTACCTGTGATTTATGCTGTATACCTTATGGCAGTAAGGTGAGAGGATGCAGATACACAGGTTGTCATCACAGAAGATTTTTTGCAGCAACAGCCATTTGCCATTTATGGTGGAGGGATTCAATTTGTATGCAATATATATTTTTAACCAGTTCCCTACCGCCGTATAGTAAAATGACGGTGGCAGGAACCCTTCCTCCATCCGGGTGGACGTCATATGACGTCCTCAGCTTCCCGACATTGTGAAGAGCGCACGCTCGCCGCATCACTGGGGACCCAATGCACATGCCTGGTGGCTGCAATGTTCGACATGCACCTGCGATTGCTCACCACAGAGCAGGGACCTGGATCTGTGTGTGTAAACACACAGATCCATGTCCTGTCAGGGGAGAGGAGAACTGATCGTATGTTCCTTGTACAGAGGAACACCGATCGGTCTCCTCCCCTCATTAGTCCCCTCCCCCCACAGTTAGAATCACTCCATAGGACACACATGTAACCCCTTCAGCCCCCCTAGTGTTAACCCCTTCCCTGCCAGTCACATTTATACAGTAATCAGTGCATTGTTATAGCACTGATTGCTTTATAAATGTCAATGGTCCCAAAATAGTGTCAAAAGTGTCAAATCTGTCACAGTCACGATAAAAATCACAGATCGCCACCATTAGTAGTAAAAAAAAAAATGAATAAAAATGACAAATCTATCCCCTATTTTGTAGATGCTATAACTTTTGCGAAAACCAATCAATATATGCTTATTGGCATTTTTTTTTACCAAAAATATGGAGAAGAATACATATCGGCCTAAACTGAGGAAAAAAAAAATGTTTTAAACAAAAAATTGAATATTTATAAGGCCCCTTTCACACTGTGGCGTTTTTCAGGCGGTACAGCGCTAAAAATAGGCCCCATTCACTCCAGTGTGAAAGCCGACGGGCTGTCACACTGGAGCGGTGCGCTAGCAGGACGGTAAAAAAAGTCCTGCTAGCAGCATCTTTGGAGCGGTATAGGAGCGGTGTATTCACCGCTCCTATACCGCTCCTACCCATTGAATTCAATGGGACACCACGGTAATACCGCTACGGCGGCGCTTTGCGGGGGATTTTAACCCTTTTTCGGCCGCTCGCGGGGGGTAAAACCGCACCGCGAGTGGCTGAATACCGCGGCTAAAGCGACGGTAAAGCAGCGCTAAATAGAGCGCTGCTTTACCGTCGCTGCGGCTCCCGCCCCAGTGTGAAAGGGGCCTTATAGCAAAAAGTGATAAATATTGTGTTTTTTTTCAAAATTGTCACTCTTTTTTTTGTTTATAGTGCAAAAAATAAAAAACACGGAGATGATCAAATACAACCAAAAGAAAGCTCTATTTCTGGAGAAAAAAACTATCAAAATTTATTTGGGTACAGCGTCGCATGACCGCGCAATTGTCATTGAAAGTGTGACAGCGCTGAAAGCTGAAAATTGGCCAGGGCAGGAAGGGGGTGAAAATGCCCTGTATTGAAGTGGTTAAACTGTCACAGACTTTTTTCTGGATCATATCGTTTGACCCTTCAGTGTTCTTTGACTTTGCACATGGACCTTTGTCGCTTTGTTTTGTTCACTTGATAATTTGATGCTTTATGGTATATGCTTTATTATTATTAGCACACCGTTAATGGTATTTTTCATGTATTAATTATTGCACTTTTTGCATTCTGTTAGTTACATTTTACACAGCGCAACATCATTATTTATTCATATCGCAGTATATTGCAGTGCGTTACTTTAAGCGCACCAAACACCACTTTCTATTGATTAAATTGCATCCACGTACACATTTCCCCATCTTTGTTACATTTTGTTAATAAACCCCCCTATCATGTCTAGGAGGCCAACATGGAGAGGCAGATGTTCCCATGGCACTGTGAGGGGGCAGTGTCTGTGTCCACAGGCAAAGATGGACGTGGTCCATCCTCAGGCAGGGTATCATTTCCTCTGTTTAGTTATTGTCAGGGCTGGGCCCAGCCCTTCCTTCTCTGAGCTGGCCACTCAGCTGTCGGCTAATTGCCAGCTCCTATCTCTCCACAGTGACTCCCCTGATGATCCTGCTCGTCGGTCCTGCCTACTTAAGCGGTCCAGTCCAGATGATCTCTGTCTTCACCTTGGTCACATCTATAG
The DNA here is from genome assembly GCA_028564925.1 of Lithobates sylvaticus. NCBI lineage: Eukaryota > Metazoa > Chordata > Amphibia > Anura > Ranidae > Lithobates > Lithobates sylvaticus. The sequence goes on from CM053033.1 coordinate 158,824,254, forward strand.
AGATGTGTTCCTGTTAAAGACTTGCTTGGCTGACATTCCATCTGGCTCCCTGACGTTTTGGCTTGTCTGACTATCCGTTTCGGTTTCTGAACTCTGGCTATGTTTTGACTAAGTTTACTCTGTTTACTTTTTATTATTATTAAACAAGTGTGATTTAACTGTACTTCTGTCTCAGTCTGATTCACGGTTTCTGACAGTAGGCGAAGGCCATGAATTCAGAAGACGCAGTCAATCCACTTGTTGGTAATATTTTTTCTAGATTGGATGAGCAGGATCACCGCATGGATCAGTTTGCCATGGCGTTACAAACGCTCCTGAGTCGTACGGCTCACCTGGAATCTCCCACTGTGGCTGCTCTAATCTCTGTGCAGGCACCCGCCTCGAGTATTACCTCTATAAGAGGTATGGTTCCGCTCTGCTTCCCCAGCGATTTGGGGGCAATCCAGTCCAATGCAGAGGGTTTCTCAACCAGGTTGAGATATACTTTGAGATGCTGCCCCAGGCGTTTCCCACGGACAGAAAAAAAGTAGGTTTTATGATATCTTTGCTGATCTTTGAGAGAGCCTTGGAATGGGCAAACCTTCTATGGGAGACCCAAAAACCTGTTGTCTTGAGTTACCCTGAGTTTGTGGCTTCTTTTAAAAGGGTATTTGATGTTCCTGCAAGCTCCACTTCTGCTGCCAAGTGCCTCATGTCGATCAAACAGACTACAAGAACTGTTGCCGATTACGCCATTGAATTCTGTACTCTGGCAGCAGAGGTTGCTTAAAACAATGAGGTCTTTGTGGCTGCTTTTTCTTATGATCTCTCGGATACCATCAAGGATGAGATAAAAGCCTGAGATATACCCAATGAGCGGGAGAAGTTGATCACGTTTGCCATCCTCATTGATTCCAGACTCAGAGAAAGACTCTCTTTTAAGGAGCGATTGCGGAAGCCTCCTGTTCATTTGTCTCCGAGCTTTGTAGTCCCACCCTTGCCTCCCTCACCTCCCACGCCTCCTAGTACCGAGTCGGTCAGTGAAAGTGAACACAAGCACTTGGGTTTCACGCGTCTCTCTGCGGATGAGAGAACCTTTAGGAGGAGGGAGAGATTGTGCCTTTATTGTGGCTAGGCAGGTCTCTTTTTGAAGTCTTGTCCTACCCATCCAGGGAATGCCCCAACCTTGAGGTCCTGTCATGGACAGACCTTAGGTAGCGTTGTTTCATCCCCAGTTATCTAGAAGGATAAGCCCCTGGTTTCAGATACCCTTTATTGGGCTGAGTCGTCCGTCGAGATACAGGCTCTAATCGACTCTGGGGCTGCAGGTCTGTTCATTGATGCTGCCTTTATATTCGAAGCACTCGGTTCTGCTGCAGCTGCGTAAAACTCCACTTGCCATTGAGGCTCTTTACGGGAGACCTCTACAGCCTGCCCATGTGACTCGTGAGACTGCTCCGTTGTACATGGCCACAGGGTCTTCACCATGAGATAATCCAATTCCAAGTTATTTTACCTCACCTAAGTTTCCACTGGTTATTGGTTATCCTTGGTTACAGAGGCACAACCCCTCTTTTGATTGGCTCCGTGCTGAAGTTCTCTTCTGGTCGCCACAATGCAGTAAGACATGCTTCCAGAAGGTAGCCAAGGTCCTGTGTACCTCTTCACTCTCCTCCCTGCTGGAGGAGTACCACGATTTTAGCGATGTTTTTGACAAAGGTCAAGCCGGTAGTTTGCCTACACACCGGTCTTATGATTGCGCAATTGACCTTCAACCTGTTGCCATAACCCCTTGTGGCTGGGGTTACCCTTTGACGGTCTTGGAGAATAAGGCCATGCAGGAGTATGTTGCAGTATGTTGCAGACGCACTTTCTTGATGTTTCAACAGCTTAGTTTGAGAGGGGCATACAATCTGATGAGGATTAAGGAGGGTGACAAGTGGTAAACTGCGTTTAATAACAGAACAGGCCATTATGAGTACCTCGTAATGCCTTTTGGTCTTTGTAACGCCCCGGCAGTTTTCCAGGAATTTATTAACGATGTCCTCCGAGATTTGTTGCAGTTATGTGTGGTGGTTTATCTCGACAATATCCTCATATTTTCCAAGTCTCTGGAGAGCCACCACTTAGATGTCTGTTGTGTGCTTCAGAAACGAAGAGAGAACAATCTCTATTGTAAATTGGAGAAGTGCGAATTCCATCGTGAACAGGTTAAATTCCTGGGTTATGTCATTTCCACTGCTGTTTTTTTCGATGGACCCAGAGAAACTTTCAGCAGTCCTACAGTGGCCCCGACCCATGGGTTTACGTCCTCTGGAAGGGGCAGTGTAAAAGGGGGCCACCTCAGTGATGCATTTTAAACAAAAATGTATTCCTCTGTGCCCAGGGCTTTCAGCTTCCACATCCCATGAATACACATTTTTTTACACAAAGTTGTCCATTTATAAGATATTTCCAACACATAGCATGTACATGCCAAAAAGTGCACCCCAAATACATTTCGCTACTCCTCCTGAGTATGATGATACACATGTGTGAGACTTTTACACAGCCTGGCCACATACAGAGGCCCAACATTGAAGTAGCACATTCAGGCGTTCTAGGAGCATAAATTACACATCATTTCTCAACCACCAATTACAATTTTGAAGGCCCTGGAGCACCAGGACAATGGACACGCCCACAAAATGACCCCATTTTGGAAAGCAAACACCCCAACCTATATTTTATGAGTCATAATGAGTCTTGAAAATTTCATTTTTTGTACACAAGTTTTTGGAAAATGGGGGAAAAAAAACTTGACACAGTGGCACTGATTGATGGCACTGTGGTACTTATGGGCACTGATGGCACTCATGGCACTGATAACACAGTGAGCCAGGCACAATGATGAATCAGGTGGAGGACACAGCCCGCAGACACAGCGGGGAGACATTGCAGGATCCTGGGGACAAGATAAGCAACTTCCCCATGATACTGTGATGCAATCCCGAGTGTGGCTAGGGGTAACTGCTTCTGGTAGTCATAATTCACCCTGAGCCACACTCGGGATTACTGCCAGGGAGGGGTTAATATGTTCACTGTGAGTAGATTGATACATATATATAGATATATATATATATGTATATACAGTGGTGTGAAAAAGTGTTTGCCCCCTTCCTCATTTCCTGTTCCTTTGCATGTTTGTCACACTTAAGTGTTTCGGAACATCAAACCAATTTAAACAATAGTCAAGGACAACACAAGTAAACACAAAATGCAATTTGTAAATGAAGGTGTTTATTATTAAAGGTGAAAAAAAATCCAAAACATCATGGCCCTGTGTGAAAAAGTGATTGCCCCCCTTGTTAAAACATACTATAACTGTGGTTGTCCACACCTGAGTTCAATTTCTCTAGCCACACCCAGGCCTGATTATTGCCACACCTGTTCACAATCAAGGCATCACTTAAATAGGAGCTGCTTGACACAGTAAGGTCCACCAGAAGATCCTTAAAAGCTACACATCATGCCGAGACCCAAAGAAATTCAGGAACAATTGAGAAAGAAAGTAATTGAGATCTATCAGTCTGGAAAGGGTTATAAAGCCATTTCCAAAGCTTTGGGAATCCAGCGAACCACAGTGAGAGCCATTATCCACAAATGGCGAAGACATGGAACAGTGGTGAACCTTCCCAGGAGTGGCCGGCCGCCCAAAATTACCCCAAGAGCGCAGCGACGACTCATCCAAGAGGTCACAAAAGACCCCACAACAACGTCCAAGGAACTGCAGGCCTCACTTGCCTCAGTTAAGGTCAGCGTTCATGCCTCCACCATCAGGAAAAGACTGGGCAAATATGGCCTGCATGGCAGAGTTCCAAGGAGAAAACCACTGCTGAGCAAAAAGAACATCAAAGCTCGTCTCAATTTCTCCACAACACATCTTGATGATCCCCAAGACTTTTGGGACAACATTCTGTGGACCGATGAGACAAAAGTGGAACTCTTTGGAAGGTGTGTGTCCAAGTATATCTGGCGTAGAAGGAACACTGCATTTCAGAAAAAGAACATTATACCAACAGTAAAATATGGTGGTGGTAGTGTGATGGTCTGGGGCTGTTTTGCTGCTTCAGGACCTGGAAGACTTGCCGTGATAAAAGGAACTATGAATTCTGCTGTCTACCAAGAGATCCTGAAGGAGAATGTCCGACCATCTGTTCGTGTACTCAAGCTGAAACGAACTTGGGTTCTGCAGCAGGACAATGATCCTAAACACACCAGCAAGTCCACCACCGAATGGCTGAAGAAAAACAAAATGAAGACTTTGGAGTGGCCTAGCCAAAGTCCAGACCTGAATCCTATTGAGATGTTGTGGTATGACCTTAAAAAGGCCGTTCATGCTCGAAAACCCTCTAATGTAACTGAATTAGGACAATTCTACAAAGATGAGTGGGCCAAAATTCCTCCAGGATGCTGTAAAAGCCTCATTGCACGTTATCGCAAACGCTTGGTTGCAGTTGTTGCTGCTAAGGGTGGCCCAACCAGTTATTAGGTTTAGGGGGCAATCACTTTTTCACACAGGGCCATGATGGTTTGGATTTTTTTTCACCTTTAATAATAAACACCTTCATTTACAAATTGCATTTTGTGTTTACTTGTGTTGTCCTTGACTATTGTTTAAATTGGTTTGATGTTCCGAAACACTTAAGTGTGACAAACATGCAAAGGAACAGGAAATGAGGAAGGGGGCAAACACTTTTTCACACCACTGTATGTATGTATGTGTATGGTCTTTGCCAACATGCTGCAGCTCAGTTTCAGGGTCTTGGCAAACTTCTTATAGCCTAGGCAAGTGATGGCGAACCTTGGCACCCCAGATGTTTTGGAACTACATTTCCTATGATGCTCAGCTACACTGCAGAGTGCATGAGCAGCATGCGAAATGTAGTTCCAAAACATATGGGGTGCCAAGATTCACCATCACTTGCCTAGGCCATCTTTTTCGGACATTTTCACTTAGGGGTGTACTCACTTTTGTTCACAGTGGCTTAGATATTAATGGCTGCGTGTTGAGTTATTTTGAAGGGACAGCAAATATACAAGCTGTACACTCACTACTTTACATTGTAGCAAAGTGTCATTACTTCAGTGTTGGCACATGAAAAGATATAATAAAATATTTACAAAGATATGAGGGGTGTACTTACTTTGGTGAGATATTGTGTGTGTGTGTGTGTGTGTGTATATATATATATATATATATAATGTATGTATAATACAATACATAAAGATGCAGAAAGTCTCTTAGGTTATTGTAGCAGCGCTAATAGTCAGACATAAACGTCAATAAAAGTTCCTCCTTCGGCGCGTGGAGTGCACACGTCACTTCCGGTTGGTTTACCTCTCTGGCGCGTTTCGTCACTTCCGACTTCGTCCCGAGGACGCCCTCGTGACGAAGTCGGAAGTGACGAAACGCGTCATGACGTAAACCAACTGAAAGTGATGTGTGCGCTCCACGTCTGCGCTCCACACGCCGAAGGAGGAAGTGCTCCGCTGCTGTACACAGCGGAATTCATCTGTCAGTTCCGGCGAGGAGACACAGGCTCAGGCACAGTGCACTTTTTACATTTGCCCTTACTAATTTTTATTCTGGTACACTGAACTAACTAAGGGGTTTTATGCATGTTATTGGGGAGAAAAATCAATAAATGTTTCTTAAACAATATCACACTATGTGGCCACATTATTCTTCCCACATGTTCTCACTGATACCTGCAGTTTGGAGAGCTGTTGTTGTGGATTTGGAGGAGAAGTGGAGAATTTGGTGATTACAGGCATATATTGATTATGTATCTGGTGAGTGTACCCCCATAAGGGAAGGACATCGCACGTGGTGAAGTGTTCTGGTGGATGGCTCTGAGACTACACAGCAATAATATAGAACTGTTTCCCCACTTTCTTATACCATTGAACTTTTATTAATATATTTGTCGGACGTTTATGTCTGACTGTTAGCGCTGCTACAATAACCTAAGAGACTTTCTGCATCTTTATTTATTGTATTTTCCATTTTATCATAATTTTAAGCGGCTGCTTTTAGTGTCATATGTTTTATTATATATTTACACTATCGTGACTTTATTTTATTTCTATAGATTTTAAGGTCTTTTATCGCAATAGTTTATAATCCAGCAGCGCAGAGTGGTGTTTTTTATAGGAGGGCGGTTTATATCAAACATCCATTTTTTACAAGGTCAGGCAATTTCTTTAAAATCTGGCGGGTTGCCAGGTTTATTTAGCAGAGGTTTGCAAAGTAATGAAAAGAAACAAAAAATGTGTAAAACAAATCCTTGCCATCCAGCGCTAAACTATACAGTAGTTTCCTTTCTATACGGTGTGGGGCTGGTCCCCGTCACCCACAAAACATGTGGTAAAGCAAACCTTCCTTTTTAAATCCAAAAAGAGCTCTCTCTCTCAGATTCCCTTCTGAGTCTCATGCCAGAGCTATCCCGTACTCTCTTCCTGGTCATTTAAAGTCCACCTGACCGTGGACTCAATTGGACCACAACATCTGGACCGAAACCAAGCCTGCCACAGAGGCTTCAGTCTCTTACAACAGAACGCATGCGAGGTGAAATATATAGATTGTCCATTACCTCACCTTGCATACTGTCACAATATATATATATATATATATATATAACTATATATACACACACAGTACATGCTTTAGGATTAGGGATGGGCCCGGTGTTCCATTCGAACCCATGTTTGAATCGAACACCGGGCGTTCGTCCGTTTGGCGAGCCCAGAACTATTTGGGGTGTTCGCATCAAATTCGTGTGATGCGAGCGGCCCGCAATGCACTGCGCCAGTCGCAGTGCATTGCTGGCTGATGATTGGCCAAGCATGCATTGTGAACCGCATGCTTGGCCAATCAAAGAGCCAGCGGCGAGGAGAGCAATAATTGGCCACAGGCAGGATGCCTGTGGCCAATTATAGCTCAGGGGGTTTAGTACATGCCCCACAGGATAAAAGGCCGCTGCGCCGGCGGCCTCGTAAATTGTGTTCCAGCGTGTCAGTGTTATGTGCTGCTGACTGCTGAGCTGACATTATGTGCTGGATTCTGGGGATTAGTGTGTGCGTGCTGTTAGTACAGCATTGCAGTATCACATCTGGGGGGTGTCTATAGTATGCCTGTGAAGGGGCGCATGTTTCCTGTGCTTAGAACTGTCCCTGCACAAAGTGTCATTTTTGCAGGAAAAAAAGCTATTTAAAACCACACGCGGCTAATGAATTGACGGCTCCCGTAACACAGAGAACAGTCATTCATTGAAAGTCATTGATAAAAAAAAAGTCATTGATAAAAAATAAAAAAAATTAAAAAAAAGCGTGGGGGTCCCCCCAAATTCAATAACCAGGCCCTTCAGGTCTGCTATGGATATTAAGGGGAACCCCAGCCAAAAAAAAAAATGGCGTGGGGTCCCCCTCAAAATCCATCCCAGACCCTTGAGGTCTGGGATGGATTTTAAGGGGAACCCCGGCCAAAAAAAAAAAAAAATGGCGTGGGATCCCCCTCAAAATCCATACCAGACCCTTATCCGAGCACGCAACCTGGCAGGCCGCAGGAAAAGAGGGGGGGACGAGAGCGCCCCCCCCTCCCTCCTGAACCGTACCAGGCCACATGCCCTCAACATTGGGAGGGTGCTTTGGGGTCCCCCCAAAGCACCTTGTCCCCATGTTGATGAGGACAAGGGCCTCTACCCCACAACCCTGGCCATTGGTTGTGGGGGTCTGCGGGCAGGGGGCTTATCGGAATCTGGAAGCCCCCTTTAACAAGGGGACCCCCAGATCCAGCCCCCCCCTGTGTGAAATGGTAAGGGGGTACAAAAGTGCCCCTACCATTTCACCAAAAAAGTGTCAAAAATTGTAAAAATGACAGGAGACGGTCTTTGACAATTCCTTTATTAAAATCTTCTTTCTTCTGGTCTTCCTTCTTTCTTTCTTCATCCTTCGGTTTCTTCATCTTCTTCTTCTGGTATCTTCTTCCATCTTCTTCTTCCATCATCTTCTTCCTCCGATCCGCTTCTTCTTGCTCTGGTCTTCTCGTCCGGCATCTTCTTCCATGGCGTCGGCTTCTCTTCTGGGCCGCTCCGCGCAATGGGAGGCTCCCGCTGTGTGAGGCTTCGCTGCGTCTGACAGGTCTTTTATAATGGAGGGCGAGGCCACCTGGGGACCCCGCCCCCTCTGACGTCATGGGGAAAGCCATAGGGAAGTTCCCATGACATCCCCGTGCGTCAGTTCTAAAAGACCTGTCAGACGCAGCGAAGCCTCACACAGCGGGAGCCTCCCATTGCGCGGAGCGGCCCAAGAAGAGACACCGACGCCGTGGAAGAAGATGCCGGACGAGAAGACCAGAGCAAGAAGAAGCGGATCAGAGGAAGAAGAAGATGGAAGAAGAAGATGGAAGAAGGTGTCGGAAGGAGAAGATGAAGAAACTTTTGTACCCCCTTACCATTTCACACAGGGGGCGGGATCTGGGGGTCCCCTTGTTAAAGGGGGCTTCCAGATTCCGATAAGCCCCCCGCCCGCAGACCCCCACAACCAATGGCCAGGGTTGTGGGGAAGAGGCCCTTGTCATCATCAACATGGGGACAAGGTGCTTTGAGGGGTCACAGACCCCCAAAGCACCCTCCCAATGTTGAGGGCATGTGGCCTGGTACGGTTCAGGAGGGAGGGGGGCCGCTCCCGTCCCCCCTCTTTTCCTGCGGCCTGCCAGGTTGCGTGCTCTTATAAGGGTCTGGTATGGATTTTGAGGGGGACCCCACGCCATTTTTTTTTTTGGCTGGGGTTCCCCTTAACCGCTTCCCGACCGCCCACTGCATTTATACGTCAGCAGAATGGCACAGGCAGGCAAAACCACGTACCTGTACGTGGCCCTTTAAATGCCTGCCCGTGCCTGCTCCGTGACCCCGGCCGCGGGACCAGCGGACCCGATCGCCGCTGGTGTCCCGCGATCGGGTTACGGAGCTGAAGAACGGGGAGAGGTTTGTGTAAACAAACCTCTCCCCGCGCTTCCTACTCTGCCTGTCATTGATTGGCTGTTCCCGGTCATCGGGAAAGCCGATCAATGACGTCAGACATCAGCCCCGCCCCCTAATGTAAAAAAACACACACACGTCAGAGCCCATAACCCCTCCCCTCCCCCTAGTGGTTAACTCTTTCACTACAACTGTCATTTATACAGGAATCAATGCATTTAAATAGCATTGATTGCTGTATAAATGACAATGGTCCCAAAAATGTGTCAAAAATGTCCGATGTGTCTGCCATAATGTCGCAGTCACAATAAAAACCACTGATCGCCGCCATTACTAGTAAAAAAAAAAATATTAATAAAAATGCTATAAAACTATCCCCTATTTTGTAAACGCTATAACTTTTGCGCAAACCAATTAATAATCGCTAATTGCGTTTTTTTTTACCAAAAATATGTAGAAGAATACGTATCAACCTAAACTGAGAAAAAAAAAAAATTTTATATATTTTTTGGGGATATTTATTATAGCAAAAAGCTAAAAATATTGCATTTTTTTTCAAAATTGTCGCTCTATTTTTGTTTATAGCGCAACAAGTAAAAACCGCAGGGGCGATCAAATACCACCAAAATAAAGCTCTATTTGTGGGGAAAAAAAGAATTTTGTTTTGGAGCCACGTTGCACGACCGCGCAATTGTCAGTTAAATCAACGCAGTGCCGAATCGCAAAAAGGGGCCTGGTCCTTTGGCTGCCAATTGGTCCGGGGCTGAAGTGGTTAAAATCCATCCCAGACCTGAATTTTTTTTTAAATTTGAAGCGGGGTTCCCCTTAATATCCATACCAGACCTGAAGGGCCTGGTAATTGAATTTGGGGGGACCCCCACGCTTTTTTTTTATCAATGACTTTTTTTTTATCAATGACTTTCAATGAATGACCGTTCTCTGTGTTACGGGAGTCGGCAATTCATTAGCCGCAGATGGCTGCCTTAGATGACACAACAGGCCAGAAGGGTAAAGGTGGTTTAATGTGATACTGCAATGCTGTACTAACAGCACGCACACACTACACTAATCCCCAGAATCACAGCAGATAATGTCAGACTCAGCAGCACTCAGCAGAATGAATCACCGCAGATAATTCACTAAGATAAAGCAGATAATGTACAAGCAGACACTGTACAGTGTCACTGTTCCTAACACCGGAACACACTACATGAGGCCGCCGGCGCGGCGGCCTTATATAGTGTGGGGCGTGTACTAAACCCCCTGAGCTATAATTGGCCACAGGCATCCTGCCTGTGGCCAATTATTGCTCTCCTCGCCGCTGGCTCTATGATTGGCCAAGCATGCGGGGTCACAGTGCATGCTTGGCCAATCATCAGCCAGCAATGCACTGTGACTGGCACAGTGCATTGTGGGCCGTTTGATGCGATCGGCCCACATAGTTTGGGCCTCAACGGGCGGTCCAACGCCCGATGTTCGATTCGAACATGGGTTCGAATCGAACACCGGGCCCATCCCTAGTGGGAACTTGTCTGAAAGGCAGACATTGTTCACTGCTCAAGGAACCTCTAGAAAACTCTTGAGGAACCCTAGTTGAGAAACCCTGCTCTAAGGCTTTGTTTAGACTTGTGGTACATGTCCCCCTCCCCTTAAGCCAATAGGCAGTGGACGGTAATGTGTACATACTATGGCGATGCTTCATTTCTCACTCGTGGCAAAGTCCACCCAAAATGTAGCAATCAGCAGACGGCAAGCCCACTAAACGCTACACATTAAGTCAATAGGGCTGCTCCACAAATGCCCCGCAACTATGTGCAATACACCCTTTTGTGGGAAAAAATGTGGTTAAAACAGGCAGTGAGGTGGAGTCGCATTGCTTCCTCACTGCCTGTTGGTAGCCTCTGGAACATGGCCTGAATGCTGATCTGGCTTCAGAGGCACAAGGAGATTTAGACACATGTCTAAATCTACCATAAGAATAGAGATAAAAAAACATCAAGACACCATGCTCACCATTTATTATCCATTTTACCATTTACCATTTTATTATTTATGTATTATCATCATGAAAAATCACCTTATGGGTCTAAATTTGGAACTAACAGTTTCATTGCTAATACAATTAAAACACCTTGTATACTTTATATATAAATCTATGAGGAATTTATTCTCTTTTGAGAAGCAGAGATTAAGGGGAGATACGATCAACATGTATAAATACATAAATGGTCTATATACTGCAGTTAACTTGGCATGTTATTCACTTTAAGGTCATTACAGAGGGCAAGGGGGCACTCTTTACTTGGAAGAGCAGTCGCTCTAAATCTAAGGGGTAGATCTGAAATGAGTGGAAGCTCTGCTGATTTTATTATCCAATCATGTGCAAGCTAACATGCTGTTTTTTATTTTCCTTGCATGTCCCCCTCAGATCTACAGCGACTTCACTTCCTGCCCTACAGTATAAAAGTATTCTTTCAATGGCAGCCATTTTCAGTGTGATTTTGGCGTGGAGAGAGATAGAACAGGGCTCTGTTCAGTGCTATTAGTTAGTGTGCTATACTGTGCTATTTTACTTCAATTGTCAGTGTAGAATATTAGTTTAGTGTCTGTCTAGGGATAGTGTGAGTGTAGTGAGGAGGACCATCATTCAGCTTTTCATAGTGTGCAGCTAGAGTAGGGACAGCTCAGATAGTTTCAGTGTAGTGTAGTGAGACCGTGTCAGTAATCTTGACATTAGTATATAGCTAGAGTAGGGACAGTTCAGATAGCTTCAGTGTAGTGACGGTTGAACACCGTCTATTTGATTGCGTTACTGACAGTTTAACGCCATATCGTATTGCGTGTGTTACTGCCAGTTTAACGCCATATAGTTTTGCGTGCATTACTGCCAGTTTAACGCCATATAGTTTTGCGTGCGTTACTGCCAGTTTAACACCATATAGTTCTGTGCGTTACTGCCACTTTAACGCCATTTACTTCTGTGTGCGTTACTGAGAGTTTAACACCATATAGTTCTGTGCGTCACTGTATGTTTGGCGCATTATATTGCAGTATATTATATTGTATCTGTGGAGTGTGTCTGTGTAGTGTGAGTACTCAAATTAAAGGGCACCAAACACCTCTTTACATTGATTAAAGTGCATCTATGTACAGATTTCAACTTCTCCTTTACATTTTCTTATAAGCACCGCCCCCTCCCTCCCAATTATTTCTGGGAGAACAACAAGGGGAGGCAGACGCTCCCTTGGCACTGTAAGGGGGCCAGCAACAAATGTGTCCACAGGCAAAGGTGGACGTGGTGGTCAGTCCTCAGGCAGGGCATCATTTCCTCTGTTTAGTGAGTTTGCCCGTGCTATCCAGCCACAGCATGTAGAGGAGGTGGTGGACTGGCTTACTAAACCTTCCTCATCCTCCTTATCCTCTGTCACACCAGCAGAGACAAGTGTGCAGTCCCCTGCAGTTGCCAGAGTGGATAAACCTGCCTCCTTGTCCACATCTATTCCTGCCATAGCCCTAACATCAGCCATTGAGGAGTCAGCTGAGTTATTTGACCACAGCGTCAGCCACTTCTCCTTGATGATGCCCAGCCATTACTGGATTCAGATGCTGGTTCTGAGGTTAAGGATGACAGGAACATGAGCCTAAAGAGAGGGAGGAACACTGGTAGATAAATTGGCATTCGTGTTCGCTAAGCCACAGCGTATTGCCAAGTTGTCTCCAGTGGTAATGATGAAGATGGAGGAGATGGAGATGATGATGATGATGATGATGATGAGTAAGGATGAGCCCGGTGTTCGATTCGAACCCATGTTCGAATCGAGCACCGGGTGTTCGCTCGCTCGGCGAGCCCAGAACTATTGGGGCCGCTCGCATCAAATTCGTGTGATGCGAGCGGCCCCGCAATGCATTGCGGCCCGCGCAGTGCAATGCTGGCTGATGATTGGCCAAGCATGCACTGTGACCCCGCATGCTTGGCCAATCACAGCGCCGGCAGCGAGGAGAGCCATAATTGGCTACAGGCAGGATGCCTGTAGCCAATTATAGCTCAGGGGCTTTAGTACACGCCCCACGGTATAAGAGGCCGCCGCGCCGGCGGCCTCGCATATTATGTTTCAGACAGTGTCAGCGTGTCAGTGTGCTGCTGACTGCTGACAACAATATGTGCTTTATTTCTGGGGATATGTGTGTGCATGCTGTTAGAACAGCATTGCAGTATCACATCTGGGGGGTGTCTATAGGTGGCCTGTGAAGGAGGGCAGGTTTCCTGTGCTTAGAACTTTCCCTGCAAAAAAGTGTCATTTTTGCAGGAAGAAAGCTATTTAAATCACTCGCGGCTAATGAATTGATGGCTCCTGTAACACAGAGAGCTGTCATTCATTAATAAAAAACAAAAAAAAAAGCGTAGGGGTCCCCCCAAATTCAATAACCAGGCCCTTCAGGTCTGGGATGGATATTAAGGGGAACCCCAGCCAAAAAAAAAAAAAAATGGCGTAGGGTCCCCCTCAAAATCCATACCAGACCCTTGAGGTCTGGTATGGATTTTAAGGGGAACCCTAGCCAAAAAAATGGCGTGGGGTCCCCCTCAAAATCCATACCAGACCCTTATCCGAGCACGCAACTTGGCAGGCCGCAGGAAAAGAGGGGGGGACGAGAGCGGCCCCCCCTCTCGCCTGAACCGTACCAGGCCACATGCCCTCAACATTGGGAGGATGCTTTGGGGGTCTAAGACCCCTAAAGCACCTTGTCCCCATGTTGATGAGGACAAGGGCCTCTTCCCCACAACCCTGGCCGGTGGTTGTGGGGGTCTGCGGGCGGGGGGCTTATCGGAATCTGGAAGCCCCCTTTAACAAGGGGACCCCCAGATCCCGCCCCCCCCCCTGTGTGAAATGGTAAGGGGGTACAAAAGTACCCCTACCATTTCACCAAAAAAGTGGCAAAAATGGTAAAAATGACAGGAGACAGTCTTTGACAATTCCTTTATTAAAATCTTCTTTCTTCTTTCTTCATCCTTCGGATTCTTCATCTTCTCCTTCCTTCATCTTCTTCCATCTTCTTCTTCCATTTTCTTCTTCTTCCTCCGATCCGCTTCTTCTTGCGCTGGTCTTCTCGTCCTTCTCGTCCGGCATCTTCTTCCGTCGGCGTCGGTGTCGGTGTCTCTGTCTCTTCTTGGGCCGCTCCGCGCAATGGGAGGCTCCCGCTGTGTGAGGCTCCGCTCCGTCTGACAGGTCTTTTATAATGGAGGGCACCTGGTGACCCCGCCCCCTCTGACGCACAGGGACGTCATGGGGAATTCCATGATGGCTTTCCCCATGACGTCAGAGGGGGGCGGGGTCACCAGGTGCCCACCGTTTTAAAAGACCTGTCAGATGGAGCGGAGCCTCACACAGCGGGAGCCTCCCATTGCGCGGAGCGGCCCAAGAAGACACCGACACCGACGCCGACGGAAGAAGATGGAAGAAGGATCGGAGGAAGAAGAAAATGGAAGAAGAAGATGGAAGAAGATGAAGGAAGGAGAAGATGAAGAATCCGAAGGATGAAGAAAGAAGAAAGAAGATTTTAATAAAGGAATTGTCAAAGACTGTCTCCTGTAATTTTTACCATTTTTGCCACTTTTTTGGTGAAATGGTAGGGGTACTTTTGTACCCCCTTACCATTTCACACAGGGGGGGGCGGGATCTGGGGGTCCCCTTGTTAAAGGGGGCTTCCAGATTCCGATAAGCCCCCCGCCCGCAGACCCCCACAACCACCGGACAGGGTTGTGGGGAAGAGGCCCTTGTCCTCATCAACATGGGGACAAGGTGCTTTAGGGGTCTTAGACCCCCAAAGCATCCTCCCAATGTTGAGGGCATGTGGCCTGGTACGGTTCAGGCGAGAGGGGGGGCCGCTCTCGTCCCCCCCTCTTTTCCTGCGGCCTGCCAGGTTACGTGCTCGGATAAGGGTCTGGTATGGATTTTGAGGGGGACCCCACACTATTTTTTTTGGCTAGGGTTCCCCTTAAAATCCATACCAGACCTCAAGGGTCTGGTATGGATTTTGAGGGGGACCCTACGCCATTTTTTTTTTTTTTTGGCTGGGATCCCCCTTAATATCCATCCCAGACCTGAAGGGCCTGGTTATTGAATTTGGGGGGACCCCTACGCTTTTTTTTTTTTCATTTTTTTCATTTTTTTTATTTTTTTTATTTTTTATCAATGACTTTTTTTTATGAATGAGTTTCAATGAATCACTGTTCTCTGTGTTACGGAGCCGTGAATTAACATTAGCCGCGAGTGATTTTAAATAGCTTTTTTACTTTCAAAAATGACACTTTGCGCAGAGACAGTTCTAAACACGGGAAACATGCGCCCCTTTACAGGCATACTATAGACACCCCCCAGGTACGAAATTTAAAGGAATATTACACTTTTATTGTTTCAATTTAAGCATTATTAAAATCACTGCTCCTGAAAAAAACGGCCGTTTTTTAAAAAAAAATTTTGCATTGATACATGTCCCCTGGGGCAGGACCCAGGTCCCCAAACACTTTTTATGACATTAACATGCATATTAGCCTTTAAAATTAGCACTTTTAATTTCAAACGTTCGCATCCATTATAACTAATAGGGTTCTAAAGCTCGCACGGACTTTAGGTCCGTTCGCGGGTTCTGGTGCGAGCCGAACGGGGGGGGGGTGTTCGGCTCATCCCTAATGATGAGGTCACTGATGCGACTTGGGTGCCAGATAGAGCAGAGGAGGCAACTGAAGGTGAGGCGGCACAACCCCAAGGAGGTCGGCATCAAGAAAGAGTAGAGAGCAGCCACCCTATTCCATCACATTCTGCAGCTGTTATCTCCCGGCCCACTCACCACAGCTCAGCTGTCTGGGCCTTTTTCAGCACATCTGCAGCAGATCGCACTGTTGCTATCTGCAAACTGTGTCACAGGCACATTAAACGTGGCAAAAACACCAACCATTTGGGTACCACATGCCTAACAAGGCATTTAACGTCCAACCACTCATCCCGTTAGCACCTAAAAGCCACACAAAAGGGGCACAAATCTGTCCCTCCTCCTTACCCACTTCAGTCTGCCCCTGCGATACAGAGTCATTACCTTTCAGCAGCCTCCACTGACAGGGATAATGGTATAGCACAGGGTGTCCAAGGTCCTAGTAGCTCATCTACCAGCAGCACACCACCAGCTGTAGACTGTAGCCGGCAAATTTCTCTGCCCCATCTTCTGCGGCGGAAAAAAAATACAGTCCCTGCCACCCACATGCCCAGCGCCTGAATGCAAGCTTGTCAAAGCTGTTGACTCTCCAACTTCTGCCTTTCAGCCTGGTGGATTATGCGCCCTTTCGTGAATTCGCACAATGTGCTGTACCACAATGGCAGGTTCCCAGTCAATACTACTTTTCACGTAAGGCTGTTTCATCTTTCTACCATCACATGGAAGGGAATGTTCTGGCATCGTTGGGCAAGACAGTCAGCCATAAAATACGCCTTACTGCTGACACGTGGTCCAGCAAGCATGGGCAGGGACGATATATTTCATTCACAGCATACTGGGTAACGCTGCTTGCAACTCAAAAGGATGTAGGACAGGGCTCAGTGCTGCAGCTTGTTGTTCCTCCACGTCTCCATACAGCTGGTGGTGATGATGCCAGACCTGTGAGCTTTACCCCCTCCTCCTCCTCCTCCTCTGCCACCTCCATGTCCTCCTCTGCAGAATTTTCCTATGAACATCAGGTACCCCCTATGTGTTCAAAGGGCTTTTCCCAGAGTCAGGATAAAAGGTGCCATGCAGTGCTTCAGCTGGTGTGTTTAGGGGACAGGAACCACACCAGAGCAGAGATTCTTGCAGCTCTGCAAGGACAGGCCCAGAGGTGGTTCACACCACGCCAGCTGGAGCCAGGAATGGTGGTGTCCGATAATGGCTCAAACCTCCTTTCCGCCCTTAGACAGGGAAAGTTGAAACATGTGCCATGCCTGGCACATGTCCTCAATTTGATGGTGCAGCGTTTCCTAAGTACGTACCCAGGGTTGCAAGATGTACTAAAGCAGGCCAGAAGAGTCTGTAGCCATTTCAGGTGGTCATACACAACCAGTGCTCGGTTGGCTGAAATTCAGCGGGAATTCCACCTGCCCATAAACCGCCTGATTTGTGACATGCCCACCAGGTGGAACTCAACTTTGGGAATGCTGCAGTGGCTATACATGCAGCAGAGGGCTGTCAACGAGTACTTGTGTCAGTACGGCACGACAATAGGTTCAGGCCGCCTCTGCTTTTTTTCCCCACGCCAATGGCTGATCATTAAGGATGCATGCACTGTATTGTCACCATTTGAGGAGGCCACAAGGATGGTGAGCAGTGACAGTGCATGCATCAGTGACACAATCCCTGTTGTGTTCCTGCTGGAGCAGACTCTGCGTGGCATTATGGACAGAGCACTGGAGGCAGAGCAGGAGGAGGACTTCCTTTCCTCTCAAGGCCCACTTTATGCAGACACCATCATTCCTATGTCACAGAACACAAAGGAGGAGGGAGGGGAGGAGGATGAGGAGGAGGATTCTGGCATTTTCATAGGCTTTGAAGAAGAGGAAGACATGCGTCAATCTGTAAGCCATGGCTTTCCAACCCCAGGACCCTTGGGAGTAGTAGGTGGCTGGAAGGAGGAAGTTCCAGGTGCTGTCATCCTGAGTGACCTCGAGGAGTCTGCTTCTCAAGCCTTTGCAAATCTGAGGCAATCATGGGCAACTTCATGCTTCAAAGCCTGCGAAAGGACCCAAGAATACATGGCATAAAGGAGAAGGATGATTACTGGTTGGCAACCCTCCTTGACCACTGTTATAAGGGGAAGATCTCTGAACTCATCCCGCCCCCTCAGAGAGTGCAGAGGATAAAATCTCTTGAGGACACATTATAGAGGATTTTATTGAATGTTTGTCCTGACTCTAGTAGGTTACAGTGTGGTGAAAAACGTAGTTTTGAGTCTTCCGTTGGTCAAGAAAGGAACGTTAGAGAAGGCATCCGCCTAAGTGAGGCATTTTGGATTTTTTTTAGTCCTCATCACCCAGGGCTGTCCGCTTTCACATCCCATCGGCAGCGTCTGCATCACATGGTGGATGATTACCTCGGGGCCAAAATAGAGACGGAGAGCTTTCCAGCTAACGATCCACTGGCTTACTGGGTCATGAGAATAGACCACTGGCCAGAACTTGCCCAGTATGCTATTGAGTTGTTGGGCATCCCTGCATCCAGTGTGCTTTCAGAATGGTCATTCAGTGCTGCAGGAGGTTTCGTTACTGATCATAGAACGCATCTGTCCACAGACTCTGTGAACCATTTGACTTTTATAAAAATTATTCAGTCCTGGATTACCAGCTATGAAGCCCCTGATGCCGATGTCACTGATTAAGTCTTTTTGGGATGTGGAATCTCTGCAAGACTTCGAGGCTGCCTAGCTTTGAGGGTGTTCAATCATTTCATCTGGAAGAATGTTTTTGGTATAGGTTTCATGGGCACAATTAACACCCAAAGACCAATTTTTCGGCACCTGTCTGACAGGTGCATATCATTGCAATTTTTTACAGCAAGGCAAATTCTTGCTTTCATCAAGAGTACCTCCATAGGGTGATGGTGGGAAGGCGCCACCGACAACCAAAGACCAATTTTAACACACCGTTACTTCTATCCAAAGTCAAAGTGACACCAGAATGTATCCAAAAAATCTCTAATCTTGTTCCCAGTTCACTACATTGTGGCCTCATCATACACACTGTCTCCCTAGCTGTTGCTGACCAAATTAAAGGCAGCTTGTAGGAAAAAATTTTTTTTTGGCTTTATAAATTCAATTATTGCTGCAGCAGATTCTAGACATGATACAGATCTGACACTTTACAATCAGACTTAAGCCCCATACACACGGTCGGACTTTTTCATGGATTCTGTCCGATCGGACAATGTTGTTGAAAAATCAGACCGTGTGTATGCACCATCGGACAGTGTACGTCGGATTGTCCGACGGACAAAGTCTTATCTCCTGCTGGAAAGATTTGCCGACAACACAGTCCGATCACACCAAATCCGATCGTGTGTACGGTTGTCCGACCGGACAAAGTGCTACGCATGCTCAGATCACATTACAAGACCAAAGCTATTGGCTACTAGCCTCTACGTAGTCCCGTCGTAGGCAACAAACGTCACCACGTTCAGAATGATCGGATTTTCCGACAACTTTGTCCGACCGTGTGTACGTAAAACCAACATCGGACAAAGTATGACGGACAGGATCCGACCGACCTGGTCCGCGGATTGTCCGACCGTGTGTATGGGGCTTAAGGGGACCCCCCTGGCACTATATTGGAAGGAATTTTTCATTTTTAGGCTTTCACTTTAAAAATCAAAAAATCACTGCTCATTTAAAAATTACGTTTTTCACAAACTTTTTTTTTTATTGATCCATGTCCCCCAGGGCAGGACCCGGACCCCTATAACCATTGTATGCCTAATTACTTGCATTTAAGCCTTCAAAATTGGCACTTTTGATATTTAACGTTCGGGTCCCATTGACTTTAATGGGGTTTGTTATTCGGGTCAGGAATTTTCACTGTGTTCGGACGTTGTGGTCCGAACCGAACAAGGGTCCGTTGGTCCACTGTGTTTGATCACGTCCAATGTCAGTGCAGCCCTCTACCATAAAATTCTAAAGCACTTCATGCTTCCCTCCGCTGACCAGCTTTATGGAGAAGCTGTTTTTATTTTCCATGCCACGCCGCAATGATGCAGTAATTCATGCAAAAGGAGCCCTGACAAAGTATTGAGAGCATACTATATGATACATTAACATACTTTTCAGTGACCAACATTTCTGTATTAAACATTTTTTTTTTTTTATTGGTCTTATGTTATATTCTGATTTCCTGAGATACTGAATTTTGTGTTTTCACTAGCTGTAAGCCATAATCATTAAAATTAAAAAATGCTTGAAATACATTACTATGTGTGTGTAATTATTCTATATAATATATGAGTTTGACTTTTTGAATAGAATTGCTGAAATAAAACTTTTTAATAATATTCTATTTTTTTTTAGATGCACCTGTATATACCGTATTTATCGGCGTATAACACGCACTTTTTCCCCCTTAAAATCGGGGGAAAGTCGTGGGTGCGTGTTATACGCCAATACCCCAAAAAAAAAAAAGACAAAAATCGGTTGCGGCGCCGAAAAATGGCGACCGCAAAAGGCGAACTGCGGCCGAAAAAGCCGAAGCGCGGCCGAAAAAGACCGCCTCCCTGCGCTCGCTCCCGAAACAGCAGGGAGGCGGGACTCCGAGCGGAGCTGAACAGTCGGCTCGGTCTTTTTCGGCCGCACTTCGGCCTTTTTCGGCCGCGGTACGGTCTTTTTCGGCCGCGCATGCGCGGTTTGTCACGCGGCGGGAAATTTAAACGCGGGCAAACTGCAAATGACACTAGCAAGCTGCAAATGACACTGGGCAAGCTACAAATGACGCTGGGCAGGTTGCAAATGACGCTGGGCAGGTTGCAAATGACGCTGGGCAGGTTGCAAATGACGCTGGGCAGGTTGCAAATGACGCTGGGCAGGTTGCAAATGACGCTGGGCAAGCTGCAAATGACGCTTAAATGTAAGTTTTTTTTTTTTCCCTAAACTTCTCTCCTAAACTTGGGGTGCGTGTTATACGCCGGTGCGTGTTATACGCCGATAAATACGGTAATTGTAACCAACTCCTGGCTCCCAGGCTGCACAAATGTCATTTAAACTGAAAGCTAAAAGAACAATGCAACTCAATTAAATACTAAAAACAAAAAAGAGAGGGTCCCCCCAAAAGGGATTGGTGGGGTTTTTAGGCAGCGTTCGGGAAATAAGTTCTCTGAGAGTTATTATATTCAAAAAATAAGTCTTTATTGGGTTAAAGATGTCACATGTGACATATGAATAAAGGTAAAAATCTGAGGCATGGGTCCCAAATGAATAAAACAATACAGAAATATTAAAACAAATTTAAAACAAATTTACACTAGCAGACAAAAAAGCTTTTACAACAATGTGTAAATTTCCTTATACTTTACTCCTTATGTATGATGGGGCTCCCTCTATGTCGGTGTATTCCAGGTCCTGGATAGCGTCCCGCTATGGTGCCCCCCAGCGGGCGCGCGGCAGGTAGGGCGATCCAAACGAGACCTACGAGGGGTCACATCCAATGAAGGGGCTACCCACGGATCCGTGCGTGGGCCAGACTGGCAGGGGAAGAGGGATGGGTTGAAGGGGGAAGGGAAAAATGAAAAGGGGACAGGGGAAGGATGACGGTAGGGTTCCTTGGGGTCCCCTGTTTCGCACACCTGTCATGAGATCCAAGAATACATATTTAAATGTATACCATAATGTATTGCCATAGCAGTTAGCAATGTCTGGTGTGCTCAGAGCACTTAGTGGGGAGAAGTGGGATTGTGGGGTGAGAGGTGATTGTGCCATTAATGTGTTTTACAGATGGTACTGATTTGTACCATATCTGAACTAATGATGAGGGTGGGAAAGAGATGGGGTGGAGTGGGATAGGGGAAACATGGGAGAGGACAAAAAGTGGGAGGAGGGGGGAGGAGGGGGGAGGAGGGGGGGGGGGAAGGAAAGGGGGGAGAGAAAAGGGAGAGAAAGAGAGAAAGGGAGGGAAGTCAATACATGGCATGCACATGTATAGATAAGCGTTGGGATGCGGCATCCGTAGAGATAAAGCGAAAGGGGGGGGGAGAGAGAGTGAACTGAGATGAATTGAGAGAGAGAGGGAAAACGGGGGAACGGGGGGGGGGGGGGAGGGATGGAATAGAGGAGGGGGGGGAAAGGGGGGGGGGGGGGGGGATTGTTTTTTAGGGGGGGGGGGGAGGGGAAGGGGAAAAGGGGAGGTGAAGGGGTGAATGTGGTGGAGTACCAGAAAAGAGGGGAGTGCCAGAGGGAGGAGAAGGGGGGGAGGGGGGAAAAAAGGGGAAGGGGGAGAAAGGAAGGGGGTGTGTGTGTGATGTGGGTCAGAACGTGAAGGTTCAATGGAGTGCTGTGCTGGTGATACTATGGGTAATAAGAGGTGAAGGAGTGCTGGAGTGAGGGTGTGTGTGCACAGGGATGTGCGGTTGGTATCATAAAGTGTGAGGTGAAGGACTGAGAGTTAAATAAGAACGGTGAAGGGGTATGTGTGAAAGTGGGCAAAAAACAAAAGTGAGAGAGGTATAACAGTGTATCAGGTACCAAAAAGCAATATGGCATTACCTAATGAGGTTGATGTATTTTGCTCAGGTTACGAGGTGCTGGTAAAGACCCATATGTTGCAGACCAGGGTATGTTATGCTGGTCGCAGGTTCCAAAGATGGGATACCCAGTCTAGGAATGGAGACAGGGTCATATGGTGCATCTAGTGTTAGTCCCAAAAAGAGGCATAAAACTAAAGACAGGTCTACTCACTGCGTTTGTATGGCGTGGTGCTTGGATCATCACATGGAGATAGGTTTGCTTAACCTCTCCATGTGGTATTTATGGGTGTATACCCAATTAGCAACAGGTGTGTGCGTTAAGACACCAATGGTGTCAGATCAGGGCATCCCAAGGGAGGGGAGGGGAAAAGGGGAGGGGGAAAAGGGGGAGGGCGGAAGCAGCTGGAGAAGATAGGTAAGGAAGGAGAGGGAGGAGACAGAGGGCAAAAACATGAGGGAACGTGACCCTTCATCCATTATTCCTAAGCCAGCATGGCCCGCCTGTCCATGGGAGCCATGACGGCGTCATACGTCGTCGGGAGTGGCCTCCCCGGCGTCCAGGAGGTCCTTCCGGGGTCGCGTCCGCTCCGCAATCGTCACAACGGCGTGACATCCCGCATCACGCGCACGCACGTGGCCAAGCGCATGCGCAGTGATCGGGAGAGGTCCGATTGCGTTCCAGGACCCCGCCAGCAAGGGGAGTGGTTCCCTGTCAGGGAGCCCGGGCCCTGGAGGGAACATGATTGGAGGAGCATGGATGGTGGGCGCTCCTCCTTACCCTTGCTGTGAGATTGCGTATGGAGGACACCCCGCCGCCGCACGTATTCACCAGGGTGGGGCAAGAAGCAAGGGCGCCATCCAGGGGATCTGAGGTCCACTCAAACCACTGTGGGAACCCTAAAATAAAAAAGGCAACGTTTTGTCATAAATTCACTGCCTGTGTGATATGGCAGATGGGGAAAAAAAACGCATGTCTTCATGATCATCTCTATTATTGTCACATTTCCATTGGTTATATAAGTTGTACCATGAGATTGTAAACATATTGGCATACAAAGGAAAACATATTGAACCTATTAAGAGAACAGAGGACATGGGGTCTCTTCAGATGACATTATTCACAGATATGTAGTTACATTATGAGTGTGTTTCAAATCATACATTGCTACTGTTGTTCAAGTTTAGCTCGGAGTTTATCGTATGGACACGCTGCGGCCCTGTGCCATAGTAGTGCACAGTATGTGAATGGCCGTATAGCTGTGTGCATATATCCAAGGAGCAGGGAAGAGCAAATTTGGCGCATCTAGAGAAATGGGAGGAGCATATACCTGTAGACGACAAGGGCCCACCTATGCCCATAGGTATCGGGTGACCTGGATAGATGGATCCCCAGGCCACACATGACAAACTGAGTCATTATGTGAGCAAAAATAGTAAGAAGAGATGGATTTTGTCTCTTTTATATCTCTCAAATGACCTAATGTGCCAGAAAAGGGCCGACTTTTTTTCTAAGATTTTACTTAATTTGTTTGTGAAGGACAGTATCAGGGGCGTAACTAGAAATCACAGGGCCCCATAGCAAAATGTTGTATGGGCCCCCCCACAAAAAAATGGCGGGGCTTAAATTAAATAGTTGGCGTGGTTTAAAGGGCGGGGCTCAAAGGGTGTGTGGTTCGAGTCTGAGAAGAAAGAAAGAGCCCAGATCCTACACCACAATAGCAATATATGTATTCCAGAAAGTTTAATCAACAGATAAAGATACTCCAAACACCTGGTGTTAGCGCCTAAATAATCCTCACCTGTGCCCAATGCAGCGTGGTCTGCCCATGCCCAATACTGCCTCACCTGTGCCCAATGCAGCGTGGTCTGTGCCCAATACAGCATGTCCAGTGTCCAATGCAGCCTCACCTGTGCCCAAAGCAGCATGGCCAGTGCCCAATACTGCCTCACCTGTGCCCAATACTGCCCAATGCAACGTGTCCAGTGCCCAATGCAGCCTCACCTGTGCCCAATGCAGCCTCACCCGTGCCCAATGCAGCCTCACCCGTGCCCAATGCAGCATGTTCAGTGCCCAATGCAGCCTCACCTTTGCCCAATGCAGCGTGGCCTCACCTGTGCCCAATGCAGCATGACCCGTGCCCAATTCAGCATGACCCGTGCCCAATGCAGCGTGGCCTGCCCATGCCCAATGCAGCCTGACCCGTGCCCAATGCAGCCTCACCTTTGCCCAATGCAGCGTGGCCCCACCCATGCCCAATGCAGCCTGACCCATGCCCAATGCAGCCTCCCCCGTGCCCAATGCAGCCTCACCCGTGCCCAATGCAGCCTCACCCGTGCCCAATGCAGCCTCACCCGTGCCCAATGCAGCCTCCCCGTGCCCAATGCAGCCTCTCTCGTGCCCAATGCAGCCTCTCTCGTGCCCAATGCAGCCTCTCTCGTGCCCAATGCAGCCTCCCCGTGCCCAATGCAGCCTCCCCCGTGCCCAATGCAGCCTCACCTGTGCAGTGGAAGAGGTGAGCCAGACTGCAGCAGCCCTTATTGGTGAGCGTGGGGCTCTCTCAGATTGGGGGGGGGGGCGAGCACCGGCCGCACGGTCCCCCAGCCAGGGGAAGTGAGGAGAGGAAGAGGCGCGCTGTCCAAGCAGAGCGCTGTGTAATAGCTTTTATTTGAATGCCCTGTGAGTTCCCGGGGCTCACCGTCACATAGCCCCACCTCTTGGCCCGGCGCCTTTGATGACGTCACATGTCCCGCATTGGACCGGCGTTCTGTCTATCAAAAGCGTCGGGCCAAGAGGTGGGGCTATGTGACGGTGAGCCCCGGGAACTCACAGGGCATTCAAATAAAAGCTATTACACAGCGCTCTGCTTGGACAGCGCGCCTCTTCCTCTCCTCACTTCCCCTGGCTGGGGGACCGTGCGGGCAGTGCTCGTCCCCCCCCCGGGCCCCGGCAGTATGCTTTCCTCCTCCTCCCCAGGGGCCCCATAGCAGCTGCGGGCCCCATAGCGGCCGCGTGTGTCGCTATGGCGGTAGTTCCGCCACTGGACAGTATCTGAGTGTCGACCTGTTCCTTCTTTTCAAAGTCTGTTTCATATGTGGACATGAGGCTAGTCCATTCATCACCCTGAAAATTGCTCATATTAGTTACAGTATATAGATGTGCATACAATAGTCAACAAGAGAAAAACATTCACTATACTGTGGATAAACACTAAAGAGAGGTTTGCATTTAGGGACCCATGTCTCAGCCCCAAAGTGTCACGGGGGGAAGGGTGTTTTCTGTATTGTTTTATTCATTTGGGACCCATGCCTCAGATTTTTACCTTTATTCATATGTCACATGTGACATCTTTAACCCAATAAAGACTTATTTTTTGAATATAATAACAACTCTCAGAGAACTTATTTCCCGAACGCTGCCTAAAAACCCCACCAATCCCTTTTGGGGGGACCCTCTCTTTTTTGTTTTCACATCCCAGGGGTGAGCAGCCAAATATCATCTCCAGCTAGTGTCTTTTTTCTTTTTTAGTTTATACCCGGGTGGTTAAACACCCTTCCCCCCGTGACACTTTGGGGCTGAGACATGGGTCCCTAAATGCAAACCTCTCTTTAGTGTTTATCCACAGTATAGTGAATGTTTTTCTCTTGTTGACTATTGTATGCACATCTATATACTGTAACTAATATGAGCAATTTTCAGGGTGATGAATGGACTAGCCTCATGTCCACATATGAAACAGACTTTGAAAAGAAGGAACAGGTCGACACTCAGATACTGTCCTTCACAAACAAATTAAGTAAAATCTTAGAAAAAAAGTCGGCCCTTTTCTGGCACATTAGGTCATTTGAGAGATATAAAAGAGACAAAATCCATCTCTTCTTACTATTTTTGCTCACATAATGACTCAGTTTGTCATGTGTGGCCTGGGGATCCATCTATCCAGGTCACCCGATACCTATGGGCATAGGTGGGCCCTTGTCCTCTACAGGTATATGCTCCTCCCATTTCTCTAGATGCGCCAAATTTGCTCTTCCCTGCTCCTTGGATATATGCACACAGCTATACGGCCATTCACATACTGTGCACTACTATGGCACAGGGCCGCAGCGTGTCCATACGATAAACTCCGAGCTAAACTTGAACAACAGTAGCAATGTATGATTTGAAACACACTCATAATGTAACTACATATCTGTGAATAATGTCATCTGAAGAGACCCCATGTCCTCTGTTCTCTTAATAGGTTCAATATGTTTTCCTTTGTATGCCAATATGTTTACAATCTCATGGTACAACTTATATAACCAATGGAAATGTGACAATAATAGAGATGATCATGAAGACATGCGTTTTTTTTCCCCATCTGCCATATCACACAGGCAGTGAATTTATGACAAAACTTTGCCTTTTTTATTTTAGGGTTCCCACAGTGGTTTGAGTGGACCTCAGATCCCCTGGATGGCGCCCTTGCTTCTTGCCCCACCCTGGTGGATACGTGCGGCGGCGGGGTGTCCTCCATACGC
The DNA here is from genome assembly GCA_028564925.1 of Lithobates sylvaticus. Lineage (NCBI taxonomy): Eukaryota > Metazoa > Chordata > Amphibia > Anura > Ranidae > Lithobates > Lithobates sylvaticus. The sequence goes on from CM053033.1 coordinate 158,851,013, forward strand.
AATCTCACAGCAAGGGTAAGGAGGAGCGCCCACCATCCATGCTCCTCCAATCATGTTCCCTCCAGGCGGCCTGGGCGGGCCCGGGCTCCCTGACAGGGAACCACTCCCCTTGCTGGCGGTGTCCTGGAACGCAATCGGACCTCTCCCGATCACTGCGCATGCGCGTGGCCACGTGCGTGCGCGTGATGCGGGATGTCACGCCGTTGTGACGATTGCGGAGCGGACGCGACCCCGGAAGGACCTCCTGGACGCCGGGGAGGCCACTCCCGACGACGTATGACGCCGTCATGGCTCCCATGGACAGGCGGGCCATGCTGGCTTAGGAATAATGGATGAAGGGTCACGTTCCCTCATGTTTTTGCCCTCTGTCTCCTCCCTCTCCTTCCTTACCTATCTTCTCCAGCTGCTTCCGCCCTCCCCCTTTTCCCCCTCCCCTTTTTTCCCCTCCCCTCCCTTGGGATGCCCTGATCTGACACCATTGGTGTCTTAACGCACACACCTGTTGCTAATTGGGTATACACCCATAAATACCACATGGAGAGGTTAAGCAAACCTATCTCCATGTGATGATCCAAGCACCACGCCATACAAACGCAGTGAGTAGACCTGTCTTTAGTTTTATGCCTCTTTTTGGGACTAACACTAGATGCACCATATGACCCTGTCTCCATTCCTAGACTGGGTATCCCATCTTTGGAACCTGCAACCAGCATAACATACCCTGGTCTGCAACATATGGGTCTTTACCAGCACCTCGTAACCTGAGCAAAATACATCAACCTCATTAGGTAATGCCATATTGCTTTTTGGTACCTGATACACTGTTATACCTCTCTCACTTTTGTTTTTTGCCCACTTTCACACATACCCCTTCACCGTTCTTATTTAACTCTCAGTCCTTCACCTCACACTTTATGATACCAACCGCACATCCCTGTGCACACACACCCTCACTCCAGCACTCCTTCACCTCTTATTACCCATAGTATCACCAGCACAGCACTCCATTGAACCTTCACGTTCTGACCCACATCACACACACACACACCCCCTTCCTTTCTCCCCCTTCCCCCTTTTTTTTTTCCCCCCCCCCCCCCCCCCCTCCCCCCCTTCTCCTCCCTCTGGCACTCCCCTCTTTTCTGGTACTCCACCACATTCACCCCTTCACCTCCCCTTTTCCCCTTTCCCCCTCCCCCCAATCCTCCCCCCCCCCCTCCTCTATTCCATCCCTCCCCCCCCCCCGTTTTCCCTCTCTCTCTCAATTCATCTCAGTTCATTCTCTCCCCTCCCCCTTTCCCTCCCCCTCCCCCCCTTTCGCTTTATCTCTACGGATGCCGCATCCCAACGCTTATCTATACATGTGCATGCCATGTATTGACTTCCCTCCCTTTCTCTCTTTCTCTCCCTTTTCTCTCCCCCCTTTCCTCTCCCCCTCCCCCCCCCCCTCTTTTTCATTTTCCCCCCCCCCCTCCTCCCCCCTCCTCCCACTTTTTGTCCTCTCCCATGTTTCCCCTATCCCACTCCACCCCATCTCTTTCCCACCCTCATCATTAGTTCAGATATGGTACAAATCAGTACCATCTGTAAAACACATTAATGGCACAATCACCTCTCACCCCACAATCCCACTTCGCCCCACTAAGTGCTCTGAGCACACCAGACATTGCTAACTGCTATGGCAATACATTATGGTATACATTTAAATATGTATTCTTGGATCTCATGACAGGTGTGCGAAACAGGGGACCCCAAGGAACCCTACCGTCATCCTTCCCCTGTCCCCTTTTCATTTTTCCCTTCCCCCTTCAACCCATCCCTCTTCCCCTGCCAGTCTGGCCCACGCACGGATCCGTGGGTAGCCCCTTCATTGGATGTGACCCCTCGTAGGTCTCGTTTGGATCGCCCTACCTGCCGCGCGCCCGCTGGGGGGCACCATAGCGGGACGCTATCCAGGACCTGGAATACACCGACATAGAGGGAGCCCCATCATACATAAGGAGTAAAGTATAAGGAAATTTACACATTAGGTAAATATTTCACAGTACAATGTGATATTATGCTATGAAAAGATAATTGGAGACAAATATATGTAAACGAAACACTGTTACAATATTCTGTTCTTACCCTGTTTCTTCTCAAACAGACAAAATCACCTTTGAGGAAGACCCCTACTAAAACGGGTCGAAACGCGTCAGGTTTACTTTTACTCCCAACATTTGGCTATGTAAACCACATTGTTGTAAAAGCTTTTTTGTCTGCTAGTGTAAATTTGTTTTAATATTTCTGTATTGTTTTATTCATTTGGGACCCATGCCTCAGATTTTTACCTTTATTCATATGTCACATGTGACATCTTTAACCCAATAAAGACTTATTTTTTGAATATAATAACAACTCTCAGAGAACTTATTTCCCGAACGCTGCCTAAAAACCCCACCAATCCCTTTTGGGGGGACCCTCTCTTTTTTGTTTTCACATCCCAGGGGTGAGCAGCCAAATATCATCTCCAGCTAGTGTCTTTTTTCTTTTTTCTTTCTCAATTAAATACTATCCAATGTCGTCATAGTTTGTAACTACCAATAATAATCAAGACACAACATGTAAGACAAAGATATATTAAAAGCAATTGCAAAACATACCATAATCAGAAAACCAATGTTCCCAGGAATTTCTTCAAGGAAATGACAATTGTAAAAAAATAAAAATTAAATCCATCATCAATAAATTGATATCATATATAAACAGCTAGGCAAAATCACAAACACCCAAACCAAAATTACAGTCGATAATGATGATGATAATGATGTAGAAGAATAATAAATTATCTCTCCTTCGAAGCATGCTGATCACCCAACTTTTTCCAATTCTCTTGCTTACAAGCATACAGATAAGGAAATCTGACTTTTTGTGATTTTTTTTTTTTTTTTGCTGCATGCTTTTGGTAGTAATGACATCCCCAAAATATTTTTTTCTGATTTTCTGTAATTTAGGTACAATATGTTATTTTAATGTAACATTCCCTTCCTGTGACTATGAAAAATATCTATTTTATTACATTTACAACATCCACATTTATGTGCACCGCTGCATTTAGCCAAGCAGCTGCAAAGTGTTGACGTTTGGGACTAATTGACTCACTAAATACTGAAGCATAAAGATATCAGTCATATGATATGATGAAGCAAGTTTGCAATGGCAGCTCACACGTTTTTTTTTCAGGTGATGTAGACTGTCCATATCAGCAAGACTGGGTGCTCTATTTTTCCAAGTACCCCCAGGAAGATTTGGTAAATTCTTGTTGATCTTGCCAGCAGAACATTGTATAGGCTCTTACTTCATTAGGGTGACAACATATTTCCTTTAGCTTGGTGGCAGATTGATGTGTCTGCAGAAGTTTAAAGAAATTATGTAAAATCTCTTAGCTTAGCCCCCCCCCCCCTAGCATTGTCTAGCAAGATGCACAAAAAGTCCAGCTCACGAGCTTGGTTTACAGTTAAAAGAGTTAAATTACATCTAATCTAAGGAATTTACCTTGTAAAATTGGATTGAAGTTGCCACTTTGTCACTTTGAGAGGACGAACTACAGGCATAAAAAAAAAAAAAAAAAGAATTGCAGAAAAACAGCTAAATAAAGAACATAAATACATATATTATACATCAGGTTTCTTATACATCGGGCTCCTGGGGGAGAGGTTCCTTGTGCTTAAGGTGTAGTGGATACTGGTTGCAGCCTATGGGAGCTGGATTCCAGCTGGGCAAAGTGGTTGATTCCAAGGCGAAGTTTATACTTTGATCTGGTGAGTGTGATACCTATAGGGAGTGGAACCCCATGAGAAGTGGTGATAGGATCTTTGAAGCAATCGTATGAAAGGAATCCTATGACTTTGTGTTTGAGCTTTATTATTGCAGCGCTGCTCAAGCTTTTTCTATTTTAGTAGACAAAGCATATTGTATGATAATTACATATATGTTTAATGCCATTATACTATATCTATCAAATTGTTTGCAGTTCTGGTAAGCCACTCTTGTAATTTACCAAACTTTGCACATACTATATAAGAGACACATATTTATGGTTCAACAATGCTGTATTCTATATCACCTCTCCACCTCCAGCCCTCTTATTGACAGTGAATCAGTATAATTTCCTTTGCCCAATAAGCAGGAAGCTGACCCAGTAAGCAGTAAAGCTGAATGATGCAATGCATGTGGTATTGTTCTGCATTCAATATCAATTGAATATATAATCTAGCGGTTATCAATTTTAACGATCCATTAAAAATGTGAGTTTACTTGATCTCTATTATGTTTCTTTGACACATGCATAGATATTTTTTTGAACAATCAACAGCATTAAATGAAATTCCACCATGGCCAATTGACTAAATTGATCAAGAGCTCATTAAAACAATTAAATGGACAATCTATGGGTTGCAATTTTTATTCAACTTGGTCAGTTTAGTTGCGTTAAATATTCATATCAGTAAGGGCTTGTTTGGCACTGCCATGAAAGTACAGATCAACCCTGGACTCTGTTATGACACCATAAACAAAGAGATTTTTTGCTAATTTGCTCCAAAGCTTTCTATCTGTTCACCCCAAGTGGACCTTTTATAGTCACCTTCCCAATGTATCAGGACATTCCCATACCTTCCAACTTTCAGAAATGGTAACGAGGGACACCTATTAGCAACAGTATGTATGCATATGACACACACCCTGCCAAGCCCCCTTAACTACTTGCCTACCAGCCACGAACACCTCCTTACTGACCAAGCCATTTTTCAGCTTTCAGCGCTGTCGCATTTTGAATGACAATTGCGCGGTCATGCAACGCTGTACCCAAATAAAATTTTTATCATTTTTTCCCCACAGATAGAGCTTTATTTTGGTGGTATTTGATCACCTCTGCGGTTTTTATTTCTTGCGCTATAAAAAAAAAGAGGGACAAGTTTGAAAAAACATAATATTTTTTACTATTTATTATAATAAATATCCAATTTTTATTTTTTTTTTAAACAAATTTTTTCCTCAGTTTAGGCCAATACGTATTCTTCTACATATTTTTGGTAAAAAAAATCGCAATAAGCGTATATTGATTGGTTTGCACAAAAGTTATAGCGTCTACAAAATAGGGGATAGATTTATAGCATTTTTATTATTATTTTTTTTTTTTACTAGTAATGGCGGCGATTTGCGATTTTTTATCGTGACTGCGACATTGCGGCGGACACTTCGGACACTTTTGACTCATTTTTTGGACCATTCACATTTATACAGCGATCCGTGCTATAAAATGCATTGATTACTGTATAAATGTGACTGGCAGGGAAGGGGTTAACGCTAGGGGGCGCTGCAGGGGTTAATGTGTACCCTATCTTGGTGATTCTTACTGTGGGGGGAGGGGACTGACTGGGGGAGGAGACCGATCGGTGTCCCTATGTACAAGGGACACACCATCGGTCTCCTCTCCTCTGACAGGACGTGGATCTGTGTGTTTACACACACCGATCCACGTCCTGCTCGATTACCGGGCAATCGCGGGTGCCTGGCGGTCATCGCGACCGCCGGGCACGCGCACCGGGGCCCCAGCTACGCGGCGGGCGCGCGCGCGCGCCCCCCAGTGGCCAAATTGTAGACAACGTCATATGACGGCGTCCCGCCACAGTAGCTGCACCGTCCCGCCGTCATTTGACAGTGGGCGGTCAGCTAGTGGTTAAAGGAGATATTTGCCCAAAAAAATATTTACACCCAGAAGTGCTTTATTTTACCACTACTATCCTTTTATACAGGCTTTTGAAATTTACAAATGCAGCAATTTAGAAATTGGATGAAAGGTTTAGCACTGGGAAACACTTTTTGAAAAACAAAAAGTGCATTTTATATACAACTATATAGATCAGACCAAAATGAGGGACAAATGAGGAGGGACAGATGGACTTTGTTCCAAATCAGGGATAGTCCCTTGAAATCAGGGACAGTTGGGAGCTATGCATTCCCAGTTTGCCTGGATGCAGAATACCATCATATTACATCTTTTCACAAATATATATTGTGTTGTATACGACATTGCAAAGAGTGAGATCTCCTGCATACTGCTATGCATCTATACAGCCAAGCTCAGAAATCTTCGCAATATCTTGTGCTGGTTGAATGTAAGCGTCATGCTTCAGGGATCTCAGTCCTAAATCAACACATTAATTAACACAATTAGCTATCTGCTTTGAATTATTGTCGCTTTCAGGGCTAGTAAATAATCTGAATGGGGGTCAGGACTTCACTTTTTCCAAGCTTGCATTCCTGGCTCATATTAACTATTCAAGTGCCAAAATATATGCAATAATTTGAACTTAAGTGTTTTATATTTTTATCCATCTTTTAATGACGTATTAAATCCTCCTAGGGTACTAATTATGTTTTGTATTACTGTAAAATAGATGTGACTTCCCCACTTTATACCTATAATTTAAAAATATATGGTTCAAACATTTAAGCTTTCAAATGTTAAAGTGCATTTTCAATTCACATCAGTGCTTGCCTACAAAAAAAAGGATAGATAGGTAGATAGATTTTGTTCTCTCCCACTTTCATGTTTTTTTATGCCTTGTGTGGAACTGCATGCAGTTATAATTTTTTCTGTAGTATGTTGACATCTAGTGGTGGTTTTGGCCCACTACAACTTGTTGTTTTTGAGATTTTAATACCGTCCTCTGTCCTCCCCTCCTGCTTAGTGCTAATTAGTTTAGTCCTAGCTTCTTCCACGTTCCCTCAGTTAGTGTTAGTACTTCATGGGACTTGGGAAATCCATTCACCTTCTTATTGAAGGGTTAAGCTGCCTGGGGATGGTGCCAAGTCAGGAGGGGACATTGCTGTCTGGATAGACTGTGTCTAAGGAGGTATATCAATGCATAAAGCAGCATTTATAACAGAATAAATATATATATATATATATATATATATATATATATATATATATCGCCAACCCCGAAGGAGACGCTTGAATATGTATGGTTCTGTACTCTCCCTCTCACCCCAAGAACAGCACCAGCCCCTCTGGCACACCCAGCAAACAGTGTAAGTGCAGGCACAGTAATAACAGACACAACTGTAGTGAACCAGGAAGTCTGTTTACTTGGAGACTTTTCACAATCAAACAAACAACAGTTTGGTAACTAACTAAGAGTTCCTCTTTAGTGAAAATTACTTGGACCACCAAATCACTGCTACTGAAGGAGAAACAGGAAGGTCCGCACAATGGAGATATCTGGTATCTTCAGCTAGCCTGGCGTTGGTGCACTTGATGTCCTGTTTGGCAGGATGAGCAAAGTTTATTTTGCAAGGTTTATTTTTCTGGTAAGCAAGGCAGATACTATGACTGCTCAGCCAGGTGTGAGTGTTTTTACAGGTGTAGGTACCAGTAAGGCAAAGTTATCTGCCTGCAGTGTGTTTGAGGTGGGAAAGTGAGTCTTTAAAGTGGGCAAGTGCCCACTCACCAGTCTTGCGACCGAGGTCCAAAGGAAGATGTCCTGGCAAGATGGTTCTTCGGCTGGCCCGCCTGGCCACCTTGCAACCGGAATGCCTCACATCCTCAGGAACGCCTGGAGATTAGGGATGAGCCGAACACCCCCGGGTTCGGTTCGCACCAGAACCTTCGAACGGACCGAAAGTTCGCGCAAATTTTCGAACCCTATTCGTTATAATGGACGCGAACGTTCGAAATCAAAATTGCTAATTACAACGGCCAATATGCATGTTAATGTCATAAAACAGGTTTGGGGACCCGGGTCCTGCCCCAGGGGACATATATCAATGCAAAAAGAACTTTTAAAAACTAACGTTTTTTCGGGAGCAGTCATTTTAATGATGCATAAAGTGAAAAAAAAGTGAAATTTTCCTTTAAATATGGTACCTGGGGGGTGTCTAAAGTATGCCTGTGAAGTGGCATGTGTTTCCCGTGTTTAGAACTGTCCCTGCACAAAATGACATTTGTAAAGGAAAAAAAGAAGCCGTTTAAAACCACTTGCGGCTTTAATGTCATGTCTTGTCCTGGCCGCCATATGGCTGAAAATCCTTGAGAAAAATGGCATGGCTACCCCATCACCCCCCCCCCCCCCCCACCCCAGCCCCTTTGGGTCTTGTATGGATATTAAGGGGGACCCCGCACCCAAAATAAAACCCTATACCTACAACCCTATATACTCTGAACAGCAGTATATAGGTGGTGCAAACAAGACACGGACTGTAGGTTTGTTCTTATGTAGAATCTGAACAGGTACATTATGAAGTGTAGCTCCATCCCCAAAAAATCTATTTTTAAGCTTTTTGGAGAACATAGGGAGGGGTTGTCACCCCTGTAACATTTGCTGTCTTTGCACATCTGTTCAGAACATTTCACCTCACTTTCCGTCCCAATGACAAATGTTTTAGGAAAAGTGGGGTTTTAATTGAAACAAGGATTGGTGATAAAGCATCAGTAGAGAGGAGATACCTTTTTCCCAAATTAAATGTAACAGGATAGAATTTCCCTTCCTAGGGGTAGATTTCCTCTCACTTCCTGTTTTCTCTTTCCGTTTGCAAGTAGGAGTCGTTTGTAAGTTGGATGTTTGAAAGTAGGGGCCTGCCGTATATACTCTGCAGAAATTTGCCCTATTAGATGTTGGTGTAGCCACAACACTGTAAGCCCTCACAGTTACTCTTGGTGGGCACAGGAATGGGCCCTGCTGTGAGTTAATAGATCAAGATTTGTACTTGCATGCACCTGTTGAACGGGCAGAAAAATTGGGCCTTTGGTGGTGGTGGTGGTGGTGGTGGTGGACGGTGTTGCCACAAGACTGTAAGCCCTCACAGTTACTCTTGGTGGGTGCAGGAATGGGCCCTGCTGTGAGTTATTAGATCAAGATTTGTAATTGCATGCACCTGTTGAACAGGGCAGAAAAATTGGGCCTTTGGTGGTGGTGGTGGTGGTGGACGGTGTTGCCACAAGACTGTAGGCCCTCATAGTTACTCTTGGTGGGCGCAGGAATGGGCCCTGCTGTGAACTATTAGATCAAGATTTGTAATTACACGCCCCTGTTAAACAGGGGCTGAAAAATTGTGCCTTAGGCATTGGTGCTGGTGCCACAACACTGCAACCCCTCACAGATACTGTACTCTTAGCACAGCAATGAGACCTGTTGCAAAGCATTGCCTAAAAATTGTAATTACATGCCCCAAAAGGGGCTGAAAAATTGTGCCTTAGGCACTGGTGCTGGTGCCACAACACTGCAACCCCTCACAGATACTGTACTCTGAGCACAGCAATGAGACCTGTTGCAAAGCATTGCCTAAAAATTGTAATTACACGCCCCAACAGGGGCTGAAAAATTGTGCCTTAGGCACTGGTGCTGGTGCCACAACACTGCAACCCCTCACAGATACTGTACTTGGAGCACAGCAGTCACACCTGTTGCAAAGCATTTTTTTTTAAAAATTGTAAGTACACGCCCCGCCCCTGTTATACAGGGGCTGAAAAATTGTGCCTTAGGCACTGGTGCCACAACACTGCAACCCCTCACAGATACTATACTTGGAGCACAGCAGTCACACCTGTTGCGAAGCATCTTTTTAAAAAATTGTAAGTACACGCCCCGCCCCTGTTATACAGGGGCTGAAAAATTGTGCCTTAGGCACTGGTGCTGGTGCCACAACACTGCAACCCCTCACAGATACTATACTTGGAGCACAGCAGTCACACCTGTTGCGAAGCATCTTTTTAAAAAATTGTAATTACACGCCCCTGTTATACAGGGGCTGAAAAATTGTGCCTTAGGCATTGGTGCTGGTGCCACAACACTGCAACCCCTCACAGATACTGTACTCTGAGAACAGCAATAAGACCTGTTGCAAAGCATTGCCTAAAAATTGTAATTACACGCCCCAACAGGGGCTAAAAAATTGTGCCTTATTCACTGGTGCTGGTGCCACAACACTGCAACCCCTCACAGATACTGTACTTGGAGCACAGCAGTCACACCTGTTGCGAAGCATTTTTTAAAAAAAATTGTAAGTACACGCCCCTGTTGTACAGGGGCTGAAAAATTGTGCCTTAGGCACTGGTGTGGTGGCATGGATCATTGAGGAGGAGGAAGAGGATAGTCAGTGAACATAACAGGACAGTCACTCAGCATCAGCATAGGCAGTCTTGAAGGGATGTGACATTATAAATTATTCAGTTATATCCGCTTCAGGTGCCTGGTAGCTGGTGGTGATCCAAGACTGATTCATTTTTATGAAGGTCAGCCGATCAACCGAGTCGGTGGACAGGCGCACCCTATGATCGGTGACAAATCCTCCAGCAGCACTGAATGTGCATTCGGAAAGAACGCTGGATGCAGGACAGGCCAGTAGCTCAATTGCATACTGTGCAAGCTCTGGCCAGTGATCCATCCTCAGGACCCAGTAAGCCAGAGGATTTTCGGTGGGAAAGGTGTCCAAGTCTGACCTTGCCCCTAGGTATTCCTGCACCATGTATATCAGACGCTGGCGATGGTTGCTGGAACCGATCATACCTTGGGGCTGGGGACTAAAAAATTGTCTGAATGCATCGGTCAGACGTCCACCTTCCCCACCGCTCCTTCTGCTACTGACCGACACCTCAGCAACTCGTCGTCCAGGACCAGGAGTTTGTAACCTCCCAGTTTCTGGGAACGCGTTGCACAGACCTTTCTGCAAGGCCTCCCTGAGATGTCTCATCCTCTGCTCCCTCTGCGACGGCAAGATAAGGTCCGCAACCTTACCCTTGTACCGTGGATCAAGGAGAGTGGCCAGCCAGTAATGGTCCCTCTCCTTGATCCAAAGAACACGAGGATCCTTCCGCAGGCTTTGCAGGATCAGGGAGGCCATGCTACGTAGGCTAGCTGAGGCATTCGGTCCGGAGTCTTCTGGGTCACTGAGGATGACATGATCGCCAGCCACCTCCTCCCAGCCACGTACAAGTCCACTGGTTTGTTGGGACTGTACATCATCCCTAAAAGACTGCTGCTGCTGATGCTGAGTGCCAGGCTCCACCTCCATGCTCACACAATCCTCCTCCTCCTCCTCCTCATCCTCTTCCTGTGTGATGGGTGGGACAGAAGGAACACTGTCTGGATAAAGGGGGCCTTGAGAGGCAAGGAAGTCCTCCTCTTCCTGCCTCTGTTCTGCCTCAAGTGCCCTGTCCATTATCCCACGTAGTGTATGCTCCAACAGGTGGACAAGAGGTACAGTGTCACTGATGCATGCACTGTCACTGCTCACCATCCTCGTGGCCTCCTCAAATGGTGAGAGGACAGTGCATGCATCCCTGATCATGCTCCACTAGCTCCCCTGACCCTGTCCTGGTGCCGTAGTCGCAAAGGTACTCATTGATGGCCCTCTGCTGCGTGTGCAGTCGCTGCAGCATGGCCAACGTTGAGTTCCACCTGGTGGGCATGTCACATATTAGGCGGTTCTTGGGCAGGTTCAGCTCCTTTTGCAGCTCAGTCAGCCGAGCACTGGCATTATAAGATTGGCGGAAATGCACACAGACTTTCCTGGCCTGCCTCAGTACATCCTGTAAGCCTGGGTACCTGCCCAAGAACCGCTGCACCACCAGGTTGAGGACATGAGCCATATAGGGCACATGGGTGAGCTGCCCCTGTCGCAGGGCGGAGAGGAGGTTGGTGCCATTGTCAGAAACCACCATTCCTGGCTTAAGCTGGCGTGGCGTCAACCACCTCTCGGCCTGCCCCTGCAGAGCTGCCAGAACCTCTGCCCCAGTGTGGCTCCTGTCCCACAAACACACCAGTGCAAGCACGGCATGGCATCTTTTTGCCTGCGTACTCGCGTAGCCCCTTGTACGCCTACGGAGCACCGCTGGTTCCGAGGACAGAGCACTGGAGGAAGAAGAAGAGGAGGGGGTGGAGGAGAGAGGTGTGTCACAACCAGTAGTAGCATTTTGGAGGCGTGGTGGCGGAACAACCTCCAACACTACTGCACCTTGTCCTGCATCCCTCCCAGCTGCCAATAGAGTGACCCAATGGGCCGTGAAAGAAAGATAACGTCCCTGTCCATGCCTGCTGGACCATGAGTCAGTGGTAATATGCACCTTACCGCTGACCGCCCTGTCCAGCGAGGCATGGACATTGCCTTCCACATGCCGGTAGAGAGACGGAATCGCCTTCCATGAGAAAAAGTGGCGTTTGGGAACCTGCCACTGAGGAACCGCACATTGAACAAACTCACGGAAGGGGGCCGAGTCTACCAACTGAAAAGGCAGCAGTTGAAGTGCTAGCAATTTAGCCAAGCTAGCATTCAACCGCTGGGCATGTGGATGGCTGGGAGTATACTTCTTTCGACGGTCCAGCAGCTGGGGCAGGAAAATTTGCCTGCTACAATCGGACGTCGGTGTACTGCAAGTACTTGGTTGTGACACACCTAATTCTACACCTTCAGTCCTCTCAGAGCAGCTTTCAGAGAGGACTGAAGATATAGTGGGGATGGAGATCCCAGCTGATGAGGAGCAAGGAGAGGTCCGCTTTGTTCTTTGGTGTGGGTCTTTTATGTGTGCTTGCCAACGAGCTGCATGGCAGGTCGACATATGTCTGCTCATGCTTGTGGTGCCCAAGTGGCTGATGTTTTGGCCACGCGAGATACGCTTGAGACAAATATTGCAAATAGCAGTGGTGCGATCTGATGCAATCGTCTCAAAAAAGGCCCACACCAAAGAACTTTTGAGATGACGTGCAGAGGCAGCGCCCTGCACAGGCGGAGCTCTGCGGTGTGATACAGTTGCTGTGCTGGCCTCTAGCTGGCCTCCATGGGGCATCCTACCTCGTTGGACATGTGACGCTGCATCCTCCTCCTCCTCCTCCTCCTCCTCTCTCCCTTCAGGCACCCACGTGGAGTCAGTGACCTCATCATCCCCTCCCTCTTCACCACTAGAGCAAAAACATGGCAGTAAGCTGCAGCTGGTGGAACAGTACTGCCAGATTGCTGTCCTTCAGCCAGTACCCTCAGCCTGGGTGAGAGAGGATGAGGAGGATGAGGAGGGCTTGGTCATCCATTCTACCAAGCCTTCGGCATGATGCGGCTCCACATGTCCAGCTGCCGAACACAAAGACAAGCGTGTCCCATGGCCACGTGCTGATGACGATGCACGACCACGTCCACGGCCAGCACTGTTGTCTCTAGAAACAGAGCCTGCCTACCCTGTGTTCTTGCCTCTGCACGCTCTGCCTCTCCTTGGCGGTCTTCCAGCCATTGTAGTCGGTAGTGTATATAGTATAAAAAATAGAGCTCCTATGTGTGCTCACAACACACTGTAGGTCCTATGGGTGCTGACACTAACACACTATAGGTACTATGTGTGCTGCTGACAAGAAAATATAGGAGCTATGTGTGCTGCCATAAACACACTATAAGTCCTATGGGTGCTGCTGACACAAAGACACTATAGGTACTATATGTGTGCTGCTGTCAAGAAAATATAGGAGCTCTGTGTGCTGCCACTAACACACTAGAAGTCCTATGGGTGCTGCTGACACAATAGGTAGTATATGTGTGCTGCTGACAAGAAAATATAGGAGCTCTGTGTGCTGCCACTAACACACTAGAAGTCCTATGGGTGCTGCTGACACAATAGGTAGTATATGTGTGCTGCTGAGAAGAAAATATAGGAGCTCTGTGTGCTGCCACTAACACACTAGAAGTCCTATGGGTGCTGCTGACACAATAGGTAGTATATGTGTGCTGCTGAGAAGAAAATATAGGAGCTCTGTGTGCTGCCACTAACACAGTAGAAGTCCTATGGGTGCTGCTGACACGATAGGTAGTATATGTGTGCTGCTGAGAAGACAATATAGGAGCTCTGTGTGCTGCCACTAACACACTAGAAGTCCTATGGGTGCTGCTGACACAATAGGTAGTATATGTGTGCTGCTGAGAAGAAAATATAGGAGCTCTGTGTGCTGCCACTAACACACTAGAAGTCCTATGGGTGCTGCTGACACAATAGGTAGTATATGTGTGCTGCTGAGAAGACAATATAGGAGCTCTGTGTGCTGCCACTAACACATTAGAAGTCCTATGGGTGCTGCTGACACAATAGGTAGTATATGTGTGCTGCTGAGAAGACAATATAGGAGCTCTGTGTGCTGCCACTAACAAACAAAAAATCCTATGGGTGCTGCTGACACAATAGGTAGTATATGTGTGCTGCTGAGAAGACAATATAGGAGCTCTGTGTGCTGCCACTAACACACTAGAAGTCCTATGGGTGCTGCTGACACAAAGACACTATAGGTAGTATATGGATGGGACAGAAGGTTGGGACAGAAGTTGGGGTGCAATGCTGTGCTAACAGCACTGCGGTTGGTGCTACTGCAATACTGTACTAACAGTACGCACGCACCAGACTAATCCCCAGCAGCAGCTAATAACACACTAACTGTGCAATCAGCAGCAATGAACGATCACTAATGATGAATGACTCAGGTAGCAATGGTTTAGCAAAGAAATAGCCAATGGTTTAGCAAAGAAGAGCAAATCTTTCAGTAGCAATCAAGCAAAGACAGAATCAGCAGACTGCTCTCTCCTAAAGCCGGAACACATGTGACCGGGGCCGACGGCGTGGCGGCCTTTTAAATGGTGGGGCGTGTACTAAAGCCCCTGAGCTTTAATTGGCTACAGGCGTCCTGCCTGTAGCCAATTATTGCTCTCCGAGTTTCTGGCGCTGTGATTGGCCAAGCATGCGGGGTCACAGTGCATGCTTGGCCAATCATCAGCCAGCAATGCACTGCGCCGGCCGCAATGCATTGCGGGGCCGCTCGCATCACACGAATGTGATGCGAACGGCCCAAATAGTTCTGGGCTCGCCGAGCGAGCGAACACCCGGTGCTCGATTCGAACGTGGGTTTGAATCGAGCACCGGGCCCATCCCTACTGGAGATGTACCTGGGTCCCTCTCTGGGGGGATGTCTGTCACCGTCCGACTCCTGGAGCTGTGGCAGGATCAGCACACTGACCACCAAAACCAGGCATTAGTTACTCCCCATGTCTATTGATGCCAGACAGTTTTCTTCCTCTTAATCATTAATGCCAGGCATTTTACCTCCCAATGACCATCTATGCCAGTTATTTTCTCCTCAGGCTGACCACTGACACTGTATATTTTTCTTCTCTTTGACCACTGACACCAGGCATTTTTCCTCCCCCTGATCATCAATGTCAGGCATTTTTTTCTCCTGCTGATCACTGATGTCAGCCATCTTTTCCTCCTGTTGACCACAGATTACAGATATATTTTCCTCTCCCTGACCATGCTATGCATTTTTCTTCCACCTGACGATAAATTCTAGTTATTATTTTTCCCTGCTGGTGTCAGGGCCTGAACTTGAACCTGTGTTTGGCAATGACTTTTCTTGCTGAGCTACCTGATATGTCTGATTCATTGGACAACCCTGCCTTGTTCCTTGACTTCTGCTGAACCTTGAACTCTTTGTTCCTCCTATGAACTTCCTGGTTTAAGCCATGTCTCTGCACTTCCTGTTTGCCAGATTTTCTCCAGCCTCTCTCTTGTCTTCCCTGCTGCTGTCAACTTTTTGCTACCACTCATTACCGACCTTTGGCTTGTTCCTCGACTATGCTTCTGCCTGATCCCAACCTGCAACTACTTGTTATAGACCATTGGCTTGTTTACTAACTAGGCTTCTGTTTGGTCCTTACCTGCTATAGTCACTACTGGACCCCAGCCTGCTCACCTCCTGGTGGGATGACCCTGAGGACTGCGACCTGGTACTAACACGCAGCAAAACCAGCAAAATCTCCCTCATCAGGAGCTCTGGTGATGGTGAACACTGGTTAGTACTTAGACCTCAGGTGAGCCCACGTCATCTGCCAGGGTGATCTGCTTGAATACTTATCCTGCTGGTCAGTTGGAGTTCCCCTACTGCTATAGCTATTGGCCTCCGAGCCTGACCCCTAATCAAGACAGCTGGCCACCGATGGCAACCATTTTTTCCTCCTGCTGGGTATTTATCTGCCCCTGACCAACACTGGACATTTTTTTCTTTCTCTTCACAACTGATGCCATACATTTTTCCCCCACCTGACCATCAATGTTGGGCATTATTTTCTGCTGCTGACCACCCATGGCAGCCAAATTTTTCCTGCTGATCGCCAATACCAGGTATTTTTCCTCCCCCTGACAACCAACACATTTTTTCCTTCTCCTGACCACTGATGCCAGACATTTTTCTTACACTTGACCATCAGTGCTGGCCATTTTGTTTCCCACTGACCACCGATGCTAGCTATTTTTTTGCTCCTGATGACCACTGATAACGGGCATTTTCCCCCACCTGACCATCAATGTTGGGCATTTTTCCTCCCACTGGTCACAAATGTCAGTTATTTTTTTCCTTCTGCTGACCACTGATACCAGGCACTTTTTCACCCCATGACCACTGACGCTGATTATTTTCCCCCAACTTGATCATCAATGCTGAGCCTTTATTTTCTTCTGCTGATCACTAATGTCAGCCATTTTTTATACCTGCTGACCATCAAAACTAGGCATTTTTTCCTCCCCCTGATTATTGATGCCAGACAATTGGTGTCCACCAGGCAGTGGGTTGAATGATGTTGGACAAAATTCAACCAGGAAGAGGACTGGCACTCAACCACAGAAAGGTGAGTTTGCAGGAGGGGCAGCACCAGCAAGAAGGTGAGTATTCTGCTTTTCTATTATTTTTATTTTACACAGTGCTAAACAATAGATTAAAAGAAAATGGAGTTTAGTCCTAAAAGCACAGTGTTAAGAGCAATGATGATATGTACAACCACTCAGAGCTCACCTTTTATCAGTTTACAACAATCAGAACAATGAAAGATAACTGCGTATTTTTTATTTATTTTTTATTGCACATTTTAAAAATGGCAAATAAAGAAAACATAGCGTATACAATTGCGACATAAGTCATATTGTAATTGAATGTTATTAAAAACTACCTTTGCTTTTCAATCTGCAGCCACTGTAATTTTCTGAAAATGCAATGCACTATTTCTATCTAGAGTTGTTATGTACACAGAATGTGTACTGACCACCCCCCAGAAACATAATTTCCTGCTTGTGTGATTGGCTCAACAATTTTCCCAGAAGTCTGCCTAAGATACAAGTCAGATTTCAGGCATTCACTGCAACAAAAATTTCACTTTTGGTGAGATACTCCCAATAGAAACATGTCTAAAGGGATGCAGGCCCAGCAGATTTCCTCAATAGTGCTCTGCAGCTGCACAGCTGCTTGATGATTATGAAACCACTTGCATTAGACCCACTCAGCACAGAGGAACAAACCGTGATTTCTTCAGAATAACAAAAGGTAGGAATCTGCAACAACGTTTTTTAAAATCCTTGCAATGTACATATATCACCCTGAGGGCAGGCATGTTCTGGCCATCGGGACTACTGGGAGTTTCCTGGTGGACCGATGGCTCAGTGGGCCGGTTTTAGTGACAGCCTGAGCCTGTCAAAGTAATGGCTGTGCGGCTTCCACCATGCCGATCAACCCGTCTGTTCCCTGTGTTCTCCTGTTCCACCTCCAGTGTGCTCCGGCCGCTTCTCCGGTCCCCTGTCCTTCTCCTCCACTCCCCTCGTCCCCCGCAGCCGGATTCCCTCCTTTCTTCTCACGCCGGCTGCTGGGGGATGTGTCAGGATGCAGAACGGAGAAAGGGTCCAGTAACTATGTAATTTAGCGGCCCCTTCCTTTTCTCAATTGGACACAGTGAGCGATCTCTCCTGTGTCTTTTGATAACTGAGCAGAGAAAGAGACTGGGGAATCTGTGTTCTCAGTCCCTTTATCTGTCTTAAAGCGGAGATGTCAGGGGTCTGTTTAGACCCCTGATATCTCACCAAAGACCACCAACAGGGCTGATAAAAAAAATTGCAATCAATATTAAAAAATTGTAAAAAAAAAAATTATAAAACTATAAATTGTAAAAAAAATATAAAATAATAAACTACTGACACCACTCCCCCCCCCCGCCCCCGCCTTCCCGCCCTACCGACACTGTTCGCTGCCCCAAACCTCTCCCCCCAAAAAGTATTGTGAAAAAAAATTAAAAACAAGTTAAATTGTAAAAAAAAAAAAAAATACATGAAAATAAAACTACTGACACCATTCACTGCCCTATGTACATGAAAAATACATATACACAATGTATTTAGAAATGTATATTGCACATCAGTGAAATTTTTTAAATTAAAAATAAAAACTGAATGCATGAACAAATAAATAAATAATGTCTTCTTCATAAATTGATACTGGGTGCAATGCCTGCTCACCTTAGGAAGCGACCCCACTGGGTCTAATCATGCTTTAGAGATATCCTGGACTGTGTTGCTGTATCAGATCTTTTTTGAAAAGATCTGATACAGCAACACAGTCCGGTCGGGCTCTTCTGGGATTGGGATATCTCTAAAGCACGATTAGACCCAGTGGGGTCACTTCCTAAGGTGAGCGGGCATTGCACCAGGTGATGGAGGTGGTATCACTAAAAATGTTCAAAAATCTTATTCTGGATGAGCACTTCAACAAGTCACTCTTATCAATTTATGAAGAAGACTTTATTTATTTTTTAGTTAATGCGTTTTTATTTTTATTTAATTTTTTTTTTTCACTGATGAGACTCTGTGCAATATACATTTCTGAATGCATTGTGTATTTGAATTTTTCACACACTTATAATTCAAATGTTCTTTGAGTTTTTGTTTGAACAAGCGCACTATTAGCCAATTAATCAATCAGTTTTATAGTTTCAGAGATCACTGTTTTAAATAGTACAGCTGTTCTGGCTGATCACATCACTGTTTATTTTTACACATAGCAGCGCTTTAGTATTTCTTTATCACATTCACTGCCCTATACCCCCACCCCCTTCCCCAGAAGCACTGTGGAAAAAAAATATTAAAAAATTATTAAAAAAAAGTAATAAACAACAAAATTGTAAAGTATAATAGATAACATAATAAAAACAAAAACCTACTGACACCATCCACTACCCCCACCCTCCAATCACTATGAAAAAAATAATACAAAAATTAATTTTAAAAAAATATAAAAAATTGAGCAATGTTCCTGCATGACATTAGCCCTCCCACTTCACGCAGTGATGTGAGGAGTAGAGGAAAAAAATACAGAGGAGAATTGGTGAAATAATATAAGAGGTGAGTTGTGCATGTTTGCAAAATTATAGTGGGCTGGTCTGGATGAAATCCAGGGCCAAATTTTAGTCCCAGTCCAGCCCTGCCTGAGGGGAATGTTTTTTTTCTCAACAAAAGTGGAATTACGCTTTAAATTCTAAAAAAAAATCCTATACATTATACGGAAAGCATGTTTTTTTTAAATTATTGAATACATTTTTGCAAATATATAAATGTTAATAAAGAGTGTGGTGCATCTGACCAGCATACAAGCAGAATGAAACAAAATGAACACACATTTCTTTTTAACGATGCACAAAGCACAACAGCCCCTATTAACCAATTATCTTTCAGGTTTCTTAAGTCAACTCACCAAAACATACATTCTGAATTTAATTCAAAGGTTTTTGGCCAAATTTATTTTTGCCTTAGTGAAAAAGCTTGATGGTGTTTGCATGTGTCATGTGATAAAAGTGTATATGTGCAAATTAATTTTCAGGTACCTACTCCTGTCCTTATGCAAATAGTGGATTGCATCCACAATTGCACACTCTGTAACTGCATATGTATATCAGATCAAGCTAGATAAGTCAAGCAAATGCCAAGGTTATTTAAGTTAAGGGCCTTAGAAATCCTCTTTAATGTATAATATGTATAATTCAACAAGCAACAGCAGGGAAAGATTGCTAACAGATAACAAATATAACTAAGGACACTTGGTTTGAAACAGAAAGCAGTAAATCTGTGGCAGGGGACAAACAAAATAATTTTCGGAATTCAATTTAAATGAATGTTAGCAATGCCAAGCAGAGACAGGAGACAAGGTATTTTATTTATGCAATGAGATATAATATCTATCTAAAATAACACATAATGCAAATGATTAAATGGTAAGTTAGCTTTATAAGATTATAAAAGTCCACAGCCAGTTGAAAGTCCATATATGTTTATAAGACACCTGTTGTGGGATAGGGGACACGTGGAGATCCCATAATCATAATAGTGTTAAGGATGATAAAGCCTCTTAAGTTCAGGGTTTGTTGCACTCACAAGTCGGCAATATTACAGCCCCGCTGGCAGTGATATAGTTTAATGATTCCTTGCCGCCCTCATTAATGGGACCCTGCTCCAAGCCTTGGTTACAGAGTAATGAGCAGAGGCTGGGAAAAAGCTGGCTCGCCCGACAGAGAACGGTGGGGAGTTTTAAATGGAACTGACAAGGTATGGACTGGGGCATTAGTAAACCTCATTTACCTTTTCATAAAATGATCCCCTGCAGGAACAAATCACACACTTACAAAGCTGTACAAAATAGCGTGCAAGCTACAATGAAGGTTTCAGTAATTATACCCTAATCAAGTAAGCATGTATCATTTTTGTTTTTGGTGGTGGTCATCAAATATGTAATGTAAAAGGAAAATTTTATACCCACCTTGCTAACCTGCATGTAATCATTTTTACAGTTTTCTTTGTACCATTTATTCTGCTGCTACCAGTATATGCTTATTGTGTTTAAGATTTTTATTTTCTCATAAAAGAATAATAATGAACAGAAAAATAAAAAAAAAAAAAGACAAAAAAAAAAAAACGATACAGAGCATATATTTACATTCATATATGGGATATTGTTGAAATCAAGTATCGTGGAGATAAGAGAAAAAAGAAAGCATGAGTGTCTTGCTGTGTAGAATATGGGATGAGCCTTATGGTAAAAGAACA
Organism: Lithobates sylvaticus; assembly: GCA_028564925.1. Classification (NCBI taxonomy): domain Eukaryota; kingdom Metazoa; phylum Chordata; class Amphibia; order Anura; family Ranidae; genus Lithobates; species Lithobates sylvaticus. The sequence goes on from CM053033.1 coordinate 158,871,927, forward strand.
CTGTAAAAGAAAAGACCATATAATAACTATATACGAATATAAATAGTGACACTGGACCTAAACTAATGAATGTAGAATCATGCCTCCAGACCACTTTACCACCCCAAATGGGTACAATCTGTGGTAAAGTGGGGGCAATTGGGAAAAGTAGATATTATATCAACCAAGATTATAGATGTAACATTGAGATAAAAAAATTCCTAGCTCAACGGTTACAGTGCTCATTTGCAGAAAGGTAGGCAGTCTAATGAACAATCATACTTATTAATGAAAAAAAAAAGTGAGATAACAAAGAGAGAAAGTCCCATATGTATATTTCACGTACAAACAAAGAGAGAAAAAAAAAAAAAAAAAAAGAAATGGGGGAGAAGAAGAAAAGAATAGAGTCCCTCCAGGTGGTGGTCTGCATGGTAAATAACTTACTGGAGTTTGAGTATGGAAATAAGTGATACATTATTGAGGTAACAGTAATGACTGGTCAAAATCGGGAGAAAAATAGTGTTTTACCCACGGTTGCCAGATCTGCGTAAATTTAGCAATCCTATTGTCCTCTATGGCCGACATTTTAGCGTGAATCAAAGCTCTATTCATTCTATGTTTGGCTTCTGCTACTATTAAGGTTTTGGACTTCCAGGCTTTGGCTATGGTTTGTTTAGCTGCGGTACTAAGCTGGAGGAATGGTTTAAATTGAGAGTGATTCAGTGATGGTGGTTTCAGGTTGAGAAGAGCCATGGCTGGATCGGGAGGAATAGAGCATTCTAGGGCTTTAGAAGCCATGTCAAAAATATTGGCCCAGAACTCTTGGGTTACTGGACACTGCCACCATATATGGAAGTGGGTACCTGGAGTAGGGCATCCTCTAAAGCAATTATTAGGATATGTCGGGATAAATTTAGCAATTCTGGCAGGCACCAGATACCATCTTGCTAGGACTTTAAAATTAGTTTCCAAAGCAAAGCAATTAGGAGAGGAACTTTTTGTAGCAAGCCATATGTTAGACCAGTCATTAGTCGAAAACACGATGACACGATGATTCATATCTGTGGCCCATTTGTCAGTATAAGAAGGTAGTACATCATTAGGAAGAGTAGTAAGTTGATGATACAACAAAGATATTAAACCTCTGATATGAGGATCACTTTTGCAAATACGTTCAAATTGAGTCATTTGATTGAGCGTTGAACCAGTCAGGAGAAGAGGAGTATAGAAATTTTTAATTTGTAGATAACGGAAGAGTTCAGATCTTGGAAGCCCATAGTCATCGCAAAGTGTTGAAAATTCTAGAATATTGGAGTTATTACATACTTGATGGAATCGGGTTAAATGTGAGGTAGACCAGGCAGAGAATGATTTTGGATATTTCCAGGCCGGGTAAAAATCTGGGTTACCGAGGAATGAGAGGAGAGGGTTGTGCGTAGATTGTAGGTTAGAAGGTCTACCAAATTTATCCCAAATAAATAAGGAATGCTTCGTAATGGGGTTTGAAATATGTAATCTATCTTTGGGATGGATCCATAGGATATTGGCAACAGAAATAGGATCACAGTCAACCGATTCAATAAACAACCAAAGGGGAGTTTCAGCTGTTGAGTGGTATTTCGGAAGAAGTGAGAGCTGAGTAATAAGAAGCAAAGTTTGGTAGACCTAGTCCACCCTTCAATTTACTAAGGTATAACGTGGCCTTTGGTATCCGTGGTTTAGTTTTACCCCAGATAAAGGCTAAGACTCTGCGCTGTATGATTCTGAGGAAGTATGCAGGCAATGGGATGGGTAGAACCCTGAATAAATATAAGAATTTCGGTAAAATTGACATCTTTATAGCGTTAATCCGTCCCAACCAAGATAGCGGGAGGAAAGACCATTGCTTCATATAGTTAGTGACTTGTTTAAGTAAAGGGAGATAGTTAGCCCTAAATAAGTCTTTGAGTGATGTTGTGAGTTGAACACCTAAATAAGATAATTGGGTAGGGACCCAGTGAAACGGTAGGTTGGATTGGAGATGTATGAGGTCCTTCTTATCCAAGGAGATATTGAGTACATTCGATTTTGTGGGGTTAACTTTGAGTCCAGAGACTGTAGCAAATTTATCCAAAATATTTAACAAATTAGGAGCGGATATGTGCGGGTGAGATAAAAAAATTAGGAGATCGTCAGCAAAAAGACACAATTTATGTTGGTAACCACCTATTTCGATGCCTTTAATATCTGAATTGGATCTAATTAGTTGCGCCAATGGTTCAATAAGGAGAGCGAAAAGTAGGGGAGATAAAGGACAACCCTGTCTAGTACCTCTACAAATATTCATCGTAGCAGATTTATAACCGGCATACTTAATGTATGCTTTTGGATGGTCGTACAATGAGGAGATCCATTTTAGAAAATGATTCCCAAATCCCCATTTTTGTAGCATATATTGCATATATGGCCAGGTGACAGAATCAAACGCCTTCCTAATGTCTAAGGATACGAGGCATGATGGGATACGTCTAGTCTTAGCTGCGTGCATGAGTAAGATAGCGCGTCTGATGTTGTCACCTGCCTGTCTTTTTGGCATGAAGCCAGTTTGATCTCGTGTATTAATTGACCTATAATGTTATTGAGGCGTGTAGCCAAAATTTTTGCTAATAACTTGATATCTAGGTTGAGGAGGGATATAGGACGGAAGTTCGTCCAGGAAGTAACATCTGAATGGGGTTTGGGAATCATTACTATAATAGAAGTAAGCGTTTCTGTCCGAAAGGACTGGTTTGTAAGGATAGAGTTGAAAGCTCTAGTCAGAATAGGTGCTAAAATATGTGAAAACTGTTTGTAATACATTGCCGAAAACCCGTCAGGGCCCGGCCTTTTATGGGGTTTCAATTGTTTTATGGCATTCAAAACTTCATGGTTTGTAATAGGGCTTTCCAGATTATCTTGCTGTGTCTGATCCAGGGTAGGAAGCTTAATGTTAGAAAACAAGGTATCCGCTTTTAATGTGTCAAACTCTTGGCTAGGGGAGTATAGTTTAGTTAAATTGGAATGAAATATTTCAAGTATTTTTACCGGGTTACTGGTATAGCCATCACGGGTAGTCTTCAGTCTGAAAGAAGACTGTACTTTTTGTAGTGTTTTTAAGCTACGTGCCATGGGCGTGTCGGGTTTGTTGGCCTTGAGATATTGGGTGTGCTGGCGTTTACGTATTAATTTATCAGCAGAGTCTGATAAAAAGAGGTCTAGCTCTAAGCGTGCTTTGTCTAACTTTGTATGGTTAGTGGCAGTCGGAGTAGATTGAAAGGTAGAATGGCATGTATTAAAAGCAGATTCCAGTTTTGCAAACATTAATTTACGCTCTCTCTTAAGTGATGATGCTAATTGAATAATATTTCCTCGAATTACTGATTTATGAGCCTCCTATAAAGTTAGGGGAGAAACGTCATCTGTATCGTTAAAGGAGATATATTCAGACAGCGCTTGCTCTATTAAAGATTTATGAGAAGGGTGAGTTAATAGGGAATCATTAATGTTCCAATTAGTATCGTGAGATCTGGGTACCGTTGAGGCGATGGTGGTAAAAACAGCACAATGGTCCGACCATGGAAGTGGAATAATTCTGGATGAGACTATTTCAGGAATCATACTTGATGGGACCAGGATATGATCGATACGAGAGAATGATTTATGTGGGTATGAGTAGCAGTGATGTAAGTAACTGAGTTAAAATAAACGCAGTTACTTTAGAGGGTAACGAGTAATCTAACTGATTACTTTTCCCCTCATGGTAACTCAGTTCCCATTACTTTGGCTTAGTTACCCCAATTACTTCTACCTCCACTAGATGGCAGTAGTGTAATTCCGGTGTCCTGCCGAAAAAGTTCCCCCGCCGGATAAGGACCCCCTGTACTGCGCAGGCGCAGGGCTTGCGCAGTACGAAGGACTACGGAGCTTCCGAAAATTGCAGAACCTAAACAGCTCTGAGTGAACTCTACACCGCGCAGGCGCAGTTAACATGTAATTGTACAAGGCGATGCCGCACGCTCCTGATGCTCGTGCTACTCTGCAAGGGGCGTCTATCGTGTAACTAAGGGGCGGGTCTAGTATTACTGTAACCAAGGGGCGCATTTATTATTATTGTTATATATCGAGCTCTGCCCATTAATTTAACATTCGCCCTCTTCTGTAGCCATCCGCCCCTTACACGATATAATAATAATAGACCCGCCCATTGCTTACACGATGTATAACAGATCTGCCCCTTGGTTAGAGTAATAATAGAGCAGCCCCTTGTATAACGTCTATTGGTAGGGTTGAGTTCCCTCCATGTATCTACTAATTTATGTACTGACAATAAGGGCTGTAGGGTTAATTTATTAGTGCTGGTATTGGGGGTGATTGGGGTTTTGTCTAGAAAAGGGTAAACCGTAGCATTGGAGTCTCCACAAAGGATTACCGTACCAAATTTATGCGTTTCTACCATTTGAAAAAGATGGGCCAAAAAAGCTAATGGTCGTTTATTAGGGGCATAATAAGAGACAACAGTAATAGGGGTATCAGAGAGGTAACCAGTGAGCAAAATGTATCTACCCTCTGGGTCATTTAGTTGGGAGACAAGGGTAAATGGGGTGTTACGATGGAAGCCTATTAGAGTACCCCGTTGTTTAACTGAAGCTGAGGCAACATAGAATTGTGGGTACGTTGACGAGAGGAATTTGGGATGGGCGTCTAGTTTAAAATGGGTTTCCTGCAAACAAATAATATGGGCCTTTTTAGCATGAAAAGTGCGCATAGCTTTTGAACGTTTGTGAGGAATATTAAACCCTTGTACATTTAAGGATAAAACATTTATGGGGGCCATGACTGTATAACATGTAATACTATAACATAAAAAGCATAACTTACTTCAAGATTCATGAACCCCACCTGGAGAGAGAGAAGAGTAAATAAAATAGAAGGGAAAAGAATAAAACATGAAGGAAAAAAAAATCGATCAACCCTATTATAATAGCAGAATATCAAAAGAGATGGGTAATAAAACAGGGTGTAGGAACGTCTACAGAGCCTACTCAAAAAGCTCTGAGAGGTTCCAAAGCCATCAACAGGGACCCGCATAATCTTATCGGGTATCTGGAGATGGTACAGGGGGCAACAAGAAATTCCTAGGGGGAGAAGGGCTCCGGAGGACCACGTCTAGAAAAAAAAAATATATATATATAAAAAAAAAAAAAAAAAATTTTCACCAGAGTCCACTGTAAGCAAAGGCCTAAACCTGAAGAAGAACATATATAACTATATGTTGTGGGTATACCAGTTAGCTTGCTGGTAAAAATATGTTTTAGAAAAAGGAGAGAGGAAAAAAAAAGAGTTGTGGAGTAGTAACAGTATAGGCCCCTGATGGTGATAGGAGGATAAAAAAAAAGTGGAGAAGAAGATTCAATTAAATAGTGGGCAAACTGGTGAAAACATGTAAATGGAGTAAAGATTACTTTCGACCAGCAATTATTGCTGAAATCAGGTGTAAGCTGAACAGTTTAAGTTTGTGTATCAGTCCATTGAATCTTTGTTGGGGGGGGCTGGGTTATCAAACCTTCCACGTTTGTGATTATGCTGACTAGAAGATGGAGAGGCTCTTCCAGAATTCGTCGCATTATTTTGCTGAGGAGATCTTGAAGCTGAGCGTCTGCGGGAGTGATCAGTTGATGTGGGTTTGTCGGCGATGCCCATTTCAATCAGGGCAGATTGCAGGTCTTCTGGGGATCTACAGACAAATTTCGTTTCTAAGTGTGTAAAGCGTAGGGAAAAAGGAAATCCCCAATGATATGCGATTTGATGCTGTTTCAGAATTTGTAATTGGGGTTTGAGTGCACGTCGTTTAGCGACCGTGAGAGGAGAGATATCAGCAAAAAGTTGGTATGTGTAGCCCTGAAATTGCAGGGAATCTTTATCTCTAGTGGCCGCCAATAATTGCTCCTTGGATCTATAATAGTGGAATTTGGCTATTATATCTCTAGGGGGGCCATTTGTCTTGCGGGGGGCTAAAGCTCTGTGCACCCTGTCAAGTTCCAGTCTTTCCACCAGGTTGTAATTCCTGAAATAACGCTGTTATGGTGGCTTGGAGGTCTAGGACAGTCTCTGGAATTCCTCTAATTCTCAAGTTCGATTGTCTGTCCCTATTTTCCTGGTTTTCTAAACGTGACTGCAATAAAAGATTCTCTTCCTTTAAATTATCAATTTCTGAGGTGTTTTGCTGTGCATGGCAGTCTAGGTCATCCACTCTAATTTCAAGCTCAGCAGTTCTCTGGCCCAATTCTCTAATCTCCTTAGTTAATTTATCTGTTATTTGGTCTGAGGTTTTCTTTAATGCTTTTTGTAGCATTTTTTCGAATTTGTTAAACATATAGTCATTGGGATTAGTCTGAGATTCCTCAGCCTCAGATTCTGAGCCTGCTGTGTCTTCTGGTAACTGAGGGGGCGCTTTCTTAGAGCGCTGTGTGGGATTCTGTGAAGAAGCAGCCGCCGCCATCTTAGATGACAGTCTGGCCGGCGCTGTTTTAGGTAAGGACACCTTAAATTTATTCTTTTGGCCCCGCAGGACCATTCTTTTATCACCTGGGGTCTTAGTGCGGCTGGTGCTGTGGTTTTGTACCATTCGCGGTACCGCTGGGACCCGTAGTCCTCCGGTCCTTTCTCCCCACGGAGCGGAGCTCTAAGCAAGCACTACCGCTCGCTCAGGCATCCGCGCATGCGCCCTTTTAAAATATTTTTAAGACACTTCTGAAATTTTCCTCCTTTTTCTTGGGGGTCTTTATTAGCCTGTTCAATCAACTATGTTACCACACCAAAGAGGTTTCAGCAAAACCCAAAGGCATTAGATTATAACCCCCAAAAAAATCTGTATTGGGTGCAAGTCTTGTCATGTTTATGAGCAATTTTAGATGCACAGAATTAGTTTCCTCCAACACATTGGCTTCCACTCACCCAACGAATAAAATTCAAAGTACTAACAACATCTTACAAAGCCATCCACAACTCTACCCCCAGTGACGTCACCAATCCAGGACTTCTGCAGAGCCTCTCCCATCCTCTGGAGCTCCTTAACCCAATCTGTCTGCTTATCTCCTACTCCATCTAGGAGATCCCTGAAAACCCAACTCTTTGGAGAAGCCTATACTGCCTCCACCTAAAAACTAAACTTTTATTTTCTCCATAAGCTCATCCCCCACAGTTATTTTTAGATTGTAAGCACTAATGAGCAGGGACCTCTCATTTCTCTCGTACTGAACCGTATTGTAAAGCGTTGTGAAACTGTTGGTGTTATATACATTAAATCCTGTGTTATAATAATATTAACCACCTTGCGACCGCCGGCTTTCAAATGATGGCCAGGCGGCGCAGCTCTCAGCGTGGGAGGGCGTCATATGACGTCCTCCCCTTCTGTGCACTCCAGGGAGCGCGCGCGCGCCGCCGGGAGCGCGCGCGCACTCTCGCCGTGTCACTGGGCACGCGATGCCCGGTAACACAGCGGGACCGTGGATCTGTGTGTGTAACACACAGATCAACGGTCCTGTCAGAGGAGAGGAGCCGATGGTGTGTTCTCTGTACAGAGAAACACCGATCGGTCTCCTCCCCTTGTGAGTCCCCTCCCCCCACAGTAAGAATCACTCCCAGGGAACATAATTAACCCTGCCCCCTAGTGGTTAACCCCTTCACTGCCAGTGTCATTTATACAGGAATCAATGCATTTAAATAGCATTGATTGCTGTATAAATGACAATGGTGCCAAAAATGTGTCCAAAATGTCCGATGTGTCCGCCATAATGTCGCAGTCACAATAAAAATCACTGATCACCGCCATTACTAGTAAAAAAAAATATATATTAATAAAAATGCTATAAAACTATCCCCTATTTTGTAAATGCTATAACTTTTGCGCAAACTAATCAATAATCGCTAATTGCGATTTTTTTTTTTACCAAAAATATGTAGAAGAATACGTATCGGCCTAAACTGAGGAAAAAAAATGTTTTTTTTTATATATTTTTTGGGGATATTTAGTATAGCAAAAAGTAAAAAATATTGTTTTTTTTTTAAATTTGTCGCTCTTCTTTTGTTTATTGCGCAAATAATAAAAAACGCAGAGGTGATCAAATACCACCAAAAGAAAGCTCTATTTGTGGGGAAAAAAAATGATAACAATTTCATTTGGGTACAGTGTTGTATGACCGCGCAATTGTCATTCAAAGTGCGTCAGCGCTGAAAGCTGAAAAATGGCTTGGTCAGGAAGGAGGTGAAAATGCACTGTACTGAGGTGGTTAATATAGCTTAAGGAAGATACATAATTTACTTCCCAATTATAGGAAACCTATTGTTTGCTAAAATTATTTTTGTTTTATACCTGTCAATGTGAAAACATTAATGTAAATACAAGTCATGAAAAATAACTAGAATAATCAAATGTAGGGTTTGACCATTTTGAGCTAAATTATACATCTCCCAGACAAACGCCTGTTTATTCAACATATGTGTCCACCTTTTAGTCCATGTTGGGTGATCTCCCATGATCAAATAATGCATCATTCCTCTGAAAGTTTTCACTATTAGGGCTGATTCACACTTGCTTTGACTTTAACACACTTCAAAGTGCCTACAGCTTCAACATTTTTTTTTGATGCTTCTGTGATGCTTTTTTGAAGCTTTAACAAAGCTTGGTAAAAGCGCTGTGTGTGTGGTAATTTTCTATTTGTTTTAAAGAGGTCCAGAAAAACCTGCCCCCCCCTACTCGGCAGACCCCCAGCTCATTGGTACCCGTGTTCAGCAGATTCCCTACTCAGTAGTACTCCCAGCTCTGCTGTTGCCCCACTCAGTAGTATTCCCAGCTTTGCTGATCCTCCGCTCAGAAGTAACCCCCAACTCTGCTGACCCTCTGGTTTGCTGATGGTTCTCTCTCTTTGCTCCCTGCTCACCTCCCACTATATTGCTCCAACGCTGCACACCACATGTGACATTGCTAGTTTCTCTTGCTCTGGTCCCCCAGCTCTGCTGATCCTCTGTTGCTCAGTCCTCGCTTTGCAGTCCCCGCTCACCTTCCACTATAGCGTTCCCATTTTGCACACCATATGTGCTGTTGCACTGCTCTGGTCCAGACCCCGTTTACCTTCCTGCTACTCTCTGCTGTACACCAGATGTGACATCTGCACCAGACACTTCCTTCCAGAATATATACACATGAACCGGAAGTGACTGCTGATGATCTCTTTCTGGTTTGCTTGGTTGGTTTCCCAGTGAATTCTGAGATTATTCATGTCCGCAATACCTCCAAAACAAAGTGAAGCTAAAGCTGAATAAAGGCTTCACAAAAGCTGCAGACTATTATGGAGGCTTTGGAGATGATTTGAAGCACCAAGAAAGCAACATGTGGTATAATTTTTGAAGTAAATCATACACGACATGTAAACAAGACTGTAAGCTTACCATTTTTTTATATATTTTTTTTGTGACAGGTGCTTTGATTGGCATTCAAAGTGCTTTTAATGCCACATTTTGAAGTAAGTGTAAACAAGCCCTTACTCTATGCTGTTGGAAAACTATTTTCTAACTATTGGATGATCAATCTCATGAAGTTGTACCCTGCAAAGGCTTGTGTTCCATACGTGTTAAAGTTGATGCACCCACCACTGTGCTACATTTGCCCCAATCTCTTATGCAGTCCTACTTGCTAATTATATATATTTTATTTATTATAATATGTTTTTCTTTTAAACATCAAAAAGTTTATTAGAAAACACGATTTTTTTTTACATCATTTGCATATGTAGGAAAAAAGAAAAACCAAGGCATAAATGGTACAAAAGTGCATTTAACATGTTCTATTGATAATTATATCACTGGTTTCCCGCTTTCTATCTACCTCGGGATGGTGACATAACCTATGGGGTGCAAGACCTTGAATATAATCTGAATGATATCTCATTACTTCCATATTGGTCAATGTGGGGTTCATGTAACAGTGTCATCTCCACACATATACTGTATATTGTTTTATGTTCTTGAGCATTTATTGTCAGGTTTTAGTTGTCAACTCCTCAAATAACCTGGAATAGCGGAACTCAAACCAAGGGGACCAAGTTTTATGAAACTTTTCCACCCTGTCATAAGACTGCGCCAGTGTATCTTCCATCGCACAGATTTCTATAATATGTTTTATATGTTTTATATCAACTGCCATTAAAAGAGAATGCTAAAGGTATAATTATGGCCTGTGAAATTTTGTCTATACATTTCTTATTTTGGACACAAGCTGATAACATTGTGCTTATAGGCAATGTTTTATTATGCACATGCAATCAGCTCATATACAAATAATGAAAATAAACCTAACCTATGAAAGTTCAAGTTAACAGCAATTTATCATTAATACCCTCTATTGTAAGTGACTGCAACTTATTTATTACAGAATGACGGATGTATATAAATACTGTTATGTTCATATCATGTATACTAATTTTTCATTTGTATCCGGTGGATTTAACCATTCACCGCCAGTGCCTGGCACTTATAAGAAAGGTGATATTTCATTCATCGATACCATGCTAGGATCCTGGCTCAATCATTCTTTTTAATAGCTCCAGAGCAGCCAGAAAATAAAGTATTCATGAAGATTGAAGAAGATGGTCCTCTGAACCTCAATTTAATTGGTGCAAATTAAAACGATCCATCTCTCTGCACTGTCCGTCTATCTCCCATCATCGCTCTCTCTTCAAAACGACACCCTGATTACAATTATTTTTTAATAGGAAAACTTGTCAGATTTTTTTCTCTTTCTGATTTACATTAGCAAAAAGAAAAAAGTAATTCCATTAACATGTTCATAGCCTGTTTTACAGTGTAGAGGAATATATGCTGTTTATAGAGAAGATATGATGTAAATAAAGGAATGAAAGGCCTTGTTATTTAATGAAGTAAGATGTAGTCTGTAAAAAGTGATTACCTGTAAAAACAAATCTGAAATAATTTTTAACTGATCTGACTACAGTTCATCCAAAAATATTATTTCCTGCACATCATTGTTCTTTCCACTGCCACAGTGAACAAGCCCAATAGTGTTTATAACTGAGTATGTTGCATCATGATCATGGTATTTAAATTGGTATTCATTTAGGGGTTGTGCAGGAAGCAGACTGAGTCATTCAGCACCAGTGATGTAAGTAACTGAGTTAAAATAAACTGAGTTACCTAACGCAGTTACTTTAGAGGGTAACGAGTAATCTAACTGATTACTTTTCCCCTCATGGTAACTCAGTTCCCATTACTTTGGCTTAGTTACTCCAATTACATCTACCGCCACTAGATGGCAGTAGTGTAATTCCGGTGTCCTGCCGAAAAAGTTCCCCCGCCGGATAAGGACCCCCTGTACTGCGCAGGGCTTGCGCAGTACGAAGCACTACGGAGCTTCCGGAAATTGCCGAACCTAAACAGCTCTGAGTGAACTCTACACCGCGCAGGTGCAGTTAACATGTAATTGTACGAGGCGATGCAGCACGCTCCCGATGCTCGTGCTACTCTGCAAGGGGCATCTATCGTGTAACTAAGGGGCGGGTCTAGTATTACTGTAACCAAGGGGCGCATTTATTATTATTGTTATATATCGAGCTCTGCCCATTAATTTAACATTCCCCCTCTTCTGTAGCCATCCGCCCCTTACACGATATAATAATAATAGACCTGCCCCTTGCTTACACGCTATAACATATCTGCCCATTGGTTAGAGTGATAATAGAGCAGCCCCTTGGTTACACGATATATAACAATAATAATAAATGCGCCACTTGCTTATAGTAATACTAGACCCGCCCCTTAGTTACACATATAGAATATTTAAAAAAAAAGTCACAGTTACTTTGCTGCGTAACTAATTACTTTTCCACTGTAGAAACTGAGTTACTAACGCAATTACTTTTTGGGAGAAGTAATTTGTAACTTAACTAATTACTTTTTTAAAGTAAGATGACCAACACTGTTCAGCACTTAATGGGTCTGTCTTGGGGTCTATCCATTGTAGACAAAGTAGGAAATGGTTAAAACCCAAAGTTTTTTTGTTACCAAATTAAGAGATGTCCCTTTTTCCCTTCATGTCCTGTGATGTAGGCACAACAGGAAGTGAGAGCAAATGTTCCCAAAGTGAGTTTAATCTGCTCTTAGATCAGGGGTCTCAAACTGGCGGCCCCTCAGCTGTTTCAAAACTACAAGTCCCAAGCATGACCCCCACAGGCAGAGGCATGATGGGACTTGTAGTTTTGCAACAGCTGGAGGGCCACCAGTTTGAGACCGCTGTCTTAGATTGTCACTGGAACAGGGGACGCCAATATAAAATGTCTCCACTATTTCTAGGAGCAACTCCTAACATCCTAAATATGCCTCACTTTCAACCCTAGTGACAATGACCACCAAGATAAGTATAGATAATGGGTCTCTTTAGCAGGGACACAAACAGCAATAAAAACCTGATAGGGGTTTTAATCCTTCTATACTCCATCCTAAACTTAATTTTTTTTTGATTTTAGATATATTTAAAGGGTTATGGTTTTAGGTTACAGTGAGGGTAAGGAGTTACATTGAGGTATGTGGTTAAGATATAAGGGTAAACAACAACAAAGGAAAAAAAATTACAAGCTCAACGTACCAGCCAGCCTGCAATAAACCTAATTGTCCTGTCCAACAGTTCACATTAAAAACAGGGGTTTAGCTTACACATATTTGCAAATACTTGGGTAAGCTGCAGAGGCCACGACAAGGCACTCCAGTATTATCTTCAGTCCTAACTCTATATATTTTGAGAGCCTCCATAGTAGGAGCACATACAGTGATATATATATAATAATGAATAGATTGAGGGCAGGTATGCCTGGAGACACCCAGGCATACCCTGGCACATTGGACACCCAACAAATAGCACAATGGCAGCAAAGGTGTTCAGTGCACCCCCTCCCCAGCACAAACAAACTGCCGTTGATCTATTATTATATAAAAACAGCATTTCTGTTTGCACATGATTGGATGATGAAAGTCAGCAGAGCTTCTGCAGATTTACTAAGCTCTGGAGCAACTGCTGAGAGCAGTGAGTACAGAGGAAAAGGAGGTCAGTGTATAATTTGGGATAATCCCCAGGTTGTGTTTTTTTTAATCAGATTATAAAGCCATGTGGAATACATTTTAGCAAAAAAGGAAAAAAAAGGAAAAAGAAAAAAAAAAAACATATATATATATATATATATATATATATATATATATATATATATATAATATTGTGTAGCTTTATTTTGGGGGGGGGGGGGGGTATTATGACAAATGGCCCTCCTCAAACAGGATATTAGACTAACCTTGTGGTAGATAAGAGAACTTTTGTTAAGAACTTTTGCTAAGTGTGGGTTTGATAAAGTTGGCAGTGCCTCTACTCAGGACAATGCCTCTGTGAACACAGGGGATCCCTTCCTGGAAAATTAACAGTAATCTAATCAGAGTAATTGGGAGCAAAGGAACTACTACAACCAGCATATATCATTAACCATTCATATATACAGTTGCAAAAAAAAAATCTGCACAAATTGTCAATAAAATATGATCTGATCTTCATCTAAGTCACAACAATAGACAATCACAGTCTGCTTAAACTAATAACACACAAAGAATTAAATGTTACCATGTTTTTATTGAACACACCATTTAAATATTCACAGTGCAGGTGGAAAAAGTATGTGAACCCCTAGACTAATGAGATCTCCAAGAGCTAATTGGAGTGAGGTGTCAGCCAACTGGAGTCCAATCAATGAGATGAGATTGGAGATGTTGGTTACAGCTGCCCTGCCCTATAAAAAACACACACCAGTTCTGGGTTTGCATTTTACAAGAAGCATTGCCTGATGTGAATGATGCCTTGCACAAAAGAGCTCTCAGAAGACCTACGATTAAGAATTGTTGGCTTGCATGAAGCTGGAAAGAGTTATAAAAGTATCTCTAAAAGCCTTGCTGTTCATCAGTCCACGGTAAGACAAATTGTCTATAAATGGAGCAAGGAGTGGGTGTCCTTTAAAGATGACTGCAAGAGCACAGCGCAGACTACTCATTGAGTGAAGAAGAAACCTAGAGTGTCAGCTAAAGACTTACAAAAGTCTCTGGCATATGCTAACATCCCTGTTAGCGAATCTACGATATGTAAAACACTAAACAAGAATGGATTTCATTGGAGGATACCACAGAGGAAGCCACTGCTGTCCAAAAAAAAATTGCTGCATGTTTACAGCTTGCACAAGAGCACCTGGATGTTCCACAGCAGTACTGGCAAAATATTCTATGGACAGATGAAACCAAAGTTGAGTTGTTTGGAAGAAACACACAACACTATGTGTGTAGAAAAAGAGGCACAGCACACCAACATCCAAACCTCATCCCAACTGTGAAGTATGGTGGTGGGGGCATCATGGTTTGTAGCTGCTTTGCTGCGTCAGAGCCTGGACGGATTTCTATCATCGAAGGAAAAATGAATTCCCAAGTTTATCAAGACATTTTGCAGGAGAACTTAAGGCCATCTGTCCACCAGCTGAAGCTCAACAGAAGATGGGTGTTGCAACAGGACATTGACCCAAAGCATAGAAGTAAATCAACAACAGACTTGCTTAAACAGAAGAAAATATGCCTTCTGGAGTGGCCCAGTCATAGTCCTGACCTCAACCCGATTGAAATGCTGTGGCATGACCTCAAGAAAGTGATTCACACCAGACATCCCAAGAATATTGCTGAACTGAAACAGTTCTGTAAAGAGGAATGGTCAAGAATTACTCCTGACCGTTGTGCACGTCTGATCTGCAACTACAGAAAACGTTTGGTTGAAGTTATTGCTGCCAAAGGAGGTTCAACCAGTTATTAAATCCAAGGGTTCACATACTTTTTCCACCTGCACTGTGAATGTTTACATGGTGTGTTCAATAAAAACATGGTAACATTTAATTCTTTGTGTGTTATTAGTTTAAGCAGACTGTGATTGTCTATTGTTGTGACTTTTTTTGCAACTGTAGATGCACTGGTGTGGAAATAATACAAGCTATATATATATTAAAACATTAACCACGTCCATTGGCGGCTGGTGCCAAAATTTCAGCCAACCATCCATCGGACCGCTAGAAAGTAAAAGAAAAGAGGGCACACCAGCCTTGTGCATTATCCCAAGTAAATTTAATTGTAAAAAAAGGATGAAAACTACTGACAAGCATGTGAAAGTTAATACGCATAAACGGGCTTCTATCCCTTGGTAAAACAGTCCTTGGACCTGTACTCTCCAGATCATAGGGGAGACCATGTAGGGGATCCCTGCTGTCTAAGGCTTCATGTACACGGGAAGTTTTTACAACATCTCCTGAACGATTTAACTTGACAGATAGTAACCCACGTTTAAAATGTCAGTTTTGCCGAGTTTATATCAGGGAGTTAGTAGACCAGACTGTGTGGACTGCACAGAGGAAACCCAAAACACATGTAAGTGAAGTAATAATAGTGTTTATTATAATAAGTGACAAGAAGTGAAAACAAACAGTGCACTACCAACCACAAAACCACAAACAAATAATATATACAATAAATGGGAAATACCAGAATCGGAAACAAAAGACAGGCCGAGGTCATACACAGGGGGATCAGTAGATGGGTAAGGATGTGGAAACGGCAGGAGAGGGAGAGGACGGATGGATGGGCTGCAGAGCAGGGATCCAAGGTAAGCAGGAGACAGGAGGGACAGGTCCAGGATGGGATCGGGATTGGGAGAGATCGGGTCGGGTCAGATACAGGCTCAAGGTCAGAGTAGCAGGCTCAAAGTCGGGGCCCAGGGAGAGAGAGAGATACCAAGGCAAGCATGTGTGGGCTTGCCGGGTATTTATAAGAGTGCAGTAATTGTCCTCAAGTAACACCTGAGCGCAGGAGGTGTTGCCTGCTCCATACTGGCAGGATCTATCCACTGGTGGACGCCAGTACTGCGGCTCAATGATGACATAACACCAGCAGGAAAAGTCTCTCCTGACAGTTACAAACTGCCACAAGACACCTGCTGGTGGACCTCAGCACTGCATACCAAATGATGGATCTTACCAGCGACGGACCCTTTCCTGACAGTACCCCCTCAAAGGAGCGGCCTCCGGACGCTCCAACTGGCTGAAATTGTCCATAGTCTATGGCGTCAAGCAGAACACTGGATGGGGGTATGTCAGGCAGGGCATCAGGTACATCAGGGCAGACAACGGGTTCTGGGTCGAGCTGGGCAGCAGGCATGGACACTTCAGGCTGGGCAGCAGGCTCCGGGTCGTCGGGCTGGGCAGCAGGCTCCGGGTTGTCGGGCTGGGCAGCAGGCTACGGGTCGTCGGGCTGGGCAGCAGGCTCCGGGTCGTCGGGCTGGACAGCAGACTCCGGGTCGTCGAGCTGGGCAGCAGGCTCTGGGTCGTCGGGCTGGGCAGCAGGCTCTGGGTCGTCGGGCTGGGCAGCAGGCTCCGGGTCATTGGGCTGGGCAGCAGGCACTGGGACCTTAGGCCGAACAGCAAGTACCGTAAGGGCAGGCTGGATCACAGGCACCGGCTCAGCAAGCTGGGTAATGGGCCCCGGCCCAGCGGGCTGGGTGATGGGCCCCGATTCAGCGAGCTGGACACCAGGCACTGGTTCAGCAAGCCGAATAACGGGCACTGACTTAACAGGCCGGGTGACCGACTCTGGTTTAGAAGACTGGGTAGCGGGCACCGGCTCCGCAGACTGGGTAACTGGCACTGGCTCCGCAGACTGGGTAATGGGCACCGGCTCCGCAGACTGGGTAACGGGCACCGAAACTCCAGGCTGAGACACGGGCACCGAAACTCCAGGCTGAGACACAGGCACTTTAGACTGGAACACCAATATCAAAACATCAGGTTGGAAAGCTGGCACATGGGACTGGGAAGCTGGCACATCAGACTGGAAAGCTGGCACATGGGACTGGGAAGCAGAGACATCAAACTGGAGGGCTGGTACATCAGACTGGAAGGCTGGTACATCAAACTGGAAGACTGGCACATCAGACTGGGAAGCTGGCATATCAGACTAGGAAGCTGGCACATCAGACTGGGAAGCAGAGACGTCAAACTGGAAGGCTGGCACATCAGACTGGGAAGCAGAGACATCAAACTGGAAGGCTGGTACATCAGACTGGGAAGCTGGCACATCAGACTGGAAGGCTGGCACCGGAACAGCAGACTGGAAGGCTGGCACCGGAACAGCAGACTGGAAGGCCGGCACCGGAACAGCAGACTGGAAGGTCGGCACCGGAACAGCAGGCTGGAAGGCCGGCAGTGGGACGTCTGGCTGGAAGGCGGAGACGTCTGGCTGGAAGGCTGGGACATCAGGCTGGGTAGCAGGCACTGTGACGTCAAGCGTGGTGGCAGGCACTGGGACGTCAAGCTGGGTGGCAGGCACTGGGGCGTCAAGCTGGGTGGCAGGCACTGGGACGTCAAACTGGGTGGCAGGCACTGGGACATCAAGCTGGGTGGCAGGCACTGGGATGTCAAGCTGGGTGGCAGGCACTGGGACGTCAAGCTGGGTAGCAGGCACTGGGACGTCAAGCTGGGTGGCAGGCACTGGAACGTCAAGCTGGGTGGCAAGCACTGGGATGCCAGGCTGGGTGGCAGGCACTGGGACGCTAGGCTGGGTGGCAGGCACTGGGACGCCAGGCTGGGTGGCAGGCACTGGGACGCAACACTGTACCCAAATAAAATTGATGTCCTTTTTTTTCCCCACCAGGTATTTTATTACCTGTGCGTTTTTTTTTTCATCAAACAAAAAATATAGCATAGCAGGAAGACAAGATCCTGTGTAATCCCCTGACAGAGCAGAGATCTGCCTTGTTTGCTATGGCAGATCCCTGTTCTGTCTCTGCGGGGAACGTTCGCCGGCGGCCGGCAGGCATCGAGTACACCGTACCCGCTTATTGGCTCCCCCTGCTGGCCAATGGGCACGCATGCGTGCCCACAGAACCTCATGCACGAACCGGCGTACACCTATGGCGATGCACGCAACCGAGCCAACCTGCCGCAGTGTAACTGCGGCGTCTGGACGGCAGGAGGTTAATGACAGTTTGAAAAAAACATTTTTAGTTAGTTTTCGACTGTGACACCTGATGCTATATCTAGTGGTAAAAGCCTAAATTTATTGGTAGGAGTAGCATACACAACAGGTGTAAATTTATACTAGTACTGTTGTGCATGTCACTAGCACAAAAGTACTAGATAGAAGGCTGCCCCCAGATGCTTTAAGAATTTGACCTATACCATCACAAGATGGTGGACTTGGCACACAAGTATGGCGCTTTCATTTTTTATGATTATCATCGGTCCTTTGCCGGTCCTGGGCTCAGTTGCAGGTGGTGACATGTTGGGGCAATATTGACATGGAGCTGTTTTGCAGGCATTTCGCCAACCAGAAATCTCTTGTATGCACCAACTGCCAGTCATCA
Organism: Lithobates sylvaticus; assembly: GCA_028564925.1. Lineage (NCBI taxonomy): Eukaryota > Metazoa > Chordata > Amphibia > Anura > Ranidae > Lithobates > Lithobates sylvaticus. The sequence continues at coordinate 158,890,414 of CM053033.1, forward strand.
GCAAACACCACAGCCTGGTGTCCAAATTGTGAGTCCTCTAGTCAAATGGGGACCTCCAAGCAGGTGGTCGTGGGTCTTCTGGACTTTCAGGTCAGGTGAATAAAAAAGGGTAGACCCATCCGTTATCTGGGTAAAGCTCAGCTATGCAATAATTGCAACTACAACCAATGCAGGCTATTGCATGTTTGCTCTAATTGCTTCAGAGCTCACCCTAAGTCCGCCTGTCTTGTCAAGCCTTTCGGTGCTTCAGTGCCAAGTCAATATCTCATTGCTAGGGGATAACCTGGTAAGCCACCCATCCCCAGCGTTCAGACAGTTTTTGCTGGAGGGTTTTTCAATAGGCTTTCACACTGGCCTTATCGCCTTTCCAACCGAGTCTTTTGAGTGTAATAATTTGATGTTGGCAGTGAGTCACCCTGCTATTGACGATGAGTTACTACAGGCAGAAGTGTCCAAGGGGTTCCTGTTCGGGCCTTTTCTTTCATCACCATTTTGTATGTGGAGCACTATCCCCATTGTGGTGGTCTGTGGAAAATTTTCCACAAAATAACGCTTGATTTATGATTTGTCCATGCCTCATTCATCTCATATTCCTAGCCTTAATTCTCTCATCCCCTCTGAGGAGTTTTCACTGAAGTATTCATCAGTGGATTTGGCTATCCAGCATATTTTACAGTTAGGCAGGGGTGCTTGGCTGTACAAAACTGATATAACTGATGCTTTTGTCAGAAACCATGAATCAGACCGAGACAGAAGTACAGTTAAATCACACTTGTTTAATAATTAAAGTGTAGCGCCATTACCCCTATGTTTTTCTGGGCTTACCAATTACCTCCTCCTTGTAGCTCGTCGTTCTTGTCTAGGGGTTCCCAGGGTTGATACCCAGTAATTGCGGAGACTGACACCTGAATTCCTGTTTAGGATTTTTTATTTGCTTAAAACAAAAAACAGAACACAGTCTCTCAGTTGAGAATAGAGGGTATGGGTGATGAAGCTTAGGCAATTTAGAACTGCTGAGATTCAGTAAATGTCTCTCTCTAGATGATCCAGGGAGTAGCCACTCGCAACTGGATAGCTTGACCGTTGGATAAATCCTTGCTTGTAGATTTAGCAGCCAACAAGTGATTTGTTAAATTAGCAAAGTCTCTGCCATAGACTTGGTTGTGAAACTTCAAATGAACATGCAAAAGTCTCTCTCAGAAACTTTAGTTGTAACTGAAGGATAGGTTAGGAACTTTTCTTACAGCACCTGTATCTTGCAGCCGACCCGGCGATACCGTAAGAAATGTGGATTCAATTAGTGTCCATACAGCTCAGCTTCCAGGCTCTTACCGAGCAGCCAGCCTCATGCGTGGCCCTTCTCCGAAGAGTCCTCCCCTGGTCACATGTAGAGTTGCTGGGCCTCTCCAATCCTGAGACGGCACCGTAACACTTCAGACTCCTCCTTCAGTTACTGCGCCTCGAACTAGCCAGTTCCGAGGTTCGGAAACAGATAGATCCCCATCCCATAGCATGAGGGCCTCTGGGGGTGGTCATGAGGACCAGGACCCCGGAGTCAGCAGACACTCCTGGACCCCCTCAGGGGGCTGGTCAGGACTGGAACCCCGAACCATGTGACTTCAGCATCTTAAGTACTCCTCCTCGGAATACACAGCAGGACAAACGCGCCCACTAATTGGCTCCAAGGAGTGATTGGTACCCAAAGCATCCAACCAGACTGCGTTCTAAGCCTGTCACAGGTGCTCACCTCACCTATGACCCGGCTGAACTCTAGTACAGCCCAGTCAAACTGATGCCGAAGTATAACCTAGAACAATTAACCCCAAAACTCAACTACAGTTCTGAGCAAAAAACAAAATCTACATGAATAGCGCACACTTTTGAAAAATGCTGGCGCTACAAAAGTAATAGAATAAACATAGTCAAAACAGCCAAAGTTCGGTAACCGGAACGGATAGTCAGACAAGCCAGAAAGTCAGGAAGCCAGAGATCAGCGTAGTGGAAGAGCAAACAGTATCTGGAGCCAGAAGGAATGTCAGCCAAGCAAGTCTTTAACAGGAACGCTGGAGATAGTCTCTGTGATGTTGACCGAGGCAAAGGCAGAGATCATCTGGGCTGGATGGCTTAAGTAGGCAGGACTGATGAGCAGAATATCATTAACAGGTGAGGCACTGTGGAGAGATAGGAGCTGGCAATTAGCCGACAGCTGAGCGGCCAGCTCAGAGGAAGGAAGGGCTGAGCCCAGCCCTGACAGTACCCCCTCTGCAATGACCCCTCCCCCTCGGAGGACCACCAGGCTTGAGGGGAAAACGTCTATGGAAATCAGAGGAGGACAGGGACATGTATGTCCGAGGATGAGATCGAAGAGCGTTCCCCTGGACCGTACCCTTTCCAATGCACCATGTACTGTATGCGCCCACGCAACCTACAGGAGTCAACAATAGACTGTACTTCATACTCCTCATGGTTCTCACAGGTGAGGACATGGCACTGAGGTAGTAAAGCGGCTGCAGACAAAAGGTTTTAATAAGGAGACATGAAATACATTCAAAATACGCATATTAGAAGGAAGGTCTAATGCGTATGCCACTGGTAAGAATACGGAAAGGCCCAATAAACGGAGGTGCGAACTTCAGATGGTGAGCACGAAGTCAGAGGTTGCGAGATGACAGCCAGACCCTGTCCCCTACCTGGTAGGAAGGTGCAAGCAGACTTCTGCGGTCAGCATGGAGTCTGTACCTATCATTAGCATGTCGCAAAGCCTCCTGGACTTGTGCCCAAGTGGAACAAAGACCACGGAGATGCTCCTCTAACGCAGGAATACTCTGCAGAACAAATGAGTCAGGCAACATGAAAGGTTGGAAACCATAGTTTGCCATAAACGGGGACAATCGGGAAGCAGAATATAAGGCACTATTGTGGGAAAACTCTGCCCACGGTAAGAGGTCTGACCAGTTGTTATGATGGTCAGAAATATAGCAATAAAGGAATTGCTCCAAGGACTGATTGGCTTGTTCTGTGGCCCCATTTGACTGAGGGGGATACGCAGAAGTTAAACCAAGCTGAATTCCCAACTGTGCACAAAAGACTCGCCAGAACCGGGACACAAACTGACTACCCCTATCTGAGACAATAACCTTGGGTAGCCCATGTAAGCGAAAAATCTCTCAAGCAAAAATGGAAGCCAGTTCCTTAGAAGTGGGCAATACAATGAGACATTTTTGAGAACCAGTCAACCACCATAAGGATAACTTTGTTGTCATGGGAGTTGGGTAGCCCATGTAAGCGAAAAATCTCTCAAGCAAAAATGGAAGCCAGTTCCTTAGAAGTGGGCAATACAATGAGACATTTTTGAGAACCAGTCAACCACCATAAGGATAACTTTGTTGTCATGGGAGTTGGGTAACTCCACAATGAAATCCATAGACATGTGGATCCAGGGCCTCTCTCCATTGGGTATGGGTTGTAGGAGACCCACTGGAAGGTGTTGTGGAGTCTTACTCTGAGCACACACACAACAGGCAGCTACAAAGGCGGTTACATCAGCACTTAGACTAGGCCACCAAACTTATTGGAAAATGGCCCAAAAGAGTTGATTCTTCCCAGGGTGGCCAGCAACCTTGGGAGAATGGTAAGTCTGGAGCACGGCAGTACAGAGACTCTCTGGGACAAAGCAGCGGTCACAAGGTTTCTCAGGAGGAGCATGGACCTGAGCAGCAAGAAATGTGTCACCCAAAGGAGAACTGAGACTGGTGTGAACCGTAGCCAAAATCCAATCAGGAGGAATCACCGGAACCGAAACCCGACTCCATCTTGGAAGTGGAGGAAAATATTGTCGTGACAAAGCGTTAGCCCTTACTTTCTTAGTACCAGGTAAGAACGAAACAATGTAATTGAAACTTGACAAGAAAAGAGCCCATTGCGCCCTTCTGGGAGAGAGGCGTTTAGCCTCAGACAAGAATGTGAGATTCTTATGGTCAGTAAGAATGAGAACCGGCACAGTGGTACCTTCGAGGAGATGGCTCCATTCTTTCAGGGCTAAAATGATTGCTAACAGCTCTCTGTCACCATTCTCGTAATTGCACTCAGCAGGTGACAATTTCTTGGAAAAGTAGCCACGAGGATGCATAGCGCTCTCAGAGGTAGGACGTTTAGACAGAAGGGCGCCCACTCCAGTCTCAGAAGCATCAACCTCAAAGATAAAAGGTAACATAGGATCAGGATGTGCCAATACAGGAGCAGAAACAAAGGCAACCTTGAGACTCTCAAAGGCCTTAATGGACTCCGGAGACCAACTTTGTGGGTTACCGTCCTTTCTGGTCATATCAGTCAGGGGCTTGACCAGAGACGAGAAGTTACGAATAAACTTCCGTTAATAGTTGGCAAAGCCAAGAAAATGCTGCAGAGGACCTAAACCCATGGGCCGGGGCCACTGTAGGACTGCTGAAAGTTTCTCTGGGTCCACCAAAAAACCAGCAGTGGAAATGACATAACCCAGGAATTTAACATGTTCACGATGGAATTCACACTTCTCCAATTTACAATACAGATTGTTCTCTCTTAGTTTCTGAAGCACACGACAAACATCTGTGTGGTGGCTCTCTAGGGACTTGGAAAATTTGAGGATATCGTTGAGATAAACCACCACACATAACTGCAACAAATCTTTTAGGACAGAAACCATGAATCAGACCGCACTTGTTTAATAATAAAAGTAATAGAACAAATGTAGTCAAAACATAGCCAAAGTTTGGTAACCGGAACGGATAGCCAGACAAGCCAGAAAGTCAGGAAGCCAGAGATCAGCATAGTGGAACAGCAAGCAGGATCTGGAGCCAGAAAAAATGTCAGCCAAGCAAGTCTTTAACAGGAACGCAGGAGATAGTCTCTGTGATGTTGACCTAGGTGAAGGCAGAGATCATCTGGGCTGGACAGCTTAAGTAGGCTGGACTGATGAGCAGGATATCATCAACAGGTGAATCACTGTGTAGAGATAGGAGCTGGCAATTAGCCGACAGCTGAGCGGCCAGCTCAGAGGAAGGAAGGGCTGAGCCCAGCCCTGACAGCTTTATAGCTGCTTCCTATTAGTCCTGCTCTCTGGCAATGGCATGGCATCAAGTGGCGCGGTCAGTATTATTTTGCCACTAGGTTAACTTTTGGATCGAAAAGCAATCCTTGGTTGTTTGACACCTTTGCCCAGGCTCTTCATTGGATTTTGGGTAATTGCAGAGGTTGTCAGAGGATAATTCATTATTTTGATGACTTCCTGCTGTTGGAAATCCCTGGTGACCCGCCCAGGGATCTGCAGGCGCTTACAGGACTGTTTTCAGAGTTAAATGTACCTTTAGCTGCACATATGATGGAAGGTCTGACCAAAGTCATCACCTTTTTGGAGATCACTCTTGATTCCAATCTCATGGCTGCAAGTTTGCCCTTGGAGAAGTTGGTCAGGATACGCCAGACCATTCATCTGTTTGTCTGATCCCCAGTCTGTTCCAAGAGGGACTTGCTGTGTCTTTTGGGGATGCTAAATCACGCCATGAGGATCATTTCTCAGCTTAGGGCATTTGTTTCCAGATTGCTGGCCCTTCGTTCCCTATATCAGGATTCTGACTCGGTTGTCAAGTTACTAGCAGATGCCTGAGCCGATTTAATCATGTGGGATCAGTTCCTGTGTGACTGGAATGGCATTTCTATGTTTATCCTGCATCCTACAGATAGTTCTCCTGGTTTTACGGCCATTTTGCCCATGAATGGTTGGCCAACCATTGGCCCCCACATGTTTTCTGTCAGCCGAAATTTGCTCTTACGTCATCATTTTTTTTTTTATTTATCCGATACTGGCGGCAGCAGTCACGTGGGGTCCAGTTTGGTCAGGCAACTCGGTCATCTTCGTTAAGGATAATTTGACCACGGCCAAAATTGTATAAATATATTAATAAAGGTAGATCGGGGTCCCTTCTAATCATGTCCTTCATACACAGGTTGACATGGCTGGGCTTGACGTACAAGTTTTATTTTCGGGGTGAGTTCATCAGTGGGGATCTCAACAGTGCAGCTGATGCTTTATCTTGTCTCACTATGCCTCAATTTTTCTTACAGCATCTGGTAGCTGAACAGATGGGCAAGCCAGTTCCCCCTTACTCGCTATTGGTCATGGATTAAACACATTCTAGACTCAGGCGACCGATCTGGCTAATAGGTCTTTATCCAGAAATACTCTGAAAGCATACACTACGGGTTGGAAGACTTTCCTCAGGTTTATGTCTTTATACCCTTGTAGTTACCCTGAGGATATCAACTATGTTATGACTTTTACTGCGTATTGCCACAGTGAGTTGGCATTGTCTGCTAATACCATCAAGCTCCATTTGTCGGGTATTCAGCACTTCAGGTCCCTGCACACGCCTGACAGTCAGTACATTTTTGCCGCTCACCCTCTCAAAGCCATGCTTAGAGGTATACAGAGAACCCAGCGGAGATCCCAGTTGTCTCGTCAACCAATCACTAGACATGTGCGATTCGTTTCGTACGAATTCGTAATTCGTACGAATTTTTCGAAATTCGTACGAATTTACGAATCTGTAGTACGAATTTTTTTTTTTACGAATTCCGTACGGAATACGAATTTTTTTTTACGAATCGTTAGTAAAGTTACGAATCGTTACGAATCGTTACGAATCGTTAACGCGGCTAATGAATTGTTGGTTCTCATAACACAGAGAACAATTCGAATCCAACTACAAATATCGAATTTCAATTTCAAGTTACGAATCGTTACGAATCGTTATGAATAGTTACGAATCGTTACGAATCGTTATGAATAGTTACGAATCGTTAGTAAATCCAACTACCAATATCGAATTTCAACTAATTTGAACGAAATTATTATAGCAGATATAACGAATGAATTCGAATGACAAAGTGTCATTTTTGCAGAAAAAAAAAAAGCGTAGGGGTCCCCCCAAATTCAATAACCAGGCCCTTCAGGTCTGGTATGGATATTAAGGGGGACCCCAGCCAAAAAAAAATAAAAAAAATGGCGTGGGGTCCCCCCCAAATATCCATACCAGACCCTTCAGGTCTGGGATGGATTTTAAGGGGAACCCCGGCCAAAAAAAAAAAAAAAAAATGGCGTGGGGTCCCCCTCAAAATCCATACCAGACCCTTTATCCGAGCATGCAACCTGGCAGGCCGCAGGAAAGGAGGGGGGGACGAGAGCGGCCCCCCCTCCCGCCTGAACCGTACCAGGCCACATGCCCTCAACATTGGGAGGGTGCTTTGGGGTCCCCCCCAAAGCACCTTGTCCCCATGTTGATGAGGACAAGGGCCTCATCCCCACAACCCTGGCCGGTGGTTGTGGGGGTCTGCGGGCGGGGGGCTTATCGGAATCTGGAAGCCCCCTTTAACAAGGGGACCCCCAGATCCCGGCCCCCCCCCCTGTGTGAAATGGTAAGGAGGTACAAAAGTACCCCTACCATTTCACCAAAAAAGGGGCAAAAATGGTAAAAATGACAGGAGACGGTCTTTGACAATTCCTTTATTAAAATCTTCTTTCTTCTGGTCTTCCTTTCTTCATCTTCTCCTTCCGTCATCTTCTTCCATCTTCTTCTTCCTTCGATTCGCTTCTTCTTCCTCCGGTCTTCTCGTCCTTCTCGTCCGGCGTCGTCCTTCTCGTCCGGCATCGTCGTCTCTTCTCGCAGGCCGCTCCTCGCAATGGGAGGCTCCCGCTCTGTGAGGCTCCGCTCCGGGTGACAGGTCTTTTATAACGAAGGCACCTGGTGACCCCGCCCCCTCTGACGCACGGGGACATCATGTGGAATTCCCTATGGCTTTCCCCATGACGTCAGAGGGGGGCGGGGTCACCGGGTGCCTTCGTTATACAAGACCTGTCACCCGGAGCGGAGCCTCACAGAGCGGGAGCCTCCCATTGCGAGGAGCGGCCTGCGAGAAGAGACGACGATGCCGGACGAGAAGGACGAGAAGACCGGAGGAAGAAGAAGCGAATCGAAGAAGAAGAAGAAGATGGAAGAAGATGCCGGAAGGAGAAGATGAAGAAAGGAAGACCAGAAGAAAGAAGAAAGAAGATTTTAATAAAGGAATTGTCAAAGACCGTCTCCTGTCATTTTTACCATTTTTGCCACTTTTTTGGTGAAATGGTAGGGGTACTTTTGTACCCCCTTACCATTTCACACAGGGGGGGGGCCGGGATCTGGGGGTCCCCTTGTTAAAGGGGGCTTCCAGATTCCGATAAGCCCCCCGCCCGCAGACCCCCACAACCACCGGCCAGGGTTGTGGGGATGAGGCCCTTGTCCTCATCAACATGGGGACAAGGTGCTTTGGGGGGGACCCCAAAGCACCCTCCCAATGTTGAGGGCATGTGGCCTGGTACGGTTCAGGCGGGAGGGGGGGCCGCTCTCGTCCCCCCCTCCTTTCCTGCGGCCTGCCAGGTTGCGTGCTCGGATAAGGGTCTGGTATGGATTTTATGGGGGACCCCACGCCATTTTTTTGGGCTAGGGTTCCCCTTAAAATCCATCCCAGACCTCAAGGGTCTGGTATGGATTTTGAGGGGGACCCTACGCCATTTTTTTTTTTTTTTTTGGCTGGGGTCCCCCTTAATATCCATCCCAGACCTGAAGGGCCTGGTTATTGAATTTGGGGGGACCCCTACACATTTTTTTATCAATGACTTCAATGAATGACTGTTCTCTGTATTACGGATCCAACAATTCATTTGCCGGTAAATAGCTGCGAGTGATTTTAAATAGCTTTTTTTTTCCTGCAAAAATGACACATTGTACAGAGACAGTTCTCTATATTAGATATACTGAATCTCGAATCATTCGAAGCATTTCTTTCATATTAGTTGAAATTACATATTTGTTAGTTACAATACAACATTCGAATTGTTCTCTGTATTACGGGAATCGGCAATTAGCCGCGAGTGATTTTAAATGTCTTTTTTTCCTGCAAAAATGACACATTGTACAGAGAGAGTTCTAAACACAGGAAACCTGCGCCCTTCTATATACTATATACTATATAGTATGTCTATGAATGGGGTCATGTTTCCCGTGTTTAGAACTCTCTCTGTACAATGTGTCATTTTTGCAGGAAAAAAAGACATTTAAAATCACTCGCGGCTAATTGCCGATTCCCGTAATACAGAGAACAATTCGAATACAACAACTAACAAATATGTAATTTCAACTAATATGAAAGAAATTATAATAGCGGATATAACGAATGCTTCGAATGATTCGAGATTCAGTATATCTAATATAGAGAACTGTCCCTGCACAGTGTCATTTTTGCAGGAAAAAAAAACTATTTAAAATCACGAGTCGCAGCTATTGCCGGCAAATGAATTGTTGGATCCGTAATACAGAGAACTGTCATTCATTGAAGTCATTGATAAAAAAAATGTGTAGGGGTCCCCCCAAATTCAATAACCAGGCCCTTCAGGTCTGGGATGGATATTAAGGGGGACCCCCAGCCAAAAAAAAAAAAAATGGCGTAGGGTCCCCCTCAAAATCCATACCAGACCCTTGAGGTCTGGGATGGATTTTAAGGGGAACCCTAGCCAAAAAAAATGGCGTGGGGTCCCCCTCAAAATCCATACCAGACCCTTTATCCGAGCATGCAACCTGGCAGGCCGCAGGAAAGGAGGGGGGACGAGAGCGGCCCCCCCTCCCGCCTGAACCGTACCAGGCCACATGCCCTCAACATTGGGAGGATGCTTTGGGGTCCCCCCCAAAGCACCTTGTCCCCATGTTGATGAGGACAAGGGCCTCATCCCCACAACCCTGGCCGGTGGTTGTGGGGGTCTGCGGGCGGGGGGCTTATCGGAATCTGGAAGCCCCCTTTAACAAGGGGACCCCCAGATCCCGGCCCCCCCCCCCCTGTGTGAAATGGTAAGGGGGTACAAAAGTACCCCTACCATTTCACCAAAAAAGTGTCAAAAATTGTAAAAATGACAGGAGACAGTCTTTGACAATTCCTTTATTAAAATCTTCTTTCTTCTTTCTTCTGGTCTTCCTTTCTTCATCTTCTCCTTCCGGCATCTTCTTCCATCTTCTTCTTCCTTCGATTCGCTTCTTCTTCCTCCGGTCTTCTCGTCCTTCTCGTCCGGCGTCGTCCTTCTCGTCCGGCATCGTCGTCTCTTCTCGCAGGCCGCTCCTCGCAATGGGAGGCTCCCGCTCTGTGAGGCTCCGCTCCGGGTGACAGGTCTTGTATAACGAAGGCACCCGGTGACCCCGCCCCCCCTCTGACGTCATGGGGAAAGCCATAGGGAATTCCACATGACGTCCCCGTGCGTCAGAGGGGGCGGGGTCACCAGGTGCCTTCGTTATAAAAGACCTGTCACCCGGAGCGAAGCCTCACAGAGCGGGAGCCTCCCATTGCGAGGAGCGGCCTGCGAGAAGAGACGACGATGCCGGACGAGAAGGACGACGCCGGACGAGAAGGACGACGCCGGACGAGAAGGACGAGAAGACCGGAGGAAGAAGAAGCGAATCGAAGGAAGAAGAAGATGGAAGAAGATGACGGAAGGAGAAGATGAAGAAAGGAAGACCAGAAGAAAGAAGAAAGAAGATTTTAATAAAGGAATTGTCAAAGACCGTCTCCTGTCATTTTTACCATTTTTGCCACTTTTTTGGTGAAATGGTAGGGGTACAAAAGTACCCCCTTACCATTTCACACAGGGGGGGGGCCGGGATCTGGGGGTCCCCTTGTTAAAGGGGGCTTCCAGATTCCGATAAGCCCCCGCCCGCAGACCCCCACAACCACCGGCCAGGGTTGTGGGGATGAGGCCCTTGTCCTCATCAACATGGGGACAAGGTGCTTTGGGGGGGACCCCAAAGCACCCTCCCAATGTTGAGGGCATGTGGCCTGGTACGGTTCAGGCGGGAGGGGGGGCCGCTCTCGTCCCCCCCTCCTTTCCTGCGGCCTGCCAGGTTGCGTGCTCGGATAAAGGGTCTGGTATGGATTTTGAGGGGGACCCCACGCCATTTTTTTTTTTTTTTTGGCCGGGGTTCCCCTTAAAATCCATCCCAGACCTGAAGGGTCTGGTATGGATATTTGGGGGGGACCCCACGCCATTTTTTTTTATTTTTTTTTGGCTGGGGTCCCCCTTAATATCCATACCAGACCTGAAGGGCCTGGTTATTGAATTTGGGGGGACCCCTACGCTTTTTTTTTTTCTGCAAAAATGACACTTTGTCATTCGAATTCATTCGTTATATCTGCTATAATAATTTCGTTCAAATTAGTTGAAATTCGATATTGGTAGTTGGATTTACTAACGATTCGTAACTATTCATAACGATTCGTAATGATTCGTAACTATTCGTAACGATTCGTAACTTGAAATTGAAATTCGATATTTGTAGTTGGATTCGAATTGTTCTCTGTGTTATGAGAACCAACAATTCATTAGCCGCGTTAACGATTCGTAACGATTCGTAACTTTACTAACGATTCGTAACTTTACTAACGATTCGTAAAAAAAAAATACGATTCGTCCGAATTTCGTATTTCGTACGAATTCGAACGGAATTTCGTACACGAATTACGAATTACGAATTTTTTTATATACGAAACGGGACGAAACGAAACGAAACAAATTTTTTGGCAGTTCCCATGTCTACCAATCACCGGCCAGATTTTCCATGATATGTCAGACGTACTGTCTCCTTCCCCTTTTGGTGTAAGTCCCAGTCTAGTGCTCAAGGCAACTATTTATCTGAGTTTCTTTGGATTGGGCGGCACAGTGGTGTAGTGGTTAGCACTCTCACCTAGCAGTAAGAAGGGTCGCTGGTTCAAATCCCAACCACGACACTTCCTGCCTGGAGTTTGCATGTTCTCCCTGTGCCTGCGTGGGTTTCCTCCGGGTACTCCGGTTTCCTCCCACAATCCAAAGACATGCAGGTAGGTTAATTGGCTTCTGTCCAAAAAAAATTGACCCTAGTATATGAATTAGATTGTGGGCTCCTTGAGGGTAGGGACTGATGTGAGTGTGCAATGTACAGGGATGGGGACAATTGTAGACACTTGCTCAGGTTGAACTGGATGGACTGATGTCTTTATTCAACCTTACTAACTATGAAACTATGAAACTATGGATTCCTCTGTCCCGGTAAAGTGTCCCAAGCTAGCTGTCATGTTTTCTTTTCTAAGAAACCCATTGGAAAATCAGTCTGTCTTCTAAAATTCACAAAAACAAGTAATATCAGCCAACTCCCCTTGTGAAACATTAGAGTTCTCTAAATACGGTATATATACATTAATCAATTCAACCATCCAGTCTCTGCTAAGTAAAACAACTCATGGTGGGACAAGGGATGGTGTCAGGGAACTAATACTTGTGCAGCTAATGCTTGTGCTTGTGTGCCAACATGCAGATGGACTCTGGCTAGTAACCAGCATGCACTGACATGCTGGTACATCTTCGTGTACTAGCGCCCATTAACGTGCACGTCCGTGCGCATTGGTGCATGCCCAATCCCAGGAATGATGCCAAGCTGCCTATTTAAAGGAAGCCTTGATGTGTTCTAATTGCTAGATTTCCCTCAGCCCTCCATGACCCATGCTTCTGTGTTTCTGCTCTTGTTATCTGATCTCCTGTTGCTGACCCAGCCTGCTCCTGGACTTTTTTTGTGGATTCTGGACGCTGACCTCAACTTACTATATCTTTGACTACACACTATTTTCTTTGTACTGACCTTGATCTGCGGCTTGGCTACATTTACTCTTGCCCCTTGTGTATGACCCTGGCTTGGCTTCTGATTATGTCCTTGCTGTCCATCTATGCTGATCCTGGCTTGCCATCTGACCACATCCTTTATCTTGACGAGTATCTTTATCTTCCTATGACTGAGTGCCTTCAAAGTCTCTGTACCGAACTTCCAAGGTCCAGTTTCCATGTTTCATCCTGTGGACTGCACCCTCGGTCCTCTTCTGGTGTGCCTCCAGACTACAGTCCAGAGACTACTGCTACCTGCTATCAGATACCGGCACCTGTGTTACTTTGTGCCCTGTGCCCCATCTCTACTCTTGAGGGTACTCGGACCAAAGCTGCAAGGGGCAGCCCTCTCTTCATTTTAGGCTCCAATCAAATGGGTTGGTTGGCAGCATGACAATCTGTTTGATTTTTTATTTATTTTTTTAAGAACTGGCAAGTAATTATATCCTACCCTTAAACTGAAAAAATATATTTAAGTGTATATGTCTTTTGACAATAACTGCAGTAAGGATAAAAAAACTTTAGAAATTGAGCCTCATGTGTTCATTTTGTACTTTTATTCATTCAGATCTGTAGCATTTCTGACAAACTTAAAGTTATTATAACAATTCTAAATCAGTTTACCTCATATCAAGATAAGCCTTTGTGGTATGAGGTGGGATGGGACAATTGCTTAGGTGACAATTACACCAGCTAAACACAGACATCAGTTTACCCACCTTCCCGCTGCTAACATGTACTTGGCTCAGATAATTATGGCATGCACACTAAAGCCCCATACACACGGTCGGATTTTCCAATGGATTCTGTCCTATCGGACAATGTTGTCGGAAATTCCGACCGTGTGTAGGCACCATCGGACATTTTCCATCGGATTGTCCGACGGACAAAGTTGTATCTCCTGCTCTAAAAAATTTCCGACAACAAAGTCCGATCACACCAATTCCGATCGTGTGTAGCGAATTCCGACGGACAAAGTGCCACGCATGCTGAGATCACATTACAAGACCAAAGCTATTGGCTACTAGCCTCTACGTAGTCCCGTCGTAGGCAAAAACGTCACCACGTTCAGAATGATCGGATTTTCCAACAACTTTGTCCGACCGTGTGTATGCAACACCAGTGTCGGACTAAATCCGTCAGAAAAAATCCGATGGATTTGGTGGTCGGATTTTCCGACCGTGTGTACGGGGCATAAAATGTATGCTGCATATTGCAATATAGCTTTACAAAATCACCATTTACAGGATCTTTCAGATGAAAGGTGCAGTGTAAAATAGGCAGAGTATCTTGCTTAACCGCTTCCCGACCGGCCACTGCATATATACGTCAGCAGAATGGCTCGGGCAGGCAGAATCACGTACCTGTACGTGATCGTGCATGTGCCTGCCCGTGGGTCGCGCGCGCGCCGCTAGCGGCGCGCTCACGACCCGGTCGGGAGCTCCGTGACCCCGGCCGCGGGACCAGCGGACCCGATCGCCGCTGGTATCCCGCGATCGGGTTACGGAGCGGAAGAACGGGGAGAGGTCTATGTAAACAAACCTCTCCCCGCGCTTCCTACACTGACTGTCAGTGATCGGCGGTTCCCTGTCATCGGGAACGCCGATCAATGACGTCACACGTACAGCCACGCCCCCCTACTGTAAAAAAAAAACACACACACGTCACACTGACTCCTCCCCGCCCCCTAGTGGTTAACCCCCTAACTACAACTGTCATTTACATAGGAATCAGTGCTATTTAAATAGCACTGATTGCTGTATAAATGACAAATGTCCCAAAAATGTGTCAAAAATGTCCGATGTGTCCGCCAAAATGTCGCAGTCACAATAAAAATCGCTGATCGCCGCCATTACTAATAAAAAAAAAAAATATTAATAAAAATGCTATAAAACTATCCCCTATTTTGTAAACGCTATAACTTTTGCGCAAACTAATCAATAATCGCTAATTGCGATTTTTTTTACCAAAAATATGTAGAAGAATACGTATCGGCCTAAACTGAGGAAAAAAAATGTTTTTTTTATATATTTTTTGGGGATATTTATTATAGCAAAAAGTAAAAAATATTGCATTTTTTTCAAAATTGTCGCTCTATTTTTGTTTATAGCGCAAAAAATAAAAACCGCAGGGGCGATCAAATACCACCAAAAGAAAGCTCTATTTGTGGGAAAAAAAGGACGCCAATTTTGTTTTGGAGCCACGTCGCATGACCGCGCAATTGTTAGTTAAAGCGACGCAGTGCCGAATTGCAAAAAGGGGCCTGGTCCTTTAGCTGCAAATTGGTCCGGGGCTGAAGTGGTTAAAGGGATAGGTTTAGAGGTTAAATAGGATTTGGAGGAAAAAAGTAGCAGGCACCACTTGAGAATGGGAAATAGTCCACTCTATAGAAATAATGCTTCATACAGTTGGCAACAGAACCTGTTTCTCTACCATGAAGCAAAGGAGGGCCTCGAGCTTACTTGTCTCTCTGGCAGGATACTTGTACAATTTGTAAATCTCTGCTTCAGATTCAGAATCAGTTTGTTTGCTGAAGCATTTCTATCACACGCTTCTGGATGTCAAATTCTCCTTTTCTTAGTGCCCACAGTTAGCATCACACTATTTTTATTTTTTCAAAACCAGTAGCAGCTACAGTATTAAGGTAAGCATCCTTTACCATTTTGTATTTTCCATTGCATTGCATTGGTAGCAATGCAATGCAACTGCAAAACTGCAACTGCAAAAATTGCATTGCTAAAAAAGCTCCTGTTGCACTTCCCGGCCAACACTCCTGAAGGTAGCGACAGAGAGTATGAGGGTACAGAGTAACATGAGTGCCAGAGTTTGCAGACCAGGCTGTTGCAGTAAGATGAGTAGCACTGGGAGCTTAAGTTCACTGGATAGGAACCTGGCAGAGGAACAACATACCAGATTAAAAGGCAGGAATTAGGAATTAAGGTAAACAGCTGGGCAGTGTGGTATCAGATCGGGATGCAAAGTCAATGTCCGGGAAACAAGTTGGAGTCAGAAACCGCCAGGCAACATGGTATCTAATCTGGAGGCAAAGACAGAGTCCAGGAAAAAAAAACGAGGTTAGTAACAGCCAGACAGATAGGATACAAGGCAGAAGGCAGTAGCAAAGAGGCAAGCCAAGCCATACACGTGAGGCAGAATCAGCAGGTCAGGTCTCTGGTAAACATTGGCAAGCTGAAGATCAGCAACTTCTTTTTGCAGTGCTTAGGTTTATATAGGCCACTGTGTGTCAAAACCAGTGTCAAGAATGCACTACTTGCGAATGTGCACCTGGCATTTCACTTATGCACAGGAGTGTGGGCAGTGAAATGCCCAAGTTCACATTCCCACACCAGTTTTCTTCTGCTGCTGGGAATCCAAACTTCCATATACCTGCCAATGCAATGAAGGAACTCAATGGGAGTTGTCCTTGCATATTTCGTTGTTGTTTGTGGATGGTTTACAGAAAGATGGAACTGCATTATATACTACAATTTATTTGCTGTTGTATACCCACATAGATGTGATAGATGTTATTACAGCTCCATTTTGTGTTTTTATGTTCTTTTCAAAGTCTGGAAACATTTATGCTACATTTACATCCTCTCATGTAGCTTTTATATAGTTGCCAAGTGTTCAAATTTTAGCAAGCTATGGCAGTATACAAGTTTCTCTCATAATAGGTTTCCTTTAAGACTGTTACCACGAATGGAGAACTAATTTGCTTTCCATGTTCTCACCACTCTTTCTTGATGACAATGTGTGTATGAAGAACTAGACAATTTAACAGGATTTTCAGCTATGTGAGAGGTGATCCTATTTTATAAATGTTTTTTAGCTTTATGTGCTAATGATAAGGAACACTGTATAGAGAATATTACAGGTACAACCGCATTTAAATGCAAAGTGAAACTGAACATAGAAAGGTAGAAACAAGGTCCGTGTGCTAGATTATATAAATCGTTTATACAGTTATGCATATACATGGTCTACTGGTCACATGTGTTGAATTCCTCAGAGATCCATGCCTCATTCATTTTTATAAATGTGAGGTAGTCAACACTGTCGTGAGCTAGGCGAGTGTGCTTATCGGTCACGATCCCCCCTGCTGCGCTGAACGTCCTTTCGGACAGGACACTGGACGAGGGGCAAGACAACAGTTCCATTGCAAATTGTGCCAGCTCTGGCTAGAGGTCAAGCCTGCCCACTCAGTAGTCCAGGGGTTCATCACTTCTCAGAGCGTAAGGTATGATGTCACTGATGGCGCCATGGCTGCGACTGACCAGTTTGGTGATCTCATCAAATGGCCGCAGAAGTTTGCATGCGTCGCACATGAGCAGCCACTGGCGTGGTGAAAAAAAAACAAGCTCCCAGAACCTGTTCTGCCGCAGAGTTCGTACAGGTAGTGGTTAACTGCGTGTTTCTGCTGGAGCAGCCTATCAAGCATATACAAGGTTGAGTTCCATCGCGTCGGGCAATCACAAATAAGACGTCTGACCGGCAGATTGTGTCACCGCTGAATGTCAGCAAGGCGAGCCATGGCCGTGTAAGATCTTCTGAAATGGGCTGAGATTTTCCTTGCCTGCCGCAAGATGTCCTGAACCCCAGGGTATTTGACAACGAATCGCTGCACGACCAAGTTTAAGACGTGTGCCATGCATGGCACATGTGTAATTTTGTTTCAATGCGCTCAGCAGATTGGCACCGTTGTCGCACACCACTTTACCAACTGTCAAATTGAGCGGTGTTAGCCACTGATCTGCCTGTGAACGCAAAGCTCAAAGGAGTGCAGGGCCAGTGTGGCTCTTGGCTTCCAGGCACAACAGACGCAGCATAGCATGGGAATGTCTCACCTGGCATTTCGAATAGGTTCTGGGGATCTTGGGCGGCGCAGCAGAAGAGACAGTAGCAGCGGAAAAGGAGGAGTCAGCCGAGGAGGAGAGGGAGGATGGAGTAGGAGGAGGAGAAGAAGAGGCAGGCCTGCATGCAATCCGTGGCGGTAAAACCAAATCTACATGGGTGCCACGGGTTACATGCTTGACGGACGTCAGAAGGTTCACCCAGTGGGCAGTAAAAGTTAAAGGCCTCCGAGTCCACCAGTTTATTTGGCAGTAGTTGGCTATCAGTTCTGACAAGCCAGCGGTCAACCATTGGGCAAGAGGGTTATACGGCGTCATCATTTTTTTACGCTCGAACATTTGGCACAAGGAAGCCTGCCTTTTTCCATAAAAATGTGAGGACGGCATGAAGGAAGGTGGAGTGGAGGACAATTCTGAGGAGAGAGGAGAAGTAGAAGATGCTGGACGGTGAGAGCCTGGAGTGTGGCTTTGTGGGTTCTGACAGCGTTGCTCCCACTGGGCTCGGTGATGGCAGTTCATGTGCCTTCTTAAGGCGGTCATCCCTAGGTGAGTGTTGGGCTTACCACGACTTATGCGTTGACTGCAAAGGCTGCAGATGGCAACACTATTGTCAGCAGCGGACATGTTAAAAAAAGCCCACACTGCGGAGTCATGTGCCGGCATCCTGGGAGCGCCAGATGTGACCGTACATGGTTGATGGCTCGCCCCTAATACATTAGCAGTCTGGTTTGTCCCTCCTGTGCAATGTAAGTTCCGCCTGCTTCTCCTCCCTATCTGCTGGTCCATCTAGATACGTCATCATCAACGTCACCTTCCCCACCACTATAATTAGAGATCTCAGAGTAGGCAGCAACAGTGGGGACCAACCTCCTTGGGCTGATCTGGGTACTGTCGTCAGACTGCTGAGTGGCGGTTGTTGCTACCTCCTCTTCCTGATCCAATGCCAAGAATGGCTGCGCATCGGAAATGTCTTGTGATGGATTGGAAAATAATTCCTGTGACTCAAGCGGAGGGTATATGGTGGTGGTGATGTTGGTGGTAGTGTCTTTGGGGGTGCACACAGCAGAGAGTGAAGAGGGTGCAGATAGAGAGGATGAGGAGGGTGCAGAAGAGTAAGGCTGAGTGAGCCACTCAACCAAGTCTGGTGCGTCCTTTGACGTAATCGAACGCACCTTCTGCAACTTCCCACTTTGGCTCAAGCCTGGTGCTCCTGGCCTACCCCTACCACCCCTGTGGAAGGGCCTGCCTCTTCCTCTGCCTGTCATTTTTTAAATGACCCTGTGACAAAAGTCTCTAGAGAAGTGCAGTATATGGGGAAGAAGGTATATAACACCCCACTTCAATTTGTCGTTTTGGGGGGCCACTGGTATGTGACACCAGTTATAATACTTTTTTCTAATTGCGTTTGTCACTCTTTGTAGTATCGCTGCAGAACCGCTCAGCAGTCACAATGCTGCACAGTAGAAATGCACTATACTATGCTTTATATATTTGAAAGTATTTTATACGTGTATTATACCCCTATATACTGCACACCAAATAGTGCACCTATACCAGTCCTTTAAAAGACTTTTGTGGACCTATATTCGTTTGCGATTTGTGTCGCTACAGTCTGTCCCTGCGACACACAGCAACCTCTCCCTACACTGACGAAAGAGCTGCAGAACCGCTCAGCAGTCACAATGCTGTACAATAAACTATAATATGCTTTCTACATTTGAAAGTATATTATAAGTGTATTACACCCCTATATACTGTACACCTATACCAGTCCTTAAAAGGACTTTTGTGGACCTAATAGTAGCTAGTGATTACAGACTGTCCCTGCTCCAAACAGCAAACTCCCTCCCTACACTGAGAAAAGACAGCTGCAGAATCGCTCAGCACTGCAGTCACAAATTGCTGCACAATAGAAATTAACTATAATATGCTTTCTATATTTGAAATTATATTATAAGTGTATTACACCCCTATATACTGTACACCTATACCAGTCCTTAAAAGGACTTTTGTGGACCTAATAGTAGCTAGTGATTACAGACTGTCCCTGCTCCAAACAGCAAACTCTCTCCCTACACTGAGAAAAGACAGCTGCAGAATCGCTCAGCACTGCAGTCACAAATTGCTGCACAATAGAAATTAACTATAATATGCTTTCTATATTTGAAAGTATATTATAAGTGCATTACACCCCTATATATTGTACACCTATACCAGTCTTTAATAGGACTTTTGTGGACCTAATAGTAGCTAGTATAGTAAACAGCAAACTCTCTCCCTACACTGAGAAAAGACAGCTGCAGAATCGCTCAGCACTGCAGTCACAAATTGCTAAACAATAGAAATGAACTATAATATGCTTTCTATATTTGAAAGTATATTATAAGTGTATTACACCCCTATATACTGTACACCTATACCAGTCCTTAAAAGGACTTTTGTGGACCTAATAGTAGCTAGTGATTACAGACTGTCCCTGCTCCAAACAGCAAACTCTCTCCCTACACTGACAAAAGACAGAATGTAAAATGGCAGCCAGATCAGGTCTATTTATAATGTAGGGGGTATGTCCATGTGCTGAAATGTCTCAATTGGCTGTCCTATACCCCATGATGGATGTGTCATGGGTCAAAGTTCTGCACAATGTAAAATAATATGGCTGGCGCGAACAGCACCATATGTCCGCCGGTTTGGCGAATGGTGAACGAGCAAAGTTTGCCGCAAACCGACCGCTGGGCGAACCGCAAGGCCATCTCTAGCTGCCAATACCAGTTGAGCCTGTAGGTGGGATATAGCGTGCTGCAGAGACAAAAACTCACAGAGGCAGATGCAAGGAAATCTTCTATTGAAGTAACACAGTAACCATTCACAACAAACCCGGTGAGAAGGCCACCCAGCTGGGAAAACTCACAGATCCAGTAGCATGACAGGAGCAGATTCCAGCCAAATTGACAGCGTCTGTTGAGAGGGGCAGAATGCAGCTGTTTTTGCAGGACAGGTCCACTTTTCCCAATATCACAATCAATCTTTTTACTCAAAAGTGGCTGCTTGTATTGACTATGACATTTGTTGCCAAGCTGGGTAAATACATGTGGCAGTCCACTTCTAGGTTTGGGACTTTCTCTTGTTGTCCTTATTAGGGATGAGCCGAACACCCCCGGGTTCGGTTCGCACCAGAACCTGCGAACGGACCGAAAGTTTGTGCGAACATTCGAACCCTATTAATTACAATGGACGCGAACGTTCGAAATCAAAAGTGCTAATTTTAAAGGCTAATATGCATGTTATTGTCATAAAAAGTGTTTGGGGACCTGGGTCCTGCCCCAGGGGACATGTATCAATGCAAATATTTTTTTTCAAAACAGACGTTTTTTCAGGAGCAGTGATTTTAATAATGCTTAATGTGAAACAATAAAAGTGTAATATTCCTTTAAATTTCGTACGTGGGGGGTGTCTATAGTATGCCTGTGAAGGGGCGCATGTTTCCTGTGCTTAGAACTGTCCCTGCACAAAGTGTCATTTTTGCAAGAAAAAAAGCTATTTAAAATCACTAATCGCTAATGAATTGCCAGCTCCCGTAACACAGAGAACAGTCATTCATTGAAAGTCATTGATAAAAAAAAAGTCATTGATAAAAAAAAAAAAAAGCGTGGGGGTACCCCCAAATTCAATTACCAGGCCCTTCAGGTCTTCTATGGATATTAAGGGGAACTCCCACTTCAAATTTAAAAAAAAAAATTACGTAGTGGTCCCCCTAAATATCCATACCAGACCCTTCAGGGGAACCCCGGCTAAAAAAAAAAAAAAAAAAGGCGTGGGGTCCCCCTCAAAATCCATACCAGACCCTTATCCGAGCACGCAACCTGGCAGGCGGCAGGAAAAGAGGGGGGGACGAGAGCGGCCCCCCCTCCCTCCTGAACCGTACCAGGCCACATGCCCTCAACATTGGAAGGGTGCTTTGGGGGTCTGTGACCCCTCAAAGCACCTTGTTCCCATGTTGATGAGGACAAGGTACTCTTCCCCACAACCCTGGCCATTGGTTGTGGGGGTCTGCGGGTGGGGGGCTTATCGGAATCTGAAAGCCCCCTTTAACAAGGGGACCCCCAGATCCCGGCCCCCCCTGTGTGAAATGGTAAGGGGGTACAAAAGTACCCCTACCATTTCACCAAAAAAGTGACAAAAATTGTAAAAATGACAGGAGACGGTCTTTGACAATTCCTTTATTAAAATCTTCTTTCATCTTCTTTCTTCTGGTCTTCTTCCTTCTTCCTTTCTTTATCCTTCGGTTTCTTCATCTTCTCCTTCCGGCATCTTCTTCCAGCTTCTTCTTCCATCTTCTTCTTCCTCCGATCCACTTCTTCTTGCTCTGGTCTTCTCGTCCGGCATCTTCTTCCATGGCGTCGGCGTCTCTTCTTGGGCCGCTCCGCGCAATGGGAGGCTCCCGCTGTGTGAGGCTTCGCTGCGTCTGACAGCTCTTTTATAACGGAGGGCGGGGCCACCTGGTGACCCCGCCCCCCTCTGACGCACGGGGACATCATGGGGACTTCCCTATAGATTTCCCCACGATGTCAGAGGGGGGAGGGGTCACATTATAAAATTCCGTTATAAGATTCCTATAAGCCCCCCGCCCGCAGACCCCCAAAACCAATGGCAGCTCCCGTCCCCCCTCTTTTCCTGTTGCCTGCCAGGTTGCGTGCTCGGATAAGGGTCTGGTATGGATTTTGAGTGGGACCCCACGCCATTTTTTTTTTTTGGCCGCGGTTCCCCTTAAAATCCATCCCAGACCTGAAGGGTCTGGTATGGATATTTAGGGGGACCCCTACGTCATTTATTTTTTAAAATTTGAAGCGGGGTTCCCCTTAATATCCATAGCAGACCTGAAGGGCCTGGTAATTGAATTTGGGGGGACCCCCACGCTTTTTTTTTTGTTTTTTGTTCTTTTTTATCAATGACTTTTTTTTATCAATGACTTTCAATGAATGACTTTTCTCTGTGTTAGGGGAGCCAGCAATTCATTAGCCGCAGATGGCTGCCTTAGATGACACAACAGGCCAGAAGGGTAAAGGTGGTTTAATGTGATACTGCAATGCTGTACTAACAGCACGCACACACTACACTAATCCCCAGAATCACAGCAGATAATGCCAGCACTGCAGAATGAATCACAGGCACAGCAGATGTCACTGACACCGTCACTGACTAACGTCGGAACACACTACATGAGGCCGCCGGCGCGGCGGCCTTATATAGTGTGGGGCGTGTACTAAACCCCCTGAGCTATAATTGGCCACAGGCATCCTGCCTGTGGCCAATTTTTGCTCTCTCCGCCGCTGGCTCTATGATTGGCCAAGCATGCGGGGTCACAGTGCATGCTTGGCCAATCATCAGCCAGCAATGCACTGCGACTGGCGCAGTTCATTGTGGACCGTTCGCATCACACGAATTTGATGCGAACGGCCCACATAGTTCTGGGCTCGACGAGCAGTCGAACGGCTGATGTTCGATTCGAACATGGGTTCGAATTGAACACCGGGCCCATCCCTAGTCCTTATAAAGCCTAAGGCCTTGGACATATATCTTTGGGTTGTGTTGGAAGATGATAAAGGCATTGCTGTACACCCATCTTGTGGTCAGAGTTTTGCAGCTCTTTTCACTCCCAAGCACTCTCCAGGAAGTTGCAGTTGGACTAGTAAATATTAGAGAAGCCAAACATCAAAATTCTACTCTTTTGGATCAGGATATTGTGCTCATGCACATTAATGCACATTATGCTGCTACAAAATGCAGCCTGCTCTATTTTCTGAAGTGCACATGAAACAGCATGTTCGTATAAACAGCTGTATATGTGTTGGGAATGTGTTGAGCAATTCATCCCAATGCATATGGAGTTAATATTCCCCCATGCCATCCAAAACTTCATTATGGTTCTTTAAGGGATAGGGACTTTTGTGACTTGCTCTTGTACTCTCTACACTATTATAGAATGGTTTAATACGACAAGACAAAAGGTGTGAAAGAAATTCATCTATAGCTGCAGAAATAGTCAATTTTGGGGCTGGCAGAGATAGTACCTTTAGCGTGGAAATCTTGCTTCTGGATTCTTTGAGTCATAAGTCAGTAGATGACTTTGAATCATGAATCAAGATATTCCATGAATCTCGCATCCCAATGCTTGACTGAGCCTTTAAGCCAGTTTCAAAATTGAGACTACAGAATTGCAGGACAACCTACTTGATGTTAGAATTATGCAGAGCGTTGACAATATCTGTTTATCTTATTATTTAGGAAGGGCAAAGTATTCCCTATAAACAATATACTATGTGCAAACATAAGAATCAGGAGATAGAAGATAATTGAGAAGATATATGGACAAAAGAAGAGGCAGACATGGTATAATCCATCTCAAAGCATCCTGTCCTGCAGATCTGGGCTGATATTTTGCTGTTTCACAATGAATTTTAAAACAACTTGGAATACAGTGTCTTTCTCATTAACACCCATCTCTCTAAGGATGTCTGAAGCTACAATGTGAGAGGTGGCTTGGAGCTCTCTGAGGCAGAAATTAATGTGTTAACCCTTGTGCTCCTACCTATTTATCCATATCACAAAACAAAGTACTTGTGTCTTTTTTTTTTATTCCTTTTGCTATACCCCTGGGGCTAAATGGAAAGACATCAGTGTGTATATTAACTGTATGCTTTTGGGGCTTCCATGCTATTAATTGCAATAGATGGCTTTTGACATAGGTATAATAAATGGACATGCCAGATGTCACTGCAGACAAATTTATACTAAACATGGAAATGAAAATGATTGAACTAATGAAATTACTAATTACTAATGAAATTACTATACTAAACTACCTAAGCCTGTTATAGTAAATCCACCATTCTTAACCAAGGTTCCATGAAACCCTATTGTTACCTTTGAAGTTGCTAGGTGTTCCATGAGGGTATGCAGTGGTGAACTTATTCCTCACCTACAATTACTACTACTAGGGGACAATTTTTCTATGACCACCAATTTTGGGTGATCGTTTGTACGATGGCCACTAATGTTAGGGGACATGACAATTTTTACTGTTTACATTTGTTTTTTCCATACTATTATAAATTTAATTTCAAGATTACTACTAGTAATGTTGTCCTATAAAGCAAATGGTGTTAACAACATTACCTGCCCTAGGTGTAAAATACTCTAAGTACACTATATTCTTTGTTCTTTTGAAAATTTGGTTTGTTGGTGCCTGTAGGTGGCAGTAAGGCACGAAAATAGTATAACTATGCCACGTCCCACAAAGTATGCAGAATTTGCAATGTTTAGAAAAATGGACTTTGAAGGCACGTATAAAAGTTATTTATCAAAATTAATTTATTTATATACATATATAGCACAATAGCACAATACATGTATAACATTAAACATAAAAGTGGGACTAATTGTGGTTCCCCTAATGTAAGAACTAGATATCATATCCTGTGTGACAATACTGAAGAACTGTTTGTAATCTACAAGTGGAAAAGTGGAGCCCCAACTGAGAGGATACCCTCGTGTGGACGTATCTTCAGTATTGTTATACAGGATATGATATCTAGTTCTTACATTAGGGGAACCACAATTAGTCCCACTTTTATGTTTAACGTTATACATGTATTGTGCTATTGTAATATATATGTATATTAATAAATTCATTTTAATAAATAACTTATATACAGTGGAACCTCGGATTACGAGCATAATCCGTTCCAGGAGTATGCTCGTAACCCAAAGTACTCACGTATCAAAGCAAGCTTTCCCATTGAAGTCAATAGAAACGAAAATAATTTGTTCCACACTGACTTCAATGGGATGCAATACCGCATGCGGCCAGAGGTGGGGGGAGCCGGAGAGCCTCAGAAACGTCCGAAAAGGCCCGAGCACACTTCGGTTGACTTTGGCAAACCTTGGAAAGACTCCGTTCACGAGCCTTTCCAAGGTTTGCCAAGGTCAGCCGAAGTGTGTTCGGCCCTTTCCGTGCATTTCCGAACGCCGACGATCGGCGCTGTTTGGCTCCGGCGCCCCCCACCTCAGGCGAAAAGTGGTACTGCACACCGCTTTTGGCTTGAATACTGCTGGTTTTGCGAGACAATACTCGCAAACCGAGTTAGGATTTTTAGAAATACAGTGCTCATTTTGCGAAATGCTCGTTAACCGTGTTACTCGGAAACCGAGGTTTCACTGTACGTGCCTTCAAAGTCCATTTTTCTAAACATTGCAAATTCCATATTCTTTGTTCTTTTATTTAAAATATTTTACAACTCACTGTTTAGACCAAAATAAACACAGAAAAAGAATTGTGCTCTTAGTGAAAAACAGGTAATGTTGCACGCTATATTCCGGATACAAGGAAATGTGAAATAAGTAGTCTAAAAAGTGCACAAAACCAATAACTGTATGAGGATCAATACCAAAGTTGCATATGTAAAAAAGTGATATCATTATCACTTTTTCACATAGTGTATGTTATGGGTGTTTTTGGTTTTGCACACTTTTCAGATTAATTGTTTAGGCTAATACACTGTGAGCTGTGGGTATGCTCATTCTAGCAGAGGTTTCCCGAGATCTGAAAACTATTTCAAGGGTTCTTCCATGGTAAAAGGGCTCAGAAAGGCTGTATGAAGATTGTTTTAAAGTTGCTCATTAGGGATAGGCCCGGTGTTCGATTCAAACCCACGTTCAAATCGAACATCGGCGTTCGACCGCTCGTCGAGCCCAGAACTATTTGGGCCGTTCGCATCAATTCGTGTGATGCGAACGGCCCACAGTCGCAGTGCATTGCTGGCTCATGATTGGCCAAGCATGCACTGTGACCCCGCATGCTTGACCAATCATAGAGCCAGCGGCGAGAAGAGCAATAATTGGTCACAGACAGGATGCCTGTGGCCAATTATAACTCAGGGGGTTTAGTACACGCCCCACACTATAAAAGGCCGCCGCGCCAGCGGCCTATTGTAGTGTGTCCCGGCGTTAGTGAGTGACTGTGTCAGTCACATTAGCTGCTGTGATTCATCTGCATTGCTGAGCCTGACAGCTTCTGCTGTTGTATTCATTGTGCTGAGTGCACTGTTGTGTTGTACATTCTGCTGTGCTGACTGCTGAGTGGTGACATTATCTGCTGTGATTCTGGGGATTAGTCTAGTGTGTGCGTGCTGTTAGTACAGCATTGCAGTATCACATTAACTTTACCCTTCTTGCCTGTTGTGATCTAAGGCAGCCAGCCAGGCATTTGCAGGAGCTAGCATGTGTGTGTGTGTGCTGTGTGACTACAGCACAGCACACAATAAACCAACTCAGCCTCTATCTGCTCTAAGGCCCTGTTCTTGTCATCTAAGGCAGCCAGCCAGGCATTTGCAGGAGCTAGCGTGTGTGTGTGTGTGCTGTGTGACTACAGCACAGCACACAATAAACCAACTCAGCCTCTATCTGCCCTAAGGCCCTGTTCTTGTCATCTAAGGCAGCCAGCCAGGCATTTGCAGGAGCTAGCGTGTGTGTGTGTGCTGTGTGACCACAGCACACAATAAACCAACTCAGCCTCTATCTGCTCTAAGGCCCTGTTCTTGTCATCTAAGGCAGCCAGCCAGGCATTTGCAGGAGCTAGCGTGTGTGTGTGTGCTGTGTGACTACAGCACATCACACAATAAACCAACTCAGCCTCTATCTGCTCTAAGGCCCTGTTCTTGTCATCTAAGGCAGCCAGGCATTTGCAGGAGCTAGCGTGTGTGTGCTGTGTGACTACAGCACAGCACACAATAAACCAATTCAGCCTCTATCTGCTCTAAGGCCCTGTTCTTGTCATCTAAGGCAGCCAGCCAGGCATTTGCAGGAGCTAGCCTGTGTGTGTGCTGTGTGACTACAGCACAGCACACAATAAACCAACTCAGCCTCTATCTCCTCTAAGGCCCTGTTCTTGTCATCTAAGGCAGCCAGCCAGGCATTTGCAGGAGCTAGTGTGTGTGTGTGCTGTGTGACTACAGAACAGCACACAATAAACCAACTCAGCCTCTATCTGCCCTAAGGCCCTGTTCTTGTCATCTAAGGCAGCCAGCCAGGCATTTGCAGGAGCTAGCATGTGTGTGTGTGTGTGCTGTGTGACTACAGCACAGCACACAATAAACCAACTCAGCCTCTATCTGCCCTAAGGCCCTGTTCTTGTCATCTAAGGCAGCCAGCCAGGCATTTGCAGGAGCTAGCGTGTGTGTGTGTGCTGTGTGACTACAGCACAGCACACAATAAACCAACTCAGCCTCTATCTGCCCTAAGGCCCTGTTCTTGTCATCTAAGGCAGCCAGCCAGGCATTTGCAGGAGCTAGCGTGTGTGTGTGTGCTGTGTGACTACAGCCCAGCACACAATAAACCAACTCAGCCTCTATCTGCTCTAAGGCCCTGTTCTTGTCATCTAAGGCAGCCAGCCAGGCATTTGCAGGAGCTAGCGTGTGTGTGTGTGTGTGTGTGTGTGTGTGTGTGTGTGCTGTGTGACTACAGCACAGCACAGCACACAATAAACCAACTCAGCCTCTATCTGCTCTAAGGCCCTGTTCTTGTCATCTAAGGCAGCCAGCCAGGCATTTGCAGGAGCTAACATGTGTGTGTGTGTGTGCTGTGTGACTACAGCACAGCACACAATAAACCAACTGTGTTGGAGATTTTGAATATTTAAAATGGAATTGGATTGCCATGCCCCATCGGATGTGTGTATGTGTGTGTGTGTGTGTGTATATATATATATATATATAATATATATACTTTTAGGACAGGCAAGCTAGGATTTTCCTCTTTCTATAGATTGACTGACTGTGCCCAGGTGTTAATTGAATACCTCTTGTCCTCTTACAATAGATGGCTCCTTATCCCCAGGGGTCATTAACAGGAATGTTGACTTTAGACACGGAGTTAGTCCAAACAAAGTAACCAATCAGGATACAAAGCACTTCTGAACCAATGAGGTGTTTGATTGGTAGGAGTGGGTTATTGGAACAACATAAATACCAAGAGTTGATGTTGGGGGCTTCCTCTTTGCCTGATGACTGTCTGGAGATGTGAGCTGCCGGGGTAATGTGTCTCTCTCTCCCTCTCTATCTTTTCTCTCTCTCTCTCCCTCTCTCTCTCTTTACTCTTCCCGACTATTCTTCTATATTAAGATACAACTAAGATTTAAGGAACAGCCTGTGTATGTCCATTGTAATTATATATCTTTGTAAACACATGGCATTTATAACATCTCTATACTATGTTGGGTAATCTAAAATGTTTCTTTATCTCTTTTCTGGACAGATAAATAAATTGTAATTGTTTATCGATTCGCACGGTTATCGTACGTTTATATACTTATACAGACAAAGGGTTAAGCACTTTAATCGTGTTATTTACTCTATCATTTTTATATCTATAATGATTTTAACTAAGCTAGAAATTCAGCTTTAACACAACTCAGCCTCTATCTGCTCTAAGGCCCTGTTCTTGTCATCTAAGGCAGCCAGCCGGGCATTTGCAGGAGCTAGCGTGTGTGTGTGTGCTATGTGACTACAGCATAGCACACAATAAACCAACTCAGCCTCTATCTGCCCTAAGGCCCTGTTGTTGTCATCTAAGCCAGCCACCACCTCAGCCTCTATCTGCCCTAAGGCCCTGTTGTTGTCATCTAAGGCAGCCACCACCTCAGCCTCTATCTGCCCTAAGGCCCTGTTGTTGTCATCTAAGGCAGCCATCTGCAGGAGTTAGTGTGTGTGCTGTCTGACTCCAGCACAATATACACTACCCACTACAATGCCTGGAAGACCGACAAGGAGAGGCAGACAGTCCCGAGGCAAGAACACAGGGCAAGCAGGCTCTGTGTCTAGAGACAATAGTGCTGGTCGTGGACGTGGTGCATCTTCATCAGCACGTGGCCATGGGACACGCTTGTCCTTCTTTTCGGCAGCTGGACATGTTGAGCCGCATCATGCCGAAGGCTTGGTAGAGTGGATGACCAAGCCCTCCTCATCCTCCTCATCCTCTCTCACCCAGGCTCAGGGTACTGGCAAAGCAGCTGCCAACGCGTACTCAATGGCATCATCAGGCACCCCTTCCCTAGACCCACCATGTCCTCCTAAGGAGTCCCCCGAACTGTTTGAGCACAGTGTTGGGTACATGCTCCAGGAGGATGCCCAGCGTTTTGAAGTCTCGGATGATAAAACCCAGCTAGAGGAAGGCAGTAGCGTGAGCGCAGAGAGAGGGGATGCTCAAGGACAGCAATCTGGCAGTCATGTTCCACCAGCTGTAGCTTACTGCCAGGTTTGCTCCAGTGGGGAAGAGGGAGGGGATGATGAGGTCACTAACTCCACGTGGGCGCCTGAAAGGAGAGAGGAGGAGGAGAAGGCGGCACATGTCCAACGAGGCAGGATGCCCTCCGGGGGCCAGCTTGAGGCCAGCACACCAACTGAATCACACCGCAGAGCTCCGCCTGTGCAGGGCGCTGCCTCTGCACGTTATTACAAAAGTTCTTTGGTGTGGGCCTTTTTTGAGACGAGTGCATCAGATCGCACCACTGCTATTTGCAACATATGTCTCAAGCGTATCTCGCGTGGCCAAAACATCAGCCGCTTGGGCACCACAAGCATGACCAGACATATGTCGACCTGCCATGCAGCTCGTTGGCAAGCGCACATTAAAGACCCACACTAAAGAACAAAGCGGACCTCTCCTTGCTCCTCATCAGCTGGGATCTCCAACCCAACTATACCTTCAGTCCTCTCTGAAAGCTGCACTGAGAGGAATGAAGGTGTGGAATTAGGTGTGTCACATCCAAGTACTTGCGGGCACTCTGCTAGCAGTACACCGACGTCCGATTCTACCAGGCAAATTTCCCTGCCCCAGCTGCTGGACCATCAAAAGAAGTTTACTCCCAGCCATCCACATGCCCAGCGGTTGAATGCTAGCTTGGCTAAATTGCTAGCACTTCAACTGCTGCCTTTTCAGTTGGTAGACTCGGCCCCCTTCCGTGAGTTTGTTCAATGTGCAGTTCCTCAGTGGCAGGTTCCTAAACGCCACTTTTTCTCACAGAAGGCGATTCCGGCTCTCTACCGGCATGTGGAAGGCAATGTCCATGCCTCGCTGGACAGGGCGGTCAGCGGTAAGGTGCATATTACCGCTGATTCATGGTCCAGCAGGCATGGACAGGGACGTTACCTGTCTTTCACGGCCCATTGGGTCACTCTTTTGGCAGCTGGGAAGGATGCAGGACAAGGTGCGCCACCACGCCTCCAAAATGCTACTACTGGTTGTGACACACCTCTCTCCTCCACCCCCTCCTTTTCTTGTTCCTCCATGGCCTCTTCGAGTGCTCTGTCCTCTGAACCAGCGGTGCTCCGTAGGCGTCTAAGGGGCTACGCAAGTACGCAGGCAAAAAGATGCCATGCCGTGCTTGCGCTGGTGTGTTTGGGGGACAGGAGCCACACTGGGCCAGAGGTTCTGGCAGCTCTGCAGGGGCAGGCCGAGAGGTGGTTGACGCCACGCCAGCTTAAGCCAGGAATGGTGGTTTGTGACAATGGCACCAACCTTCTCTCCGCCCTGCGACAGGGACAGCTGACCCATGTGCCCTGTATGGCTCACGTCCTTAACCTGGTGGTGCAGCTGTTTTTGGGCAGGTACCCAGGCTTACAGGATGTCCTGAGGCAGGCCAGGAAAGTCTGTGTGCATTTCCGCCGATCATATAATGCCAGTGCTCGGCTGGCTGAGCTGCAAAAGGAGTTGAACCTGCCCAAGAACCGCCTTATATGTGACATGCCCACCAGGTGGAACTCAACGTTGGCCATGCTGCAGCGACTGCACACGCAGCAGAGGGCCATCAATGAGTACCTGTGCGACTACGGCACCAGGACAGGGTCAGGGGAGCTCGGATTTTTTTCCCCACGCCAGTGGAGCATGATCAGGGATGCATGCACTGTCCTGTCACCATTTTAGGAGGCCACGAAGATGGTGAGCAGTGACAGTGCATGCATCAGTGACACTGTACCTCTTGTCCACCTGTTGGAGCATACACTGCGTGGGATAATGGACAGGGCACTTGAGGCAGAACAGAGGCAGGAAGAGGAGGACTTCCTTGCCTCTCAAGGCCCTCTTTATCCAGACAGTGTTCCTTCTCTCCCACCCATCACACAGGAAGAGGATGAGGAGGAGGATTGTGCCAGCATGGAGGTGGAGCCTGGCACTCAGCATCAGCAGCAGTAGTCTTTTAGGGATGATTTACAGTCCCAACAAACCAGTGGACTTGTACGTGGCTGGGAGGAGGTGGCTGCGGATCATGTCGTCCTCAGTGACCCAGAAGACTCCGGACCGAATGCCTCAGCTAACCTACGTTGCATGGCCTCCCTGATCCTGCAAAGCCTGTGGAAGGATCCTCGTATTCTTCGGATCAAGGAGAGGGACCATTACTGGCTGGCCACCCTCCTTGATCCACGGTACAAGGGTAAGGTTGCGGACCTTATCTTGCCGTCGCAGAGGGAGCAGAGGATGAGACATCTCCGGGAGGCCTTGCAGAAAGGTCTGTGCAACGCGTTCCCAGAGACTGGGAGGTTACAAACTCCTGGTCCTGGACGACAAGTTGCTGAGGCTTCGGTCAGTAGCAGAAGGAGCGGTGGGGAAGGTGGACGTCTGACCGATGCGTTCAGACAATTTTTTAGTCTGCAGCCCCAACGTATGATCGGTTTCAGCAACCATCGCCAGCGTCTGATATACATGGTGCAGGAATACCTAGGGGCAAGGTCAGACTTGGACACCTTTCCCACCGAAAATCCTTTGGCTTACTGGGTCTTGAGGATGGATCACTGGCCAGAGCTTGCACAGTATGCAATTGAGCTACTGGCCTGTCCTGCATCCAGCGTTCTTTCCGAACGCACATTCAGTGCTGCTGGAGGCTTTTTCACCGATCACAGGGTGCGCCTGTCCACCGACTCGGTTGATCGACTGACCTTCATAAAGATGAATCAGTCTTGGATCACCACCAGCTACCAGGCACCTGAAGCTGATATAACAGAATAATTTATTTTGAAATGTCACATCCCTTCAAGACTGCCTATGCTGATGCTGAGTGACTGTCCTGTTGTTGACTGACTATCCTCTTCCTCCTCAATGATCCTGATGATAGCTTGGAAAAACATTTTTGTTTCTGGGTGCCACCACCAGTGGCTAAGGCCCAATTTGTCAGCCCCTGTTTAACAGGGGCGTGTAATTACAATTTTTTAAGCAATGCTTCGCTACAGGTCTCATTGCTGTGCTCAGAGTATAGTATCTGTGAGGGGTTGCAGTGTTGTGGCACCAGCACCAGTGCCTAAGGCCCAATTTTTCAGCCCCAGGGGCGTGCAATTACAATTTTTTTAGCAATGCTTTGCAACAGGTCTCATTGCTGTGCTCAGAGTACAGTATCTGTGAGGGGTTGCAGTGTTGTAGCACCAGTGCCTAAGCCCCAATTTTTCAGCCCCTGTTTAACAGGGGCGTGTAATTACAATTTTTTAAGCAATGCTTTGCAACAGGTCTCATTGCTGTGCTCAGAGTACAGTATCTGTGAGGGGTTGCAGTGTTTTGGCACCAGCACCAGTGCCTAAGGCACAATTTTTCAGCCCCTGTTTAACAGGGACGTGTAATTACAAATCTTGATCTAATAGTTCACAGCAGGGGCCATTCCTGCACCCACCAAGAGTAACTGTGAGGGCTTACAGTCTTGTGGCGACACCGTCCACCACCACCACCAAAGGCCCAATTTTTCAGCCCCTGTTTAACAGGGGCATGTAATTACAAATCTTGATCTAATAATTCTCAGCAGGGCCCATTCCTGCACCCACCAAGAGTAATTGTGAGGGCTTACAGTGTTGTGGCCACACCGTCCACCACCACCACCACCAAAGGCCCAATTTTTCAGCCCCTGTTTAACAGGGGCGTGTAATTACAAATCTTGATCTAATAATTCTCAGCAGGGCCCATTTCTGCGCCCACAAAGAGTAACTGTGATGGCTTACAGTGTTGTGGCAACACCGTCCGCCACCACCACCAAAGGCCCAATTTTTCTGCCCTGTTCAACAGGTGCATGCAATTACAATTCTTAATGTAATAATTCACAGCAGGGCCCATTCCTGTGCCCACCAAGAGTAACTGTGAGGGCCTACAGTGTTGTGGCAACACCAACATCTAATGGGGCAAATTTCTGCAGAGACAAGGGTTGGTTAGGTCAGCTTGCACTAAATGGGAGATTAGAAATGTGCGTGCCGCATCCAGTATTAGTAGAAGAAAAAAGGTATTCCCCTTGGTTTTTGGACTTTTAAGGCACTGCCAATCTTTCCCAACATAACACACAATGTGAAATGATAACAAAATTTATTTTGAACAAATTATATACAAAAATTTGATCGACATAGGTTGTTTTTTACACAGTTACAGAGATAAAAAATGCATCAGTATATTATATAGTATAGCATCAGACCCAACGCGTTTCAGAGTTTATACAGAGTTTTCCTCCTTCTTCAGGGGTCGCAGTGTCAGATGCAGAATTTAATTCTAAATATAAAGGTTACAGTTTTAGTATGACATTAAATGCATTTATCATAAAGTAGATAGATCGTTGGATAGGCAATGGGGTAGGGCAGAAGATCAGGTATCGCATAGCCATGCAAGACAGCATAACGTGATATATATAGATATAGAGATACAAGTATATATAAATATATATAACAGATGGACTTACATATGGAGATACATTGGTTGGAAATGTTCCACCGTATTTAAAACCAAATAGACGTCTGTACACTATTCAGTGTCCTCCGTGCGGAGATTCAAGAGAAAAAGCCCAAAATAGTCTAAGCCTGATTAGGGTAATTATACCATGCGTGAGATGGAAACCCTATCAAACTTATAAGATGGTATCTGATAGTCGTATGCTGGGAGGCAGAGGTATAAACGTGGAACTGCTGGGGTCAGCAAAAGTTTTTTGGAGTCCTCTACAGGGAGAGAAAAGATACAAGGTGTAGTAATCCTATGTCTTCATGTAAGTTTCTAGCTACACAGGTACATAAAATAAACTTTGTATGAAAGAATACCTGTCCCAAAGAGGTCACTGGAAGTGAACAAAGGGGGAGGCAGGAGGTACACCTGCAGGTAGATATTTATAATCTGCAAGGAAAAGGAGGTGTAGGTATAGTTTGTTATCTTAGTTGTATTTATAGGTATCGTGGTATCACTCAAACAAATCAAGGTGTCGTGGCCTAAAGATGTATACTGTGTATTCCTATAAGGTATACATATCCAAATAAATTTAAGAGTTTATAATTATTGGGATTGCCATGATAGGGTTTCAGACATGAATACATGTATATCCTGCATCATGGGAGGTGCCAAAGCGGCAGCCAAAATGTCCAATACCAAACGCTACAGCCAAAAATATATAATGGCATAAACCCATAATGTGAATGTATAATTAGAATATGTTGGCCAAAGCATGGATAAAAAGGTGTTTCCAAAAGGGATGAGGACAACAGGAGAGACTAGATTAAGTTATGCAGTAAGTAATAAATACCTGCAAGTATGGTGGAGAGTAGGAGAAAATGCAGCTGTCTATCCGTCCGTTGGCGTGCAAATGACGCTAATATGGAGGGTTCAGGCTGTGTGGATCTTTTAAGTTTCCCGCCCCCAATCAGCTGTATGAAACACAGCTGTTTCTGAGGGGGTGGGAGGACTCCAAATGCGCTGGCCCCCCGAGTGGTGTGCGCGCGGGCAGGTCCCAGGCGACCAATCGGCGGTCGCGCTACGTGACGTGGCCACTCCCACGTCTCCCGCCGGCACATGATGCTTCAAATGCAGAGTGCGCATGTCCGCCAGAGGAGCAAGATGGATCCCATAGCTCACTCGGTGGACCGCGCATGTCTGCCAACAGAAGCTAAAGAGGGAGGAAGACGTCATGGGGGCGTCCAACCCCTCCGAGCACCGCACCGCCCACAGAGGGCGGGCGGCTTTTGTGCCGGGCTGTCCCGCGATATAGCCCAACCAACAGACAAACGGCAATCAGTAGTAATAACTATTAATCCTGCATACAGAAAAAATGCAATGCAGAAAAATAAATAGATATGGAAATCCCTCGATCATGACATAGATGGATAATTTAATATGCAACATAATATGCCTTACTTATTGATAGAAAGAGGGGAAAAAAGGAGGGCCACCTCAACAGTGAGGAAGACAGTGAATATGTGCATAGATTTCTATGTTTGCAATATATCAAGAGCCATATTTAATTGCAACATGCATATAATTTGCGTCAGTATTATATAAACAACGAACAGTGCATTACAATATATTCAAGGCTATATAAGGATACATCAAGCATATATATCTGTAGTCATATATGTAAATGACAAAATAATTTTTTAATTTGTTTGTATAGAGAGATCTTATTAACTTGGTTTGAGTTGTAAGGCTGATCGTCTTTATTTGGCTCTAGATTGCTGTTCTTTTACGTGTGGAAATTATTTATTTTTCCATACCTCCAGATGAAAAACCCTCTAAAAACGGTTTGAACCAGATGGATTCATTGAGTCCGGGCGCCTGGGTGGCCCGGAGCCTATAAATCCACCTGGATTCAAGTTGGAGGAGGGACTTATTCCAGTCTCCTCCTCTTGGATTTGGATGAACTCGATCCAGAATTAAAAATTTAATTCTGGGAAATTTACCCACATGTACAGAGCTGACGTGTTGCCCTAACGGTAGATCAGGGTTACAGGTCTGCATACTGTGTATATGTCTATATGCACGCCTCCAAAATTCTAATTTAGTTTTTCCAACATAAAAACAGGAGCAGTCGCACATCAGTAGGTAGATCACCCCTATGGTTTTACAGTTGGCAAAATGTCTAGCTTGAAATTTTTCCCCATTAGGGAGAGTTGGACTTTTTTCCACAGCCATATATCGGCAATAGTGGCAAGAGCCACAGATGAATGTTCCTTTGTATTTGCAATGTTGTTTCCCACTGGTGTTAAATTCACTACTGGTGATTTGATCTTTGATAGATGTCGCCCTCCTAAATGTAAAAAGAGGTTTATCAGGAACAAATTGTCCTAGTAAAGGATCATATGTTAGAAGGTGCCAGTACTTCTCTACTATCTCTTTCATTTGTCTCTGTTGGTTATTGAACTTTGAAATAATTCTAAGGGGGTTGGTTTCCTCTCTAGATTTCTTAGAATAGAGCAGTTGATTTCTGCTCTGAAGGCAGGCCTGTTGGTATGACCTCTTAAGGGAGGCATGGGAATACCCCCTTTGGAGAAGTCGGTCTCGTAGGTTATCTGCTTCTTTTTGAAAGATTGCATTATCTGCGCAACCAGATAAACATAAACATCCAACTTACAAACGACTCCTACTTGCAAACGGAAGGAGAAAACAGGAAGTGAGAGGAAATCTACCCCTAGGAAGGGAAATTCTATCCTGTTAGATTTAATTTGGGAAAAAGGTATCTCCTCTCTAATGATGCTTTGTCACCAATCCTTGTTCCAATAAAAACCCCACTTTTCCAAAAACATTTGTCATTGGGACGGAAAGTGAGGTGAAATGTTCTGAACAGGTGCACAGACAGCACAACAAATGTTACAGGGGTGATAACCCTTTCCTATGTTCTCCAAAAAGCTTAAAAATAGATTTTTTTGGATGGAGCTACACTTAAAAATGTGCCTGTTCAAAATTACAAACAGATTCTACTTAAGAACAAACCTACGGTCCCTGTCTTGTTTGCACCGCCTGTATACTGCTGTTCAGAGTATATAGGGTTGTAGGTATAGGGTTTTATTTTGGGTGCGGGGTTCCCCTTAATATCCATACAAGACCCAAAGGGGCTGGTAAGGGGCTGGTAATGGGCTGGGGGTGGGGGGGGGGGGTGATGGGGTAGCCATGCCATTTTTCTCAAAGATTTTCAGCCATATTGCCAGGACAAGACATGACATTAAAGCCGCAAGCAGTTTTAAATGGCTTTTTTTTCCTTTACAACTGTCATTTTTTGCATGGACAGTTCTAAACACGGGAAACACATGCCACTTCACAGGCATACTTTAGACACCCCCCAGGTACCATATTTAAAGGAATATTTCACTGTTTTTTTTTTCACTTTATGCATCATTAAAATGACTGCTCCCGAAAAAACGTCAGTTTTTATAACTTCTTTTTGCATTGATACATGTCCCCTGGGGCAGGACCCGGGTCCCCAAACCTGTTTTATGAAATTAACATGCATATTGCCCGTTATAATTAGCACTTTAGATTTTGAACGTTCGCGTCCATTGTAACGAATAGGGTTCGAATATTCACGCGAACATTCGGTCCGTTCGAAGGTTCTGGTGCGAACCGAACCCGGGGGTGTTCGGCTCATCCCTATTGCTCATACTTAAGGCAATTACTGACAATAAGGTTATTTTAGACAAGCCTTTGCAATAATCTGCATTTGTTGACTGTCTTCAACATTCATTCACCGTAATCTCATCACATGTTCTAGCAGGATAGAAAACCTTTTGCACTGGGTCACATTGACACTTGTTTGAAAGGTAAATACACATTTGTACATTTGCACAGTAAAAATATAATGCCTCCTGTTAAGAGTGCCCTACCTCTGGCTGCTGCAATGTCTGTTATGCACGTATACATGATTGGAAATTCGGCCAGCAAAAGACTGATGAGAGCTTTTGGTCAGAAAATGCGACCATGTCTGTGCTCCATCAGACTTTTGCTGGCGGAATTCCAGCCAGCAAAAGATTGAGCGCATGTTCTCAATTTTTCAGTCAGAAAAAGTTCCGATCGGAAATTCCGATCGTCTGTACCAATTCCGATGCGCAAAATTCCTACGCATGCTTGGAAACAATTCGACGCATGCTTAGAAGTATTGAACTTAATTTTCTCGGCTCGTCGTAGTGTTGTACGTCACCGCGTTCTTGGCGGTCGAAAGTTCAGCAAACTTTTGTGTGACCGTGTGTATGCACACCAAGCTTGAGCGGTATTCCATCGGAAAAAACATCCAAGATTTTTCCGACGGAAATTCTGCTTGTGTGTATGCGGCATTAAAGTATTTACTTTTATTTAGCATGAACTTTCCTATCTTCACCAAATGTCCAGTGTTAAGAATGCAAGGCTTTCTGCAAATTGAGGAGGTATAGATGAGCATCATGATCTCTATACTCTAATCACAGAATTCAGTGAAAGGAATGCAGGCCTTTTTATGAATGCCCGTTCTGAAAACACGCTGGATGCAGGGCAGCCCAACCACTCAATAGCATAATGGGCAAGTTCTGGCCAGTGGTCTATTCTCATGACCCAGTAAGTCAGTGGATCGTCAGCTGGAAAGCTCTCCATCTCTGTTTAGGCCCCGAAGTAACCGTCCACCATGTGATGGAGACGCTGCCGATGGGATGTGGAAGCTGACAGCCCTGGGCGGCAGGACTAAAAAAATTGCGAAATCCCTCACTAAGGCGGACGCCTTCTCCAACGCTCCTCTCTTGACCAACAGAAGACTCAAAACTACATTTTCCATGACACTGTAACCTACTGGAAACATTCAATAAAATCCTCTTTAACGTGTCCTCAAAAGATTTTATCTTCTGCACTCTCTGTGGGGACGGGATGAGTTCTGAGACCTTCCCCTTATAACAGTGGTCAAGGAGGGTTGGCAACCAGTAATCATCCTTCTCCTTTATGCCAAGTATTCTAGTCTTTGAAGCAGGCTTTGATGCTTCTGAAGCATTCTTGGGTCCTTTCGCAGGTTGCCCATGCATCTCAAATTTTCAGACGCTTGAGAAGCAGACTCCTCGGGGGTTACTCAGGATGACAGCATCTGGAACTTCCTCCTCCCAGCCATGTACTACTCCCAAGGGTCCTGGGGTTGTAAAGCTTACAGATTGAGGTTTTTGTCTTCCTCTTCTTCGAAGCCTATGAAAGTGCCAGAATCCTCCTCCTCATCGCCCTCCTCATCCTCCTCCCCCTATCGTTTTGTGTGTTCTGTGACATAGGAATGATGGTGTGTGGATAAAGTGGGCCTTGAGAGGAAAGGAAGTGCTCCTCTTCCTCCTGCTGCTCTGCCTCCAGTGCCCTGTCATAATGCCACGCAGAGTCTGCTCCAGCAGAAACACAACAGGGATTGTGTCACTGATGCATGCACTGTCACGGCTCACCATCTTTGTGGCCTCCTCAAATGGTGACAATACAGTGCATGCATCCTTAATGATCAGCCATTGGCATGGGAAAAAAAGCTGAGGCGACCTGAGCCTTTCGCCGTGCCGTATTCGCACAGGTACTCATTGACGGCCCTCTGCTGCATGTATAGCCACTGCAGCATTGATAAAGTCGAGTTCCACCTGGTGAGTAAGGATGGGCCCGGTGCTCGATGCGAACCCACGTTCGCATCGAGCACCGGGCGTTCGCTCGCTCGGCGAGCCCAGAACTATTTTGGCCGCTCGCATCACGTTCGTGTGATGCGAGCGGCCCCGCAATGCATTGCGGCCGGCGCGGCCGACGCAGTGCATTGCTGGCTGATGATTGGCCAAGCATGCACTGTGACCCCGCATGCTTGGCCAATCACAGCCCCGGAAACTCGAAGAGCCATAATTGGCTACAGGCAGGACGCCTGTAGCCAATTACAGCTCAGGGGCTGTAGTACACGCCCCCCCCCTATAAAACGCCGCCACGCCGTCTGCGCCGGTCACATGCTGTTCCGGCGCAGATTGAGCAGGCTGTTTCTGTGACACTCTGCTGCATTTAGATAGTTAGAGAGATTCACTTGCAGAGATTGAGTTAGATAGATTCAGTTACAAAGATTGATTGACAAAGAGGGGCTTGTAGTGTGCTCGTGGCAGGCAGGCAGAGCTCCTATATTTTGTTACCAGAAGCACCTATAGGACTTGTAGTGTGTTCGTGGCAGGCAGGCAGAGCTCCTATATTTTGTTACCAGAAGCACCTATAGGACTTGTAGTGTGTTCGTGGCAGGCAGGCAGAGCTCCTATATTTTGTTACCAGAAGCACCTATAGGACTTGTAGTGTGTTAGTGGCAGGCAGGCAGAGCTCCTATATTTTGTTACCAGAAGCACCTATAGGACTTGTAGTGTGTTCGTGGCAGGCAGGCAGAGCTCCTATATTTTGTTACCAGAAGCACCTATAGGACTTGTAGTGTGTTAGTGGCAGGCAGG
Source organism: Lithobates sylvaticus (assembly GCA_028564925.1). Classification (NCBI taxonomy): domain Eukaryota; kingdom Metazoa; phylum Chordata; class Amphibia; order Anura; family Ranidae; genus Lithobates; species Lithobates sylvaticus. The sequence goes on from CM053033.1 coordinate 158,931,219, forward strand.
CAGAGCTCCTATATTTTGTTACCAGAAGCACCTATAGGACTTGTAGTGTGTTCGTGGCAGGCAGGCAGAGCTCCTATATTTTGTTACCAGAGGCACCTATAGGACTTGTAGTGTGTTAGTGGCAGGCAGGCAGAGCTCCTATATTTTGTTACCAGAAGCACCTATAGGACTTGTAGTGTGTTCGTGGCAGGCAGGCAGAGCTCCTATATTTTGTTCCCAGAGGCACCTATAGGACTTGAAGTGTGTTAGTCCCATTACACACACAGAGCTATATTTTCTTCCCAGAAGCACCTATAGGACTTGAAGTGTGTTAGTCCCATTACACACACAGAGCTATATTTTCTTCCCAGAAGCACCTATAGGACTTGAAGTGTGTTAGTCCCATTACACACACAGAGCTATATTTTGTTCCCAGAAGCACCTATAGGACTTGAAGTGTGTTAGTCCCATTACACACACAGAGCTATATTTTCTTCCCAGAAGCACCTATAGGACTTGTAGTGTGTTAGTGGCAGGCAGGCAGAGCTCCTATATTTTGTTACCAGAAGCACCTATAGGACTTGTAGTGTGTTCGTGGCAGGCAGGCAGAGCTCCTATATTTTGTTCCCAGAGGCACCTATAGGACTTGAAGTGTGTTAGTCCCATTACACACACAGAGCTATACTTTGTTCCCAGAAGCACCTATAGGACTTGAAGTGTGTTAGTCCCATTACACACACAGAGCTATATTTTGTTCCCAGAAGCACCTATAGGACTTGAAGTGTGTTAGTCCCATTACACACACAGAGCTATATTTTGTTCCCAGAAGCACCTATAGGACTTGAAGTGTGTTAGTCCCATTACACACACAGAGCTATATTTTCTTCCCAGAAGCACCTATAGGACTTGAAGTGTGTTAGTCCCATCACACACACAGAGCTATATTTTGTTCCCAGAAGCACCTATAGGACTTGAAGTGTGTTAGTCCCATTACACACACAGAGCTATATTTTCTTCCCAGAAGCACCTATAGGACTTGAAGTGTGTTAGTCCCATCACACACACAGAGCTATATTTTCTTCCCAGAAGCACCTATAGGACTTGAAGTGTGTTAGTCCCATCACACACACAGAGCTATATTTTGTTCCCAGAAGCACCTATAGGACTTGAAGTGTTTTAGTCCCATTACACACACACAGCTATATTTTCTTCCCAGAAGCACCTATAGGACTTGAAGTGTGTTAGTCCCATCACACACACAGAGCTATATTTTCTTCCCAGAAGCACCTATAGGACTTGAAGTGTGTTAGTCCCATCACACAGAGCTCCTCTATTTTCTTTGCATAAGCACCCACAGGACTTCTAGTGTGTTAGTGGCATCACACAGAGCTCCTATATATTCTTCTCAGCAGCACCCACAGGACTTCTAGTGTGTTAGTGGCATCACACAGAGCTCCTCTATTTACTTTGCATAAGCACCCACAGGACTTCTAGTGTGTTAGTGGCATCACACAGAGCTCCTCTATTTTCTTTGCAGAAGCACCCATAGGACTTCTAGTGTGTTAGTGGCATCACACAGAGCTCCTATATATTCTTCTCAGCAGCACCCACAGGACTTCTAGTGTGTTAGTGGCATCACACAGAGCTCCTCTATTTTCTTTGCATAAGCACCCACAGGACTTCTAGTGTGTTAGTGGCATCACACAGAGCTCCTCTATTTTCTTTGCATAAGCACCCACAGGACTTCTAGTGTGTTAGTGGCATCACACAGAGCTCCTCTATTTTCTTTGCATAAGCACCCATAGGACTTCTAGTGTGTTAGTGGCATCACACAGAGCTCCTCTATTTTCTTTGCAGAAGCACCCATAGGACTTCTAGTGTGTTAGTGGCATCACACAGAGCTCCTCTATTTTCTTTGCATAAGCACCCACAGGACTTCTAGTGTGTTAGTGGCATCACACAGAGCTCCTCTATTTTCTTTGCAGAAGCACCCATAGGACTTCTAGTGTGTTAGTGGCATCACACAGAGCTCCTCTATTTTCTTTGCATAAGCACCCACAGGACTTCTAGTGTGTTAGTGGCATCACACAGAGCTCCTCTATTTTCTTTGCAGAAGCACCCATAGGACTTCTAGTGTGTTAGTGGCATCACACAGAGCTCCTATATATTCTTCTCAGCAGCACCCACAGGACTTCTAGTGTGTTAGTGGCATCACACAGAGCTCCTCTATTTTCTTTGCATAAGCACCCACAGGACTTCTAGTGTGTTAGTGGCATCACACAGAGCTCCTCTATTTTCTTTGCAGAAGCACCCATAGGACTTCTAGTGTGTTATTGGCATCACACAGAGCTCCTATATATTCTTCTCAGCAGCACCCACAGGACTTCTAGTGTGTTAGTGGCATCACACAGAGCTCCTCTATTTTCTTTGCATAAGCACCCATAGGACTTCTAGTGTGTTAGTGGCATCACACAGAGCTCCTCTATTTTCTTTGCAGAAGCACCCACAGGACTTCTAGTGTGTTAGTGGCATCACACAGAGCTCCTCTATTTTCTTTGCATAAGCACCCACAGGACTTCTAGTGTGTTAGTGGCATCACACAGAGCTCCTCTATTTTCTTTGCAGAAGCACCCATAGGACTTCTAGTGTGTTAGTGGCATCACACAGAGCTCCTCTATTTTCTTTGCAGAAGCACCCATAGGACTTCTAGTGTGTTAGTGGTATCACACAGAGCTCCTCTATTTTCTTTGCAGAAGCACCCATAGGACTTCTGGTGTGTTAGTGGCATCACACAGAGCTCCTCTATTTTCTTTGCAGAAGCACCCACAGGACTTCTAGTGTGTTAGTGGCATCACACAGAGCTCCTCTATTTTCTTTGCAGAAGCACCCATAGGACTTCTAGTGTGTTAGTGGCATCACACAGAGCTCCTATATATTCTTCTCAGCAGCACCCACAGGACTTCTAGTGTGTTAGTGGCATCACACAGAGCTCCTCTATTTTCTTTGCAGAAGCACCCACAGGACTTCTAGTGTGTTAGTGGCATCACACAGAGCTCCTCTATTTTCTTTGCATAAGCACCCACAGGACTTCTAGTGTGTTAGTGGCATCACACAGAGCTCCTCTATTTTCTTTGCAGAAGCACCCATAGGACTTCTAGTGTGTTAGTGGCATCACACAGAGCTCCTCTATTTTCTTTGCAGAAGCACCCATAGGACTTCTAGTGTGTTAGTGGCATCACACAGAGCTCCTATATTTTCTTCTCAGCAGCACCCACAGGACTACCGACTACAATGGCTGGAAGACCGCCAAGGGGAGGCAGAGCGTGCAGAGCCAAGAACACAGGGCAGGCAGGCTCTGTTTCTAGTGGACGTGGCCGTGGACGTGGACGTGGTCGTGCATCGTCATCAGCACGTGGCCATGGGACACGCGCGTCTTTGTTTTCGGCAGCTGGACATGTGGAGCCGCATCATGCTGAAGGCTTGGTAGAATGGATGACCAAGCCCTCCTCATCCTCCTCATCCTCTCTCACCCAGGCTCAGGGTACTGACAGAGCATCATCAGCCACCCCTTCCCTAGACCCACCATGTCCTCCTGAGGAGTCCCCCGAACTCTTTGAGCACAGTGTTGGGTACATGCTCCAGGAGGATGCCCAACGATTCGAAGGCTCGGATGACGATACCCAGCTTGAGGAATCTGGCAGTACAGTTCCACCAGCTGCAGCTTACTGCCAGGTTTGCTCTAGTGGTGAAGAGGGAGGGGATGATGAGGTCACTGACTCCACGTGGGTGCCTCAAGGGAGAGAGGATGAGGAGGAGGACGAGGAGGAGGAGGATGCGGCGTCACATGTCCAACGAGGCAGGATGCCCCCTGGAGGCCAGGTAGAGGCCAGCACAGCAACTGTACAACACCGCAGAGCTCCGCCTGTGCAGGGCGCTGCCTCTGCACGTTATCAGAAAAGTTCTTTGGTGTGGGCCTTTTTTGAGACGAGTGCAGCAGATCGCACCACTGCTATTTGCAATATTTGTCTCAAGCGTATCTCGCGTGGCCAAAACATCAGCCGCTTGGGCACGACAAGCATGACCAGACATATGGCGACCTGCCATGCAGCTCGTTGGCAGGCACACATAAAAGACCCACACCAAAGAACTAAGCGGACCTCTCCTTGCTCCTCCTCAGCTGGGATCTCCATCCCCACTACACCTTCAGTCCTCTCTGAAAGCTGCTCTGAGAGGACTGAAGGTGTAGAATTCGGTGTGTCACAACCAAGTACTTGCAGTACACCGACGTCCGAATGCAGCAGGCAAATTTCCCTGCCCCAGCTGCTGGACCGTAGAAAGAAGTACACTCCCAGCCATCCACATGCCCAGCGGTTGAATGCTAGCCTTGCTAAATTGCTAGCACTTCAACTGCTGCCTTTTCAGTTGGTAGACTCGGCCCCCTTCCGTGAGTTTGTTCAATGTGCGGTTCCTCAGTGGCAGGTTCCCAAACGCCACTTTTTCTCGCGGAAGGCGATTCCGTCTCTCTACCGGCATGTGGAGGGCAATGTCCATGCCTCGCTGGACAGGGCGGTCAGCGGTAAGGTGCATATTACCGCTGACTCATGGTCCAGCAGGCATGGACAGGGACGGTACCTTTCTTTCACGGCCCATTGGGTCACTCTATTGGCAGCTGGGAGGGATGCAGGACAAGGTGCAGTAGTGTTGGAGGTTGTTCCGCCACCACGCCTCCAAAACGCGACTACTGCTACTGGTTGTGACACACCTCTCTCCTCCACCCCCTCCTCTTCTTCTTCCTCCAGTGCTCTGTCCTTGGAACCAGCGGTGCTCCGTAGGCGTACAAGGGGCTACGCAAGTACGCAGGCAAAAAGATGCCATGCCGTGCTTGCGCTGGTGTGTTTGGGGGACAGGAGCCACACTGGGCCAGAGGTTCTGGCAGCTCTGCAGGGGCAGGCCGAGAGGTGGTTGACGCCACGTCAGCTTAAGCCAGGAATGGTCGTTTCTGACAATGGCACCAACCTCCTCTCCGCCCTGCGACAGGGGCAGCTCACCCATGTGCCCTGCATGGCTCACGTCCTCAACCTGGTGGTGCAGCGGTTCTTGGGCAGGTTCCCAGGCTTACAGGATGTCCTGAGGCAGGCCAGGAAAGTCTGTGTGCATTTCCGCCGATCTTATAATGCCAGTGCTCGGCTGACTGAGCTGCAAAAGGAGCTGAACCTGCCCAAGAACCGCCTAATATCTGACATGCCCACCAGGTGGAACTCAACGTTGGCCATGCTGCAGCGACTGCACACGCAGCAGAGGGCCATCAATGAGTACCTTTGCGACTACGGCACCAGGACAGGGTCAGGGGAGCTTGGTTTTTTTTCCCCACGTCAGTGGAGCATGATCAGGGATGCATGCACTGTCCTCTCACCATTTGAGGAGGCCACGAGGATGGTGAGCAGTGACAGTGCATGCATCAGTGACACTGTCCCTCTTGTCCACCTGTTGGAGCATACGCTGCGTGGGATAATGGACAGGGCACTTGAGGCAGAACAGAGGCAGGAAGAGGAGGACTTCCTTGCCTCTCTTGTCCACCTGTTGGAGCATACGCTGCGTGGGATAATGGACAGGGACTTGAGGCAGAACAGAGGCAGGAAGAGGAGGACAGTGTTCCTTCTGTCCCACCCATCACACAGGAAGAGGATGAGGAGGAGGAGGAGGAGGAGGAGGAGGAGGAGGAGGATTGTGTGAGCATGGAGGTGGAGCCTGGCACTCAGCATCAGCAGCAGCAGTCTTTTAGGGATGATGTACAGTCCCAACAAGCCAGTGGACTTGTACGTGGCTGGGAGGAGGTGGCTGGCGATCATGTCATCCTCAGTGACCCAGAAGACTCCGGACCGAATGCCTCAGCTAACCTACGCTGCATGGCCTCCCTGATCCTGCAAAGCCTGCGGAAGGATCCTCGTGTTCTTCGGATCAAGGAGAGGGACCATTACTGGCTGGCCACTCTCCTTGATCCGCGGTACAAGGGTAAGGTTGCGGACCTTATCTTGCCGTCGCAGAGGGAGCAGAGGATGAGACATCTCAGGGAGGCCTTGCAGAAAGGTCTGTGCAACGCGTTCCCAGAAACTGGGAGGCTACAAACTCCTGGTCCTGGGCGACGAGTTGCTGAGGCTTCGGTCAGTGGCAGAAGGAGCGGTGGGGAAGGTGGACGTCTGACCGATGCGTTCAGACAATTTTTTAGTCCGCAGCCCCAAGGTATGATCGGTTCCAGCAACCATCGCCAGCGTCTGATATACATGGTGCAGGAATACCTTGGGGCAAGGTCAGACTTGGACACCTTTCCCACCGAAAATCCTCTGGCTTACTGGGTCCTGAGGATGGATCACTGGCCAGAGCTTGCACAGTATGCAATTGAGCTACTGGCCTGTCCTGCCTCCAGCGTTCTTTCCGAACGCACATTCAGTGCTGCTGGAGGATTTGTGACTGATCATAGGGTGCGCCTGTCCACCGCCTCGGTTGATCGACTGACATTCATCAAAATGAATCAGTCTTGGATCACCACCAGCTACCAGGCACCTGAGGCGGATATAACCGAATAATTTTTAATGTCACATCCCTTCAAGACTGCCTATGCTGATGCTGAGTGACTGTCCTCTTATGTTCACTGACTATCCTCTTCCTCCTCCTCAATGATCCATGCCACCACACCAGTGCCTAAGGCACAATTTTTCAGCCCCTGTTTAACAGGGGCGTGTACTTACAATTTTTTAAAAAAAATGCTTCGCAACACGTGTGACTGCTGTGCTCCAAGTACAGTCTCTGTGAGGGCCGTGTTGCAGTGTTGTGGCACCAGCACCAGTGCCTAAGGCACAATTTTTCAGCCCCTGTTTAACAGGGGCGTGTACTTACAATTTTTTAAAAAAATGCTTCGCAACACGTGTGACTGCTGTGCTCCAAGTACAGTCTCTGTGAGGGCCGTGTTGCAGTGTTGTGGCACCAGCACCAGTGCCTAAGGCACAATTTTTCAGCCCCTGTTTAACAGGGGCGTGTACTTACAATTTTTAAAAAAAATGCTTCGCAACACGTGTGACTGCTGTGCTCCAAGTACAGTCTCTGTGAGGGCCGTGTTGCAGTGTTGTGGCACCAGCACCAGTGCCTAAGGCACAATTTTTAAGCCCCTGTTTAACAGGGGCGTGTACTTACAATTTTTAAAAAAAATGCTTCGCAACACGTGTGACTGCTGTGCTCCAAGTACAGTCTCTGTGAGGGCCGGGTTGCAGTGTTGTGGCACCAGCACCAGTGCCTAAGGCACAATTTTTCAGCCCCTGTTTAACAGGGGCGTGTACTTACAATTTTTTAAAAAAAATGCTTCGCAACACGTGTGACTGCTGTGCTCCAAGTACAGTATCTGTGAGGGCCGGGTTGCAGTGTTGTGGCACCAGCACCAGTGCCTAAGGCACAATTTTTCAGCCCCTGTTTAACAGGGGCGTGTACTTACAATTTTTAAAAAAAATGCTTCGCAACACGTGTGACTGCTGTGCTCCAAGTACAGTCTCTGTGAGGGGTTGCAGTGTTGTGGCACCAGCACCAGTGCCTAAGGCACAATTTTTCAGCCCCTGTTTAACAGGGGCGGGTAATTACAAATCTTGATCTAATAGTTCACAGCAGGGCCCATTCCTGCGCCCACCAAGAGTAACTATGAGGGCCTGCAGTCTTGTGGCAACACCGTCCACCACCACCGCCAAAGGCCCAATTTTTCTGCCCTGTTCATCAGGTGCTTGCAATTACAAATCTTGATCTAATAACTCACAGCAGGGCCCATTCCTGCGCCCACCAAGAGTAACTATGAGGGCCTACAGTCTTGTGGCAACACCGTCCACCACCACCGCCAAAGGCCCAATTTTTCTGCCCTGTTCATCAGGTGCTTGCAATTACAAATCTTGATCTAATAACTCACAGCAGGGCCCATTCCTGCGCCCACCAAGAGTAACTGTGAGAGCTTACAGTCTTGTGGCAAAACCGTCCACCACCACCACCACCACCACCCCCAATTTTTCTGCCCTGTTCAACAGGTGCATGCAATTACAAATCTTGATCTATTAACTCACAACAGGGCCCATTCCTGTGCCCACCAGTCTTGTGGCTACACCAACATCTAATAGGGCAAATTTCTGCAGAGTATATACGCCAGCCCCTACTTTCAAACATCCAACTTACAAACGACTCCTACTTGCAAATGGAAAGAGAAAACAGGAAGTGAGAGGAAATCTACCCCTAGGAAGGGAAATTCTATCCTGTTAGATTTAATTTGGGAAAAAGGTATCTCCTCTCTACTGATACTTTATCACCAATCCTTGTTTCAATTAAAACCCCACTTTTCCAAAAACATTTGTCATTGGGACGGAAAGTGAGGTGACATGTTCTGAACAGATGTGCAAAGACAGCAAATGTTACAGGGGTGATAACCCCTCCCTATGTTCTCCAAAAAGCTTAAAAATAGATTTTTTTGGGATGGAGCTACACTTCATAATGTACCTGTTCAGATTCTACTTAAGATCAAACCTAAAGCCGCAAGTGGTTTTAAATGGCTTCTTTTTTTCCTTTACAAATGTCATTTTGTGCAAGGACAGTTCTAAACACGGGAAACACATGCCACTTCACAGGCATACTTTGGACACCCCCCAGGTACCATATTTAAAGGAAAATGTCACTTTTTTTTTTTCACTTTATGCATCATTAAAATGACTGCTCCCGAAAAAACGTTAGTTTTTAAAAGTTCTTTTTGCATTGATATATGTCCCCTGGGGCAGGACCCGAGTCCCCAAACCTGTTTTATGACATTAACATGCATATTGGCCGTTGTAATTAGCACTTTTGATTTCGAACGTTCGCGTCCATTATAACGTATAGGGTTCGAAAATTCGCGCGAACTTTCGGTCCGTTCGAAGGTTCTGGTTCGAACCGAACCCGGGGGTGTTCGGCTCATCCCTACTGGTGAGCAGGTCACAAATCAGGCGATTTACGGGTAGGTGGATTTCCCGCTGAATTTCAGCAAACCGAGCACTGGCTGTGTGTGACTGCCTGAAATGGCTACAGACTCTTCTGACCAGCTTTAGCACATCTTGCAACCCTGGGTACGTATTTAGGAAACGCTGCTCCACCAAATTGAGAACATGTGCCCAGAACATGTGTCAATTTTCCCTGTTTAAGGGCGGACAGAAGGTTTGAGCCATTATCGCACACCACCATTCCTGGCTCCAGCTGACGTGGTGTGAACCACCTCTGGGCCTGTCCCTGCAGAGCTGCAAAAATCTCTGCTTTGGTGTGTCACCTTTTAGCCTGACTCTGGGAATAACCCTTTAAACGCTTACGGGATGCCTGGTATTCATAGGGAAATTCTGCTGAGGAGGGCATGGAGGAGGAGGGGGGTAGAGCTCACAGGTCTGGCATCATCACCACCAGCTGTATGGAGACGTGGGGAAACAACAAGCTGCAGCACCGAGCCCTGTCCTGCATCCTTTTGAGTTGCAAGCAGCATTACCCAGTGTGCTGTGAACGGAATATATCATCCCTGCCCATACTTTCTGGACCATGTGTCAGCAGTAAGGTGGATTTTATGGCTGACTGCCCTGCACAACGATGCCAAAACATTCCCTTCCACATAATGGTAGAGAGATGGAACGGCCTTACTTAAAAAGTAGTAGTGAACCTGCCATTGTGGTACAGCACATTGCGCAAATTCACAGAAGGGGCAGAATCCACCAGTCTGAAAGGCAGAAGTTGGAGAGCCAACAGCTTTGACAAGCTTGCATTTAGACACTGGGCATGTGGATGGCAGGGACTGTATTTTTATTCTCCACTGCAGCAGATGGGGCAGAGATATTTGCCGGCTACAGTCTACAGCTGGTGGTGTGCTGCTGGCAGATGTGCTGCTAAGACCTGGGACACCCTATGCTATACCATCATCCCCGTCAGTGGAGGCTGCTGAAAGGTAATGACTAGGGATGACCCGAACACCCCCGGGTTCAGTTCGCACCAGAACCTGCGAACGGACCGAAAGTTCACGCAAATTTTCGAACCCTATTCGTTATAATGGACGCGAACGTTCGAAATCAAAATTGCTAATTACAACGGCCAATATGCATGTTAATGTCATAAAACAGGTTTGGGGACCCGGGTCCTGCCCCAGGGGACATATATCAATGCAAAAAGAACTTTTAAAAACTAACGTTTTTTCGGGAGCAGTCATTTTAATGATGCATAAAGTGAAAAAAAAAAAGTGAAATTTTCCTTTAAATATGGTACCTGGGGGGTGTCTAAAGTATGCCTGTGAAGTGGCATGTGTCTCCCGTGTTTAGAACTGTCCTTGCACAAAATTACATTTGTAAAGGAAAAAAAGAAGCCATTTAAAACCACTTGCGGCTTTAATGTCATGTCTTGTCCTGGCCGCCATATGGCTGAAAATCCTTGAGAAAAATGGCATGGCTACCCCATCACCCCCCCCCCCCACCCCAGCCCCTTTGGGTCTTGTATGGATATTAAGGGGGACCCCGCACCCAAAATAAAACCCTATACCTACAACCCTATATAATCTGAACAGCACTATATAGGTGGTGCAAACAAGACACGGACTGTAGGTTTGTTCTTAAGTAGAATCTGACCAGGTACATTATGAAGTGTAGCTCCATCCCAAAAAAATCTATTTTTAAGATTTTTGGAGAACATAGGGAGGGGTTATCACCCCTGTAACATTTGCTGTCTTTGCACATCTGTTCAGAACATGTCACCTCACTTTCCGTCCCAATGACAAATGTTTTTGGAAAAGTGGGGTTTTAATTGAAACAAGGATTGGTGATAAAGCATCAGTAGAGAGGAGATACCTTTTTCCCAAATTAAATCTAACAGGATAGAATTTCCCTTCCTAGGGGTAGATTTCCTCTCACTTCCTGTTTTCTCTTTCCGTTTGCAAGTAGGAGTCGTTTGTAAGTTGGATGTTTGAAAGTAGGGGCCTGCCGTATATACTCTGCAGAAATTTGCCCTATTAGATGTTGGTGTAGCCACAAGACTGGTGGGCACAGGAATGGGCCCTGCTGTGAGTTATTAGATCAAGATTTGTAATTGCATGCACCTGTTGAACAGGGCAGAAAAATTGGGCCTTTGGTGGTGGTGGTGGTGGTGGTGGACGGTGTTGCCACAAGACTGTAAGCCCTTACAGTTACTCTTGGTGGGTGCAGGAATGGGCCCTGCTGTAAGTTATTAGATCAAGATTTGTAATTGCATGCACCTGTTGAACAGGGCAGAAAAATTGGGCCTTTGGTGGTGGTGGTGGACGGTGTTGCCACAAGACTGTAAGCCCTCACAGTTACTCTTGGTGGGTGCAGGAATGGGCCCTGCTGTGAGTTATTAGATCAAGATTTGAAATTGCATGCACCTGTTGAACAGGGCAGAAAAATTGGGCCTTTGGTGGTGGTGGTGGACGGTGTTGCCACAAGACTGTAGGCCCTCATAGTTACTCTTGGTGGGTGCACGAATGGGCCCTGCTGTGAGTTATTAGATCAAGATTTGTAATTGCATGCACCTGTTGAACAGGGCAGAAAAATTGGGCCTTTGGTGGTGGTGGTGGTGGTGGACGGTGTTGCCACAAGACTGTAGGACCTCATAGTTACTCTTGGTGGGCGCAGGAATGGGCCCTGCTGTGAACTATTAGATCAAGATTTGTAATTACACGCCCCTGTTAAACAGGGGCTGAAAAATTGTGCCTTAGGCATTGGTGCTGGTGCCACAACACTGCAACCCCTCACAGATACTGTACTCTTAGCACAGCAATGAGACCTGTTGCAAAGCATTGCCTAAAATTTGTAATTACACGCCCCAACAGGGGCTGAAAAATTGTGCCTTAGGCACTGGTGCCACAACACTGCAACCCCTCACAGATACTGTACTTGGAGCACAGCAGTCACACCTGTTGCGAAGCATCTTTTTAAAAAATTGTAATTACATGCCCCTGTTATACAGGGGCTGAAAAATTGTGCCTTAGGCATTGGTGCTGGTGCCACAACACTGCAACCCCTCACAGATACTGTACTCTGAGCACAGCAATGAGACCTGTTGCAAAGCATTGCCTAAAAATTTGAATTACACGCCCCAACAGGGGCTGAAAAATTGTGCCTTAGGCATTGGTGCTGGTGCCACAACACTGCAACCCCTCACAGATACTGTACTCTGAGCACAGCAATGAGACCTGTTGCAAAGCATTGCCTAAAAATTGTAATTACACGCCCCAACAGGGGCTGAAAATTTGTGCCTTAGGCACTGGTGCTGGTGCCACAACACTGCAACCCCTCACAGATACTGTACTTGGAGCACAGCAGTCACACCTGTTGCGAAGCATCGTTTTAAAAAATTGTAATTACACGCCCCTGTTATACAGGGGCTGAAAAATTGTGCCTTAGGCACTGGTGCTGGTGCCACAACACTGCAACCCCTCACAGATACTGTACTTGGAGCACAGCAGTCACACCTGTTGCAAAGCATTTTTTTAAAAAATTGTAAGCACACGCCCCTGTTACACAGGGGCTGAAAAATTGTGCCTTAGGCACTGGTGTGGTGGCATGGATCATTGAGGAGGAGGAAGAGGATAGTCAGTGAACATAACAGGACAGTCACTCAGCATCAGCATAGGCAGTCTTGAAGGGATGTGACATTATAAATTATTCAGTTATATCTGCTTCAGGTGCCTGGTAGCTGGTGGTGATCCAAGACTGATTCATTTTTATGAAGGTCAGTCGATCAACCGAGTCGGTGGACAGGCGCACCCTATGATCGGTGACAAATCCTCCAGCAGCACTGAATGTGCGTTCGGAAAGAACGCTGGATGCAGGACAGGCCAGTAGCTCAATTGCATACTGTGCAAGCTCTGGCCAGTGATCCATCCTCAGGACCCAGTAAGCCAGAAGATCTTCGGTGGGAAAGGTGTCCAAGTCTGACCTTGCCCCTAGGTATTCCTGCACCATGTATATCAGACGCTGGCGATGGTTGCTGGAACCGATCATACCTTGGGGCTGCGGACTAAAAAATTGTCTGAACGCATCGGCCAGACGTCCACCTTCCCCACCGCTCCTTCTGCTACTGACCGAAGCCTCAGCAACTCGTCGTCCAGGACCAGGAGTTTGTAACCTCCCAGTTTCTGGGAACGCGTTGCACAGACCTTTCTGCAAGGCCTCCCTGAGATGTCTCATCCTCTGCTCCCTCTGCGACGGCAAGATAAGGTCCGCAACCTTACCCTTGTACCGTGGATCAAGGAGAGTGGCCAGCCAGTAATGGTCCCTCTCCTTGATCCGAAGAACACGAGGAACCTTCCGCAGGCTTTGCAGGATCAGGGAGGCCATGCAGCGTAGGTTAGCTGAGGCATTCGGTCCGGAGTCTTCTGGGTCACTGTTGATGATATGATCGCCAGCCACCTCCTCCCAGCCACGTACAAGTCCACTGGTTTGTTGGGACTGTACATCATCCCTAAAAGACTGCTGCTGTTGATGCTGAGTGCCAGGCTCCACCTCCATGCTCACACAATCCTCCTCCTCCTCCTCATCCTCATCCTCTTCCTTTGTGATGGGTGGGACAGAAGGAACACTGTCTGGATAAAGGGGGCCTTGAGAGGCAAGGAAGTCCTCCTCTTCCTGCCTCTGTTCTGCCTCAAGTGCCCTGTCCATTATCCCACGCAGCGTATGCTCCAACAGGTGGACAAGAGGTACAGTGTCACTGATGCATGCACTGTCACTGCTCACCATCCTCGTGGCCTCCTCAAATGGTGAGAGGACAGTGCATGCATCCATGATCATGCTCCACTGGCGTGGGGAAAAAAAGCCAAGCTCCCCTGACCCTGTCCTGGTGCCGTAGTCGCAAAGGTACTCATTGATGGCCCTCTGCTGCGTGTGCAGTCGCTGCAGCATGGCCAACGTTGATATTAGGCGGTTCTTGGGCAGGTTCAGCTCCTTTTGCAGCTCAGTCAGCCGAGCACTGGCATTATAAGATCGGCGGAAATGCACACAGACTTTCCTGGCCTGCCTCAGGACATCCTGTAAGCCTGGGAACCTGCCCAAGAACCGCTGCACCACCAGGTTGAGGTTGTGAGCCATACAGGGCACATGGGTGAGCTGCCCCTGTCGCAGGGCGGAGAGGAGGTTGGTGCCATTGTCAGAAACCACCATTCCTGGCTTAAGCTGGCGTGGCGTCAACCACCTCTCGGCCTGCCCCTGCAGAGCTGCCAGAACCTTTGGCCCAGTGTGGCTCCTGTCCCCCAAACACACCATCGCAAGCACGGCATGGCATCTTTTTGCCTGCGTACTCGCGTAGCCCCTTGTACGCCTACGGAGCACCGCTGGTTCCGAGGACAGAGCACTGGAGGAAGAAGAAGAGGAGGGGGTGGAGGAGAGAGGTGTGTCACAACCAGTAGTAGCATTTTGGAGGCGTGGTGGCGGAACAACCTCCAACACTACTGCACCTTGTCCTGCATCCCTCCCAGATGCCAATAGAGTGACCCAATGGGCCGTGAAAGAAAGATAACGTCCCTGTCCATGCCTGCTGGACCATGAGTCAGCGGTAATATGCACCTTACCGCTGACCGCCATGTCCAGCGAGGCATGGACATTGCCTTCCACATGCCGGTAGAGAGCCGGAATCGCCTTCCGTGAGAAAAAGTGGCGTTTGGGAACCTGCCACTGAGGAACCGCACATTGAACAAACTCACGGAAGGGGGCCGAGTCTACCAACTGAAAAGGCAGCAGTTGAAGTGCTAGCAATTTAGCCAAGCTAGCATTCAACCGCTGGGCATGTGGATGGCTGGGAGTATACTTCTTTCGACGGTCCAGCAGCTGGGGCAGGGAAATTTGCCTGCTACAATCGGACGTCGGTGTACTGCAAGTACTTGGTTGTGACACACCTAATTCTGCACCTTCAGTCCTCTCAGAGCAGCTTTCAGAGAGGACTGAAGATATAGTGGGGATGGAGATCCCAGCTGATGAGGAGCAAGGAGAGGTCCGCTTTGTTCTTTGGTGTGGGTCTTTTATGTGTGCTTGCCAACGAGCTGCATGGCAGGTCGACATATGTCTGCTCATGCTTGTGGTGCCCAAGCAGCTGATGTTTTGGCCACGCGAGATACGCTTGAGACAAATATTGCAAATAGCAGTGGTGCGATCTGATGCACTCGTCTCAAAAAAGGCCCACACCAAATAACTTTTCTGATAACGTGCAGAGGCAGCGCCCTGCACAGGCGGAGCTCTGCGGTGTGGTACAGTTGCTGTGCTGGCCTCTAGCTGGCCTCCAGGGGGCATCCTGCCTTGTTGGACATGTGATCCTCCTCCTCCTCCTCCTCTCTCCCTTCAGGCACCCACGTGGAGTCAGTGACCTCATCATCCCCTCCCTCTTCACCACTAGAGCAAACCTGGCAGTAAGCTGCAGCTGGTGGAACAGTACTGCCAGATTGCTGTCCTTCAGCATCCCCTCTCTCTGCGCGCACACTACTGACTTCCTCAAGCTGGGTATCATCATCCGAGCCTTCGAATCGTTGGGCATCCTCCTGGAGCATGTACCCAACACTGTGCTCAAACAGTTCGGGGGACTCCTCAGGAGGACATGGTGGGTCTAGGGAAGGGGTGGCTGATGATGCCATTGAGTACGCGTTGGCAGCTGCTCTGCCAGTACCCTGAGCCTGGGTGAGAGACGATGAGGAGGATGAGGAGGGCTTGGTCATCCATTCTACCAAGCCTTCGGCATGATGCGGCTCCACATGTCCAGCTGCCGAAAACAAAGACAAGCGTGTCCCATGGCCACGTGCGGATGACGATGCACGACCACGTCCACGGCCAGCACTGTTGTCTCTAGAAACAGAGCCTGCCTGCCCTGTGTTCTTGCCTCGGCACGCTCTGCCTCTCTTTGGCGGTCTTCCAGCCATTGTAGTCGGTAGTGTATATAGTATAAAAAATAGAGCTCCTATGTGTGCTCACAACACACTGTAGGTCCTATGGGTGCTGACACTAACACACTATAGGTACTATGTGTGCTGCTGACAAGAAAATATAGGAGCTCTGTGTGCTGCCACTAACACACTAGAAGTCCTATGGGTGCTGCTGATACAATAGGTAAAATATGTGTGCTGCTGTCAAGAAAATATAGGAGCTCTGTGTGCTGCCACTAACACCCTAGAAGTCCTATGGGTGCTGCTGAGAAGAAAATATAGGAGCTCTGTGTGATGCCACTAACACACTAGAAGTTCTATGGGTGCTGCTGAGAAGAAAATATAGGAGCTCTGTGTGATGCCACTAACACACTAGAAGTCCTATGGGTGCTTCTGAGAAGAAAATATAGGAGCTCTGTGTGATGCCACTAACACACTAGAAGTCCTATGGGTGCTGCTGACACAATAGGTAGTATATGTGTGCTGCTGTCAAGAAAAAAATAGGAGCTCTGTGTGCTGCCACTAACACACTAGAAGTCCTATGGGTGCTGCTGACACAATAGGTAAAATATGTGTGCTGCTGTCAAGAAAATATAGGAGCTCTGTGTCCTGCCACTAATACACTAGAAGTCCTATGGGTGCTGCTGAGAAGAAAATATAGGAGCTCTGTGTGTTGCCACTAACACACTAGAAGTCCTATGGGTGCTTCTGAGAAGAAAATATAGGAGCTCTGTGTGATGCCACTAACACACTAGAAGTCCTATGGGTGCTGCTGGGAAGAAAATATAGGAGCTCTGTGTGATGCCACTAACACACTAGAAGTCCTATGGGTGCTGCTGAGAAGAAAATATAGGAGCTCTGTGTGATGCCACTAACACACTAGAAGTCCTATGGGTGCTTCTGAGAAGAAAATATAGGAGCTCTGTGTGATGCCACTAACACACTAGAAGTCCTATGGGTGCTGCTGACACAATAGGTAGTATATGTGTGCTGCTGTCAAGAAAATATAGGAGCTCTGTGTGCTGCCACTAACACACTAGAAGTCCTATGGGTGCTGCTGACACAATAGTTAAAATATGTGTGCTGCTGTCAAGAAAATATAGGATCTCTGTGTGCTGCCACTAACACACTCGAAGTCCTATGGGTGCTGCTGAGAAGAAAATATAGGAGCTCTGTGTGATGCCACTAACACACTAGAAGTCCTATGGGTGCTGCTGAGAAGAAAATATAGGAGCTCTGTGTGATGCCACTAACACACTAGAAGTCCTATGGGTGCTTCTGAGAAGAAAATATAGGAGCTCTGTGTGATGCCACTAACACACTAGAAGTCCTATGGGTGCTGCTGACACAATAGGTAGTATATGTGTGCTGCTGTCAAGAAAATATAGGAGCTCTGTGTGCTGCCACTAACACACTAGAAGTCCTATGGGTGCTGCTGACACAATAGGTAAAATATGTGTGCTGCTGTCAAGAAAATATAGGAGCGGGGCGCATGCGCGGCGCGATCCTGGACGGAAGCAAGGGATAGGAGCTCCGTGAGATCCGGAGACACAAGCGGTTCCCCGGGGCCTTAATCGCACTGAAAGAGCACAAAATTACTCATCACCCCCGGAGGAACACCCAGCGCATGCCGGGCCCTAAAAACCGCCGTGCTAAACCGGCCCAAAGATCCCTAACTAACTACCTGCTCCGGGTGCGGGAGCAACACGTGATGTCCCAAGATGGCGCCCAGCCGGAGACGGCGCCCAGCCGGAGACGGCGCCAGCGTCGTCACAGGCCTCAACTTCTTCACCGGAGCTCTCCATGGGGGAAAGTGAGTATTCAAACCTGCTCACGAAAGCGGACTTAGAGGACAGTCTCTCCACGATGTATGATAGGCTGGCTAGGAAGTTCCAGTTGGAACTACACAAATCCACCAGCACATTATCCACGGAGATTGCGGCCTTAGGCACAAGAACCGACCTGCTGGAAACTAAGCATGAGGAATTGTGTTTAGCTCACTCGAACCTCAGGAAAGACCATGAGACCCTCACCGAGACCGTTCAAGTCCTACAAGCCCACCTCGAGGACCTTGACAACAGAAATAGGAGGAACAACCTGAGAGTGAGAGGAATCCCTGAAACGGTCACTGACCTGCCTCAAGCTATCCAGAAGCTTTTCCAATCTCTGCTACCCGAGACCCCGGCTGCGGCCTTTACTTGCGACAGGCTGACAGAGCTCTGCGCCCAAAACCCCCAGATGACAGACCCCCAAGGGACATTGTATTATGCCTCAAGGACTACCTCATAAAGGAGGACATACTGAGGGCCTCACGCAATACCCCAAACATTCAACTGGACGGTACCAGTGTGCAAATCTATCCGGACATATCGCCCACAACACTGGACAAGCGCAGGAGGATGAAAGAAGTCACCTCTGTTCTTCAAGCGGCCAGAATCAGGTATCGTTGGGGCTTCCCATTTAAACTGCAAGTCCCACATAATGGCACCACTTACACCGTCACCACTATCACAGAGGGCAAAGACCTCCTAGTAAAGTTGGGCCTCATGAATGCAGCAGACCACCCGAGGATGCCATCCACTCCCCGCTCACCTGCCATCTGGGCTACGCCACCCCCAAGGAGAGACCGACGTACGGTCCACTGACCTCTCCTGCTCCCAACATTTCAGCCGGACACTAAGAAGGCCCTCATGCCAATTGTTTACATACTTGTCTCACCTTGATCTCCCGTCTAGTCGCGCCCGTCTGGACTTCCCCCCCTCTGAGCAAGTAAGATGGAGTCCCTGGAGCCCCTGAAGGCCTCAAGTGAGTGTTCCTCCTGGATGGAGAGGACTTTCCGGCTCCCTCTCCTTGCTTGGAAGAATGGACCTACTGGTCCAAGTTTTTTTTCTCAGCTGAGGCAGAGGGAGAGGGGAGAGGGCGGCCTTTTTGCTTTTTTTGCCCTCTCCTGTCTCCTTCTCAGGCCTTATGCTTTTTTGGTCAGGGCGCTTGTTTTGCCCCTGACCCCCTTGGCTTTGACACTACTTCTACAGATGCCTGACTTAAGTTTCAGTCAGACGCATGGTTTACAGTCTAGGCATGGTTGCTGGTTATTTGTTTTTTTTCATTTTTTTTTTATTGCCTTTTTTTGCTCTCAAAATATAGTACTGCTATTGTCTCATTGCCTTCTCTCCTCTCACTGGTCGATGTCCCTGGGCACCCGCCTTGTCCCTGGCTTTTCCAGGGAATGGCGGGGGCCTACGGTCTCAGCCTTTGACACAGGTCTGCCTATATATAAGGTAAAATTTTATTTACTGTGCAAACGCTGGGTTCTGGCCCATCCTGCCGCAGGGGCTCATGGGGGTTCTGGACTCAAGGTGTGGTCCCTATCTGGTGCGCTACTTTCTATGATATCTTATGGGTATCACAATACTCTCACATAACCTTAAGGGGTTTAACTCCCCGATTAAAAGGCGGAAGGCCTTTAAAACGTATAAGAGAATGGGAGCAGATATTCTGCTTCTCCAAGAGACGCATTTCTCCACCCAAAACCACCCGCACTATTTTGATAAGGCCTACCAACAGGGGTACTTCACCACGTTTGAGTCCAGGACCCGCGGAGCAGCTATTTTTTTCAAGAACACTGTTAAATTTGCTTTGCAGCAGGTGTACAAAGATCCTGACAGCCGCTATGTGATTGTTAAGGGTACGGTCCTAGGGAAAACTATCACTGTCGCTTCAGTTTATGCCCCAAATGACTCCCAAGCGGCTTTTTTTAAACGTTTCTTTCAGACCCTGGAAGGTTTCCACTCCTCACATATGATTATTGGGGGGGATTTTAATTTGATTGCACACCCGACCCTAGATAGGAGCAAGACAGGTCATGCCTCCAATGCCTTCCCCAGGTCCTTACAACACCTCCTTAAATCCAACCAGCTGATTGACACTTGGAGGGCACATAATGTGGGGGCCAGAGAATACACCTTTTACTCTAACCCTCATGACAGTTATTCTAGGCTAGACTACATTTTCTCTACAACCGTCATGACAGCCAACTCTACCTCTGCAGGGATTCACTCATGCCCGTGGTCAGACCACCAGATAGTTTCATGCTCATTTGACAACATAGGCCTCCCTAGGGCTCTGGGAGCTTGGAGATTGAATGACTCCATGCTCACAGACCCATCAGCATTATTGCAGATCAGAGCCTACCTCTCGGAGTATTTTGCCCACAATGAGGTCGGGGAGATTTCCCCGGGAGCATTGTGGGGGGCACATAAGGCGGTTCTGAGGGGTAGGCTGATGCACTTGGCCTCGGACCGTAAAAAACAAAGACAGCAAATCATACAGACCCTTACGGAAGAACTAGACAGGCTGTATCGCAGACATGGTCTCACCCAGGAGCCTGAGTTGCTGGCTCAGATTGATCAGAAGAGGAGGGCACTGGATGCTGTCCTCACCGACCAAACTGAAAAGTCCCTAAGATGGTCTAAAGCCAAATTTCTCCTATATAGTAATTCTTCTTCGACCATGTTCGCGAGAAAGCTGAAACAATCCATCCAACCCACGCATGCCTATAGACTCAGATGTGACAATGGGAACCTTACCACCCATCCCAAAGAGGTCCTGCAACTATTTAAATCCTTCTACCAATCTTTAATGGAGGCCCCCCAACCCTCGGCTCCCCAACAACCGTCGACATGGCTCGACTCAATTCCACTACCCCAACTGACTGCTGATCAGTTGGAATCCCTAAATGCCCCTTGCACAGTGGAGGAAGTGACAGCTGTCATGACTTCACTGAAAACAGCAAAAACCCCAGGCCCAGATGGCTTCTCTGCCTTATATTATAAGAAATTTGCGGACATATTAGCCCCCAGACTGACTAAACTATATAACAAAGTGTTATCAGGAGAGGCCTTCCCGAGCGAAATGTTAATGGCCAACATGTCTTTAATCCCCACACCTGGGAAAGACCACACTCTTCCCCAAAACTTTAGACCCATATCGGTCATCAACAACGACCTGAAAATATTTAGCCGCATTCTAGCAGACAGACTGGCTTCTACAATCACGTCCTTAATCTCCCCAGACCAGACCGGATTCATCCCGACGAGACAGATCACTGACAATATCCGCCTAGCGACTAACATAATCCAAGACGCCAACCTCAAATCCCGTAAAATCCTCATGCTTAGCTTAGATATCAACAAAGTTTTCAATAGCGTCCTTTGGCCTTACCTTGACAGAATCCTTCACAGATTTGGAATTTTAGGTCGGTTTGTGAATGGATTTCATGCCCTGTACCAGAATCCTCATACCTGCATTAAGCTCCCAGGTTGTACTTCAGAATATTTTACTTTGGGGAGGGGCACTAGACAGGGCTGTCCCTTATCCCCCTTGTTATTCGCCTTAGCAATTGAACCCTTGTCTAGATCTATAGCAGCCAATCCCAACATTAGAGGATATGACAGTAACGGTTCCACTTATAAACTTAGTTTATATGCAGACGATGTCTTACTATTTCTGACTGATCCCCTGACCTCCCTCCCGAACCTCATGGCCACTCTTGCTGACTTTCAGGCTGAATCGGGCTTAAGTGTAAACCCCTCTAAATGTGTCGCTATGCCTATCAATTTGCCAAATACGCTGATTGAGTCCCTGCAGAGGAGCTTTAGATTCTCCTGGACCTTATCCTCCTTGCAATACCTAGGGATAAAACTGGCCCCTTCCCTTAAACAGATTTATGCCCTAAACTACCCGCAGATTTTCACATCAATCAAAAATCTTTTGACTAATGGGCCCCATACCACATTTCCTTTCTTGGCCGCATTCAGGCGGTCAAGATGTCTATCCTCCCCAAGCTGTTATTTTTTTTTAGAGCCCTCCCTCTGTATGTGTCCTGTTCCTCCATCAGGACCATTCAGGCGGAACTGTTTAAGTTCATTTGGAAAAATAAGAGACCCCGGCTTAATAAACTTCTGATGTTCAGACATAAAAATAATGGGGGGTTAAGCTGCCCGGATCTTTGGAAATATTTTCTGGCAGCCAGACTAGTACAGTTGGCCCAGTGGCATTTCTCCACACCTAGAACGCCCTGGATACGCTTTGAAAGAGACTCCGTTAGGCCCTATTATCTCCCAGGGATCCTGTGGTCTAGCTCGATCCGCCAGAAAGACATTGCAGCACTTAATGGGGTGGTGGGGCAGTCCCTCTATCTCTGGACCCTATATAAGGACAGGTTCGGCCTGTCCTCTAAACCTGCCCCCCTGCATTCATTCTTGGGCGATCCAGACTTTCCAGGAGCATTTGGAACTAGCCTGGAGTTTTTACACTGGTCCTCTCGGGACCTAGTAACCCTACGATCCTTGACCAAGGGGACAGTCTTCCGATCCTTTGAGGATTTAAGTCAGACCCGGGGGATTCCCCGCTCTGAATTTTATAAATATTTGCAGATTCGCCACTTTTTCCAATCAGCTAGTACACTCTGGAGAGCAGACCCCAAAACTAGTTTTGAGTCCCTGTGTCTCGAGGGGTCCAGAGATAGAGGGGTGATTTCTGCGCTTTACAGTCATCTGAATGGCTACAGCTCAGAACCTAAGTCCAAGGCTATGCTAGCATGGGAAACGGATCTAGAGGAGTCGGTCCCCATGGAGGACTGGGGTGATATGATAACTAATATGCATAAGTGTACCCGCTCGGTGGCAATTAAAGAAACAGTGGTTAAGTTACACACAAGATGGTACCTCACTCCGACCAAAATTCATAGGATGTTCCCCCTGGTCTCAGACACCTGCTTCAGGGGTTGTGGGGAGAGAGGTTCTCTTCTCCACACCTTCTGGAGCTGCAGGGCCTTGGGCCCGCTGTGGCGGCATGTATTAGATAAGGTGCGACAGATCACGGGGAACACTATCACTCTAACAGCAAAAATATGCCTCCTTTTTGCTGATATCCCAGGGACCACTCCAAATGAACAAAAACTCCTTCATACTTTATGTAGTGCAGTGCTATGGGCGATAGCCTTAAACTGGCGCAAACTGTCAGTCCCCTGGGCACAGGTCCTCCACCGCATGGAGTCCATTAAATTAATGGAACGAATCCACCATACGCTTATGGACTCCATGATGATTTTCGAAAGGAAATGGGACTCCTGGCCAGCGTCCATATAGTCTGGCACTTTCCCCCAAAATTGCGGCCCACTCTCTCTTTTACCCTGCAAATAGACTTTGATATACCTTTAAGATCTGAACAAATTGTATTATGCTTTTGAGTGATATAGAATCGCAGTACACCTCATACTTTTTGTTTTTGCTTTTAGTTTTCGTTCCTTATGTTCTATTTTAGACTTTGTTATGTTTTCTTTTATATTTGTAATGGAATTTGGATCTTCGGGCTGATTGCACCGTTTATATTACCTACCACTGCAATAAGTTCACACCCATTCTTGTCGCCAATGATCCACAGACTCTTTGTGCCTCGTTTGCACTTTATTGTATGCCTAGTTGAATGATGAGTCTGCGACTCCCTAGACATGTGGTTCACAAATCGGTGATATTCTATTTTGTTCTGTTGTTGATTGCACTGTTCTTATTGTATACCTTTGTACGATCCTTTAATAAAAGTTGGTAAACAAAAAAAGAAAATATAGGAGCTCTGTGTGCTGCCACTAACACACTAGAAGTCCTTTGGGTGCTGCTGAGAAGAAAATATAGGAGCTCTGTTTGCTGCCACTAACACACTAGAAGTCCTATGGGTGCTGCTGAGAAGAAAATATAGGAGCTCTGTGTGATGCCACTAACACACTAGAAGTCCTATGGGTGCTTCTGAGAAGAAAATATAGGAGCTCTGTGTGATGCCACTAACACACTAGAAGTCCTATGGGTGCTGCTGACACAATAGGTAGTATATGTGTGCTGCTGTCAAGAAAATATAGGAGCTCTGTGTGCTGCCACTAACACACTAGAAGTCCTATGGGTGCTGCTGACACAATAGGTAAAATATGTGTGCTGCTGTCAAGAAAATATAGGAGCTCTGTGTGCTGCCACTAACACACTAGAAGTCCTATGGGTGGGGCGTGGCTAAGATGGCGGACTGAGAGGACGCATAACCCAGAGCTCTGCTGAGCATATGCTATTGATCCTGTCTCCAGTTGGATATAAAGCCCACAAACTACCCTAAAAACATCCGGATGTCATACCGGACCCGGAGGAGCGGAAAGAGGCTTCGGTTCCCGCAAGGAGCGGCGGATATACCGACACCAGCGGCCCGACACGTGGCGAACTCCCCCAGGCCTGTGGGGAACATGGCGTCACAAACGGAGGCCGAGGAGGTGATGAAGGAAAACCAGGTGGGGTTCCAAGACGTGATGGCGGCGATAGCCCTGTGCCAGGCTACCCTCACCAACAAGATCGAGGCAGTCCAATTGGACGTGGGCCTCATTAGGCAAGATCTGGACAAACTGCGCTCCAGGGTCACGGAAGCGGAACAACGAGTGGCTCACGCAGAGGATGCTGTGGCGGATCACACGGCCTCCATCCGTACCCTGCAGACCCGGGTTCGGGCCCTGGAATACAAAGTGGATGACGCCGAGAACCGGAACCGGAGGAATAACCTCAGAATCGTCGGCCTCCCGGAGGGAGTGGAGGGGAAGAATCCGACGGTATTCGTAGAGGAACTGCTGAGAGCGGTAATACCTTCCGCGCAATTTTCCCCGTACTACACGGTGGAGCGGGCCCATCGGATCCCTCCGGTTCCGGGTCCACCTGGCTCCAACCCTCGCACGCTAATCTTCCGGATGCTCAACTTTAGGGACCGGGATGAAACTCTCCGGGCTGCACGTAAGGCGGGCGAGGTGCGGTACCAGAACACTAAGATAATGTTTTTTCCGGATTACTCTATTGAGACACAAAAGTTACGCCGGTCCTTTGACCAAGTCAAGATAGGACTTCGTGCCCGCAACATAAAATATAGTGTCCTTTTTCTCGCCAAGCTGAGGATTCAAATGGGAGATACAGTTAAATTCTTCACTGCACCGCGTGATGCGGCGGCATGGCTGGACTCGTTACCCCCTGCTCACTAACTGGTACCTGCGACCGACTCAGATGGCCCTACACCCTGCTCCAAGGCTTCCTGGCTCTGAGATGACTACCTGCCTAGCTGACTTATTTCAACGGACCTGCTTATGCTTCTCACCTGTGGTCGAGTACTTGCGATGGCGATACCCTACGTAGAAGGCGGTGAGTGGAACCTGCTGCGGCTGCCCTGAACCCGACCTGAGGGCATTAGGCCTGCCTTTCTCGGAATATGCTGACGGGGGTGCTGCGGTTACCGGGGGAAACTATGCTGCCCATGCGATCTTGTGGGAGCCGGGACGATGATGCTGCTGGATCTGCCTGAGACGGTACGTACGGCATGGCTGCCCTTTGCTGACACACATGGCGACATATGAACGGTATGTGGTTCATTGACTAATGACAGGCTGCATGCCTACACTATGCATGGTGACCGGCAACGGGCGGCTCGAAGTGGGACAGATGTGCGGCAAGCATCGACATTGACGGACAACTGTTTGAAAGTGGAGGGGGCTAACCCCCTCTTCATGTGGGAGCTCAAGTTCCGGACCAGGCCCGGTCCCACCTCTCATCGGCATGCATGATGGCGGGTGGTTTATAAAATTGCAACGGCAGGAAATACCCTACAGATATGTGAACTAATGGAGCTGGAGTACTGGGGGTAGGTGCCGCCTGCAGCGGGATGTGGTGTGCTTTTCAGTTGATGGCCCTTGTACGGAGCCGAACGGGCTATAACAAAGTTCATCTGTTTTTGACATACTTTTCTTCCCTTTTGGGGTGGGGGGAGTCTGTTTTTCTCCTGCCCCCTGTACACATCCTCACTATTTTATATGATTATATGACTTTCTTTTTTTTCTTTTTCTGTTTTGTAACGAAGTACTGTGCCCCCAGCACCACTGGGAGACCAACAATGTGAATTCTTAATGCCAGCATCTCTGCTGGTTTGCTTATAGTTCCTCTCGCCAAGTGTGAGCGCCCTCTGTGACTTGATGTTTTTGTTGGGGGTTTGGGGATATAATCACCCTCAGGTATTTCTGGGGGTGGGGGTGGGGGGGGATTTGTATCTGCCGTTGCAGAGGTTTGGGGAAAGTTTATTCTCAGTTACTAGTTTGGAGTTGCCTACAAAGGAAAGGTATGATGTACCTGTGTTTAAATACAGTCTCATGACTTTACTGATGCAAAATGTATACCTGCAATCTGTTTATGTCTCTATGTCTAGGTTGGGACCTCTTGGGGGAGGGGACCTGGGGATCCTGCTCGCTTATTTCAACCCGCTCGTACATGGCTAATCTATCTATAATCTCGTGGAATGTTAGAGGCATGAATTCGGCCATAAAAAGATCGCTGGTGTTCAAATACATACAAAATTATAATCCCCACATCTGTATCCTTCAAGAAACTCACTTGGTGGGTGCACGAATATTGGGGCTCCGGAAGGCCTGGGTTGGAATACACCAACACTCCACGTATTCTACGTATGCGAGGGGTGTGAGCATCCTGATCCGCAGGTCCCTTCCGATCCAGTTGCTGGATGTGCAAATTGACCCAGGGGGAAGATACGTGATACTGCATGTTTCCATTTATGACAAACGTATAGTGCTAGTGGGCTTATATCTCCCCCCTCCAGCCAAGGTGCAACTATTATATGACATTATGCAAATTGTGCTGAAATATGACACGAGAGAGGTTTTCTTCTTTGGCGACTTTAACATGGTACCACAGGGGGAGGACAGATTGTGCACGCAATCCCGCATCTCACCTGATCTGAGGGACTGGGCAGATATGTATGGCCTTACCGACATTTGGAGGCAGTTCCACCCATTTGACAGGGAATATACATGTCACTCGTCCTCCTATAGGGCGCTCTCGCGCATTGATCTGGCATACGGGTCCTCAGGGACGCTGAGTTGGGTCAGGGATGCGAAACACTTGCCGAGGGGCATATCGGATCATGCCCCACTACAAGTTACCTTATCATTGTCTAACCCTCTGGGCCTGAAACTGTGGCGTCTGTCCAGGTTTTGGGCAACGGATGAACGGTTACAGGAGGATATGCTGGAGGCTATTTGTGACTTTTGGCTACGGAATGGGTCCACATCAGGAGCGGCTGTTCTATGGGACACCTTTAAGGCCTGGGTAAGGGGCGAATACATCTCCCGTGTGGCTTCCCTGCAGAGAGAGGCTTCCCGGTCGCTTGAGTCACTGGAAAAGGCTGCGGCGGCTAAGGAAACTGCCTATATTCAGTCTCCCACGGCTATTAATCATAGGGTGTGGCAGGGGGCTCTCCGAGACCTCTCACTACATAATGTGGAGCAGACTAAAAAATCCATGCTTTACTCTAAACAGTGGATCTTTGAACATGGTAATAAGAATGGTAGGCTGCTGGCTTGGTTGGCTGGGGATCACTCGGCTTCTACTCATATAGCTAACATTGCAGATTCTAGTGGGAATATTGTGTCTTCTCCGGAAGACGTTAACACCAGGTTTCTGGAATTTTTCCAAGCGGTATATGCTTCCAGAGCTGACTTCTCCTTATCGGAACTGGAGACATATCTTGCTGCCGTCCCCTTCCCGGTTCTGTCCCAAGAAAGCCAGAAGGTGTTAGAAGAAACCATTACTCTCGAAGAGGTACAGATGGCTATTGGTGGCCTTCAGAGTGGTAAGACCCCTGGGGTTGATGGATTGCCCAAGGAATTTTACTCTCAACATGTGGAACTACTAGCGCCTAGGTTGACAGCTCTCTTCGCGGACTTGACCGAGACAGAGGCTCTGCCTGAGTCCATGGAAGAAGCAGTGATTGTCTTGATCCCCAAGCCCGGCAAGGACCCCCGAGAATGCGGGTCCTACAGGCCTATTTCACTGCTCAATGTGGATGCAAAAATATTGGCCAAAATACTGGCCACTCGTTTGGCCACTGTGATATCTACGCTGATCCACACTGACCAGACTGGCTTTATGCCGGGTAAGGGAACGGACATTAATATTAGAAGACTTTTCTTAAACTTGTCCCTCACACATGATAACACAGGCACTCGAGTCATTGCCTCTCTCGATGCCGAGAAGGCATTTGACTCGGTGGAGTGGGTGTATTTGTGGGAGGTTCTGAGACGTTTTGGATTTGGGCCCAAATTTATACACGCAATACAACTACTGTATAGGTCACCGAAGGCTAGGGTTCGTACAAACAATATGGTTTCCAGTGCATTCACACTACATAGAGGAACCCGCCAGGGGTGCCCTCTATCCCCTAGTCTTTTTGCCCTGGCTTTAGAACCGTTAGCCATTCTGGTCAGGGAATCACAGCAGGTTCGGGGACTGAAGCTGGGTAGCCTAGAAGAAAAAATTTCGCTCTATGCGGACGATACTTTGCTTTATCTAAATGATGCTGGTCCATCCCTGTCCGCCGCATTGGACCTATTTGACAAATTTGGCAGAATGTCTGGAGTCCGCATTAACTGGACCAAGTCGGTGCTGTTTCCAGTGGATGACCGGGCCCGGGCCACTCCGGATCCGGTACCACTGGTGTGGGTAACAGAATTTAAATACCTCGGGATTAGGGTGGCCAGAGAGGTTGCCCAGTATTTTTCTCTGAATCTGGCTCCTCAGCTCCGACTGATTAAGGATAAGTGTCAGTTGTGGTCCGGGCTTCCGTTGAACCTATTGGGTCGCATTGGTATCCTTAAGATGATCCTGCTGCCCAAACTGAACTATTTCTTCAGGAATAGCCCGGTTTGGATCCCAGTGACCTTCTTTAAGGAAATAGATAAATGCGTTTTAGCATTCCTATGGCACGGTTCTGTCCCTCGGTTAGCTAAATCCACGCTGCAACTGCCAATTGAATTTGGGGGTTTGGCCCTACCAAACTTCCAAACATATTATTGGGCGGCGATGCTGGTCACGGTGCGCTGGTGGTTGGTGGCGCAACGCACAAATGCAGCGGTTTGTACTGAGGCAAATAGGGTGGGATCCACGCACGCATTGCAAACATTGGCGTTTAAAGGATCGAGAGCATGCAGGGACCTGCCTGTCCCGACTAAGGCCACAGTAAAGGTGTGGACCATGGCCAGAAAAAGATTCTCTCAGCCGGACCGCTGGTCCCCGGACCAGCCTCTCTGGGAAAATCCGAACTTCCCCCATCTGAGCACAATCCCTGATCCACAAATATGGACCAGGTTTGGAGTTGGGACTCTGGGGGACATTATGCCCTCAGGGACCCTACTGTCATTTCCCCAGCTGACTAGGAAGTATGCTTTACCAGGTTGGATGTACTTTCGGTACGTCCAGCTTCGACACGCTGTGAGGGCTCAATTCTGCCCCACCCCTCTGATACAGCGGGACCCGGTGGAGGACCTCTTGGCCTCCGATACTCTCAGGAAGCCTCTCTCTGCACTATATGCTACACTCTTGCCCAGGGATCTCCCCAAGCTGGATAGGTTATGGGATAAATGGAAAATGGATATACCAAACTTGGAGAGGGAGGATTGGGAGGACTGCCTGGAACAGGGACCTAAGTTGGTCATATCAGCTGCTGACAAACTGGTGCAGACGAAGTTCCTCCATAGAGTGTACTTCACTCCGGAACGGTTATCCAAGATATACCCGGACGGGGACTCTGTTTGTCCCAGATGTAGGACTCAGTCGGGCTCGTTTATCCATATGTTCTGGGAATGCCCTCAAATAGCAAGATACTGGGCAAGCGTTTTTGAACAACTAAATGGTCGTTTAGACCTGTCTGTCCCGGTGACTCCTGAGGTGGCCCTGTTGGGGGTACACGACGACGACCAGAGGTCACACCACTGTATGCTGCTGGTTTCTTACCTCCTTTTCTATGCTAAAAAGGAAATACTGTGCCATTGGAAGTCGACGTCTCCCCCAACGGTTGCTAACTGGGAGGCCAAAATTAATGCTGCCCTTCCCTTATACAAACTGACTTACATTAGCCGGGGATGTCCCTGGAAGTTTGACAAGGTGTGGCTGCCGTGGACTGGGGAGCATTAGGTAAAGCCTGACGTTGGATCCTTCATCTGCTCGCACCTCCCCCCCCCCCCCCCCCCCCCCCTGTGTAACCACCCCTCCCCTTCTTCCCCCCCCCTCCCCTCCCTTCTCCCCCCCCCTTCCCCTCTTTCCCCGCTCCCACACTCTCTTATGTTAGCGAGTTAAATTTCTCCCTTCGCATCCTGCTCCTTACCCCCAATGGGGGAAGGAGGGTCATCCTATGATTCTGAGATGATTGGGTAATCACACCCAGATTGCTGTAATTCATATAGCCTTTTTAGGATGAATAACTGAAGTCCTGTACTTGATCTAGACTAACTACTATGTATTATATGTACTGACTGCATCTATTGTATCAACTTGTCTACTATCCTTGTACTGTACACTTTCCTTCAATAAAGCACTCCTGTTTTGTTAAAAAAAAAGAAGTCCTATGGGTGCTGCTGAGAAGAAAATATAGGAGCTCTGTGTGATGCCACTAACACACTAGAAGTCCTATGGGTGCTGCTGAGAAGAAAATATAGGAGCTCTGTGTGATGCCACTAACACACTAGAAGTCCTATGGGTGCTTCTGAGAAGAAAATATAGGAGCTCTGTGTGATGCCACTAACACACTAGAAGTCCTATGGGTGCTGCTGACACAATAGGTAGTATATGTGTGCTGCTGTCACGAAAATATAGGAGCTCTGTGTGCTGCCACTAACACACTAGAAGTCCTATGGGTGCTGCTGACACAATAGGTAAAATATGTGTGCTGCTGTCAAGAAAATATAGGAACTGTGTGTGCTGCCACTAACACACTAGAAGTCCTATGGGTGCTGCTGAGAAGAAAATATAGGAGCTCTGTTTGCTGCCACTAACACACTAGAAGTCCTATGGGTGCTGCTGAGAAGAAAATATAGGAGCTCTGTGTGATGCCACTAACACACTAGAAGTCCTATGGGTGCTTCTGAGAAGAAAATATAGGAGCTCTGTGTGCTGCCACTAACACACTAGAAGTCCTATGGGTGCTGCTGAGAAGAAAATATAGGAGCTCTGTGTGATGCCACTAACACACTAGAAGTCCTATGGGTGCTTCTGAGAAGAAAATATAGGAGCTCTGTGTGATGCCACTAACACACTAGAAGTCCTATGGGTGCTGCTGAGAAGAAAATATAGGAGCTCTGTGTGATGCCACTAACATACTAGAAGTCCTATGGGTGCTGCTGAGAAGAAAATATAGGAGCTCTGTGTGATGCCACTAACACACTAGAAGTCCTATGGGTGCTGCTGAGAAGAAATTATAGGAGCTCTGTGTGATGCAACTAACACACTAGAAGTCCTATGGGTGCTTCTGAGAAGAAAATATAGGAGCTCTGTTTGCTGCCACTAACACACTAGAAGTCCTATGGGTGCTGCTGAGAAGAAAATATAGGAGCTCTGTGTGATGCCACTAACACACTAGAAGTCCTATGGGTGCTTCTGAGAAGAAAATATAGGAGCTCTGTGTGATGCCACTAACACACTAGAAGTCCTATGGGTGCTGCTGAGAAGAAAATATAGGAGCTCTGTTTGCTGCCACTAACACACTAGAAGTCCTATGGGTGCTGCTGAGAAGAAAATATAGGAGCTCTGTGTGATGCCACTAACAAACTAGAAATCCTATGGGTGCTTCTGAGAAGAAAATATAGGAGCTCTGTGTGATGCCACTAACACACTAGAAGTCCTATGGGTGCTGCTGAGAAGAAAATATAGGAGCTGTGTGTGATGCCACTAACACAATAGAAGTCCTATGGGTGCTGCTGAGAAGAAAATATAGGAGCTCTGTGTTACATAGCTACATAGTTAGTTAGGTTGAAAAAAGACACAAGTCCATCCAGTTCAACCACAAATAAAAAAAAAAAAATATATATATATATATATATATATATATATATATATATATCATACAATCCCATGTACCCCATTCTATACCCACAGTTGATCCAGAGGAAGGCAAAAAAAAACCCAGCAGAGCATTCTCCAATTTGCTAAAGCAGGGGAAAAAAATTCCTTCCTGATCCCCCGAGAGACAATCGGATTTTCCCTCGATCAACTTTACCTATAAATGTCAGTACCCAGTTATATTATGTACATTCAGGAAAGTATCCAGGCCTTTCTTAAAGCAATCTACTGAGCTGGCTAGAACCACCTCTGCAGGGAGTCTATTCCATATTTTCACAGCTCTTACTGTGAAGAAACCTTTCCGTATTTGGAGATGAAATCTCTTCTCCTCTAGACGTAAAGAGTGCCCCCTTGTCCTCTTTGTTGACCGTAAAGTGAATAACTCAACACCAAGTTCACTATATGGACCCCTTATATATTTATACATGTTGATCATATCCCCCCTTAACCACTTCAGCCCCGGACCATTTGGCAGCCAAAGGACCAGAGGTCTTTTTTCAATTTCGCACTGCACTACTTTAACTGGTAATTGCGCGGTCATGCAATTTTGTAACCAAACGCAATTTGCGTCCTTTTCTTCCCACAAATAGAGCTTTCTTTTGATGGTATTTGATTGCCTCTGTGATTTTTATTTTTTGCGATATAAACGGAAAAAAGAGCGAAAATTTTGAAAAAAAAAGAGATTTTCTACTTTTTGTTATAAAAAAAATCTAATAAACTCAATTTTAGTCAAACATTTGGGCCAAAATGTATTCAGCCACATGTCTTTAGTAAAAAAAATGCCAATAAGCGTATATTTATTGGTTTGCGCAAAAGTTATAGCGTCTACAAACTAGAGTACATTTTCTGGAATTTACACCGCTTTTAATTTATGACTGCCTATTTCATTTCTTGAGGTGCTAAAATGGCAGAGAAGTACAAAACCCCCCCAAATGACCCCATTTTGGAAAGTAGACACCCCAAGCTATTTGCTGAGAGGCATGTTGAGCCCATTGAATATTGTTTTTTTTAGTCCCAAGTGATTGAATAAAGACAAAAATAAAAAAATTTTTTTTTTTTTTTTTCAAAAAGTTGTCACTAAATGATATATTGCTCACACATGCCATAGTTATATGTGGAATTGCACCCCAAAATACATTTTGCTGCTTCTCCTGAGTATGGGGATACCACATGTGTGGGACTTTTTGGGAGCCTAGCCGCGTACGGGGCCCCGAAACCCAAGCACCGCCTTCAGGATTTCTAAGGGTGCAAATTTTTGATTTCACTCCTCACTACCTATCACCGTTTCGAAGGCCATAAAATGCCAAAATAGCACAAAACCCCCCCAAATGACCCCATTTTGGAAAGTAGACACCCCAAGCTATTTGTTGAGAGGCATGGTGAGTATTTTACAGCTCTCATTTGTTTTTGAAAATGAAGAAAGTAAAGAAAAAAAATTTTTTTTTTTTTCTTTTTTTCAATTTTCAAAACTTTGTGACAAAAAGCAAGATCTGCAAAATACTCACCATACCTCTCAGCAAATAGCTTGGGGTGTCTACTTTCCAAAATGGGGTCATTTTGGGGGGTTTTATGCCATCTGGGCATTCCATGGCCTCCGAAACTGTGATTGGCAGTGAGAAGTGAAATAAAAAAATTACACCCTTAGAAAGCCTGAAGGCGGTGATTGGTTTTTGGGGTTCCGTACGCAGCTAGGCTCCCAAAAAGTCCCACACATGTGGTATCCCCGTACTCAGGAGAAGCAACAGAATGTATTTTGGGGTGTATTTCCACATATGCCCATGACATGTTTGAGCAATATATCATTTAGTGACAACTTTTTGTAAAAAAAATATATATATTTTTTTTTTTTCATTATTCAAACTCTTGGGACAAAAAAAAAAAAAATATTTAATGGGCTCAACATTGCTCTCATCAAATAGCTTGGGGTGTCTACTTTCCAAAATGGGGTCATTTGGGGGGGGTTTGAACTGTCCTGGCATTTTATGCACAACATTTAGAAGCCTATGTCACACGTCACCCACTCTTCTAACCACTTGTAGACAAAGCCCTTTCTGACACTTTTTGTTTACATGAAAACATATTTTTTTTTTGCAAGAAAATTACGTTGAACCCCCAAACACTATATATAATGTTAAAGCAAAGGCCCTACAGATTAAAATGGTGGGTGTTGCATTTTTTTTTTCCACACAGTATTTGCGCAGCGATTTTTCAAACGCATTTTTTGTGGAAAAAAATACACTTTTTTTTTATTTTAATGCACTAAAACACACTATATTGCTCAAATTTTTGATGAAATAAAAAATATGATCTTAGGCCGAGTACATGGATACCAAACACGACATGCTTTAAAATTGCGCACAAACACGCAGTGGCGACAAACTACATACATTTTTAAAAGCCTTTAAAAGCCTTTACATGATACCACATTAGATTCACGGAGGAGGTCTACTGCTAAAATTACTGCCCTCGATCTGACCTTCACGGTGATACCTCACATGCATGGTGCAATTGCTGTTTACATATGGCGCCAGACCAACGCTTGTGTACGCCTTTGCGCAAGAGAAGGGGGGGCAGGGGTGCTTTTTTTTTTTTTTTTTTGTTTTTTTTTTATTTATTTAGCTTTTTTATTTTATTTTTAAACTGTTCCTTCCATTTTTTTTCTTTGTTATGATTTTTATTGTTATCTCAGGGAATGTAAATATCCCCTATGATAGCAATAGGCAGTGACAGGTACTCTTTTTTTGAAAAAATTGGGGTCTATTAGACCCTAGATCTTTCCTCTGCCCTCAAAGCATCTGACCACACCAAGATTGGTGTGATAAAATGCTTTCCCAATTTCCCAATGGCGCGGTTTATATCCGGGAGGGGGGACATTCCCTCCCACTGCTTGTAAAAGCAGTCTAGAGGCTAATTACCCGCTAGAATTGCTTTTACATGAAAGCCGATCACTGGCTGAAAAGAATGATACCAAGATGATACCTAAACCTGCAGGCATCATTCTGGTATAACCATTTAAAGTCCAGCAACATACTGGACATAT
The DNA here is from genome assembly GCA_028564925.1 of Lithobates sylvaticus. Taxonomy (NCBI): domain Eukaryota; kingdom Metazoa; phylum Chordata; class Amphibia; order Anura; family Ranidae; genus Lithobates; species Lithobates sylvaticus. The sequence continues at coordinate 158,966,143 of CM053033.1, forward strand.
ATTGTAATCTTTTTTTTTTCATGCAGCCTCTTGGCTGAACGAAAAAAAGAGATTGATTGGTGGGTATGCCCACCATTAGAATACCTCCCTTCATCCACCCACTTCTAATGATGGGCATACATGCACCATTTATATATGCCGATGCATGGGGGCATCCTCCCGCAAAAGTTATGCCGTGTACACACGGTCGGAATTTCGACCGTATGTACGTGGCATTAGGAGCCAATCGCTCCTCCCCCCCCCTGCTGCCCCCATGCTTCGGCACATATGCTCTTTTTTTTAACTGTGGTGGTGAAATCACCTCCTACAGCGTTGGAGTCGCGGCTTTATGTATCGTGGGAGCAAACGCTGTTGCTGTCAAGATAAATAAATCCGCGTTGCAACTGAATGGCGCACCTGAAAACAAAAAAATGCTTAACACTAAAACACAGTAAACAAAATTACATACCTGAAAAGCAAGCATGATAAAACATGATAAAACATAATAAAACATTGCAGAATAGAATGGAGTAAAAAAAGAGCAACAATAGAGAGAGAATAGAGTGAGAGAGAGAACAATAAAACGACAACTATTTTTTATTTTTTTATTTTTTTGAGATTCACAGGTAAAAAAGCTCCTGACTGAAGCGACTGAATCAAAACGCTACCACAAAAAAAATGTTAGCGATCGCAGGGATCAGGCCTGACTCTGCGAACGCTGCAGTTATGTGTGCTTAGTGTTTTGTAAGTGACAGTGATCGATCGATACTGCACTTGGGTGGGCTGGGCTGGGCGGAGGGGGAAAACGCAGGTGCTAGCAGGTATCTGGGCTGATCCCGCTAACAATGCGTTTTTTTTTGGAACCCTAAACTGCTGGGACGCTAGTATAGATCTGATCAGATCAGATATTGATCTGTTCAGATACTGTGCCACTAAGGGAGGTGTATGCTTTGTGCGTGGGTGTTTGCGGTACTGGCACTAACCTGGGGCGACGCAGACCTTATTTGACCCTAAAACCTAATTGATATCACCCGCCGGGCGATCAGGGGGTTAAACCGTTATTGGGTAATAAATGGCGGGTGCCCTGACAGTATAAAAAACAAGCTAACTAACCAGCGTCACCCGTAACAGTAATACAAAAAAAAACTGGTTACCTAGCGACACTAATGCAGCGATCAGAAAAACGATCGCTTAGTGACACTGGCAAAAGGGGGTGAAAGGGTTAACTAGGGGCAATCAGGGGGTTAAAACCTTTATTAGGTAATATATGGGGGTACCTGACGCTATATAAAAACCTGACGGGGAACCTAAATAACGAAATAACTAACTGGCTAACCAGCGTCACCAGTGACAGTTATACAGTGATCACTGGTGAAAGGGTTAACTCTAGGGGCAATCAGGGGGTTAAAACCTTTATTTAGGTTGTAATATGGGGGTACCTGACCTATAAACCTATTTATGAACCTATATAAACATGGCGGTTACCTAAAAAAAAAAAATGGTTACCTAGCGACACTAATGCAGCGATCAGAAAAACGATCGCTTAGTGACACTGGCAAAAGGGGGTGAAAGGGTTAACTAGGGGCAATCAGGGGGTTAAAACCTTTATTAGGTAATATATGGGGGTACCTGACGCTATATAAAAACCTGACGGGGAACCTAAATAACGAAATAACTAACTGGCTAACCAGCGTCACCAGTGACAGTTATACAGTGATCACTGGTGAAAGGGTTAACTCTAGGGGCAATCAAGGGGTTAAAACCTTTATTTAGGTTGTAATATGGGGGTACCTGACCTATAAACCTATTTATGAACCTATATAAACATGGCGGTTACCTAAAAAAAAAAAATGGTTACCTAGCGACAGCAGTGACACTAATACAGCGATCAGAAAAACGATCGCTTAGTGACACTGGCAAAAGGGGGTGAAAGGGTTACCTGGGGGGCAATCAAGGGGTTAAACCTTTATTAGGGGGGGGTAGGGGGCTACCTTGGACCTAAAACTAACTGCACTGACAGTTATTACAGTCACACTGACACTAAATGCAGTGATCAGTAAAAAAATGATCACTGCAATTAGTGACACTGTGACTGGGGGGGGAGGGGGTGATCTGGAGGGTGATCTGGGGGTGACAGGGGGGTGTTTTGTGTGCCTATGTGTACTGGTGTCAGTGTACTGTTGGTGCACTAACCTGTGTGTGTTGACAGCTCGGCGTTCCGGTCACATAGACCGGCGCACCGAGCGTGACATCACTTCCTCTGCCTGTGTTTTGATTGACACAGACAGAGGAAGCATCTGATTGGCCAGGAGCGATCGCGAGGGGGTGGCCAGAAACCACTGGCCGTCCCCTCATCCCGGATCGCTCCTGAAGCGATCCCGACCGTCCCCGCCGGCCGGGGGGGTCCGATCGGACCCCCCACGCGCCTGAAGAATGGCACGTACAGGTACGTGGTTCTGCCTGTACGTGCCATTCTGCCGACGTATATGTACATGGGGCGGTCGGGAAGTGGTTAATCTCCTCTTATCAAGGGTGAATAAATTCAGTTCCTCTAATCTTTCCTCATAGCTGAGCTCCTCCATGCCTCTTATCAGTTTGGTTGCCCTTCTCTGCACTTTCTCCAGTTCCCCGATATCCTTTTTGAGAACTGGTGCCCAAAACTGAACTGCATATTCCAGATGAGGTCTTACTAATGATTTGAACAGGGGCAAAATGATATCTCTCTCTCTGGAGTCCCTACCTCTCTTAATACAAGAAAGGACTTTGCTCGCTTTGGAAACCGCAGCTTGGCATTGCATGCTATTATTGAGTTTATGATCTACCAAAACCCCCAGATCCTTCTCCACTACGGATTCCTCCAGTTGTACTCCCCCTAGTATGTATGATGCATGCATATTCTTAGCCCCCAAGTGCATAACTTTACATTTATCAACATTAAACCTCATCTGCCACATAGTCGCCCATTTTGACAGAGCATTGAGGTCAGCTTGTAAATTGGAGACCTCCTGTAAGGACGTTATTCCACTGCATAGCTTGGTGTCATCTGCAAAGACAGAAATGTTACTTTTGATCCCAGACCCAATATCATTTATAAAGATATTAAAAAGTAAGGGTCCCAGCACTGAACCTTGGGGTACACCACTGATAACCTTAGCCCATTCAGAGTAAGAATCATTAACCACGACTCTCTGAATTCTGTCTTTTAGCCAGTTTTCTATCCATTTACAAACCGATATTTCCGAACCTGTAGACCTTACCTTACACATGAGCCTTGTGTGGGGAACTGTATCGAACGCTTTTGCAAAATCCAAGTATACCACGTCCACAGCCACGCCTCTGTCCAAGGTTTTACTTACCACCTCATAAAAAGAAATGAGGTTTGTCTGACAACTTCTGTCTTTCATGAATCCATGCTGTCTGTTGCTTAAAATATTTTTTTCCAGCAAGAACTCGTCTATGTGGTCTTTTAATAATCTCTCCAGTATCTTCCCAACTATAGAAGTTAAACTAACAGGTCTATAGTTACTTGGTAAAGACTTTGTTCCCTTTTTAAATATAGGCACCACGTTCGCCCTGCGCCAATCCAGTGGTACTATTCCTGTCATTAATGATTCCCTAAAAATTAGATACAATGGCTTTGAAATTACAGTGCTCAATTCTTTTAGGATCCGTGGGTGGATGCCATCAGGTCCAGGTGCTTTATCCACCTTTATTCTGTCTAAATATTTCTGGACCATATCACTTTTGAGCCATTGTGGATTTGGGGCTGTGTCACTACCACCCCCATTGTGGACATGAGCTCCCCCATGCTCCTTTGTATACACAGAGCTGAAGAAAGTATTTAATAAATTAGCCTTCTCTTTGTCCCCAGTCACCCACTCTAGATTATTTTGTAAAGGGCCTACATGCTCAGACTTGACCTTTTTACTATTAATATATTTGAAGAATTTTTGGGGGTTTGTCCTACTATCTTTTGCAATCTGTCTTTCGTTTTGAATTTTTGCATCCTTGATTTCCTTTTTACATATTCTGTTATGTTCTTTGTAACATTTAAATGACACTAGTGATCCTTCATTTTTATATTTTTTAAAAGCTCCTTTCTTATAGTTTATAGCTTTTTTAACTTTGGCCGTGAGCCACATAGGTTTTATTTTAAGCCTTTTAAATGTATTGCCCATGGGAATATACTTTGCAGTGAGTTCACAAACAGTCTTTTTGAAGAATCCCCATTTCTGTTCTGTGCCCATTGTTGCCAATATTCTCTCCCAGTCTAAGTTCTGGAGAGCAGCCCTCATCCTTGGAAAATTTGCCCTCTTGAAATTAAATGTTTTTATCTTTCCTGTATGTGATTTTTGCTTACAGCTAACATCAAATGAAATCATGTTATGGTCACTGCTACCCAGATGCTCCTTTATCTGAACATTAGTAATAAGCTCTGCATGGTTTGAGTTTACCAGATCCAGCGCATCATTCCTGGTTGGGGCCTCAATGAACTGGACCATAAAATTGTCCTGTAATAGGTTTATAAATTTTTGTCCTTTAACTGTCCCAGCAGTGCCATTATTCCAGTCAATTTCTGGGTAGTTAAAATCCCCCATTATTATCACTGTCCCAGCCCTTGCAGCCCTTTCTATTTGTGCAAGGAGCTGAGTATCCACCTCCTCATTAACATTGGGTGGTCTATAACAAACACCAATGATTAACTTTGAACTACGCACATCTGTATGCAGTTCCACCCATAATGCTTCAGACTCATCACACTCTCCATCCCCCAGGTCCTCTTTCACACTCGCTTTGAGATCACTTCTCACATACAGACAGACCCCTCCACCTTTCCTTTTAACTCTGTCTTTCCGAAAGAGTGCATAGCCTGTGTGATGTCACTAACACACTAGAAGTCCTATGGGTGCTGCTGAGAAGAAAATATAGGAGCTCTGTGTGATGCCACTAACACACTAGAAGTCCTATGGGTGCTGCTGAGAAGAAAATATAGGAGCTCTGTGTGATGCCACTAACACACTAGAAGTCCTATGGGTGCTTCTGAGAAGAAAATATAGGAGCTCTGTGTGATGCCACTAACACACTAGAAGTCCTATGGGTGCTGCTGAGAAGAAAATATAGGAGCCCTGTGTGATGCCACTAACACACTAGAAGTCCTATGGGTGCTGCTGAGAAGAAAATATAGGAGCTATGTTTGCTGCCACTAACACACTAGAAGTCCTATGGGTGCTGTTGGGGTGCAATGCTGTGCTAACAGCACTGCGGTTGGTACTACTGCAATACTGTACTAACAGTAAGCACGCACCAGACTAATCCCCAGCAGCAGCTAATAACACACTAACTGTGCAATCAGCAGCAATGAACGATCAATGACTTAGGTAGCAATGGTTTAGCAAAGAAATAGCCAATGGTTTAGCAAAGAAGAGCAAATCTTTCAGTAGCAATCAAGCAAAGACAGAATCAGCAGACTGATCTCTCCTAAAGCCGGAACTCATGTGACCGGGGCCGACGGCGTGGCGGCCTTTTAAATGGTGGGGCGTGTACTAAAGCCCCTGAGCTTTAATTGGCTACAGGCGTCCTGCCTGTAGCCAATTATTGCTCTCCGAGTTTCCGGCGCTGTGATTGGCCAAGCATGCGGGGTCACAGTGCATGCTTGGCCAATCATCAGCCAGCAATGCACTGCGCCGGCCGCGCCGGCCGCAATGCATTGCGGGGCCGCTCGCATCACACGAATGTGATGCGAATGGCCCAAATAGTTCTGGGCTCGCCGAGCGAGCGAACGCCCGGTGCTCGTTTCGAACGTGGGTTCGAATCGAGCACCGGGCCCATCCCTAATAATGACTTGGTTTAGCAGGGGCAGACTGAAGTGGGTAAGGAGGAGGAGGAGGAGGGATAGATTTTTGCCTCTTTTGTGTGGCTTTAAGGTGCTCTTGCCAATGACCTGAGTGGTTGCCATGTTAAGCATGATGCAGATGTGCTTAAAAAGGCCCAGACAGCTGAGCTTTTGGGAGTGGGCTGGGAGATAACAGCTGCAGAATGTGATGGAATAGGGTGGCTGCTCTCTACTCTTTCTTGATTATGACCTCCTTAGGGTTGTGCTGCCTCAACTTCAGTTTCCTCCTCTGCTCTATCTGGCACCCAAGTCGCATCAGTAACCTCATCATCATCATCATCATCTCCATCTCCTCCATCTTCATCATTACCACTGGAGACAACTTGGCAATACGCTGCGGCTTGGGGAACATGAATGTCAATTTGTCTACCAGTGTTCCTCCCTCTCTAGGCTCATATTACTGTCATCCTCAACCTCAGAACCAGCATCTGAATCCAGTAATGGCTGGGCATCATCAAGGCACAAGTGGCTGACGCTGTGGTCAAATAACTCAGCTGCCTCCTCAATGGTTGATGTTGGGGCTATTGCAGGAATAGATGGGGACAAGGAGGCAGGTTTATCCACTCTGGCAACTGCAGGGGACTGTACACTTGTCTCCGCTTGCGGGACAGAGTGTCAGGGTTGGGCTCAGCCCTTCCTTCTCTGAGCTGGCCGCTCAGCTGTCGGCTAATTGCCAGCTCCCATCTCTCTCCACAGTTACTCAGCTGTTGATGATCCTACTCGTCAGTCCTGCCTACTTAAGCCATCCAGTCCAGAGGAGCTAGCTCTGCCTTCGCCTTGGTCACATCACAAGAAACTATCGCCTCTGTTTCTGTTTAAAGACTGGCTTTGCTAAAATCCCTTCTGGCTCCAGATCCTGCTTGCTGTTCTACTACATTGATTTCTGGCTTGGCTGACTATCCATTCCGGTTACTGAACTTTGGCTATGTTTTGACTACGTTTGTTCTTTTTACTTTTATTATTAAACAAGTGTGATTTAACTGTACTTCTGTCTCAGTCTGATTTCATGGTTTCTGACAAAGAGGATGAGGAAGGTTTAGTAAGCCAGTCCACCACCCATCTGTATGCTGTATGCTGTGGCTGGATAGCAAGGGCAAACTCACTAAACAGAGGAAATGATGCCCTGCCTGAGGACTGACCACCACGTCCACATTTGCCTGTGGACACATTTGTTACTGGCCCCCTTACAGTGCCAAAGGAACGTCTGTCTCTCCTTGTTGTCCTCCCAGACATTATTGGGAGGGAGGGGGGAGTGCTTATAAGCAAATGTAAAGAAGAAGTTGAAATCTGTACGTAGATGCACTTTAATCAATGTAAAGAGGTGTTTGGTGCACTTTAATTTGAGTACTCACTCTACACAGACACACTCCATGGATACACTATAATATACAGCAATATAATGTGCCAAACGTACATGACGCACAGAACTATATGGTGTTAAACTGGCAGTGATGCACACAGAAGTAAATGGCGTTAAACTTGCAGTAATGCACACAGAACTATAAAGCGTTAAACTGTCAGTAACGCACACAGAACTATATGGTGTTAAACTGGCAGTAATGCATACAGAAGTAAATGGCATTAAACTGGCAGTAATGCACACAAAACTATATGGCGTTAAACTGTCAGTAACACACACAGACATAAATGACGTTAAACTGTCAGTAACGCAGACAGAACTATATGGCGTTAAACTGGCAGTAACGCACACAGAAGTAAATGGCATTAAACTGGCAGTAATGCATAAAGCTATATGCGGTTATACTGGCAGTAATGCACACAGAACTATATGGTGTTAAACTGGCAGTAACGCACAAAGTTATATGGCATTAAACTATCAGTAACGTACACAGAATTATATGGCATTAACCGCTTCCCGACCGGCGTACACCGATGTACGTCGGCAGAATGGCACGGACAGGCATAAGGGCGTATATATAAGTCCCTTTTTAATGCCGTCCGTGCCATCGGGAGCGCGCCGGGAGCGGATCGGGACCCCCGTGAGGCCGGTCGCGGGTCCCGTGGACTCGATCGCCGCGTGGACACCCGCGATCGTCTCACGGGAAGGCTGAACGGGGAGATGCGGAAATAAACAGCATCTCCCCGTTCTGCCTAGCAACTAGTGATGCCGATCTCTGCTCCCTGTGATTGGAGCAGAGATCAGCATTCACTAGCCTACAGCCACGCCCCCCCACAGTAAACCCCTTCACTGCCAGTGTCATTTATACAGGAATCAATGCATTTAAATAGCATTGATTGCTGTATAAATGACAATGGTCCCAAAAATGTGTCAAAAATGTCCGATGTGTTCGCCATAATGTCGCAGTCACAATAAAAATCGCTGATCGCCACCATTACTAATAAAAAAAAAAAAAAATGATTAATAAAAATGCTATAAAACTATCCCCTATCTTGTAAACGCTATAACTTCTGCGCAAACCAATCAATAATCGCTTATTGCGATTTTTTTTACCAAAGATATGTAGAGGAATACGTATCGGCCTAAACTGAGGAAAAAAAATGTTTTTTTATATATTTTTGGGGGATATTTATTATAGCAAAAAATAAAAAAGAATGCGTTTTTTTTTTCAAAATTGTCGCTCTTTTTTGTTTATAGCGCAAAAAATAAAAACCGCAGGGGCGATCAAATACCACCAAAAGAAAGCTCTCTTTGTGGGAAAAAAAGGACTTCAATTTTGTTTGGGAGCCACGTCGCACGACCGCGCAATTGTCAGTTAAAGCGACGCAGTGCCGAATCGCAAAAAGGGACCTGGTCCTTTGGCTGCAAATTGGTCCGGTCTGAAAGTGGTTAAACTGGCAGTAACGCAATCAAATAGATGGTGTTCAACCGTCACTGCACTTATGCTATCTAAACTGTCCCTACTCTAGCTATACACTAGATTACTGACACGGTCTCACTATACTACACTGAAACTATCTGAGCTATTCCTACTCTACACTAATGTATGCATACATGACACGGTCTCACTACACTACAGTGAAACTATCTGAGCTGTCCCTACTCTAGCTGCACACTATGCAAAGCTGAATGATGGTCCTCCCCACTACACTCACACTATCCCTAGACCAGTGATGGCGAACCTTGGCACCCCAGATGTTTTGGAACTACATTTCCATGATGCTCATGCACTCTGCAGTGTAGTTGAGCATCATGGGAAATGTAGTTTGAAAACATCTTGGGTGCCGAGGTTCACCATCACTGCCCTAGACTGACACAAAACTAATATTCTATGACAATTGAAGCAAAATAGCACAGTATAGCACACTAACTAACTAATAGCACTGGACAGAGCCCTGTTCTATCTCTCTCCATGCCGAAATCACACTGAAAATGGCTGCCATTGAAAGAATACTTTTATACTGTGGGGCGGGAATGAGCCATGATTGGATAAAGTCATGATGACAGTGTTCAATCATGACTCTGACAGTGCTCTGTGCCCCAATTGGCTGAAGCTTTCACTGCTTCAGCCAATCAGTGCTTGCAATGCACTGTTTAGCGCTGCAATGCATTGTGGTCGGTTCGGGTGCCGAACAAACGGTTGACCCGTTTGTTCAGATGTTCGCCGAACGACCGAACAACTAAAGTTCGGCCCCTACTTATGCTCGGGCCAAACCGTTTGCTCATCCCTAGTGAGCAACACACATATAACCTGAGCTAGATTATACTCAATGCAATGTAGACAGAAGTAAAGGGCCCAGTGCATGTCCAGGGCCCAGTGCATGTCCAGCTTTCATGCTCCTGCAGATAGTGCCTGATGTGCCACTACAGCCAGGGGGCACCTTTTACTGTTTATTGTAATCTTTATTAATGTCAATTAAAAGAATAAGGGGCCAATGCCTAGGGCCTCTTCTATGTTTATCTGTCTCTGCTTATAACAAAACACATCTAAAATGTGGAGTCATGAACATAACTTAGATTTTTTTTTCCACTTTTGCAGCTTCCCTTTTCTAGATGTTCTGTTCTGGATATCCCAGCACTGTAAAATTCTACCAGTCTCTTTGTTTATGAGGGGTCTGGGTAGCTGTGTAGATCTTTAGTATCAATTGTAATTAGATTTGTCCATTCTAACAAAAGGTCAAAGGTTTAGTAGCTAGTTTTTTTAGATTGTAGGTGAATCAGACCTAGCTCATCTCATCTTTAGAACAGACTCACTTTGATATTTTTCAATAATCCTTGCAGTCACCCATGGCACCTAATCCTGGGAAAGAAATATCGGCATATAACACGCACCCCAGTTTAAGAGGCAGGTTTCAGGGAAAAACACTTTTTTTTAAATAAATCACTTTGAAGCAAAATAATGGTCAGTGAGCACCAATGCAGCCTGATTAGTGCCCATCTGCAGCTTCAGGGCAGCCTGATCTGTGCCCATCTGCAGTCAATCAGTGCCCATCTGCAGTCTAATCAGTGCACACCTGCAGCATTGCTCCTCACTGTAGCTTGATCAGTGTCCATCTGCAGCCTTGCCGAAAAATAGGCTTGCACCCAAGGGGAAGGAGGGGACGAGCACTGCCAAAATAGAGCCGGATCTCCTGTGTACTCGGCTCGGCGTCGCGCCCAGTCCAGCCCCTTGGCCCAGATCCTATGATGAACATAACGCCGGTCCAATGCCGGGACGTCAATGCTAGGAGATGTCCAGGGGGCAGGACTGAGCGTGACAGCGAGCCGAGCCAAGTACACAGGAGATCTGGTTCTATTTCGCCAGCGCTCGTCCCCTCCTTCCCCTCGGTGGCAGCCTATATCGGCGTATAAGTACGCACGCACGATTTTCCCCCTATTTTAAGGGGGAAAAGTTGCATGTTATATGCCGATAAATACGGTATTTGTTTATTTTTTTTAGGTATGCCATGTGAATAGGAACACATAACAAACATATAGTGGGGTTTTCTCAAACTTGACTGAAAAAGTAGAAATACACTTAAAGTCCACTCTGACATGAACGTCAAACAAAATTCTAAATTACAATGAATTAGGCAGCAGTACATAATTTTCTTAAGTAATTTTCTAATTTTCACTGATTCAATTCACGTTTTTAGCCCTTCAGATGATTTAGGGTTCAGGACTTCACTAAGCGGCCAGCGTGCCAAAAACAGAGTGATATTTACCCTGCTAATAACATCTGCAAGATAAATATATTTGCTTTTTCTTTTTCCATCAGCTCAACAAAATGGCTTGAGGTATCAATATCCAATTTATTCCTATCCACGGCATTAAGAGAGCAAATAATATGGTTAGCCTATTGCCAAAGCAAGATTTCTGCTGGTCTGTAAAAATATTGAATTTTATACATTTTGTTTAATTAAACTTTATTAACCTTCAATCCAGAACAAAGCCTTACTGAAGAAGACAGAGCAAACCTGCAATGTTCTGAATGTCCATCCTTTATCAGATACTAAACAATGACTTTAAACCTGGAGATACATCTCTGTGTTTGTAGTAGAAAACAATTACTGACTAGTAAAAAACCCAGACACCATGTTCTACAGAATATGATATTCTGAATAAGATTTTCAAATGAACCTAAATTAACCACTTCACCACCGGAAGGTTTCCCCCCCTTAATGGCCAGGCCAATTCATCAGTTTAGGCCAATATGTATTCTTCTACATATTTTTGGTAAAAAAAAAAATCCCAATGAGCGTATATTGATTGGTTTGCGTAAAAGTTATAGTGTTTACAAAATAGGGGATAGATTTAAGGCATTTTTATTTATTTTTACTAGTAATGGCAGCGATCAGTGATTTTTAGCGGGACTGTGACATTGCGGTCAACAGATCGGACACCTAACTGACATTTTTGACACTTGACACCAGTGACGTTATTACAGTGATCAGTGCTAAAAATATGCACAGACATTGAACTAATGACACTGGCAGGGAAGGGGTTAACATCAGGGGCAATAAATGGGTAAATGTGTTCCCTGTTTGTGTTTTCTAACTGTATGGGGGACTGTGTGACTGGGGAAACACACAGATCCATCTTCCTGCTTAGCAGGAAGACATATCTCAGTGTCATCTAAAGCATGTGCAGACCAAACTGCAATAAATGTGGCCTAAGAATTACCAAATCCGACAGATATGGGCATTCCTAACAAATGACAAATGTGTAATGTTGTAACAATGGCAAACCAGGCAGATGCCTAAAGGGAAAATTCAGTCTATGTTGAAGCAAGTGGGGGCATAAAGTAGCCAGGAGGTTAAATATTATAATAATTTTATGGTTTTGACAAACCCTTTCATAGCAAAGTCATTGTGTTTTCTGTCACAATCTTACTTTTGCTCATATATAAAGTTGCCATGAGTCAGCTAAGTTTAAAATAGGCTTTCCATGTATCTTTACATGCATTCGAGAGATTTCTCTCACTTCCTGTCTCAATACCTGTCAACACTGGAGTAGGAAGGGGGATTGTCACTCATTAAGGGAGTTTCACAAGACTCGTGGCCACTCATTAAAATTAGAAGAAATCCCACCCGGTCAATAGCGGATTGACGTCCGGGAAGGGGTTTCGTTATCCTGACTGGGCGTCATATGACATCCTTCAGGATAACAGCCGCCGCACGCCCGTGGGGGCGCGCATCGCAGCGATCGGTGGAGCGGTGTGTCAGTCAGTCTCCGGCGGAGGCTCTTTACCACGTGATCAGCCGTGTCCAATCACGGCTGATCACGATGTACACAGCAAGAACCGTTGATCGGCTTTTCCTCACTCGCGTCTGATAGACGCGAGTAGAAGAGAGCCGATTGGCGGCTCTCCTGACAGGGGGGGTATGCGCTGATTGTTTATCAGCGCAGCCCCCCTCAGATGCCCACACTAGACCACCAGGGAAGCCCCCAGGGCCACCAGGGAAGCCCCCAGCATGTGGATGGCCAGGTACATCCCCCATGGCCATCCACATGTTAAAAAAATGCACAAAATATGCCAATCAGTGCCCACAGATGGGCACTGATTGGCACATCATATATATGTTTTAAAACAGGAATGCCCAGCAATGCCACCCATCAGTGTCATCAGTGCCACCCATCAGCGTCCATCAGTGCCACCTATCAGTGCCCATCCGTGCCCATCCATGCCCACCTATCAGTGCCCATCCATGCCAGCTATCAGTGCCACCTATATGTGTGCATCAGTGCCACCCATAAGTACCCGTCAGTGCCGCCTATGAGTGCCCATCAGTGCCGCCTATGAGTGCCCATCAGTGCCACCTGAGTGCCCATCAGTGCCGCATACCAGTGCCACCTATCAGTGCCCATCAGTGCCACCTATCAGTGCCCATCAGTGCCGTCTTATCAGTGCCCATCAGTGCAGCCATATCAGTGCCCGTCATCGAAGAAGAAAACGCACTTATTTACAAAAAAAATTAACAGTGACAAAGAAAAACTTTTTTTTTTGCAAAATTTTCGGTCTTTTTTTGTTTGTTGCGCAAAAAATAAAAACCGCAGAGGTGATCAAATACCACCAAAAGAAAGCTCTATTTGCTGGAACAAAATGATAAAAAATTAGTTTGGGTACAGTGTAGCATGACCGCGCAATTGTCATTCAAATTGAAAGCTGAAAATTGGCTTGGGCGGGAAGGTGTCTAAGTGCCTGGTATTGAAGTGGTTAAATTTAGACTACATAGAGGGTTATTTACTGTAAGAGCGGCAAGGATGTGTAATTCCCTTCCACAGGCGGTGTTTTCAGCAGGGGGGGGGGGGGGGGGCATCGCTAGTTTCAAGAAACTATTAAATAAGCACCTGAACGTCCACAACATACAGGGATATACAATGTAATATTGACATATAATCACACACATAGGTTGGACTTTATGGAGTTGTGTCTTTTTTCGACCTCACCTACTATGTAACTATGATATCTTCCCCTGTGAGTATAGTAATAAAAACCTATCTCTGTCTTGTAGCAGAGAGTCTGGTGTCTAGTCTGATGTGCCAGGGAGTCACGGCCAGAAGCTGGTGAGCCATCCCTGTGCATCAAGGAACCACGATCAGCTGCCGAAGATTCACCACCAGGTGCTGAGAAACCATGGCCAGGAGTTAGGGGGCCATCTTCGAATGCCGGAGAGCTGCTGCCGGGTGCTGGAAAGCCACTGCCTGGAACTGATAATCTATGGCCAAGTTCCAGAGAGCCACGGCCGGGTGCTGGGGAGCCTCGGTTGGATGCTGGGGAGCCGTAGCCGAGTGTTGGAGAGCTGCGACCGGGCACTAGGCAACCCCCGCCAGAATTCGAGATGCCGCGCTTCACCTCCTCATGGCCCAGTGCCATCTTGGCTGGGTGTCCTGGATCCGCTGTATGCGGGGAAAGGTAAGCTTGCAGCCTGCCCATTAAATTCCTACAACCCCCAGATGATTGTAATGCTAGGACTGTTTTTTTCTCATTAATATGCCTTTTTTATGTTAGTGTTTAGCCACGCAGGTTTGGCTTTTGTTCTTTTATATTTGCTGCCCAGTGGAATTCACTGACAGATTTTGTTATTTAACATGCCCTTAAAGCACTTCCACTTCTCTTCAGTGTTCTTTGTTGCAGGAATTTGATCCAATTTAGTCTCATGTAGTATAAAGCTCAGGCTCTTTTAAAATGTAGTGTTCTTGTCCTACCCTTATGTGTCCTTTTCCTACAATTTATGACAAATGTAATTACTCTGTGATCACTGTTACATAAATTACCCCTTACTTCCACATTTGCAATCAGCTCTGTGGTGTTTGTAAATAGTTTGATGAGTCAAATAGTTTCACCATTTGACTCATGAAAAAGGCCTGCATTAGGAGTGGGGAGGTTGTGGCAGAAGGCAGCCTGCCTAGGGGGATGAAAAAGTATTAATCCAAAGTTTGCAAAGAGAAAAATTGAGAAATGTGCATGTATTACATAGATGCACTGCATATTTTTTTTTTTTTGCACAGATATAAAATGTTAACTATATAGGGGACAGACCTGTAACTTGCTAGATATATTAGGGGACAGTCATGTAATTTATTATCAACATAACAATATGACCACCCACCTAATATTGAGTAGGTCCCCTTTTGCCGCTAAACCCTGACTCGTTAAGGCATCACTAGACCTCTGGAGGTATGCTGTGGTATCTGGCACCAAGCCATCAGCAGCAGATCCTTTAACCCTCCGCTGACTTGCCTTCTTCACGTAGTGCATTCTGCTGCCATCTCTTCCCTAGGTAAGCATTTCACACGCACCTGGCCATCCACATGATGTAAAAGGAAAGGTGATTCATCAGACTAGTCTACCCTCCATTGATTCATGGTCCAGTTCTGATGCTCATGTGCCCATTAAAGGTGACTTTGGCTGTGGACACAGGTCAGCGTGGGCACCCTGACTGACCTGTGATGCACTGTGTGTTCTGACACCTTTCTATTGAAACCAGCTTACCTTTGTCAGCAATTTGAGCTACTGTAGCTCTTCTATTAAATTGGACTGCACAGGCCAACCTTCACTCCCTATGTGCATCATTGAGCCATGGCTGCCTATGACCCTGTCAGCAGTTTTCCAGTTTTCATTCCTGGGCCATTTTAGTAGGTTCTGACCACTGCAGACTAGGGACATCCCACAAGAGCTGCAGTTTTGGACTCGCTTTGACCCAATCGTCCAATTACTGCAATTTGGCCATTGTCAAAGTTGCTTAAATTCTAACGTTTGCCCAATTTGTCTGCTTTCAACACAACTTCAGGGACAACATATTCACTTGATGCCTAATATATCTCACCCACTTTCAGGTGCTATTGTAATGAGCTAATCAATGTTATTCACTTTACCTGTCAGTGGTCATAATGTTAACTCTCTGGTCTGTGTGTATATACTGTGTGTGTGTATATATATATATATATATATATATATATATATATATATATATATATATATATATATATATATATATATATATATACATATATATATATATATATATATATTGATGTTATGGAGGTTTTTTCTCAGTGGTGGAGCTTCCGAGTGAGTTCAGTCCACTCCAAAAATGCTATTTCAGGCCTTGCTGGCCCACTTTTATTCATAAAGCAGACACAGTTTCACACAGAAAATCAATTCCCATGCAGGGGTTTTCACCATCAACACAAACATAAATGACGTTCAGCCTCATGGTTCTCTCTAGCAGTGCCACTTCTCGGTCCTTTTACCTTGGTCCTCCTTGCTGCTCTGTCAATGGCTGCACCTGCACTGTGCAGACATAAACACTGTGGCTGCCCTGTGCAGCCTCTCTGACTCGAGGTCCCCCATTACCCCCTATTCAGAGATCCCCCTGTCTCTCCAGCGGAGCCCTGAACTGTTGTCAGGTCATAGATTACAAGGGCTGTTAACACCTGCACACCTCACAAATATTGCCAGTATTGTCTTTATAAGCTTTCACTAAGCGTGTGCCATGTGTGCCTGGACACACCCTAATCTGGGGGTTGGTAGCCCATCAATCGCAATCTACACATCAATTGCAGGCAGGTGATGGGTAGACCATAATCCTACCTTGCAGACTCTTGGAGCCTGGACAGTAGGGGCTGTTGGGGCAGTATTTACAGGAACCAATCTGTATTTTCCCCCTGCAGCATCTGAAAGTAGGCTTCTTCTCCTCTCTCTCCTGCTGGCATTCAGCTGCCACAGGAAAAAAATACAGGGGATTGGTATCAGTATATTCTGCCCCCACTGCCCCTCCTGTCCCTGTTCCCTCTTTCTTCTGCTGCCCAGGCCCCTCATGTGCTCCACTGCCCCCCCTCCCCTGCAGCACTGGTGGATTCCCCTCTTCTTGTCTGCCACCAGCGGTTGTGGGTGATTGTTTCAGGATGGAGAGCGGGGAAGGGGCCGGTAAATACATACAGTAATTTACTGGCCCCTTCCTTTTCTGAATGAACAGAGTGAGGGATCAGTACATCACTCTGTTCATTCATAACTGAAGCAACCAAAGCATTCCCTTTCTCTGTCCCCTGATGTTTCATGAAAACCCCCCAATGGGGCTCCTTAAAAAATTGTAGTAAAAAAAAATTGAAAAAAAAAATACAAATTAAAAAACACTAATGCCCCGTACACACGATCGGACATCCTGACAACAAAATACATGGATTTTTTCCAAAGGATGCTGGTTCAAACTTGTCTTGCATACACACGGTCACACAAAGTTGGTCGGAAATTACGTCTAGAACGCGGTGACGTACAACACGTACGACTAGCCGAGAAAAATTAAGTTCAATAGCCAGTGCTGCTCTTCTGCTTGATTCCGAGCATGCATGCCACTTTGTGCATCGGAATTGTGTACACACGATCAGAATTTCCGACAATGAATTTTGTTGTCGGAAAATTTGAGATCCAGATCTCAAATTTTGTGTGACGAAAATTCCAATGGAAAATGTCCGATGGAGCCTACACACGGTCAGAATTTCCGACAAAAAGCTCCCATCAAAATTTTCCATTGGAAAATCCGACTGTGTGTACGGGGCATTACACTGTCCACTGCCCTACTAAGACAAATCTCTGCCCTACTGACACAGTCCACTCAGCAATCATTATTAATAAAATGGCTCTACAGTGTTCAGTATTACCTTGGGAAGGGTGGTGGGGCACTAGTAAGAAACAAGGCTAATTGTGCACACATAATGAGTTTTTATTAATTAAAAAAATTACATTTTAAAATGTTTGTATTTATTTATAAGAGTGAGTTTGTCTGTATGTTCAGTATCTCACAAAAGTGAGTACACCCCTCACATTTTTGTAAATACTTTATTATATCTTTTCATGTGACAACACATAGGTTGGATGATTGATGGACTTTTTTTTGGTCCTTTTTCAACCTCATCTACTACAGTATGTAACACTGAAGAAATTACACTTTGCTACAAGTAGTGAGTGTACAGCTTGTATAACAGTATAAATTTGCTGTTCCCTCAAAATAATGCAACACACAGCCATTAATGTCTAAACCGTTGGTAACAGTGAAAATGTCCACATTGGGCCCAAAGTGTCAATAATTTGTGTGGCCGCCATTATTTTCCAGCACTGCCTTAACCTTCTTGGGCATGGAGTTCACCAGAGCTTCACAGGTTGACACTGGAGTCCTCTCCCACTCCTCCATGAGGACATCATGGAGTTGGTGAACGTTAGAGACCTTGCGCTCCTCCACCTTCCGTTTGAGGATGCCCCACAGATGCTCAATAGGGTTTAGGTATAAAAACATGCTTGGCCAATCCATCACCTTTACCCTCAGCTTCTTTAGCAAGGCAGTGGTCGTCTTGGAGGTGTGTTTGCGGTTGTTATCATGTTGGAATACTGCCCTGTGGCCCAGTCTCTGAAGGGAGGGGATCATGCTCTGCTTCAGTATGTCACAGTACATGTTGGCATTCATGGTTCCCTCAATGAACTGTAGCTCCCCAGTGCCGGCAGCACTTATGCAGCCCCAGACCATGACACCATCACCACCATGCTTGACTGTAAGCAAGACACACTTGTCTTTGTACTCCTCACCTGGTTGCTGCCACACACGCTTGAAACCATCTGAACCAAATAAGTTTATCTTGGTCTCATCAAACCAGAGGATGGTTCCAGTAATCCTCTGTCTGTCTCCTTAGTCTCCTTGTCTTCAGCAAACTGTTTGCAGGCTTTCTTGTGCATGATTAGGGATGAGCCGAACACCCCCGGGTTCGGTTCGCACCAGAACCTTCGAACGGACCGAAAGTTTGTGCGAATTTTCGAACCCTATTCGTTACAATGGACGCGAACGTTCGAAATCAGAAGTGCTAATTATAACGGCCAATATGGATGTTAATGTCATAAAACAGGTTTGGGGACCCGGGTCCTGCCCCAGGGGACATATATCAATGCAAAAAGAAGTTTTAAAAACTAAAGTTTTTTCGGGAGCAGTCATTTTAATGCATAAAGTGAAAAAAAAAAGTGAAATATTCCTTTAAATATGGTACCTGGGGGGTGTCTAAAGTATGCCTGTGAAGTGGCATGTGTTTTCCGTGTTTAGAACTGTCCCTGCACAAAATGACATTTGTAAAGGAAAAAAAGAAGCCATTTAAAACCGCTTGCGGCTTTAATGTCATGTCTTGTCCTGGCAATATGGCTGAAAATCCTTGAGAAAAATGGCATGGCTACCCCATTGTAATTGCATGCACCTGTTGAACAGGGCAGAAAAATTGGGCCTTTGGTGGTGGTGGTGGACGGTGTTGCCACAAGACTGTAAGCCCTCACAGTTACTCTTGGTGGGCACAGGAATGGGCCCTGCTGTGAATTATTAGATCAAGATTTGTAATTGCATGCACCTGTTGAACAGGGCAGAAAAATTGGGCCTTTGGTGGTGGTGGTGGACGGTGTTGCCACAAGACTGTAAGCCCTCACAGTTACTCTTGGTGGGCGCAGGAATGGGCCCTGCTGTGAACTATTAGATCAAGATTTGTAATTACACGCCCCTGTTAAACAGGGGCTGAAAAATTGTGCCTTAGGCACTGGTGCTGGTGCCACAACACTGCAACCCCTCACAGATACTGTACTTGGAGCACAGCAATCAGACCTGTTGCGAAGCATTGCTTAAAAAATTGTAATTACACGCCCCTGTTAAACAGGGGCTGAAAAATTGGGGCTTAGGCACTGGTGCTGGTGCCACAACACTGCAACCCCTCACAGATACTGTACTCTGAGCACAGCAATGAGACCTGTTGCAAAGCATTGCATAAAAAATTGTAATTACACACCCCTGTTAAACAGGGGCTGAAAAATTGTGCCTTAGGCACTGGTGCTGGTGCCACAACACTGCAACCCCTCACAGATACTGTACTTGGAGCACAGCAGTCAGACCTGTTGCGAAGCATTGCTTAAAAAATTGTAATTACACGCCCCTGTTAAACAGGGGCTGAAAAATTGTGCCTTAGGCACTGGTGTGGTGGCACCCAGAAACAAAAATGTTCTTCCAAGCTATCAAGGAATGGATTATTGAGGAGGAGGAAGAGGATAGTCAGTGAACATAACAGGACAGTAACTCAGCATTAGCATAGGCAGTCTTGAAGGGATGTGACATTATAAATTATTCTGTTATATCCGCTTCAGGTGCCAGGTAGCTGGTGGTGATCCAAGACTGATTCATCTTTATGAAGGTCAATCGATCAACCGAGTCGGTGGACAGGCGCACCCTGTGATCTGTGACAAATCCTCCAGCAGCACTGAATGTGCATTCGGAAAGAACGCTGGATGCAGGACAGACCAGTAGCTCAATTGCATACTGTGCAAGCTCTGGCCAGTGATCCATCCTCAAGACCCAGTAAGCCAGAAGATTTTCGGTGGGAAAGGTGTCCAAGTCTGACCTTGCCCCTAGGTATTCCTACACCATGTATATCAGACGCTGGCGATGGTTGCTGGAACCGATCATATGTTGGGGCTGCGGACTAAAAAATTGTCTGAACGCATCGGTCAGACGTCCACCTTCCCCACCGCTCCTTCTGCTACTGACCGAAGCCTCAGCAACTCGTCGTCCAGGACCAGGAGTATGTAACCTCCCAGTCTCTGGGAACGCGTTGCACAGACCTTTCTGCAAGGCCTCCCTGAGATGTCTCATCCTCTGCTCCCTGTGCGACGGCAAGATAAGGTCCGCAACCTTACCCTTGTACCGTGGATCAAGGAGAGTGGCCAACCAGTAATGGTCCCTCTCCTTGATCCGAAGAATACGAGGATCCTTCCGCACTCTTTGCAGGATCAGGGAGGCCATGCAACGTCTTCTGGGTCACTGAGGACGACATGATCGCCAGCCACCTCCTCCCAGCCACGTACAAGTCCACTGGTTTGTTGGGACTGTACATCATCCCTAAAAGACTGCTGCTGCTGCTGCTGCTGATGCTGAGTGCCAGGCTCCACCTCCATGCTCACACAATCCTCCTCCTCCTCCTCTTCCTGTGTGATGGGTGGGAGAGAAGGAACACTGTCTGGATAAAGAGGTCCTTGAGAGGCAAGGAAGTCCTCCTCTTCCTGCCTCTGTTCTGCCTCAAGTGCCCTGTCCATTATCCCACGCAGTGTATGCTCCAACAGGTGGACAAGAGGTACAGTGTCACTGATGCATGCACTGTCACTGCTCACCATCTTCGTGGCCTCCTAAAATGGTGACAGGACAGTGAATGCATCCCTGATCATGCTCCACTGGCGTGGGGAAAAAAATCCGAGCTCCCCTGACCCTGTCCTGGTGCCGTAGTCGCACAGGTACTCATTGATGGCCCTCTGCTGCGTGTGCAGTCGCTGCAGCATGGCAAACGTTGAGTTCCACCTGGTGGGCATGTCACATATAAGGCGGTTCTTGGGCAGGTTCAACTCCTTTTGCAGCTCAGCCAGCCGAGCACTGGCATTATATGATCGGCGGAAATGCACACAGACTTTCCTGGCCTGCCTCAGGACATCCTGTAAGCCTGGGTACCTGCCCAAAAACAGCTGCACCACCAGGTTAAGGACGTGAGCCATACAGGGCACATGGGTCAGCTGTCCCTGTCGCAGGGCGGAGAGAAGGTTGGTCCCATTGTCCCAAACCACCATTCCTGGCTTAAGCTGGCGTGGCGTCAACCACCTCTCGGCCTGCCCCTGCAGAGCTGCCAGAACCTCTGGCCCAGTGTGGCTCCTGTCCCCCAAACACACCAGCGCAAGCACGGCATGGCATCTTTTTGCCTGCGTACTTGCGTAGCCCCTTAGACGCCTACGGAGCACCGCTGGTTCAGAGGACATAGCACTCGAAGAGGCCATGGAGGAACAAGAAAAGGAGGGGGTGGAGGAGAGAGGTGTGTCACAACCAGTAGTAGCATTTTGGAGGCGTGGTGGCGCACCTTGTCTTGCATCCTTCCCAGCTGCCAAAAGAGTGACCCAATGGGCCGTGAAAGACAGGTAACGTTCCTGTCCATGCCTGCTGGACCATGAATCAGCGGTAATATGCACCTTACCGCTGACCGCCCTGTCCAGCGAGGCATGGACATTGCCTTCCACATGCCGGTAGAGAGCCGGAATCGCCTTCTGTGAGAAAAAGTGGCGTTTAGGAACCTGCCACTGAGGAACTGCACATTGAACAAACTCACGGAAGGGGCCGAGTCTACCAACTGAAAAGGCAGCAGTTGAAGTGCTAGCAATTTAGCTAAGCTAGCATTCAACCGCTGGCCATGTGGATGGCTGGGAGTAAACTTCTTTTGATGGTCCAGCAGCTGAAGCAGGGAAATTTGCCTGGTAGAATCGGACGTCGGTGTACTGCTAGCAGAGTGCCCGCAAGTACTTGGCTGTGACACACCTAATTCCACACCTTCATTCCTCTCAGTGCAGCTTTCAGAGAGGACTGAAGGTATAGTTGGGTTGGAGATCCCAGCTGATGAGGAGCAAGGAGAGGTCCGCTTTGTTCTTTAGTGTGGGTCTTTAATGTGCGCTTGCCAATGAGCTGCATGGCAGGTCGACATATGTCTGGTCATGCTTGTGGTGCCCAAGCGGCTGATGTTTTGGCCACGCGAGATACGCTTGAGACATATGTTGCAAATAGCAGTGGTGCGATCTGATGCACTCGTCTCAAAAAAGGCCCACACCAAAGAACTTTTGTAATAACGTGCAGAGGCAGCGCCCTGCACAGGCGGAGCTCTGCGGTGTGATTCAGTTGGTGTGCTGGCCTCAAGCTGGCCTCCGGATGGCATCCTGCCTCATTGGACATGTGCCGCCGCCTCCTCCTCCTCCTCCTCCTCCTGCTCTCTCCCTTCAGGCACCCACGTGGAGTCATCATCCCCTCCCTCTTCACCACTGGAGCAAACCTGGCAGTAAGCTGCAGCTGGTGGAACATGACTGCCAGATTGCTGTCCTTGAGCATCCCCTCTCTCTGCGCGCACGCTACTGCCTTCCTCTAGCTGGGTATCATCATCCGAGCCTTCAAAACGTTGAGCATCCTCCTGGAGCATGTACCCAACACTGTGCTCAAACAGTTCGGGGGACTCCTCAGGAGGACATGGTGGGTCTAGGGAAGGGGTGCCTGATGATGCCATTGAGTACGCATTGGCAGCTGCTCTGCCAGTACCCTGAGCCTGGGTGAGAGAGGATGAGGAGGATGAGGAGGGCTTGGTCATCCATTCTACCAAGCCTTCGGCATGATGCGGCTCAGAATGTCCAGCTGCCAAAAACAAGGACAAGCGTGTCCCATGGCCACGTGCTGATGACGATGCACGACCACGTCCACGTCCACGACCAGCACTGTTGTCTCTAGAAACAGAGCCTGCTTGCCCTGTGTTCTTGCCTCGGGACTGTCTGCCTCTCCTTGGCGGTCTTCCAGGCATTGTAGTGGGTAGTGTATATTGTGCTGGAGTCACACAGCACACACACTAACTCCTGCAGATGGCTGCCTTAGATGACAGCAACAGGGCCTTACGGCAGATAGAGGCTGCCTTAGATGACAACAACTGGGCCTTTCGGCAGATAGAGGCTGCCTTAGATGACAACAACTGGGCCTTACGGCAGATAGAGACTGCCTTATATGACAACAACTGGGCCTTAGAGCAGATACAGAGGCTGAGGTGGTTTTATGTGTGATGTACTAACAGAGCACACACACAAGCTAGCTAGCTCCTGGAGATGCCTGGCTGCCTTCGATGACAACAACTGGGCCTTACGGCAGATAGAGACTGCCTTATATGACAACAACTGGGCCTTAGAGCAGATACAGAGGCTGAGGTGGTTTTATGTGTGATGTACTAACAGAGCACACACACAAGCTAGCTAGCTCCTGGAGATGCCTGGCTGCCTTCGATGACAACAACTGGGCCTTACGGCAGATAGAGACTGCCTTATATGACAACAACTGGGCCTTAGAGCAGATACAGAGGCTGAGGTGGTTTTATGTGTGAAGTACTAACAGAGCACACACACACACAAGCTAGCTAGCTCCTGGAGATGCCTGGCTGCCTTATATGACAACAACTGGGCCTTAGAGCAGATACAGAGACTGAGGTGGTTTTATTTGTGATGTACTAACAGAGCACACACACACACAAGCTAGCTAGCTCCTGGAGATGCCTGGCTGCCTTCGATGACAACAACTAGGCCTTACGGCAGATAGAGACTGCCTTATATGACAACAACTGGGCCTTAGAGCAGATACAGAGGCTGAGGTGGTTGTATGTGTGATGTACTAACAGAGCACACACACACACAAGCTAGCTAGCTCCTGGAGATGCCTGGCTGCCTTCGATGACAACAACTGGGCCTTACGGCAGATAGAGACTGCCTTATATGACAACAACTGGGCCTTAGAGCAGATACAGAGGCTGAGGTGGTTTTATGTGTAAAAGACTAACAGAGCACACGCACACACAAGCTAGCTAGCTCCTGGAGATGCCTGGCTGCCTTCGATGACAACAACTGGGCCTTACGGCAGATAGAGACTGCCTTATATGACAGCAACTGGGCCTTAGAGCAGATACAGAGGCTGAGGTGTTTTTTTTGTGATGTACTAACAGAGCACACACACAAGCTAGCTAGCTCCTGGAGATGCTTGGCTGCCTTCGATGACAACAACTGGGCCTTACGGCAGATAGAGACTGCCTTATATGACAACAACTGGGCCTTAGAGCAGATACAGAGGCTGAGGTGGTTTTATGTGTAAAAGACTAACAGAGCACACGCACACACAAGCTAGCTAGCTCCTGGAGATGCCTGGCTGCCTTCGATGACAACAACTGGGCCTTACGGCAGATAGAGACTGCCTTATATGACAACAACTGGGCCTTAGAGCAGATACAGAGGCTGAGGTGGTTTTATGTGTGATGTACTAACAGAGCACACACACACACAGGCTAGCTAGCTCCTGGAGATGCCTGGCTGCCTTCGATGACAACAACTGGGCCTTAGAACAGATACAGAGGCTGAGGTGGTTTTATTTGTGATGTACTAACAGAGCACACACACACACAAGCTAGCTAGCTCCTGGAGATGCCTGGCTGCCTTCGATGACAACAACGGGGCCTTACGGCAGATAGAGACTGCCTTATATGACAATAACTGGGCCTTAGAGCAGATACAGAGGCTGAGGTGGTTTTATGTGTGATGTACTAACAGAGCACACACACACACAAGCTAGCTAGCTCCTGGAGATGCCTGGCTGCCTTCGATGACAACAACTGGGCCTTAGAGCAGATACAGAGGCTGAGGTGGTTTTATGTGTGATGTATTAACAGAGCACACACACACACACACACAAGCTAGATAGCTCCTGGAGATGCCTGGCGGACTTCGATGACAACAACTGGGCCTTACGGCAGATAGAGACTGCCTTATATGACAACAACTGGGCCTTAGAGCAGATACAGAGGCTGAGGTGGTTTTATGTGTGATGTACTAACAGAGCACACACACACACAAGATAGCTAGCTCCTGGAGATGCCTGGCTGCCTTCGATGACAACAACTGGGCCTTAGAGCAGATACAGAGGCTGAGGTGGTTTTATGTGTGATGTACTAACAGAGCACACACACACACAAGCTAGCTAGCTCCTGGAGATGCCTAGCTGCCTTCGATGACAACTGGGCCTTACGGCAGATAGAGACTGCCTTATATGACAACAACTGGGCCTTAGAGCAGATACAGAGGCTGAGGTGGTTTTATGTGTGATGTACTAACAGAGCACACACACACACAAGCTAGCTAGCTCCTGGAGATGCCTGGCTGCCTTCGATGACAACAACTGGGCCTTAGAGCAGATACAGAGGCTGAGGTGGTTTTATGTGTGATGTATTAACAGAGCACACACACAAGCTAGATAGCTCCTGGAGATGCCTGGCGGCCTTCGATGACAACAACTGGGCATTA
This sequence comes from Lithobates sylvaticus, assembly GCA_028564925.1. NCBI lineage: Eukaryota > Metazoa > Chordata > Amphibia > Anura > Ranidae > Lithobates > Lithobates sylvaticus. The sequence goes on from CM053033.1 coordinate 158,991,829, forward strand.
TGGCAGATAGAGACTGCCTTATATGACAACAACTGGGCCTTAGAGCAGATACAGAGGCTGAGGTGGTTTTATGTGTGATGTACTAACAGAGCACACACACACACAAGCTATCTAGCTCCTGGAGATGCCTGGCTGCCTTTGATGACAACAACTGGGCCTTAGAGCAGATACAGAGGCTGCAGTGGTTTTATTTGTGATGTACTAACAGAGCACACACACACACAAGCTAGCTAGCTCCTGGAGATGCCTGGCTGCCTTCGATGACAACAAATGGGCCTTACGACAGATAGAGACTGCCTTATATGACAACAACTGGGCCTTAGAGCAGATACAGAGGCTGAGGTGGTTTTATGTGTGATGTACTAACAGAGCACACACACACACAAGATAGCTAGCTCCTGGAGATGCCTGGCTGCCTTCGATGACAACAACTGGGCCTTAGAGCAGATACAGAGGCTGAGGTGGTTTTATGTGTGATGTACTAACAGAGCACACACACACACAAGCTAGCTAGCTCCTGGAGATGCCTAGCTGCCTTTGATGACAACTGGGCCTTACGGCAGATAGAGACTGCCTTATATGACAACAACTGGGCCTTAGAGCAGATACAGAGGCTGAGGTGGTTTTATGTGTGATGTACTAACAGAGCACACATACACAAGCTAGCTAGCTCCTGGAGATGCCTGGCTGCCTTTGATGATAACAACTGGGCCTTATGGCAGATAGAGACTGCCTTAGATCACAATAGGACAGAAGGTTATACTGCAATGCTGTACTAACAGCATAGGACAGAGGGTGCTACTGCAATGCTGTACTAACAGCATGCACACACCAGACTAATCCCCAGAATCAAAGCAGTTAGACTCAGCAGCAGATAATGTCACCACTCAGCAGCAGTGCAATCAGCAGAATGAATATATATTCTCTAATGATCACTGATCAGTATTCACTTCAGTAGTAATGATAATGAATCAGCAATGAATCAGCAATGAATCAGCATCAGCAGTCTGCCTATTCAGAATCAAAGCCGGAACACATGTTCACTAGGCCAATGGCGCGGCGGCCTTATATACAGTGGGACGTGTACTAAAGCCCCTGAGCTATAATTGGCTACAGGCGTCCTACCTGTAGCCAATTATTGCTCTCCTCGCTGCCGGCGCTGTGATTGGCCAAGCATGCGGGGTCACAGTGCATGCTTGGCCAATCATCAGCCAGCAATGCACTGCGCCTGGCGCAATGCATTGCGGGCCGCTCGCATCACACGAATGTGATGCGAACGGCCCAAATAGTTCTGGGCTCGCCGAGCAGGCGAACGCCCGGTGCTCGATTCGAACGTGGGTTCGAATCGAACACCGGGCCCATCCCTATGCATGATCTTTAGAAGAGGTTTCCTTCTGGGATGACAGCCATGCAGACCAATTTGATGCAATATGTGGCATATGGTCTGAGCACTGACAGACTGACCCTCCACCCATTCAACCTCTGCAGCAATGCTGGCAGAACTCCTATGTCTATTTTCCAAAGACAACCTCTGGATATGACGCTGAGCATGTCCACTCAACTTCTTTTGTCGACCATGGCGAGGCCTGTTCTGAGTGGAACCTGTCCTGTTAAACCGCTGTATGGTGTTGGCCACCGTGCTGCAGCTCAGTTTCAGGGTCTTGGCAAACTTCTTATAGCCTTGGCCATCTTTATGTAGAGCAACAATTCTTTTTTTCAGATCCTTAGAGAGCTCTTTGCCATAAGGTGCCATGTTGAACTTCCAGGGACCAGTATGAGAGAGTGAGAGCGATAACACCAAATTTACCATACCTGCTCCCCATTCACACCTGAGACCTTGTAACACTAACGAGTCACATGACATTGGGGAGGGAAAATGGCTAATTGGGCCCAATTTGGACATTTTGATTTAGGGGTGTACTCACATTTGTTGCCGGCTTAGACATTAATGGCTGTGTGTTGAGTTATTTTGAGGGGACAGCAAATTGACACTATTATACAAGCTGTACACTCACTACTTTACATTGTAGCAAAGTGTAATTTCTTAAGTGTTGTCACATGAAAAGATATAATAAAATATTTACAGAAATGTGAGGGGTGTACTCACTTTTGTGAGATACTGTGTATACACACACACGTGTGTTTAAGCTCTTAGGTGCACATCCTAATGTAATAGGCTGCAAATAGTTACCAGCAGAGGTCCAAAAGCAAAATAAGAAAATACTTTTAAGTAAATCAGAAATCATGTAATAAGCTGAGTTGAGAAAAACACTTTCAAATCAAACTTTAAAGCAATATTTTAAAACACAGAAGATACGCTCTATTTTTCTTGAAATATCAGTGCTGGGTAGGTTGATATAACAGTTGGTTGCTTCTGTTGGATTTTTTTTCTATGCTGTAAATGGCTGGCATTATTTTCATCCCAGGCATGAGAGAGCCGTGGGGCTCTGTCGGACTGAAGAATATTTAATTCATGTTGAAAATGTCAGGGCAGAGTCTGGGGCTTCCTTGCCAATTCCAGGAAAAGAAAAGAGAAGGATTTAGGATATAGTTATGCATGTTCAAGGATTTTTTATGCCGGCTGGTCAGCACGCAATTAACCCCATAACCACTCTAAAAAAGGGCCTCATTTATTCAAGAGTCTGAAAAAAAGAATGTCCAGTGTTGCTGAGGCAACCACTTGTATTTTTGTATCCATTTTTGCAGGGATAAAAAAGAATCAGGTTCACTTCTCTTTCAACTGTGCAAGTTCTGGTGCCTCCCTGATACAGTAGATGATGTAAGCTACTCCTATGGCACTGTACAACTATCCTTGTTGGGTGACCTTGCAGCTGAGAGGTCCAGGGACAATCAAATTGTTCTGAGCTGCAGAATATTGATCAGAAGACAAATTCTTCTAACTAGCAATTCCTCTGCACAAAGAGGGCATTCTGTACTCCACTATCGTGGGGACATTCCAAGCTATCAGAAGATACTACAATGTATTACCCCATTTCCAGTGCTAGGTTGCAAATCGACCAAACCAGTGCAAACCTGGTTTTGATAGTCAGGTGTATAGGGCAATCTAGAGTCTGTTTCACCTACACTGCTAGAATTTTGAGGAAAACTGGGCATACAATACTGCTTCAAAGGAGGTTACTTAATGCAAAAGTGAATTGATGGGTGGGAGTGTCTGAATTAGGGATGAGCTTCGAGTTCGAGTCGAACTCATGTTCGACTCAAACATTGCCTGTTCGCCTGTACACCGAACAGCAAACAATTTGGGGTGTTCACGGCAAATTCGAAAAGCCGCGAGCACCCTGTAAAAGTCTATGGGAGAAATCTCAAGTGCTATTTTTAAAAGCCTATATGCAAGTTATTGTCATAAAAAGTGTTTGGGGACCTTGGTCCTGCCCCAGGGGACATGCATTAATGCAATTTTTTTTTTTTAAAAACTGCCGTTTTTTCAGGAGCAGTGATTTTAATAATGCTTAAAGTGAAACAATAAAAGTGTAATATTCCTTTAAATGTTGTACCTGGGGGGTGTGTATAGTATGCATGTAAAGGGGCGCATGTTTCCCGTTCTTAGAACTGTCCCTGCACAAAGTGTCATTTTTGCAGGAAAAAAAGCTATTTAAAATCACTTGCGGCTATAATGAATTGCCGGCTCCCGTAATACAGAGAACAGTCATTGACAGTCATTGATAAAAAAAAAAAGCGTGGGGGTCCCCCCAAATTCAATTACCAGGCCCTTCAGGTCTGGCATGGATTTTAAGGGGAACTCCACGGCAAATTAAAAATAAAATGGCGTGGGGGTCCCCCTCAAAATCCATACCAGACCCTTATTCGAGCACGCAACCTGGCAGGCCGCAGGAAAAGAGGGGGGGACGAGAGAGCACCCCCCCCCTCCTGAACCATACCAGGCCACATGCCCTCAACATTGGGAGGATGCTTTGGGGGTCTGTGACCCCTCAAAGCACCATGTCCCCATATTGATGAGGAGAAGGGTCTCTTCCCCACAACCCTTGCCGGTGGTTGTGGGGGTCTGCGGGCAGGGGGCTTATCAGAATCTGGGATCCCCCTTTAACAAGGGGACCCCCAGATCCTGCCCCCCCCCCCTGTTTGAAATGGTAAGGGGGTACAAAAGTACCCCTACCATTTCACAAAGAAAGTGTAAAAAATAGTTAAAAAAACACACAGACAACGTTGGGAAAAGTCCTTTATTAAAAATAAAAAAATAAAAAAAAGATTCCAGCGGTGGTAATCCACTCTTGCTATCCAGCGATTGCTGATCTCTGCTCCGGGGTCCAGCGATGGCTGATCTCTTTCGACGTCCAGCGCTGCACGTCCTGTCTCCATGGAGACACTGAGGGAATCCTCTTAGCAGAGGAGGAGCGGGCCACTCCGTCACCTGACCCCGCCCCCCTCTGACGCAACGCAAGGGGAAAACTGGGATTCCCCTGTGACGTACGGGTAACGGTTCCTGTTACATCAGAGGGGGGCGGGGTTACCCATACCTCACAGGGGAATCCCAGCTTTCCCCTTGCGTTGCGTCAGAGGGGGGCGGGGTCAGGTGACGGAGTGGCCCGCTCTTCCTCTGCTAAGATGGATTCCCTCAGTGTCTCCATGGAGACAGGACGCGCTGCGCTGGATGTCGGAAGAGATCAGCCATCGCTGGACCCCGGAGAAGAGATCAGCCATAGCTGGACCCCGGAGCAGAGATCAGCCATCGCTGGATAGCAAGAGTGGATTACCACCGCTGTAATCTTTTTTTTTTTTTTTTAATAAAGGACTTTTCCCAACGGTGTCTGTGTGTTTTTTTTAACTATTTTTTACACTTTCTTTGTGAAATGGTAGGGGGTACTTTTGTACCCCCCTTACCATTTCAAACAGGGGGGGCCGGGATCTGGGGGTCCTCTTGTTAAAGGGGGCTTCCAGATTCTGATAAGAACACCGGTAAGGGTTGTGGGGAAGAGACCCTTCTCCTCATCAACATGGGGACATGGTGCTTTGAGGGGTCACAGACCCCCAAAGCATCCTCCCAATGTTGAGGGCATGTGGTCTGGTACGGTTCAGGAGGGGGGCGCTCTCTCGTCCCCCCTCTTTTCTTACGGCCTGCCAGGTTGCATGCTCGAATAAGGGTTTGGTATGGATTTTTAGGGGGACCCCCACGCCATTTTTTTTTAAATTTGGTGTGGAGTTCCCCTTAAAATCAATGCCAGACCTGAAGGGTCTGGTATGGATTTTGAGGGGAACCCCCATGCCATTTTTTTTTATTTGACCCGGGGTTCCCCTTAATATCCATACCAGACCTGAAGGGCCTGGTAATTGCATTACGGGAGGCGGCAATTCATTATAGCTGCTAGTGATTTTAACCGCTTCAGCACCGGGCCATTTTACACCCTTCCTTACCAGAGCACTTTTTGCGATTCGGCACTGCGTCGCTTTAACTAACAATTGCGCGGTCGTGCGACGTTACACCCAAACAAAATTGATGTCCTTTTTTTCCCACAAATAGAGCTTTCTTTGGTGGTATTTGATCACCTCTGCAGTTTTTATTTTTTGCGCTATAAACAAAAGAAGAGCGACAATTTTGAAAAAAAAACAATATTTTTTACTCTTTGCTATAATAAATATCCCATTTTTAAAAAAAATAATTTTTTTCCTCAGTTTAGGCCGATACGTATTCTTCTACATATTTTTGGTAAAAAATATCGCAATTAGCGTATATAGATCGGTTTGCGCAAAAGTTATAGCGTTTACAAAATAGGGGATAGATTTATTGCCTTTTTTTTTTTTTTTTTTACTAGTAATGGCGGCGATTTGTGATTTTTTCTTCGAGACTGCGACATTGCGGTGGACACTTCGGACACTTTTGACACATTTTTGGGACCATTCACATTTACACAGCGATCGTTGCTAAAAAAATTGCAGTGATTACTGTGTAAATGTGACTGGCAGGGAAGGGGTTAACACTAGGGGGCGCTGCAGGGGTTAAAATGTTCCCTAAGGTAGTGATTCTAACTGTGGGGGGAGGGGACTGACAAGGGGAGGAGACCGATCGGTGTTCCTCCGTACTGGGATCACATGATCGGTCTCCTCTCCGCTGACAGGACGTAGAGCTGTGTGTTTACACACACAGCTCCACGGTCCCGCACGGTCCCGTTGTTTTAACGGGCAATCGTGGGTGCCCGGCGGACATCGCGGCCGACAGGCACTCGCACCGTGACCCGAGCGATGCCGCGGCGCGCGCGCGCCCCCTAGGCGGCCGGGAATGGGAGGACGTCATATGACGCCCACCCAGGATGGGAGATCCACCTTGTGGGTGTCATATGACAGTGGGCGGTAGGGAAGTGGTTAAATAGCTTTTTTTCCCTGCAAAAATCACACTTTGTGCAGGGACAGCTCTAATCACGGGAAACATGCACCCCTTTACATGCATACAATACACACCCCCCAGGTACGAAATTTAAAGGAATATTACACTTTTATTGTTTCACTTTAAGCATTATTAAAATCACTGCTCCTGAAAAAACTGCAGTTTTTAAAACTTTTTTTTGCATTGATACATGTCCCCTGGGGCAGGACCCAGGTCCCCAAACACTTTTTATGACAATAACTTGCATATTAGCCTTTAAAATTAGCACTTTTGATTTTATGAACGTTCGAGTCCCATAGACTTTAAAGCAGGATTCCACCCTAAAGTGGAACTCCCGCTTTTCGGAACCCTCCCCCCCTCCGGTGTCACATTTGGCACCTTTCAGGGGGGAGGGGGTGCAGATACCTGTCTAAGACAGGTATCTGCACCCACTTCCGGCATAAACTCCCGTGGGAGTTTACGCAAGTTCCTGTCCCGGCGCGCTGTCTGCCGGGACACACACGTGTCCCGGCAGACAGCGCTGAAGATTCTCATTGCGCCGCGCGACTCGCGCATGCGCAGTAGGGAATCGGGAAGTGAAGCCACTTCCTGATTCCCTCACCGAGAATGGCGCCGGCTACAGCAGAGAGCCGAGCGAGCGATCGGCTTCTGCTGCCGACACCGCTGGAACCAGGGACAGGTAAGTGTCCATTTTTTAAAAGTCAGCAGCTGCAGTATTTGTAGCTGCTGGCTTTTAAAATTTTTTTTTACAGTACAGTCCCGCTTTAATAGGGTTCTAAAGTTCACACAAGCTTTAGGTCTGTTCGCAGGTTCTGGTGCGAACCGAACAGGGGGGTGTTCGGCTCATCCCTAGTGTGAATGTTGGAATGGAGAGCCAGGAGCTTGTCCAGTGGAAGGAAGACCATGGACAGGGCTATTTCCATTAAGCTGAGATGCTCTAAGCTATGAATCAGATCCAGTGCTGATTTCAGTGCTGATTTCTGGAGATTTAGGATCCATCCAAAACTCTGCAGGGTCTGCAGTTTCTTGGGAACAGTGAAATGGTTTGACTATAAACTCTGGTTGAGTTGAGTTGAGAGGAATCTTACCCCAAAGGGTCCGGACGCGCATAGCAAACATCCTGGAAAGAGAGGGCCCAGGGACCAGAAGCAGCACAGAGCGGCAGAAGGGTAGAAAAAAGAGACTGCGCAGGAAATGACTGCGTGAAAAGCCAAGTCTTCAGTAACCTGCAGAAGACCAGAATAGTGGGGGCCTCCTCAAGCTCGACAGGGAGGCTATTCCATAGTATGACACCCTGGTGGGAGAAGGCTCGACCACCACACCAGATCTTCTTGGGCACCGAGATGTAGAAGAGATCTCTGCCGGTAGATCTGAGTGATCTGACAAGAGCTCGTTTATGAAAACGAGAGCAGAGATAGCTTGGGGCCAGGCCTCTCATAATCTTAAACATAATACATCCTACATTAAATAAGGTGCGATAGTGGACCGGCAGCCAAGGCAAGGACAGGGGTTAAATGATCCCTTAACGGGACATCCATGAGCAGCCTAGCCACAGCATTTTTAATAAGTTGAAGCTTCTGCACTAGCATCTTTGGCAATCCCAAATAAAGAGAGTTACAGTAGTCTACAGTAGGCAGCTACCTATCATGGCACAGATGACAGTTTTTCTGTCCGAGATATCCAGATATTTAAAAAGCCCCCTCAGGAGTTTTAGCTGCCAGTTACATGCACTGATGACCTTTTTTTACCTGAGGAGCCAGAGTAAAGTGGTACCTTTCCTCCTCTATGACAGTGACTAGGAGCTCAGACAGTGGGAACCCAGAATGCTCAGTGGGGCTTCGAGCGGAGTAGCAACAGGTTTGCAAGCACAAATCATCAAAGTGGCACATGCATGTAACCATGCAAAAAAGGATGCTGGGAAGGCATGCTTGCTGCTCCAGGTCATGACCCGGGAAGTGACAGTGACACAGAAAAGGCACCAAATTTAAAAGTAAAAGGTGATTTTTAAGGGGTGCACTCATGCAAAAAATAAAACAATAAAAATAACATGGTGTTCGCCACATAATCCATACCAGACCTTTCCTTTGGTATGCAGTCTGGGTGGAAGCAGTGAGTGAATGTCTTCCAACTCAAGAACAATACCAGGCCACCAGGATGTTGGGTCTGTGGACATATTAAAATCTAGAAGTCACCATTAGGAAAAGGGGGGCCCCTAGATATACTGCCCTCCCCCTATGTGAATACATGAATAAGTAAGGGGTATATAGCATCCCTTGTTACTCATTCACAAAAAAAAAAGTAAAACAAAGTCCTTTATTAACTTCTTAGTGTCAGCAAAGATGAGCTTTAATGCCCAGCCGCTGCACATATGCATTCACAGTGATCTGAGGTTGTCTGTCCTGGGAGTGCGCTCACTGCTTGTTTTATAGCACACTGACCAAGTTGTCAATGACAGCTCTCAGTCACAGCTGATCAGAAGCCAGTAGGATAGGCTACCAATCACGTGACCACTGTGACAGCCAATCACAGCAGTCACCAGAGCAGGTTTTCCCATTTGCAGATTTTCCCTTTCCTTACACTCCCTTTCCTTAAGAACTCAAAATTTAAAAATTCCCATTACTTTCTCTAGGGAGACAATGGTAAGTAAGACCTTATCACGTTTTATATAAAGCTAAAACAAAAAGTTTTGGCTTTACATACACTTTTTTTTAAACATAGATACTAAAAATGACAAAGAGGGTCAGCAGATGGTACAGCTGACAGATACTCAGACGCCTTTTTGGTAATGCCAGGTTACAATAAAGCAGTCAGTCAGGTTGAAAAAAATAGCACAAATCTATCAAATTCAACCAGCCCCCACCCCCCCCCCCCCACACACACACACTCACTGGAGCACTGGGATGTGGAGGAGGCGGGAGTGGCTGGCTCAGGCTTTTAGTGGCTTGCTGAGAGGCTGAGCTGGGTGCCGGTCCAGGCATGTGGGGGGATCCCTATCATATGGTCACGATCTTCCCCAAGCTTGGATCGACTCTGTGACTGCAGCCCGCTGTCTGCTGAAAATGGGTCACAGGAGTGCAAAACAAACTGCACTCCTGTGATCCACAGAAGAAGTACAGCCAAACGAGATTTGGATGTACTTTTTTTTATTATCTTATCATAGTAGTCCTAATAGGACCTATAAACAGTATTAAATAGTCCAATTGAGAAGTACAATATATGTCCAAATCATAATGGAATGGTGGGTAATAATCACTCCATGCTGTAACAGGAACCATACAGGTAATTTAAGGTCCTTCACTTGGATGCTACAATGGCTTCCTGGATGGAGCCTAGTATACTATAGGGGCCCTTGTATGTCAAAACAGTGTGATATAGGCAGCATAAGCTGGTAAGGGAAAGCCAAACTCAGTATAAACATGTGTCCTCAGAATGCCATCTGGCCCTAATTCAAATCTGAAAAATAAGCTCGGAGGGAACTTTAATTTATGTAGAATAAACAGATGTCACAACAAACATGTATACATGTGACAGAAAGATAGACGGATGGGTAGATGGCATTAAGCATCCCTGTCCCTCCCTTTCCTTTTTGATATGCACTTACTACAGATTGTACTGTCGACAGAAAGCCTATTGCTTTCATTATTTTACACACAGCTTCATTGAAGCATTTTCTGTTATTTAATTTTGCAACACAAATCTCTCACCCTGACCGCCCAAACCTAATCCACTTATCAGAAATCTTCATCCATCTGTAGCAGTGAAAGATCGGTCTTATTCTGGCATTTGAGACAATTTATACTGAAAAAAATGCAGATCTAGCTATTTTCTCACGAGAACTGCTACTAGCACAAAGAGAAGGGAAAGAACAATAGGTGAATAAAAACACACGCCAATATTTATAGGTCAAACTTCCTTAACTTCATATATTTTCTGCTTTTATAGCTATCCATCAAAAACCTGATTGCTGTTTTGTGCTTACTCTAGAAAAGCTATATGAAGGGCTCTATAAATATTAGATGATAGTTGCCTAATCTAGCCCACTTAAGACAGATCTGGCAATAATGATGTATATGGTGACCTTCAAATTTAGGTAGACACTGTCGATCTTAGGGCAGTTTAGAATTAAAAGTTAAGGAGGTTTGATGGGCCATATGGGATTGGTGTTACTTCCTTGAGAAAGGCAGGAAGGCACTAGTAATGATTGCACGCCCTTGAATAAAATGGACATCAAAGGTATACCTAAGATGTGATCATTGGCAATTGGTAGCTTCATTATGTTGTTGCTTATTTGCATCTTGAAACTAAGTTTTTTAAGCATTGTGCGTTATGAAACATTTTGGGTGAATTTTCTAATTAGGGTGTATTTGCCATTGCATTCCCCTTTCACATTTCCACAGTCCATGGGATCTGTATGTTTGGGATCCATGGATCGTGGATATAATAGGGGAACCATGTAGATTACGTCCTAAAAGATTACCATAAATGCCTTGTGAGCTGTGCTTGTTTTTAATGTTTCAATATTCAATTACGGTCTTTCGTATATATGTACGTGGTGATTACAGCTTTATCACAGATTTAAATATTTTGTTGACAACACAGAGGATTTATTTTTTTAGAGTTTTTTTTTTTTTTTCAGTCATGGTAATCATGGAATACAAAAAAGGAAGCCACTGCCCCACCTTTAACTGACCATTGCAACAAGTAGCATTGGAAGGCAACATATGTTAGAAAAAAAGCCAGGGAAAAATTAAAGCTCACTTACCGACCAGCCCGCAGACAACCAGATTAACCTATCTAACAGTATGTGTTAAAAACAGGGGTTTAGTCTGAACACGTTTTCAAATCCATGCTTAAGCTACAGGGCCCGCCAAGGCACCCTAGTATCTGTAGTCCTGTCACTAGCTTATGAGTAACTCCACAATGGAAGCACATAAATTCTGATGGATAGTTGGAGGGCAGATGGACTGAAGGGAGCCCACCCCTTCTTAAAGGTACAGGGGCCCACTAAACAACCAGTACATAGCACAATGGCTGCAAAGGTGTCAGTGCATTGCCTGACCAATATAACAGTAATACAAAAAAGGAAGCCACTGCCCCCACGGGCTGGTCGGTAAGTGAGCTTGGAGTTTTCCTTGGATTTTTCCTTGGCTTTTTTTCTAACATATGTTGCCTTCCAACGCTACTTACCATACCAATGCTACATGCTACATGCTAAAAGCCAAGGAAAAATCCAAGGAAAATTCCAAGCTCACTTACCGACCAGCCCGCGGACAACCAAATTAACCTGTCTTCTAACATATGTTGGGGGAGTGGCTTCCTTTATTGTATTACTGTTATATTGGTCAGGCAATGCACATCTTTGCAGCCATTGTGCTATGTGCTGGGTGTTCAGTGTTTCCCTGTAGTTTTAAGAAAGGGTGAGCTTCCCTTCAGTCCATCTGCCCTCCATCTATCCATCAGAATGCATGTGCTTCCATTGTGGAGTCACTCATAAGCTAGTGATAGGACTACAGATACCAGGGTGCCTGTAGCTTACGCATGTATTTGCAAATATATGCAGACTAAACCACTGCATACTGTAAAGCCCCATACACACGGTCGGAAAATCCGACCACCAAATCCATCGGATTTGGTCCGACGGATTTAGTCCGACACTGGTGTTGCATACACACGGTCGGACAAAGTTGTCGGAAAATCCGATCATTCTGAACGTGGTGACGTTTTTTTGCCTACGATGGGACTACGTAGAGGCTAGTAGCCAATAGCTTTGGTCTTATAATGTGATCTGAGCATGCGTGGCACTTTGTCCGTCAGAATTCGCTACACACGATCGGAATTGGTGTGATCGGACTTTGTTGTCGGAAAATTTTTAGAGCAGGAGATACAACTTTGTCCGTCGGACAATCCGATGGAAAATGTCCGATGGTGCCTACACACGGTCGGAATTTCCGACAACATTGTCCGATAGGACAGAATCCATCGGAAAATCCGACCGTGTGTATGGGGCTTTAGAAAGGTTAATTTGGTTGTCCGTGGGCTGGTCGGTAAGTGAGCTTGGAGTTTTCCTTGGATTTTTCCTTGTTTTTTTTCTAACATGGTAGTCATGGAAGAAGGGGCTTGGTTGTGTTTTTCAAGTTATTCATTTCTACCTGGTGACTCTACTATTTTTCTTCCTTTTGGAGGTTAACCTAGAGCCAAGTGTGAACTGCCATCCCAGTGTTGTTTAGGATTATCTTTGTTCAAAAATGTTGCCATTGATGGCACATTATAAAGAAATACAACCGAGCAAGAGTTAACCAATTTCACTTTTCCAAAACATAATGCAAAAATCCTACACTCAAACAACTTTTTAATGAGGTAGAACAGAGAAAATAAAATATAGGACATGTAATGAGAAAGTATAATTTTCGGAATGAGACTGTAACCTTGTAACAAGATATATAAATGACCCAGCGAACAGAAGAGAACTAAATGGGAATTTTAGTGTCCATTCCATATGATTTCTGATTGGCATTCATGAGATGTAGTTGGAATGGAATCAACTAAAGTTAAGTGAATAATGAAAATTTCCAACAATAATTTACCTAATCTTTATTTGGGCTCCCATTCCCCAAGCTGCCTGCTTATCCACATGTATTTTTTACTGGATTTTTTTATTGCAGTAATTTTTATTTTTTTTTAGTTTTCAATAACGGGCACTTTTACCCCCTCCGGCATAGGCCAATTTTTAGCTTTTATCGCTGTCGCAGTTTGAATGACAATTGCGTGGTCATGCAGCACTGTACCAAACTAAATTTTTAGCCTTTTGTTCATACAAATAGAGCTTTCTTTTGCTGGTATTTCATCACCTCTGGGTTTTTTATTTTTTGCTAAATAGGGGAAAAGACTGAAAATTTTGAAAAAAACATTTTTTATCGTTTCGGTTATAACATTTTTGCAAATAAATAATTGTTCCTCATAATTTTAGCCCAAAATGTATTCTGCTACATGTCTTTTGGTAAAAATAACTCAAATCAGTGTATATTATTTAGTATATAGGTAAGGTATAGAGTCCACAAACTATAGTATATATCTGAAATGCAATCAATCCTAATGTACTGATGGCCTATCTCATTTCTTGAGGCCCTAAAATGCCAGGACAGTAGAAATACCCCCCAAATGAGACATGGTGGGTTTTTTGAAGTTGTAATTATAAAGAAATAAAAAAAATAAAAAAAATTACATACTGTCACCAGTGCAGTATCATATAACTGGTGTGGTGGTGATCAGGGACGCTGACTGTTGACAGTACAAAAAAAAGTTATAAGTGTTTTTTTATTTTTTAGTATATATTTTTTTTTATTTTTTTTTACAATTTATTTATTTTTTAACACACTGTGACCAGAGCAATAAAATGTTACTATAGTAACATTGTACTGCACTGGGGGAAGTAATCAGGATTTTTTGTGCTCTAAGCAAGCATTTTACTGAATGAAACTGATTCATTCAGTCTGTTTTTTTGTGATTAGCTGTGAAAAGTTAATCACAAGGTACAGATTGGTTGTGATTGGCCCTGTTTGTACCATGTGATCGAATCAACCATTCACAGCTAGCAACACATTTGTACACGTTGGATGACTTGAAAGGAAGCTATCCATTGTGTACAACTGTCATGTGACCTGCTGTGATTTGTTATGGCGATCACACGGTAGTGGCAGTGAGCTGGTACTTTAATCGGTCATTGAATGTGTCCCATCATATGACGTCCAGTCAGGATGGGAAAGCCACTGGTCAGGCCGTCATTTTACTATAGACCGGGCATGAAATGGTTAAGATGTGGGTTATAACAAAATGGGATGTCTCTTTGCAAAGTACTTGTGGTTTCCCAGAAGCTAGTGTTGTAACTAAAAGGATTTCTGAACTTTTAATTTGTGCTTTGGTAGGGTCTCATGTGAATACAAAATATAACCACAAAGGTTGAGATTCAATGCTGACCCAATATAGTATGACATAATGCAATCTGGAATATGGGGATCTCCCAGAATCCACAGTCCATTCATTAGGTTTGATCACCATTTGAGCAAGTATAAAAATGTGTAGAGAGGTGGAAATACAAAATACGGGCTAGAATTTTGGGAAAGGGCCTTATATTAAACAAGCCCTGAAGATTATAAGGGCTGGTATTGCATAGTGGTGCATCTGCATCTTCCCAGCCCTTCAGTCATGAGTATACTAGACAGTAAGCATGGTTTTTTAGACTGGTATCTTGGTACTTTTTTTCTTAAATTTTAATGAACACATTTAGATAAGTAATTGGAAAAAAAAACTGTGGATTAAATACAGATTGGCAGGCCAGCAGTAGAGGGGGCTATTTTCATCAATTGCTGCTTGCTGTAAATTAATTTAGTAGAATCTCAAACTTTGTAAATCAATTTAATCATTACTAAAATCAGCAATTTTAATATAACACTAAAGAATGCATGGAAGCTTCAAGAGTATCATTGCATAAAAAAGATCATTCTAAATAGCATCCCATTGTAATATACTGTGGTAGTATCACAGAGTTGTACCACTGTCTGGTCCATACATGGTCAGTTTCCATTAAATGGCCTCTAGCACATAGCTGTTTTTAACCATGTTTGTTTATTCACTGTATCCAGGATTCCCTACTCCAAAGAAAGGAAATGCGGATCATATGATGCCTAGCAACCATTCTGACCCAAATGGAGACGAAGATCTATTTTCCCTTTTGTGGTGGGATCACTGCTAAAGCTCGGACTTCCATTTATAGCCAACATCTGCCACACACATTTCATTGTTCATTTATACAAAGTATGTGTTCTTAATGTATGTTTTCAGTTCTCCTTCAAATTGTATCCCACCCTTAATCTGGAATAACTAAAGGTTTCAAGACTTCTCCATACAATCTTTTAGAGTGACCTTACATGGTCACCACTGCAACAAGAGCTCCAAGAAATGGTTTTCATCAGGTCAGAAAAAAATGGAACCCACTAATCTTATTTTGTTGGTGTCTCTCCTGAAACTACTGTTGATGATGAACCTGGTGGAATTGTCACTTACATCATTTGTCACACTCTATGTGCTTGTTCTTGTTTATCTTCATCTGAATATTGTTCAGAACACCAAATAACCTTTTTGCAGCTGATTGCAAAGATGGATCATCACCTAGGCATCTCGTTTCCAACATAGCATGCCTCACAAACTTCTGAATTGCTATACAGATAGTTGAGAATGGTAGACTTGCTGGCTGCCAAATAATTATATGGTCTTTTCTGGATGGTGAGCACACAAAAAATGTCTAAATTTGTATGCACCTTTTATTTTAATATGTCCAGCATGTCCACACATTTGTGGAATCAAACTGGATACAGCAGAGATAACCTGTCAATGTTTACCTATAAAAGCAACAGTATGTGTTAAATTAAGGTTACAAATAAAACTAAATCAAATAAGTATTGAGTGCTGCAGTCCATATCAAAAAGGTGTTTTATTATCATTGTGATATTTCCTTTCTACCTGCTACTTTTACCAATGTATATTTTCTGCTTCACTTTGTTACACGTGTTATCATTAATATAGGTTGTCTGCACTGTGAGCTAGATCTTAGTTGATAGAAAATAAATCCACCACATTAGTATACATGACTCATAGTCAATTAGTCAACTTTAATAATATACCACACTTCTTTATTACGATGTTATAATGTACACTGTATGTACCCATCCAGATTATAATCAATAGACATTATCCCTGGTGTGTGTTTCAGGAATGTAATAGTTGATAATTTTAGCACTTGATCTAGGTTCATTTAGACACAAGGAGCTATCCATTAGTCTGGTGCTGAAATCTGCATCTATACTGTTTCACTCCTTGGAAGCTATATGTTTTCTAATGTTTTATGTACAGTACATATTTATACAGTACCTATACAAACCAGTCAACTTAAGATAAACATGTTGTGATGAGATATGGGTTGGCTGCTATCATGGGTTTGAGGCAAACCCTGCAAGTTTGGGATTTGCTGTCCTGGTGAATTTATGTGCAGATTCACAAGGGAGAATTTTTTTTAAGCCATAATGCACTGCACAGCATTTGAACTATGGCCAACAGGTATACAAGGGCCAATAAGGGAGCTTATGCATAAGCCAGCCCCTTCACTATAAAGAGGGGCACAGAACAGTCGTAGTGACAGTGTATTAAAGCTAGTGTTGGAAAAGAATGGATATTGTTTGGCAAAAGTTTCATGCAGGTGTGAAAAATTGCTGTAAATTAAGAATGCTTTCAGAAATAGAAGTGTTAATTAGTTTCTTTTTATCAATTAACAAAATGGAAAGTAAATGGACAGAAAAGAACTCCAAATCAAATCAATATTTGGTGTGACCACCCTTTGCCTTCAAAACAGCATCTATTCTTAAATGTTTCTAGGTACACTTGCTTGCAGTTTTTGAAGGAACTTGGCAGGTAGGTTGTTCCAAACATCTTGGAGAACTAAACCACAGATTTTCTGTGGATGTAGGCTGCCTCAAATCCTTCTGTCTCTTTATGTAATCCCAGACAGACTCAGTGACATGTTTTTGTAAGAAAATGCATCTTCATTTTCTTTTCACGTTTTCCAAAAACTTGTGGCAGAAAAATGAACTCTTCAAAAGACTCACCATGCCTCTTGAAAAACACCCTGCTTTCCAAAATGTAGTAATTCTTCTGATTAAGTATTTTGAAGGGTCTACTTTGCAAAATGTGGCCATTTTGTGGGTGTTTCTCCTGCCCTGGCACTTCATGGCCTCAAGAAGTGTAATAGGTATTCATGAAATCAGATGCACTTGAAAGTGCTCTGTGGATGTTGGGCCTCTATGCATCTAGGCAGTGAAGAAAAATTTCATTTTTGTATGTGTGCGCTGTAATCTGTTTTGTAGGCAGTGAAGAAGTCTCACACATGTGATAACCCCATTAGGGATGAGCCGAACACCCCCCTGTTCGGTTCGCACCAGAACCTGCGAACTGACCTAGAGCTCGTGTGAACTTTAGAACCCTATTAAAGTCTATGGGACTCGAACGTTCAAAATCAAAAGTGCTAATTTTAAAGGCTTATATGCAAGTTATTGTCATAAAAAGTGTTTGGGGACCTGGGTCCTGCCCCAGGGGACATGTATCAATGCAAATTTTTTTTTTTAAAAATGGCCATTTTTTCAGGAGCAGTGATTTTAATAATGCTTAATGTGAAACAATAAAAGTGTAATATTCCTTTAAATTTCGTACATGGGGGGTGTACATGCCTGTGAAGGGGCGCATGTTTCCCATGCTTAGAACTGGCCCTGCACAAAGTGTCATTTTTGCAGGAAAAAAAGCTAATGAATTGCCGGCTCCCGTAATACAGAGAACAGTTAGTCATTGAAAGTCATTGATAAAAAAAAGTCATTGATAAAAAAAAAAAGCGTGGGGGTTCCCCCAAATTCAATTACCAGGCCCTTCAGGTCTGCTATGGATATTAAGGGGAACCCCACTTCAAATTAAAAAAAAAAATTACGTGGGGGTCCCCCTAAATATCCATACCAGACCCTTCAGGTCTTGGATGGATTTTAAGGGGAACCCCGGCCAAAAAAAAATAAAAATGGCGTGGGGTCCCCTCAAAATCCATAACAGACCCTTATCCAAGCACGCAACCTGGCAGGCCGCAGGAAAAGAGGGGGGACGAGAGCGCCCCCCCCTCCTGAACCGTACCAGGCCACATGCCCTTAACATTGGGAGGGTGCTTTGGGGGTCTGTGACCCCTCAAAGCACCATGTCCCCATGTTGATGGGTACAAGGGCATCTTCCCCACAACCCTGGCCATTGGTTGTGGGGGTCTGCGGGCGGGGGGCTTATCGGAATCTGGAAGCCCCCTTTAACAAGGGGACCTCCAGATCCCGCCCCCCCTGTGTGAAATGGTAAGGGGGTACAAAAGTACGCCTACCATTTCACCAAAAAAGTGACAAAAATTTTAAAAATTACAGGAGACGGTCTTTGACAATTCCTTTATTAAAATCTTCTTTCATCTCCTTTCTTCTGGTCTTCCTTTCTTCATCCTTCGGTTTCTTCATCTTCTTCTTCCATCTTCTTCCATCTTCTTCTTCCATCTTCTTCTTCCTCTGATCCGCTTCTTCTTGCTCTGGTCTTCTCGTCCGGCATCCCGCCCCCCTCTGACGTCATGTGGAAAGCCATAGGGAAGTCCCCATGACGTCCCCGTGCGTCAGAGGGGGCGGGGTCACAAGGTCTCGCCCTCCGTTATAAAAGAGCTGTCAGACGCAGCGAAGCCTCACACAGCGGGAGCCTCCCATTGCGAGGAGCGGCCCGACACAGAAGAAGAGACGCCGACGCCGTGGAAGAGGATGCCGGACGAGAAGATTAGAGCAAGAAGAAGCGAATCGGAGGACCTGAAGAGTCTGGTATGGATATTTATGGGGACCTCCACGTCATTTTTTTTTAAATTTAAAGCGGGGTTCCCCTTAATATCCATAGCAGACCTGAAGGGCCTGGTAATTGAATTTGGGGGAACCCCACGCTTTTTTTTTTTTTTATCAATGACTTTTTTTTTATCAATGACTTTCAATGAATAACTGTTCTCTGTGTTACGGGAGCCGGCAATTCATTAGCCGCGAGTGATTTTAAATTTTTTTCCTGCAAAAATGACACTTTGTGCAGGGACAGTTCTAAGCACGGGAAACATGCGCCCCTTCACAGGCATACTATAGACACCCCCCAGGTACGAAATTTGAAGGAATATTACACTTTTATTGTTTCACTTTAAGCATTATTAAAATCACTGCTCCTGAAAAAACGGCAGTTTAAAAAAAATAAAAAATTGCATTGATACATGTCCCCTGGGGCAGGACCCAGGTCCCCAAACACTTTTTATGACAATAACTTCCATATAGGCTTTTAAAATTAGCACTTGAGATTTCTCCCATAGACTTTTACAGGGTGCTCGCGGCTTTTTGAATTTTCCGCAAACACCCCAAATTGTTTGCTGTTCGCTGAACAGGCGAACAGGCAATGTTCGAGTCGAACATGAGTTCAACTCGAACTCGAAACTCATCCCTAATCCCCATACTCAAAAGGAGTAGAAGAATGTGTTTTGGGGTGTAACTGTAAGTTTGCCCATGCTGTGTGTGAGAAATTGTTTGGTATAATGACAACTTTGTGAAATAAAATCACATTTTATTTACTTTCATTATTTTCCAAACATTGTGGCAAAAAATTCAGACTTCAAAAAACTCACCATGCTTCTCACTGTGTCTTATTTCCAGAAATGGGTAATTTTGGGGGTGTTCTCACTGTCCTAGCATTTTAGGGTCTCACAAAATGAGGTAGGCAATCAGTACATAGTATATACTGTACATATAGCATAGTTTATAGACTTTATAACTTTCACTCAATAATATACATTTCAGGTTTTTTTTCACCAAATAAATGTAGCAGAATACATTTTGGCCTAAATTTACAAGGGAGCATTATTTATTTGCAAAGTTTTATAGCACAAACTAAGAGAAACAGGTTTGAAAATGTTTGGTCTTTTTTCCTTTATATAGTTAAAAAAATAAAGTAATGATTTAATACCACCAAAAAATCTGGAAGAGAGGGGGATTAACATGCTGGTCTTCAAGTGATTAAATGTGGTATTAAAACCAAAAACAATAATGTATTAAATTGCAGCTGCATTTGCTTTCTATTTAAGGTTTTCCCCTGGTGATCTAGCCAGTAACACACCTACTGTATTAGAGTGCCCCCACTCTAGATGAAGGAGCAACAGAAACACCTTTGGACAGCAGCATTGTCAGTCTGGGGGAAAGGGAGTGTACTATCAGATTTAGATATACTAACAAATTGAAGCCAAACTATAGCTCACACTGCATCTACACAAGCGGTTGCAGCAACAGTTTGTTTTCTTTTGGGATAAAGGTTTTACATGAATAAGTAAACTCTGAACACTATAAGCACCCATGGTGGTAAATGGTTTGTCTCAACACTCTTAATTGATAGATTAACTGAAACAACAGATTTACTGGCCAGGTTAACCACTTCCTGACCGCCTCACGCAGATATATTGCTGCAGAAGGGCACGTACAGGCAGAATCACGTACCTGTACGTTGCCCTTTAAGAGGCGGACGGTGGGCTTTTTCCGCCATTCTCTTCCCCCTTTGCACACATTATTTTACATATTATTTGTTTAATTTAGTCATCTGCATACAGGGGGTCCCCGAGTTACGAACTCGTTAGGGACTGCCCGCCTGTACGGAAGTCGGAAATGTTCGTAAGTCGGCGCGCATGCGCAGACCGACAAATACAGAGATTTCCGGACATTTCCGATGTTCCGTCTATTGCCGTTCTGCGCATGCGCGGCAAATTACGGACATTTCCGGCATTTTCCGAAGCTCCGTATGGCCGCGCATGCGCAGAACGGCCAAAAGACGCCGAAAAAGGACGAAAAATGGCGGAGGGTCCCCGCAGCACCCCGTTCGTAAGTAGGGGTTGTTCGTAGGTCGGGTGTTCGTAAGTCGGGGACCCCCTGTATATCCAGGCTTTTGCCACGCTACAAGTCACTACACTTCAACACATTTTGAAGGTTCCTATGTGGGTTCACAGAACAGGATTCTAATGGACGGTATCCACACTGTTCACACAAGGAGACATTTTTCACATATTGACCATACGATACAGGCTTTCTGTCAGTCCCCTTGGTTTTTTTTTTTTTGTGGATTGTGTGGCTTCCGTCCATGAATATATGGAAGGATACATTCATTTGTGTCTATCTACACCTGTGGAATATCCATATTTCACGTATATATCACAATATTTTAGATATTTGAATTACATTTTTCAATATTTGTATTCACACTTTACCATGGACTCAAGTGATTATTGCAGAAATATGCTATGTTTGCATGTAGATTGCACACTGTATGTGTGCATCTATATATGCACACACACACAATTACACACACATTTATTTTTAACATATATTTTTTACTCCTTACCCTATTTTTCACTTCCACGAGACATAGTCCTACGTTTTTACAAATTCATCACATTAGATACTTTCAATATGTGGTACGGAACATATTCCAACGACATTCGAGTTTCAGTTGCACTGTCACGGTTCTTCACTTTATTATATCATACTAATACTTTGAACAGAACACGACTCCTACTTTCCCAGTCATTTATTCCTCATGACACACACCATGGACAAAGTTAACCACTTCACTGCCAGTGTCATTTACACAGGAATCAGTGCATTTGTATAGCACTGATTGCTGTATAAATGACAATGGTCCCAAAAATGTGTCAAGAATGTCCGATGTGTCCACCATAATGTCGCAGTCATGATAAAAAATCGCTGATCACCGCCATTTAAAAAAAAAAATTAATAAAAATGCCATAAAACTATCCCCTATTTTGTAAACGCTATAACTTTTGTGCAAACCGGTCAATAATCGCTTATTGCAATTTTTTTTACCAAAAATATGTAGAAGAATACGTATCGGCCTAAACTGTTTATAGCGCAAAAAATAAAAACCAAAAAATTCCACCAAAAGAAAGCTCTATTTGTGGGAGAAAAAGTACGTCAATTTTGTTTGGGAGCCATGTCGCACGACCACGCAATTGTCAGTTAAAGTGATGCAGCGCCGTATCGCAAAAAGTGCTCTGGTCAGGAAGGGGGTAAATTCTTCTGGGGCTGAAGCAGTTAAAATAAAAAGGTTAACACCAGGTTAAAATAAAACAAAGAAATCCTAAAAAAGAAAACTAATGCAGATGTAGCCCTATCCTAGGAAAGGTTGCTAGAGAGGTTCGGGCAAATGTAGTCATTTTGGCTTCTCTGTAAATATTGGAGCAGTGTGTGAATATTTTTGGCTATTCTGGGTCTAAAAGGCTGCAGGCTCAACTACTTCTTTCTGCCTTCTAGTTGGTTATAGAATGCAGTGGCAGCTGGTGCTCAAATTTATTGGGGGGGCGCAAAACAAACAGCCTCATTGTGCCATCAAACGCTGCCACTGTGCCCCAAACGCTGCCACTGTGCCCATTAAATGCTGCCACTGTGCCCATCTAACGCTGCCACTGTGCCCATTAAATGCTGCCACTGTGCCATCAAATGCTGCCACTGTGCCCATCAAACGCTGCCACTGTGCCCATTAAATGCTGCCACTGTGCCCATCAAACACTGCCACTGTGCCCATTAAATGCTGCCACTGTGCCCATCAAACGCTGCCACTGTGCCCATCAAACGCTGCCACTGTGCCCATTAAATGCTGCTACTGTGCCCATTAAATGCTGCCACTGTGCCCATTAAATGCTGCTACTGTGCCCATTAAATGCTGCCACTGTGCCCATCTAACGCTGCCACTGTGCCCATCTAACGCTGTCACTGTGCCCCAAGTGCTGCCATTGTGCCTCAAATGCTGCCACTGTGCCCATTAAATGCTGCCACTGTGCCCATCTAACGCTGCCACTGTGCCCATCTAACGCTGCCACTGTGCCCATCTAACGCTGCCACCGTGCCCCAAGTGCTGCCACTGTGCCCATCTAACACTGCCACTGTGCCCATCTAACGCTGTCACCGTGCCCATTAAATGCTGCCAATGTGCCCATTAAATGCTGCCAATGTGCCGGCACTTACCTTGTCAGGCGGCGAGCGGTGGCTCCTCATCGACCCGACATCTTCTCCAGCGCTCCTCCTGTCTTCTGCAGTGATTTGACGCCTAGGCGTCCAATCACAGCGCCTGTGACTTCAGCCAATCAGGGGACCGGTAACACAGACAGGCAACCTGATTGGCTGAGAGGTGGGTCTGTGTTAGGGAAGCGATGTATTCACTTCCCTAACACAATACTGTGTAAGCAGCGAACGCAAAGCATTGCGCACGCTGTTTACACTTATGGAAGCCTATTAGAGCACACCACTCTAATCAGGTCCCCTATTAGAGCTTACAGCTCTAATAGGGCGCTTCCAGAAACACCCCCCCCCCCGCTGTAATTCAGATGCCCGGTGCCCGACAAGGGGCCGGACACCTGAATAGGGGCGGCAGCGGTGACAATAGATAGATTCATGCAATGCACGAATCTATCTATTGGTGATAGAGCGGTGCAGGAGAGGGGGGGGCGGCGCTCCTGCGCCCTCTATGCACGCACCGCCACTGATAGAATGTAGTGGGCTGGAAAAGGCACCCAGTAAGTGGCTGAGAAGGAGATAAATGGTTTTGGACCTGGAACAGCAGGGTTCCAGTCCAGGAGGAGAAGATCCCAGCCTGAAGGGCAACCGCCCTTCTGGGCAGGTTAACTGACGATTCTCCTCCAGTTAATTTGTGCACTAAATTTGGAGTATCCCAAAAGCTCTCTCACAGCCCAACCAAGTCCAACCAGCAATAAAGCATAAAAAGACACTCACTGTCTGGTTATTGTGAAGTGAATATGTCCCAGTAGTGTGTGCTTGGCTGCCTGTAGACCCAAATGGGAAGAGAACCTAGGGCAAATCAGCTGTACCTGTTTTAGTTAGTAATTGGTAAGCTGCAATATAATAAATGTTTGCTTTTGGGTTTAATACTGCTTTACGGCTGATAACAAATTTGCCTGGGTGGTACTCTCCTACGTGAAAAAATCAGCAGAGAAGTTATTACATTTTTACTATTAATTCTTGTGTTTTCTTTTTCCACTGTAAATTACAAAGTTTCCACCAGGGGTCCCTGTAAGGGCCCACTCAGATTGTTGTTTGCCAAAAACACACATTTTAATAAAAGCCCATTCAAAGCTCTGTTTACACTTTTACACCTGTCTGATGATCAGTTTCCGGTGCAGAAACTGACCGTAAACTGACTGCATGGTGTGAACTAGAGCCATGGGAGTACATGGAAAACACTGTGCATGTGTGCAATTCTTGAAGAAAATGCAGTTTTACATATTACTCGTTAGTATAATCTTCTGTCTCTGAGCATTGTTGCTTTTTAAATTGAACCTCAATGAAAAAAAGTGAATATCTTATGCAGAACATCTAGAAATGGTTATTATACTTAGTCAGTTCCCTATAGTGTAAGGGTGAATACTGTGGACTTTGATGTAAGGGGGGACTCTGGGGACTTGGATATAATGGGGAACAATGTGGACTCTGATGTAAAGGCAAATTCTGAAGTCTCTGATGTAAAAGAGCTCTGGGAACCCTGATGTAAAGGGGAACACTATGGACTCCGATGTAAGGAGAGAATTCTGCAGCCTTTTATTTAAGGGGGAACTCTGAGTTAAGGGGGGCACTCTTGTGTAAGGGAGGAGTCTGGGGACACTGTTGTAAGAGGGAACATTCGGCAATCTGACGTAAAGGGGAATTCTGCAAACTCTGATGTAATGAGGGAATGCTGGGGACTTTGATTTAAGAGGGAACTCTGTGGACTCTGATGTAAGGGGGAATTCTGATACAAGGGGGGACTCTGGTGTCAGGGAGAACTCTGAGGACTCTGATGTAAAGGGGAACTCTGTGGGCTCTGATGTAAAGGGGAACGCTGTGGGCTCTGATGTAAAGGGGAACTCTATGGACTGATGTAAGGGTTTCCGGGTACCCTGATGTAAGGGGTAACACTACAGACTCTGATGTAAGAATGGAATGCTGGGTACTTCGATTTATGGGGGAACTCTGAGGTAAGGGTGGCCCTCTTGTGTAAGGGGAGACTCTGGGACACTGTTGTAAGGGGGGACACTGGGCAATCTGATGTAAGGTTGAATGTTGTGGACTCATATTTAGGGAGGATATGCTGGACATGCTAATTTAAAGGGGCACTCTGTGGACTCTGATGTAAAGGGGAATGCTGATGTAAGGGCAGCACTATAGTGTAAGAAATAACTCTGTGGACTCTGATGTAAGGGAGAACTCTGCTGACACTTATATAAGGAGGGAATCCAAGCACCCTAGTGTAATGGGGAACTCTGGGGTAAAGGGGAAACTCTGTAGACTCCGATGTAAGGGGGGCTCTGACAAACCTTATGTAAGGGGGGGCTCTGAAGTAGGGAGGAGAATGCTAGGAGTTTAAGGAGAAACTCCCTGGTCACTGATATTAAAGAGAACTTTGATATAAGGGGGGCTCTGGTGTACAGGGGGGGATCTGTGGACTCTGAGGTAAGTGGGAACACTGGGGACTCTAATGTATGATGTAAGGGGGGGACACTGACGTAAGGGGGATTCTTATGTAAGGAAAAATATATGAACGTTAGTGTACGGAGGGACTCTGGGGACCCTGATGTATTGGGGGTATCTGGGGACTTTGATGTAAGGGGGGACTCTGATGTGAACATTGGGCTCATCCTGACTGCAGCATATGTTGTTTTGTATGTTATTTACTCTTGACCCCTGCACTCTATACATTATGCTCAGAGCCGGTACAAGGGGGGGGGGCGGAAGGGGCGAATGCCCTGGGCGGTACAATTTATTGGGGGGGTGGGGGGGGCGCAGTGAAGTGTCCAGTGCCGTTGTTGTATCATTATCCGTCCCCCATCACCAAGTGTCCGAGGTGTACTGCGCATGCGCAGTACACAGAACGCCCATATTCCGAAAATTGCCGAGGATGAACGGCGCCTGCGCCGTGAGTCCACTTTCAAGCCCCACCATCCCCGCGGACATAGAGTTAGAATATAAAAGTGCCGAGCGCAGCGAGGCCGTGCCCGATGCGTGGCGAGCGAAGCGAGCCTGCGAGGGGCCCTCTCAATTTGACTAACCCTATGTCCGCTTGGATGGTGGGGGCTTCTCCTCGACTCACGGCGCAGGCGCCGCTCATCTTCCGACAATTTCCGAAAATCTTCTGGATCCGGACTGCGCATGCGCAGTACACTTCGGACACCTAGTGACAGCCGGACACTTGGTGATAGAACACCGTCACTAGTTTGCTGGGACCACGGGTTTCCCCAGCAACCAGTGACGCTGCGTGCGTGCGCCCGCCCCCTGCTCCTCAATGCAGGTCTCGGAGACTCGCACTCGACCGCCCGCCCGCCCCTACTCGCACTCACAGGCCGCGAGTAGGGGCGTGACGTCACATATTCGTGCCCCGCCCCCCTGCTACTCGCGGTTCCCGGGTCCAGATGAGTGACACCTATGGGCAGCAGCAGAGGAGGGAGCCTAATGGACACACCTCTGTGCATATCCTGCACTGTTCTGAGGACGGTATGTACATATTGTAATGCAGATGGACATGTGCTGGGGGGGCGGTATGAGAGGGGAGTCTACTAGCACAAGTGGAGAGGGGGGGGGGTCTGTATAGAGGGGGGTCTGCACTGATAGAGGGGGTCTATACTGATGGAGGTGGGTCTGAACTGAGGGGAGGTCTATACTGAGGGGAGTTTATACTGATGGAGAGGAGTCTGCACTGAGAGGGATTCTATACTGAGAGGGGGGTCTGCAATGAAGGGGGTCTATACTGATGGTTGGGGTCTGCACTGAGGAGGGTCTATACTGATAGAGGGGGGGGGGGTCTGCACTGAGGGGAGTTTATACTGATGAAAGGGGGGCCTGCACTGAGAGGGGGTCTATACTGATGGAGGGGGGTCTTCACTGAGGAGGGTCTATACTGATAGAGGGGGTCTGCACTGAGGGGGGTCTCTACTGATAGAGGGGGGGGCTGCACTGAGGGGAGTTTATACTCCCCAGCAACCAGTGATGCTGCGTGCATGCGCCCGCCCCCTGCTCCTCACCGCAGGTCTCGGAGACAAAGTTGAGAGAAGACAAGCTTGCACTCACGGGTCCTGGCTCAGGCTCTCCATATCTCGCTGCTTCCGCTATCCGTCCCTTCGGTATTTCAGTTGTGCGGCATGCCCTCCTGCATTCAAGGTATGTGGGCCAACTAGTGATCACTAGTGGGCATATACATATTTTTATATGCACACTGCTGGGTATATTTTGTTAAAGGTCACGCTGATGGGCACATTTTTTTGTGCCCATCAGAGTACCCTTAACATAAAATGTGCCCATCAGCGTGCCCCTTAAAATAAAAAGTGCCCATCAGAGTGCCCCTTAACATAAAAGGCGCCCATCAGCGTGACCCTTATTTTATGTTAAGGGGCACTCTGATGGGCATATAAGAGCAACACTGATGGGCACATTTTGTATTAAGGGGCACTCTGTTGGGCAGATTTTACATTAAGGGGCACGTTTTGTTATGCCCATCAGAGTGCCCCTTAATATAAAATGTGCCCATCAGGGTGCCCCTTAACATATAATTTGCCCATCAGAGTGTCCCTTAATATAAAATGTGCCCATGGACAAATTTTATACTAAGGGGCACTCTGTTGGACATATTTTATGTTAAGGGGCACTCTGATGGGCACATTTTATGTTAAGGGGCACTCTGATGGGTATTATTTATGGTAAGGGGCACTCTGATGGGCAGATTTTATGTTAAGGGGCACTCTGATGGGCAAATTTTATGTTGAGGGGAGCGTTTTGTTGTGTGAGTGAACTCTGTTTCTTTCGCATTAAACCGAATTGAATTTGTATTGTTTTAACCACTTCAGCCCCGGAAGGATTTAGCCCCTTCCTGACCAGAGCGTTTTTTGCGATTCGGCACTGCGTTGCTTTAACTGACAATTGCGCGGTTGTGCGACATGGCTCCCAAACAAAATTGACGTCCTTTTTTCCCCACAAATAGAGCTTTCTTTTGGTCATATTTCATCACTTCTACAGTTTTTATTTTTTGCGCTATAAAAAAAAAAAGAGCGACAATTTTGAAAAAAACACATTATTTTTTACTTTTTGCTATAATAAATATCCCCAGTGTATCCTAAAGGCGTGTTTCTAACTGTCTGGGGGCATTGCTGTGTGTGACACCACACTGATCGCTGCTCCCGATGATTGGGAGCAGACGATCAGTGTGCTGTCATTAGGCAGAACAGGGAAATGCAGTTTACATCTGCATCTCCCCGTTCTTGAGCTCCGTGACACGATCGCGGGAAATTCAAAGTAACGTACGGGTACGTTACTTTGCCCAGCCGTGCCATTCTGCCGACGTATATGTACAGGAGCCAGTCAGGAACCGGTTAAGTATATTCCTGTTCTGAAATGACATTGATTCTTTCTTAAAAACAGGGGGGGGGGGGGGGGCGCAGTTTGCCATCTTTGCCCTGGGCACCAAATGGCCTTGTCCCAGCACTGATTATGCTGTTCATAGTCCTGGCCAAGGTGTTCATTAAAACCAGCAACTGTTGACACAGTGATGTTCCTCTTTTAGGCCTTATGCACACTATGCTCTTCTCAAAGCTTTGCTCCTGACAGGAGAAAAGCAGCGTTAAAAACATGTTCAAAGCCTTGCATGTATTTAGGCGTGTTTAGACGCATTTAGGCATGTGAGTGTTTATTAACGTAATTGGCCAGAAAAGTAATTTATTCTGGCTATTAAAATGAATGATGCTCAAGCGCTAAACAAGTCTAGTTTAGACTTGGTTTGCTCTCTAAATTGCAATATGGTTTTGGATCACTTTTCTAACATCAATAGACATGCAGTGAGGTGGTGTTGCATTGCCTCCTTATCGCCTGTTTTACCCCCTAACTATTGGACAACCACACGGCAACAGTGCACGTTGTGCGCGATTGCAGGGCAGTTTCAGTGTTGATCAATTCGCTTGAATGCACCACGGGGGATACAAGTATAATTCCTGCTGCAAAACAAAGCATCAAGGCCACAACATGTGTATACCCCCAGGCACTGTCTTGGCAGCAACAAGAGGAGCAGTTGAGGGTGGTAAAAACGGTACTTTACTGTCCCTCAATTACAAATGTAAACAAAGCCTATGATAATGCTCCCTAACTGCAGCTGTTGAGGGGCACTTATTCAGCATTAGCTGTGCTTTGTGTTCACACCCAGGCTGCGGCGTTCAGTGTGGAGCTCAGGTGAGATTGGACCGGAGCGGGGGATTCAGCAGATATCACACATGGTGTATAGCATGGGAGTGATACAGCAGGAAGGTGAGAAGGGACCAGATAGAGGGCTGAGCAGGAAACTGAACGTCTGGGAATAAGCAGAATCAGGAGATCAGCAAAATGGAGGATCAGAGAGAGATCCGCAGTGTTGAGTTTCAGCGGAATGGGGAGTTTCTAATTAGTGGGGAGGGGGATACTACTACTGATGGGGGGGGGGGGGTGATGTACTACTGAGTGGGGTGAGTACTACTGAGCAGAGGGGATGGAATGTACTACTGAGTATGGGACAGGGGAGCAGGGCATGGGACATGCACTACTGAGTGGAGAGGGTGACGGGTATTTGGGAATGTAATACTGAGCAGTAGGGGGGACTACTGAGCAAGGGATTGTAGTATTGTTGGGGTGGGGTACTACTGAGAAGATAGAGGGGGAGTTGAGGAGTATGGGGAATGTATTACTGAGTGAGGAAGGGGGAGGCAGGGTAGCAATGTACTATTGCATGGGCAGCTGGGTGATGATAATGTACTACTAAGTGGAGGGGGTGGTTGGGGAATATGGGGAATAGACTATTGAGCGGGTGGGGTACTACTGAGGGAGGGTGTACTACTGACCATTGGTGGGGGGAGGGGGGTTAATGTGCCACTGAGCGGGGTGATACTACTGAGGGAGGAATGTACTACTGAGCTGGGAAAACACTGCCAGGATTAAAGCTCACTTTCTAGACTCCACATATATGTGTTATGTGGTTGTAAAGGGGTCTGACAATGACCAACAAACTGGTCAGTGAGAAAAATTTGGAGAGACTAAAAGACCTTTAGTTCCCAGTACTACCCCTTAGTTAGGACCTCCCCAGTTTTCGGGTTCAGGGTTAGAGCCATTTGGTCCTTCAAGTATATTTTTAAATTTACAAATACCATACTGGTTACCCCACAATTGGGATAAAGCTTTTTTGCAGAAGGGAGTTTAACAAGACATGTGGCCACTCGTTTATTAGAAGAAAAGAGGTTTAACCTTAACCGCTTCCCGACAGGCGCACGACGATGTACGTCGGCAGAATGGTACGGACAGGCATAAGGGCGTACAGGTCGTCCCTTTAAATTTGCCGCCGTGCCATCGCGTGCGTGCCGCCGGCATCATGCGCCGGACGGGAACTCTGTGAGTCTGATCGTGGGTCCTGCGGACTCGATCGCCGCGGGGATACCCACAATCGTTTCACAGGGAGGAAGAACGGGGAGTTATTATAGTAAACAAGCATCTCCCCGTTCTGCCTAGCAACAGTGACACTGATCTCTGCTCCCTGTGATTGGAGCAGAGATCAGTGATGTCTACAACACAGCCACGCCCCCCCCCACAGTTAGCAACACTCCCCTAGGACACACTTAACGATTTTTTTTTACCAAAAATATGTAGAAGAATACGTATCGGCCTAAACTGAGGAAAAAATATGTTTTTTTATACATTTTAGGGGGGTATTTATTATAGCAAAATGTAAAAAATAATGCGTTTTTTTCAAAATTGTCGCTCTTTTTTTGTTTATAGCGCAAAAAATAAAAACCGCAGGAATGCTCAAATACCACCAAAAGAAAGCTCTATTTGTGGGAAAAAAAAGGACGTCAATTTTGTTTGTTTTGTTTGGCACGACCGCGCAATTGTCAGTTAAAGCGACGCAGTGCCGAATTGCAAAAAGTGGTCTGGTCTTAAGCCAGCAAAATGGTATGGTCTGAAAGTGGTTAAACTACGTAGAGGGTTCTTTACTGTAAGAGTGGCAAGGATGTGGAATTCCCTTCCACAGGCGGTGGTCTCAGCGGGGGGTCTGGATAGTTTCAAGAAACTAATAGATAAGCACCTGAACGACTGCAACATACAGGGATATACATGTAACACTGACATATAATCACACACATAGGTTGGACTTGATGGACTTCTGTATTTTTTCAACCTCACCTACTATGTAACTATGTAACTAAAAGCAAAACTTTTAGTGGTGATGGATTGGAACACTTCTCAGGTTTTTATTGCTGTCTGCACACCCGTTAGGAAGACTCACCCTCTCTATTTGAACTGTTTACCATTATTATTGAAAGTGAAAGTAAACGGAAATCACAAATTTTGGTTTGTCCCAAGTTAAGTAATAGAGGGGACATCTTTATACACTAGTTTTGGTGACAGTAGGGGGGCTCCAAGGGATTCCCTTATGTTGCAGGGATTTCTTCTTACTTCCCGAATTGGCTATGGGACAGGAAGTGAAGGAAAATCTCTGAAATGGGACTCAGATGACAATTTAAAAAAAAAATGGTATTATACAAAATTGTACAAAAACGCCTCCAGGTTGCCATATTGCATTGCATTTTACAGAAAGGTAACTGTTAATAACGTTCAATTACAATATGATGTGTCGCAATTGTATTTTTCTTTTTTTTGCAATTTTTTTTCCTAAGAAAGTGGAGTTGCCCTTAAGCACCTTCTTTCCTAGTGTAGCCTCTTAAAGTACAACAGGGGGTTAAACACACAGAATTCGGTCTCTAGAAGGGCTTCCAGTGCATTTGGATATTGTATTCCTTGTTGACAGAATATCACAGGCCTTGTGCTTGATTTAGTAAATAATGACCCTAAGGCGATGGCTATGAAGGAATTTATGGTCTGGCTGAGCATTAACTCACATCAAGGAACTCGTTACCCATTATTTCAGATCTCAGTATTACCCTTTTACTGATAAGCACTCTTTTTATCTATTCTCTGCAGACATTTACGTTGATCCACAAATGAATAAAAACACAATGTGATCAGATGCAATAGCCTGTATTTAATAGCATGCATGCAGGGGACAGAGCAATTACATAGAAGACAGCCAATCAGATTTCAGCTTTCAGGTGGACTAGAAATAAATAAGTGAACATGATGAGACAGTGTTGCATGTGCACTGGAGGCAAAGTTCTTAAAATGAAGCGGACTTAAAGCTGAACCCTGGGCACTAAGGTTTTGATATAATTACTGTATGTTCCTCAGTAAACACATAGGATATAAATAGATTTTTGGGCACCAAACTTCTAGATATTCCCTTGTAAAATAACATCATCACTGTGCTGTACATAGCCTGTGCAGAGAGCTAAGCTGTGGCTGCAGGCTGCCTGCAGAAAAAAAAAACACAGGGGGGTCGAGACATGACCCGTCACCCTCTAGAAGGAGAGCGAGCAGCAGTGACCAGTATTTATTACAGGAAGCTCAAGGTAAAGTCTCACACTGGATTACTGCACAGATGTGGAAGAAATACACAAAATACACCAAGGTTCGAGGAAGAATACACATGATAAATGTATTTAGACAATATTTACTTCTCCCAGAGTTCAGCTTTAAAGGTCTTAAAGAGGAATTTGTCCCTAATTCCCATATATTTTTTTCTCCTTTCACCTCTATAGTTGGGTTCTGCACAAAAAACATACTCATATGCCCAGTGATCTAGCAGGGTTCCCTAGGACCCCGCCACTCCACACTGAATCCTGCACCAGCATCTTATTCTGACATCATCAGGGGCTGGCTCTATCTCCTGGGTTCTTCCAGTGGCCCTCCTGGTGACATGCATGCATCACATAATCCTGGAGCCAACTGTAAAAACCTTAAAAAGAGATAGCCGGCCCTCCTGATGTTGCAACATTGGGGTACGAGTACCCCGTGGTCTCCTGGGTTGCATCACGCTGCCATGTGTGTATCCTGGGAGGCTGTGGCCAACTGCTCGAGTATAGGCCGACCCGAATATAAGCCGAGGCACCTAATTTTACCACAAACAACTGGGAAAACTTATTGACTCGAGTATAAGCCTAGGGTGAGAAATGCGCAGCTACTGTAAGTGGAAAAGAGGGTCAACGATGCCCATTTGCAGCCTCACTGTGCCAATGCAGATGGACACAGTTGACCGATTTGGGGCCCTGTATCTCGGGGTCACTTAGTGCTAGGAACCCCATCTTTGGATATGTTGTAGTGCTAATTCCTCTGGGTTGGAATACAACATTTGGGGTTCCTAGCACCAAGTGTCCCCGAGATATGGGGCCCCAAATTCGGGTCAGAAAATCTCAAGCACTTTTCTGCAGCAGAGAATGACATTTTCTGAACCGACTTTGGGGCCCTGTATCTCGGGGCCACTTAGTGCTAAGAACCCCATCTTTGGATATGTTGTAGTGCCAGTTCAACTTGGTTTGAATGCCAAATTTGGGGTTCCTAGCTCCAAGTGTCCCCGAGATATGGGGCCCCAAATTCGGGTCAGAAAATGTCAAGCACTTTTCTGCAGCAGAGAATGACATTTTCCGAACCGACTTTGGGGCCCCGTATCTCGGGGTCACTTAGTGTTAGGAACCCCATCTTTGGATATGTTGTAGTGCTAGTTCAACTTGGTTTGAATGCCAAATTTGGGGTTCCTAGCTCCAAGTGTCCCCGAGATATGGGGCCCCAAATTCGGGTCAGAAAATCTCAAGCACTTTTCTGCAGCAGAGAATGACATTTTCTGAACCGAATTTGGGGCCCTGTACCTCGGGGCCACTTAGTACTAGGAACCCCATCTTTGGATATGTTGTAGTGCTAGTTCAACTGGGTTTGAATGCCAAATTTGGGGTTCCTAGCTCCAAGTGTCCCCGAGATATGGGGCCCCAAATTCGGGTCAGAAAATGTCAAGCACTTTTCTGCAGCAGAGAATGACATTTTCCGAACCGATTTTGGGGCCCCGTATCTCGGGGCCACTTAGTGCTAGGAACCCGATCTTGGATATGTTGTAGTGCTAGGTCCACTGGGTTGGCACACCAAATTTGGGATTCCTAGACCAAAGTGGCCCCGAGATACGGGGCCCCAAAGTCGGGTCGGAATTTTTTTTTTTTTGCTGCAGAAAAGTGCTTGACTCGAGTATAAGCCGAGGGGGGCACTTTCAGCACAAAAAAATGTGCTGAAAAACTCGGCTTATACTCGAGTATATACGGTACGTGAAAACAGGAATGGTAAGGGGGTCTCCAAAAAATTTAGTAAAATAAAAATAATATTCAAATATTACAGAGGAGGGGATAGGAGGAGAATAAAAGAAAGTGGATGAGAAGGGTGAAGGTCCACTTTAATAAGTATATATTTTTTCTGGGGGCTTTATGCTTGCCCCATGCAGGACAGTGCAGTAGTTTAGCTTAAATTCCCCTCTCCCCAGGACCACATACTCACTTTTCCTTCCCCACCAATTCATTCAGCTATTATCTTCTAATATATTGAAGCCAGCTACTGGGTAACATCCATTGCATCATTTCATACATCAATACATGGCAGGATATAGCAGTAACACGCTAACGTGTTTTGGCTGAAGCCTTACTCATAGCATCCATTCAGCTACCAGAAGTAAGGAAAGCTTCTCTAATCAGAGCTTACACACTGCAGAGGACTGTTACCCTGCCTCCATGAGACAGTTCTGGACCAAAAGCTCTAGCTCTATTAAAGTGACACTAAAGGTATTGTTTTTTTTTTTAAATAACAAATATATCATACTTACCTCCACTGTGCAACTCTTGTGGCCTCGATTCTGGTCTTCTGGGGTCCCTCATCGGCTCTCTCGGCTCCTCCCCGCATCAGATAACCCCCCTGGGAGAAGCGCTCTTGAGGGGTGTTACCTTGCGGGCGCGCTCCCGAGTCCAGCATTTGGTGTCCATAGATGCCAAATGCAGGACTCGGCCCTGCCCCCCAGCGGCCGCGTCATTGGATTTGATTGACAGCAGTGGGAGCTAATGGCTGTGCGACTATCAATCTATCCAATCAACAGCCGAGAACCCCCTAGCAGAGAGAAGGCGTGCCCCTGTGGGACAAGGGTTCAGGTAAGTTAAATGGGGCGGGGGCCGATCATTGGCAGGTGTTTTTTCACCTTAATGCATAGGATACATAAAAAAAAAACACAAACCTTTACAACCCCTTTAACCAATAGAAAAAAAAAATTAATATAAACCTCCATATACAGAACCCTATACCCTCATGAGATCCAGAGCAAGGTGAGAAGAAAACTATAAAGCATGATCCGAATTGCTCCAATGGGGGAAAAAAAAAATTCTGATCTCCCATAATTTGGGTATTTAGGGGCTTATTTAGGCTACAATGAGGATATTTGGCAGCACACCATGGATTGTCAAGTAGCATCGCTACTTGATGATTTGTGGTGTGCTGGCAAATATCCTCATTGTGGCTTTCAGATCCAGTTTTCGACTGGTGGTTGTTGCAGCACCCAAAACTTCTAGAGCTTTATCCAGAAACGTGCGTGTTGGGAATATGGAGTATTATTTAGGCTACAATCGCGTTTGTGCATTGTGGGAACGCACCCAAAATCGCAGTCTTTCCCACAGCGAACAGATATATGCGGCCCTTAATGCAATTCTTAATGGCATCCTTGCGCATCTGCAAACGCGCCACCAAAATGCATGGTGCTAAAGTACCATGCATTTTGGTGTGGTTAGATTTTTCAAAGGGGAGTTTAATGGTTACCAGGGGTCAAGTTCAGTGTTGCCAACCGCCCGTAGATTCACGGACAGCCCGTAAATTTACACCCGTTTTTAGGGTGTCCGTAAATGTCCGTTACGGGCAGCGGGTGCCAGTAAAAATGATGGCCGCGAGCCGACCATGTAACTGCGCATGCGCCGTTCCGAAGCTGGCCGGGCTCGGGAAAGCTCGTACTCGCTCGGCTGGGCGGTGCATGCGCAGTAACTTAATGTCGCCGCCTGGCGCAATTTTCGAATAGATTGCTAAGACACAGCAGCCGCGTTTTGTGTACTCGCCGTAGGCGGAGGAGTCGAGGGGGTGGCAAGTGAGGAGGAGAGTGTGACACTGGGCCAGACGCCAGAGGAATACATTACTGGGGATAGATGACAGACAGAGTAT
The DNA here is from genome assembly GCA_028564925.1 of Lithobates sylvaticus. Classification (NCBI taxonomy): domain Eukaryota; kingdom Metazoa; phylum Chordata; class Amphibia; order Anura; family Ranidae; genus Lithobates; species Lithobates sylvaticus. Next base: position 159,027,985 of record CM053033.1, read on the forward strand.
GTATGACATGTAATTACTGGGGGGGGGGGGTGAAGCCAAGGCATGCAGGGGGACAGTGAAGGACACTGAAGGACTGTCCTCCTCCTGTAGTATGTCAGCATGCCTGTGTCCCCCTCCCCTCCTGTAGTATGTCAGCATGCCTGTGTCCCCCTCCTGTAGTATGTCAGCATGCCTGTGTCCCCCTCCTGTAGTATGTCAGCATGCCTGTGTCCCCCTCCTGTAGTATGTCAGCATGCTGGTGTCCCCCTCCTGTAGTATGTCAGCATGCCTGTGTCCCCCTCCTGTAGTATGTCAGCATGCCTGTGTCCCCCTCCTGTAGTATGTCAGCATGCCTGTGTCCCCCTCCTGTAGTATGTCAGCATGCCTGTGTCCCCCTCCTGTAGTATGTCAGCATGCCTGTGTCCCCCTCCTGTAGTATGTCAGCATGCCTGTGTCCCCCTCCTGTAGTATGTCAGCATGCCTGTGTCCCCCTCCTGTAGTATGTCTGCATGCCTGTGTCCCCCTCCTGTAGTATGTCAGCAGCATGCCTGTGTCCCCCTCCTGTAGTATGTCAGCATGCCTGTGTCCCCCTCCCCTCCTGTAGTATGTCAGCATGCCTGTGTCCCCCTCCCCTCCTGTAGTATGTCAGCATGCCTGTGTCCCCCTCCTGTAGTATGTCAGCATGCCTGTGTCCCCCTCATGTAGTATGTCAGCAGCATGCCTGTGTCCCCCTCCTGTAGTATGTCTGCATGCCTGTGTCCCCCTCCTGTAGTATGTCTGCATGCCTGTGTCCCCCTCCTGTAGTATGTCAGCATGCCTGTGTCCCCCTCCTGTAGTATGTCTGCATGCCTGTGTCCCCCTCCTGTCCTGTAGTATGTCAGCAGCATGCCTGTGTCCCCCTCCTGTAGTATGTCAGCATGCCTGTGTCCCCCTCCTGTAGTATGTCAGCAGCATGCCTGTATCCCCCTCCTGTAGTATGTCAGCATGCCTGTGTCCCCCTCCTGTAGTATGTCAGCATGCCTGTGTCCCCCTCCTGTAGTATGTCAGCATGCCTGTGTCCCCCTCCTGTAGTATGTCAGCAGCATGCCTGTGTGTCCCCCTCCTGTAGTATGTCAGCATGCCTGTGTGTCCCCCTCCTGTAGTATGTCTGCAGTATCTGAGGGCAGTCCTAGAAAGGAGTCAAGAGTAGGAGTGCTGCAGGGATGGGGGGGGGGTCACGGAGGAGACAGACGTGTGGACTGTGGAGAGGAGACTATACAATAAATCCAGAGCCGCCAAGCTGCTGAGGCCATCTGACTGAGTCCTGCACGGTGCACCTGAGAGGTCAGTGACATTGCCGCTAGGCCGGTGTGAGGGTGGTTGCTTATGGAAGAGGGGAGTGAATACAATAATGTAAGGGGGCACTGATATAAAGGTTCCCCCCTATATTAGTAACCCACCCACCTTAGTGTATTCACTCTGCAGAAGGAGGTCTCTAGTCACCAGAGCAAACCCCCCCCCCCCCCATTTTCAGAATTCCCCCTTACATCATGATCTGTAGCGTTCCCCTTTCACTGTAAGGGGAAATCCTGGAGACTCTGGTGTAAGGGGGGGACTCTGTGCTAGTATCCTGACATTCATGTCAATGGAGAAATAGGTTTTTTGACTTTTATTTAACTTAAACACATTGCTAATAGCACTAGCTATGTGTTTATAGTTCACATATTGATATTTGCACTGTTTAGCACAGAAAACTGTAATTTTAGGTACTTTTTTGCAGTGCCAGTAAAAAATGTTGTGTTGTCAGTAAATTTCACGATTTCTGCCAGTAAAAAATTGGTGCTGTTTGTAAATTTTGGCGTCTTGCCAGTAAATTTCACTTCGGGGGGTTGGCAACACTGGTCAAGTTAAGTGAGAACTCTGCAGCCTCAGTTCCTGGTAAGCCCAAGGCAGTTCCTGATAAGCCCAAGGCAGGACACACAGTCACTTATTGCGAAAAATAACCATTACAAATGATGTGGAAGCCTATTTGAAAGTCCTTTACTGCATTCACTGACACTGGTATTACCTGCCGTCTTGAGTCTGTACAAGGCAGTAAATCACAGCGCAGATTTATTTGGTATCTGCTCACCTGAGTCCATTTAAGCACAGTCAAAATTCTTGACCCCTGATGTCTTTGTTTGCTCAGGGGGTGTGGCACACACGCAGAATGTTGGTAAAGTCATGAGAATTTATTTTATTTTATCTGTAGTTTATAGAAGACCAGTTACAGCCATGCTTGACTCAGCATACATTTGGGCTAAGTTTACACTTGTGCAGGTCAGGAACTTGTGCACAATTGCATGCGTTCCAGCCCACAGGCAAAACACACTGCTCTTCAGCAGATGTGCTAGGGTGGTAGACATGTGCAGGATGAAAAAATTAGTTTAGTTAAATTCATTGCATTTGTTTTTGGGATTCGTTTAGTTTCATATTTGAATTAGAAAAAAATGTGCCCGCATTCGAAGAAATTCTACCGGATTCTAAAAAAAACAATCAATTTAGAAAAAAATTCTATCGCATTCGGAAAAAAAATCACCAAATTTGAAAAAGTCAACTATATTTAACCATTTAGCGAAATTCGTATAGAATGAAATCAAATTCCAATAGAAAAAATTAGATTAGAATAGAATAGAAAATAATATAAAAGAACAATAGGACAGAATAGAAAAAATATAATATATTCTATTCTAATTTCTATTTAAATTCAAATTAATTCTGTACCAAATTCCAATTTCGGAAGATGGTTAAATATATATATGTTATATTATATTATATTTTTTTCTATTCTGTTCTATTGTTTTTTCTATTCTAGTCTTTTCTATTAGAATTCTATTTCATTCTATTTCATTCCATTTCTATATAACCATTTTCCGAAATTCGAATTTCGTATAGAATGAATTTGCATTCAAATAAAAAAGATTAGAATAAAATAGAAAATAATAGAAAAGAATAGTCTAGAATAACAATAGAATAGAATAAAATATAATATATTATATTTTATTCTATTCTGTTCTATTGTTTTTCTATGCTTTTCTTTTCTATTATTTTCTATTCTATTCTAATCTTTTCTATTCAAATTTGATTTCAGTCTATATGAAATTTGAATTTCGGAAGATGGCTTCTGAAATTTGAATTTCGTATAGAATGAATTTGAATTTGAATAGAAAAGATTAGAATAGAAAAATAAAAGAAAAACAATAGAACAGAACAGAATAAAATATAATATAATAAATATATATTTTATTCTATTCTGTTCTATTGTTTTTTAGTCTATTTGTTTCTACTCTATTCTAATCTTTTCTATAAAAATTCAAATTAATTTTATCCGAAATTAGAATTTCGGAAGGTGTGTGTGTGTATATATGTATATATGTATATATATATATATATATATATATTTATATTATATTATATATTTCTTTTCTATCCTGTTCTATTGTTTTTCTATTATTTTCTAATCTATTCCATTTGAATTCGAATTCATTCTATACAAAATTCGATTTTGGAAGATGTTTACATAGATGTTAAATATATATATATATATATATATATATATATATATATATATATATATATATATATATATATATATATATATTATAACATCTTCCGAAATTCGAATTTCATATAGACTTAGATAAAGATTAGAATAGAAAAGAATAGCATAGAAAAACAATAGAACAGAATATAATAAAATAGAATATATATAACATCTTCTGAAATTCGAATTTTGTATTGAATGAATTTGAATTTGAATAGAAAAGACTATTATAGAATATAAAAGAAAAGCATAGAAAAACAATAGAACAGAATAATCAAAAATATTATATATATATATATATATATATATATATATATATATATATATATATATAATGTGGAAGGCCAACATGGTGGCCTGAATTTATGGGAGGAGCCCAGGAGGGTATTTAACCGGCCCACTCACCTGTAGTCTTCGTCGGTTCCGGTGCACGATATACTACGTCACTAAGCCGACTACTCGATTCACTGGCGTTCGTGAGTGCCAGACGTCTCGTGGATTGTTCCCGTTCGAAGGTTTTTGTACATTGTATCTGGCTCGGCTGCCGCAGGTAGGGGTCTCGTTTGACCATCATTTCACTTATGAACGTCACTTACTTTGTCACGAATCTCGTTGTCCACATACGCACGAGTCATTCATTAGTACCCTTACGTTGCATCTGTACCGCTATCTGCATACAGTAGCCGGTCGCTTACGCACCACCTGATTCAGAATCAGTCGCAGTAACATTTCATACGGTCACATTTCAGCCATTTCACCATTTCAGTCATTTCGCCATTTCACGGTCCTGCACCGACACGCCGCTTCGAATCTAGCCGCATCCGATTCGTCCCGGTATGTCCCAGCAGTCGAACCCCATTTCAATACATGATCCAGGGAGCGGTCGTTTTAGCCACAATTTCTCGACTCACCGGTCGAAAAAACACCTCTGTCATGTCATCATTTCACTGTCACGTATCATGTTCCGATTCGAGTCTAGGCGCACCCCGGTGCCTCGATTTGGACGGGCGCACCCCAGGTGCTCCCAGGCCCCATTTCATTTCGTGCTCCAGAAGCACGGTCGCTGTCAGTCGAAAAAAATTTTAGGCTCACCGGTCGGCGCCTCTGTCACGAGAAAAACATTTCACCTCACGAGTCACGTTTTGATTCGAAACCGGTCGCACCCTCGCGTATCAGTTTCGCCTCCAACGTACCCCAGGTTTTGTCGGCCCCATTTCAGTAACCACCCCTGAGTCTGCCCGTTGGTCGCAAACCCGACCGACCGCTCCGCACCTCATAGAATGGTTCCCCTCATTTCTCTCACCGCCAGGCCGCACCCCGCTTCGAACCCAGTCGCACTGCGCGCCGGTTCGTACCGATGTGCCCTGAACATCCGTTGGCCTCATTTCAGTACATGCTCCAGAAGTCTGGTTCGTTGACAGTCGCCGGCGCGGCTCGACCGTTTCATACTCCTTGTCATGCCATCAGTTCGCTGTCACATAAAAACGTCCCGATCCGAATCCGATGGCATGCATCAGTTCGCCTCGACGTACCCCAGTCGAATTTGCCTCATTTCATTCCAATTCTCGATCAGTGTCACTCAGCAAGTCACACTCATAAACGACACTTTGCGCCCACGACATGGCACAAAACGTTCCTCATTTCACTCCAAAAAAAATATGGAAAAAAAATATATATATATATATGGAAAAAATAAAATAAAATTATATATGCATAGACGGGGGACACACTCCACGTGGCACACCTCACCAGTTGTCTTTATTTTCCTTCTCTAGGTCAGTCCAAGTTCAGTAGGTCCACCCTGCAACAGGTTGGACGGTGTTTCTCCAGGTAAAATATAGAAACTCACCGTGTCCTTTCGAGAGCACAGCAGCTGGGTACGTATGTTTACACAAGGAAAGAAACAGTCTTGGCTTATGTCATCCCCTTAACAGGTCCGGTCGACCTTCTTGCGACCTCAGACGCCACAAGACATCGCATCAGGGTACAGCCCATCCGAGGACCATGTCGCAAGTGGGCAGCGAGGATCTCACCGCCCCCTTGTCACCTTCCCCAGTGTCTGTAAGCGACAGCAACCAGTCCCTCAGGGGATGGACCATCCCCAGGCTGACGGCAGAACTTAGACGCAGGGGCGTGCCGTTCCCCGCCACGGCCAGGAAGGCGGAGCTCTTCAGGCTCCTGTTCCCTCCTCCTGCCATGGTCGGGCCCAGCACTCAACAAGCTTCCCTCCAGTCTATATCTACGGCCGTAGCACAACTCCACACCATGGTGTCGTCCTTGGCGAACACAGTCACGGACGTCCAAGCCAGAGTGACTCTCCTGGAAGCTCACCCGGGCTCGGCCGTCCCCGGCCCCGCCGCAATGCAGCCTCTAGCACCAGTCGCCACAGGTACCGCAGGGACAAGTCCCGTCGTCTGCCCACCACACCTGGTTCCAGCCAGCATTAAGAAGGACATACTGGATGGCAAGGACGTCAACCTCGCCTCCCTACTCATATCAGTCCACGACCTAGCCGAAAACAAGGCCTATACCTGGGGAGATGTCTCGGTGGTCCTCAAAGCTAAGGACCCCAGACTCAACCGCAAATTGTCCGTCCCAGAATTCGCATTGACCTTTGGGATGCTTAGAGATGTCATATGCTCAGCTTCCCCTGGCAGAAGGTAAGAGCTAGATTTGGGCTACAAGTACGGCGGGTTCTCATTCTATGACTACCACCGCTCCTTTTCCGCAAAAGCAGCCGCCAGGATGGCGCAGTTCCAGTCACTCACGGATTGGAGCCTAATGGACACAGAACTATTCAAGTTTTTTTTTTAAAAGGGTCAGGGACTTTTTCCTTGCTTTACTGGCAGGTACAGCAGCCCATTTTATGCGTGATGCAGGACCCACACAAGTGTGGCCCTAGCATTAGTGAAAGCTGATTTTATAACTCCCTTTAAGTACCACCCTAGCACTATTGGGGGTAATATGCAACATAGTGACATATGTGACTAGTTAATGTTGTGGAGCCCAATGGGGTATCAATCTTAAATAGGTATCATTCCCTCTTTAAGGTGGCATTAAACCTGATAAAGATGGCTCCCGGGAGTAGTATGCCATAGTGTGTTAGTATGCAAGACACATTATGACAGACTTGTGATGAGGCTGAAGCAGTGGCGGAACTACCGCCATAGCGGCACATGCAGCCGCTATGGGGCCCGCAGCCCAGTGGGGCCCTTGAGGACAGGCGCCGCGGGTGGCTCCGGGGGTCCGCGGGTGGCTCCGCGGGCCCGTGGGTGGCTCAGGCCGGTCCGCGGGTGGCTCCGGGGGTCCGCGGGCGGCACCGCGGGTGGCTCCGGGGGTCCGCGGGCGGCACCGCGGGTGGCTCCGGGGGTCCGCGGGCGGCACCGCGGGTGGCTCCGCGGGCGGCTCCGGCGGGTCCGCGGGTGAGAGCGGGCAGGTGGACGTGAGCAGTCTGGCCAATCAGGGATCTGGGGCGGGGGAGCAGAGAGATGACATCATCTCTCACCGCCTGGTGCCCGCCCTGCATCCCTGCATTGAAGTTCCCCCTTCACTGTGCAGTCAGCCGGGAAGCAGAGAGATGACATTATCTCTCTGCTGCCTGACTGCTAACCTGCTGCAAGTGACAACCCATAATGTGTGGCAGGCGAGGTGACAAGTGACAACCGATAATGTGTGGCAGGCGACGTGGCAAGTGACAACCGATAATGTGTGGCAGGCGACGTGGCAAGTGACAACCCGTAATGTGGGGCAGGTGACGTGGCAAGTGACAACCCGTAATGTGTGGCAGGTGACGTGGCAAGTGACAACCCCTAATGTGTGGCAGGCGACGTGGCAAGTGACAACCCATAATGTGTGGCAGGCGACGTGGCAAGTGACAACCCGTAATGTGGGGCAGGTGACGTGGCAAGTGACAACCCGTAATGTGTTGCAGGCGACGTGGCAAGTGACAACCCGTAATGTGTGGCAGGCGAAGTGGCAAGTGACAACACGTAATGTGTGGCAGGCGACGTGGCAAGTGACAACCCGTACTGTGTGGCAGGCGACGTGGCAAGTGACAACCCGTAATGTGTGGCAGGTGACGTGGCAAGTGACAACCCGTACTGTGTGGCAGGCGACGTGGCAAGTGACAACCCGTAATGTGTGGCAGGCGACGTGGCAAGTGACAACCCGTAATGTGTGGCAGGTGACGTGGCAAGTGACAACCCGTACTGTGTGGCAGGCGACGTGGCAAGTGACAACCCGTAATGTGTGGCAGGCGACGTGGCAAGTGACAATCCGTGACATGACAATCTGTAATGTGGCAGGTGACGGGGCAAGTGACAACCCGGGACGTGGCAAGTGACAATCCATAATGTGTGGCAGGTGACGTGGCAAGTGACAATCTGTGATGTGGTAAGTGGACAATCTGCAACATGTGGCAGATGACATTCCGCAACATGTGACAAGTGACAATCTGCATCTGGTGGCAGGCAACGTGGCAAGTGGACAATCCGCAACGTGTGGCAGGTGATGTGGCAAGTGACAATCCGTAATGTGTGGCAAGTGACGATCCAGGACGTGGCAAGTGACAATCCATAATGTGTGGCAGGTGACGTGGCAAGTGACAACCCAGGACATGGCAAGTGACAATCTGTAATGTGTGGCAGGTGACGTGGCAAGTGAAAATTTGTGACATGGCAAGTGACAATTTGTAATGTGTGGCAAGTGACGTGGCAAGTGACAACCCGGGACGTGGCAAGTGACCATCAGTAATGTGTGGCAGGTGACATGGCAAGGGACAATCCATTATGTGTGGCAGGTGACATTATGCAACATGTGACAATTGACAATCTGCATCTGGTGGCCGGCGATGGTGGCAAGTGGCACACGCTCTGGGCTCCCACTGATTCTGCATTATGGTGAGTTGAACTATTTCATTTTATATAACAGAACATAAATTGGTTAGAAGACATGGAGATCAGCAATGTGTGTCCTTCAGGGGCTGCATACAGTATACTGCATACTTTGTTGTTCAAAATTAATATAAGCTGTTGCCTGGGTACTGTGCCACATGAGTGTGGAAATCTGTTGTTTGGTGGCATTAGTTCATTTTTTTCGTGGGGGGGCTATTTGCAGGGGGCAGGGGCCCATACAACATTTTGCTATGGGGCCCTATGATTTCTAGTTACGCCCCTGGGCTGAAGCATTATGAGTGGAGCTGCATGTGGATGGGCCATGGGCGTAGTTCAAAGTTAATCATTGGAGTTTGTTACAGGCCACCCAGTGTTAATGAGGAGGTGGAGACTTGGATCCTTGCCCAAATGGATAGGGCTGCAAGGGCTGGGACAGTGATAATAATGGGGGATTAATGTAATGGGTAATGGACAGTTAACCACTTTCTGACCGCCCTATAGCACTTTTACTGTTACAGGGCGGGAGCTGTGCACAGGATCCTGCACTTACACCTGCAGGGGGCACGTTCCGCCTGCGGGCTGCTTCTGCTGTGATGAATTCACAGCAGGGGCCACAATTTCCTCCACCGATTGTCAGTAATACAGAGAACTGAAATGTAAACAAGGCTTATCTCAGTTCTGGCAGGGGGAAGGGACTGATCCTGTGTCTCTGTAAATCAGGGGCTAAGTCCGATTTCTTCTCCTAGTGAACGCAGCACACTGTGTACACACAAACACTGGCTAAGCACACAGTTAACACTTTGATCGTCCTAGATGTTTAACCCCTACACAGCCAGTGTAATTAGTACAGTGACAGTGCATATTTTTAGCACTGATCACTGTATTGGTGTCACTGGTTTCCGCGAAGTGTGAAAAGTATCAGTGTCCGCTATAAGGCGCCAATCACTGCCGCTGTATAAAATAAAAATAAAAAAAATTCCATAAATATTTATGGAATTCTTTTTTTTTTATTTATACTAGTAATGGCTGCGATCGTCCCTTATAGTTTGTGTAAACAATTCAATAAAGAGGTTTATTGGGATTTTTTTCTACCAAAAACATAAGGCCCCTTTCACACTTATACGACTTGTCCCACCATTAGGGACTGCAAAGTAGCATGACAAGTCGTTCCCCATGATTTCCAATGACAGCCATTCATATTAGTACGACTTCAAGTCCTTCCGACTTCAAAGTAGTCCCTGCACTACTTTGGTCCGATTTTGATGCCACTTACACAGGCATTCCTTGAAATCGCGGCTAAATCACGGCAAAATCGCAGGAAAAAATCACAGCCGCGAATCGCGGCTAAATCGCTGTAAAATCGCGTGACTTTGAAGTCACACAAGTATGAAAGGGGCCTTAATTGTATTTGGGTACAGTGTTGCATGACTGCGCAATTATCAGTTTAATCAGAAATGTAGTGCCGTATCACAAAAAATAGCCTGGTCATGAAAGGGGGGGGGGGGGGGGGGGGGGGGAAATCTTCCAGGAGAACAAGGGGTTTAAGGGCAAAATGTGTAGCGCACCCACGCAGGAGCCGCAAATGAACAGGGATCCCCCACTCCTGCACAGCCAGGCACACAAAATCTTCACAAGCACCCAGAGTCAGAGAACCATTCGTGGCTGTTTTTGTTATTTATTAGAGGGTTAATAACCATGATAGGGATGGGATGCCCACTTGACTTCAAAAACTTAAAGTGTTTGCAAACCCTTTACAACCACTTTTTGCTACAGTCAAGCCTATAATTAAGCTTACCTGTAGCTACACTGGATATCTCCTAAACCTGCATGGTTTAGGCAGTGGCGGCCCGTCCATAGGGGGCGCATGGGCACCACCCACCATACGTACACCCCAAATTGTAAGGTAATGTGAAACACATGCAATGACACAATGCATTATCTATCTTTTTACTCAAGGTTCAGAGCAGTTCTCCAATGCAGAGCAGCAGAGCTTTGTTAACCACTTCAATACCTGCGTATAGTCATATGATGCCCGCAGATTGGATCTCCCATCCTGGGTGGGCTTCATATGATGTCCTTCCATTCCCGGCTGTCTAGGGGGCGTGCACGCGCCCGCGGCATCGCTTGGGACCCGATGCGTGTGCCCGGCAGCCGCGATGTTCACTGGGCACCCGCGATTGCCCAGAAACACAGCAGGACCATAGATCTGTGTGTGTAAACACACAGATCCACGTCCTGTCAGTCCAGAGGAGACCGATGGTGTTTTCCCAGTACAGAGGAACACCGATCTGTCTCCTCCCCTTGTGAATCCCCTCCCCCCACAGTTAAAATCACTCCCAGGGAATATAATTAACCACTGCAGCGCCCCCTAGTGTTAACCCCTCCCCTGCCATTCACATTTACCCAGTAATCAGTGCAATTGTATAGCACCGATCGCTGTGTACATGTGAATGGTCCCAAAAATGTGTCAAAGGTGTCCGATGTGTCCGCCATAATGTCACAGTCACGAAAAAAATCACAGATCGCCGTCATTACTAGTAAAAAAAAAAAAAAATGCCATAAATCTATCCCCTATTTTGTAGACGCTATAACTTTTGCGCAAACCAATCAATAAACGCTTATTGTGGTTTTTTTATATAGAAGAATATCGGCCTAAACTGAGGAAAAAATTATTATTTTTTTTAAATAAAATGGGATATTTATTATAGCAAAAAGTAAAAAAATATTGTGTTTTTTTCAAAATTGTCGCTCTTCTTTTGTTTATAGCGCAAAAAATTAAAACCGCAGAGGTGATCAAATACCACCAAAAGAAAGCTCTATTTGTGGGGAAAAAAAGGACATCAATTTTCTTTGGGTGCAACGTCGCACGACCACGCAATTGTCAGTTAAAGCGACGCAGTGCCGAATCATGCTCTGGTAAGGAAGGGGGTAAAATCTTCCATGGCTGAAGTGGTTAAAGAATACAGTGATGAATGTTCCTCAATTTGCAGTTCGTCTTCAGCTAGCCAGATATTATACTGCAGTATTTGTAATCCAACAGGGAAACAGAGAGAAAGCAACTGTAGAATAAATGATGCATTGATAACTGTTTAACTGAAGAAATAGAGCACTTGTAACACTTCCTCCTTATCTGTGAGTGTACTACAGTGCTGACTTTATAGCACAGGGGATAACAGATCCTAGAGTTCAGCTGTATGCGGCCTATGAATAGGTAAGATCACTTCTGTGGGACTACAAGTCCCACCAGCAGTCTATAGCTAACTCACTCAGCAAATAGTACACTTTACTGAAATGGGCAGATGCCCTTCGCACCACAATAGACCCAGCGGCTGTGAGGCTCCGTCCAGACTCTCCTCCTGATGTCTCAGTCTGATGAAAGAAGGCGCCGCCACGCTGTACTGCTCCTCCAGATGGCTGGGATGCAGGAAACTTACAGGTGTCCTGGAACTGCACAACGATCCACTCGCTAAGCTGGCAGGGCTGTACTCTGAAGTCCCTCAGTGGCTGGCGATCCCACTCGGTGCCGTGTGGGCCGCAGTCTTTGTCTCCACACACACAGATCTCCCTGCTGGTTGTTGAATGGCATCCCAACAGACCGAAAGATGGCCGCGCTGTGCCTTTTATCTGCTTAACTAGCAGACATTACGTAGCCTGATAACTTTGGTAACAACCCCTGCGTTATATGTATAATTAGTCTCTTCTCCTCCTTCCTCCTGTACACACCTTTTGTTACAGCACAGCTCTGCTGATACACTCTGGGGGGAACTTGACAGTCTTGTCAGTTCAGGAATGGCCTATTACAGGTAGCAGTAGCACAAATAGAGTGACACAGCTTGTAACTTTCTCCTCCACTTCCTGTGTGGTCACTGATCCCAGCACCACCTCCTCAGGCCCTGCCAGCCCTCCTGCTTGCCTCTCCACACCAGTCCACCCGAGTGACTCTTCACCAGCCGACTCTCAGGAGATCTCTCAGGGAAAGGAACTGAACACTTAAAGCGGGGTTTCACCTTCAAAATTTTTTTTTTAAAAGTCAGCAGCTACAAAAAAAAGTCGCTGTTGACTTTTAATAAGTACACTTACCCTCCCAGGGCGCCCGCGATGTCGTTCGTGGAGGCCGAGATGTCCCTCCGCTGTCCGGATCCAGCGCCGCCATCCTCCGTAAGGGAAACGGCTTCACGCGGCCTACTGCGCATGCGCGAGTCGGCAAGTGGCCTACTGCGCATGCGCGAGTGTCATTTGTGAATGGGGAACGCGGTGTGTTGTGGGACACAGTTCCCATAACACACCGCGCCCCATTCACCTGAAGACGGAAGATCACTGCAGCGCTGGAGGAGGCAGATTAGGATGATCTGCCTAGCAACAGCCATTTCTGGTAAGTAAAAAAAAAAAAATTTTTTTTTTTTAATTTTAAATTGTTACTAACATTTTTTCTAGTTTTCATTTTCAGGGTGTTCCACCACTTTAAGCACACTGATGTCTTCAAGGGAGACTGGCAACATGTGGCAGTTCCCCCCCCCCCCTTTGTAAATCCCTACAGTGTTGCACTACTCACTCTGTCCTCTCTTGCTCCCGTACCTCCAGGAAAGCCTCCTCTCTTTGTGTTTTTGATACAATCCCTCTAGCACCCAAGCACTGGCCCAAGGGCCATCAACAGCCTCCTCAACACTGCATCTCCATCTTTCACCCCACTGCCCCTACTGGCATCACCCATGTCTATCTATGAGGTATTCTCTGTCCCCTACTAGCCCGTTTATGGGTATTGGCTAAGGCCTCTTAAATATGCATGACCGCTCCTCCTGATCCCCACCCTCTAACTCTGGTAGATTCTCTAACCTTTCAGACCAGGGTGAGGCACCCGATAGCTGCCAGGATGAGTCATCCAGCCTTGAAATTTAATGAACCCTGACCCAGATTCCATGGCTCGGGCCTATCCCTGAGCCTAACTATATTTTGCCGACACTTAGGCTCTGTTCACACCTAGGCATTGTTGGGCATTTTTCTGCTGTAAGCCTCAGCTCTAAAAACGCCCAACAAGGCAAATCCCATTCATTTGAATAGCCCCTGTTCACATCTGTGTTATCTGAAGCAAAATGCCTGAAGCTCAAAAAAGTACAGGAGCTTCTTTTTTGGCAGATTTCACGCGTTTTCTGCTTTTTACATTGGTAACCTTTTGACCTGTACAAAATGGCGGTAAAAATTGTGCGACTTTCTGCCTGAAAACATAACGCCTAGTTGTAAACGGAGCCTATTTTCTAGCACACACTAGAGAGTGCTACAAAGGTATAAGTCTATTACAAGACAATTTTATGGTACAGTTCATAGAGGCCTCAACTAGAAATGATGCTCTGCTGGACCTGGTAATCTCAAACCATGCTGAGCTGATTACTAATGTTGATATAAAAGAACATCTGGGTAGCAGTGATCATAACATGGTTTCATATAATGCATAAGCTGTAACCGACAGCAATTTATCCAAGGATAAGGGCTGCTCTCAAGACCGATGAACAGAAATGGGAATTCTTCAAAAATACTATATGTGAACACACTGCAAAGTATATTCCCATTGACAATAAGTTTAACATGCTATAAATAAAAGGAAAAGAGCTTTTAAAAATTAAAAAGTGAAAGAAAACTACCATCGTTTAAATGTTATAAAGAATATAATGGAATATGTAAAAAGGGAAATCAAAATGAATGACAGATTGCAAAAGAAAGTAGGACAAACCCCCAAAAATTCTTCAAATTATATTAATAGTAAAAAGGGTAAACTAATTTTATCAGTAGGCCATGATGTGCATAAAACAAAGGCCAGTACCCCTGGGGGATGCTTGAAGTGAAGATAGACACTTATGAGAAATGTATGCATGTAATAAAGTAAATGTTTATTCAAAAAATACAAAGTGAACAAGAGAATGCTCAGTAAGGCATAGTATGTTTAACACAAAATAGAATCAATTGATACAGTTTATAGCATGTCAAAGGAGCAAAACATACAAAGCATTATGACAAAGATATAAACTTGCTTGGTACATATGGTAAGGAAGATGCCAACATGTTTCGGACTTTGGTCCTTTATCAAGGCAACTGGGTATCCTTTTAGATTCTCATCTAAATATATGAGGGATCATAGGGTTAATCTCAGTATGGTATAACATATTTGCACTGTCAACATATATATTGCTTGGTGTGATTAATATCATAGGTAGATCATCAGTAAGGTACTCACATGTCCTGCCAATGCTCAACTGTATGCCATATGGGGGAGCCACTGAGCGTGGTGTCCAGGGTATCAAGGTATGTGAGGTAAAAACAAAGTGTGCTTAGCCACTTGGATATAAGAAGCCTGCTGAAAGCCCTCTCAGAATACAAGGTCCAAGATACAGGGTTAGGGCGGGGAGCCCGAGTCCTGTATTAGGCACAGTGGGCCAACCAGTGTATCACTGTAGAACAAAGTAAAAAAAGAGAGTAATAAGAGAAGGGTATCTAGAGTAACAATGTGTGGCTAAATAGAGTAGGCCATGTATTTACCTGAGTATGAAACATAGGCAGCGGATAAGAGGTCATCTCTGGTCAGTCAGCAACATGTACTGAGGCCAGAGTATGAAGAGTTTATAAAGGGTCAAGTAATGGGCAACAGCTGAGGGGAGGTGTGTGTCATCAGCTGGAGACATTGCGCTGGTTGGCTAGTGTGTCTATAGGAGGCGGGCGCCAGGAGGCGCTGAGATCAACCTCCTAATGTGGACCTCTGACGGGGCGGCGCATCATCAGGCGCGGCCACGTCCGGCGTCGTGACGTCACCGACGCGGGAAAGACAAACGCCGGCCTCTCGATGCGCTCCAGGATGGAGCGCAAACAGGAAGCGGACCAGAGATCTGGTCAGGATGGGAGGCGATAAGGTGACGCATGCGCAGTGGAGCAGACGCGCATGCCCACCGGGTCTTACCCGCGCCGGGTATTACATAAAAGGGGGGAGGCAGGCTGTGTATAAGGTTGTAAGTCCATATGGAGCAAATGATAACAAATGGGCAGCGGGAGACATGCGAGCGGCCAATACAGCACAAAGAAGACATTGCATATAACAACATTAGGATATGTATGGCTTATAGATATTGGATTGAAGGGAAAGGCATGTGATATTACATACATAGTATATAGTACATAGGCATATAGTTTTTACAAGCTGTATAATGCATATAATACAAATGATACAGATCACAGAATTAGGTGTGGGTGCTTGGACGTGGGGGACCAGGTTAAAGGTCTAATTCACAAACTCCGGTCTCAAAGCCCTCAAGATAGGGTTTAAAATTGAAGGCTTCATTGAGGCCGGGGGGTAAGGTGGCATTAAGATGGAAAATCCATCGAAGTTCGCTCTGGAGGAGCGCTTTATTGTAGTCACCCCCTCGGTTGGGAGGTGGGATATGGTCCAAAGCTCTGAACGAGATTTTGGGGGTAATGTCAGGGTGAACTATAGAGGTATGTCGTCCCAATGGTAGATCGGGATCTCTCTGGTTTATACTGGTGACATGACCATAAATTCGTTTCCAGAATGGTAGTTTGGTCTTGCCCACGTAAAAGCACCCACATTCACACTCCAAAAGGTAAACAATGCCAACAGAACGACAATTCACATAATGTTTAGGGAAAAGGCGTTGGCCATTGGGTAAGACATTGTGTAAGTTGGATTTTGGTAAATACTTGCAATAATTGCAATTGCCACATGGGAAGGTGCCCTTAAGCTGTCTCTGGGATTTGTTACTACTTTTGTATTCACTAGTGATAAGTTTGTCACGGAGGGACGGAGCGCGTCGATAGGTGATCAAAGGTTTAGGCGGGACAAAAGGGGAAAGTGCCCTATCTGTAGAGATGATGTGCCAATATTTGGAGAGTATTTGAGTAATTTCATTGTGTTGTTGGCAATAGTTTGTTATGATTCTTAGAGGTGGTTGTGTGGAGGGCCCACTGGGTTTGGGGATAAGTAAGGCAGAGCGTTGTTTGGATTTCGCTTTTTTGTATGCGTTTTTTTTTGACATGTCAGGACCAAATTTCCGAGAGAAGCAACCTTTTATGCCTTACCCAAGGTACATAAAAACCTTCCTAGACCACCAGGCAGACCCATCGTCTCAGGGCGGGGATGTCTCACTGACAATTTAAGTCGTTATATAGATAAACTACTCCAGCCTCTAGTACAGGCATTACCTTCATACATACGCGATACCACACACTTACTTCAGGACCTCTCGGACCTCCACGTCGATGCCGACACTGTCCTGGTCGCCATCGACGTCGAGGCCCTTTACAGTTCCATTCCTCACTCTTTAGGGCTTATAGCTATCCAACATACTTTGTCCAATGCCAATCTTTATTCTCAAGAGCTTTCTCTATTCATTATTAGAGCACTCAAATTTATCCTAACCCACAATTTTTTCTCTTTCAATGGTTCCCACTACCTCCAGGTACAGGGCGTCGCCATGGGCACTTGTTGCGCACCGGCGTACGCCAATCTGTACCTGGGGGAGTGGGAACGAGACCTATTCAGCACCGATGCCGCCAGCACCTTTACCAAACACGTAGCGTCCTTTCGTCGCTACATAGATGACATTTTGATTCTATGGCAGGGCCCCATTGATACTTTACAACATTTTCTTGTATATCTCAATACTTCGAACTCTCTCAATCTTAAATTCACAATGACATATAGTTATAGTTCCATCTCTTTTCTTGACCTTACCCTTAGCAAGGACACACATGGCCAACTACAAAGCCAACTCTTCCGGAAACCGACTGCAGGTAACACCATTCTTGCGGCCTCCAGCTTTCACCCCCAACCCCTACTCAAATCCATTCCCTTTGCTCAATATTTACGTGCCCGACGTAATTGCTCCACGGACACCTCCTTTGAACACGAGGCCTCCGTATTGAGGGACAGACTTCGCGCACGCGGATACAAAAACAGCGTTTTAAAAAACGCATACAAAAAAGCGAAATCCAAACAACGCTCTGCCTTACTTATCCCCAAACCCAGTGGGCCCTCCACACAACCACCTCTAAGAATCATAACAAACTATTGCCAACAACACAATGAAATTACTCAAATACTCTCCAAATATTGGCACATCATCTCTACAGATAGGGCACTTTCCCCTTTTGTCCCGCCTAAACCTTTGATCACCTATCGACGTGCTCCGTCCCTCCGTGACAAACTTATCACTAGTGAATACAAAAGTAGTAACAAATCCCAGAGACAGCTTAAGGGCACCTTCCCATGTGGCAATTGCAATTATTGCAAGTATTTACCAAAATCCAACTTACACAATGTCTTACCCAATGGCCAACGCCTTTTCCCTAAACATTATGTGAATTGTCGTTCTGTTGGCATTGTTTACCTTTTGGAGTGTGAATGTGGGTGCTTTTACGTGGGCAAGACCAAACTACCATTCTGGAAACGAATTTATGGTCATGTCACCAGTATAAACCAGAGAGATCCCGATCTACCATTGGGACGACATACCTCTATAGTTCACCCTGACATTACCCCCAAAATCTCGTTCAGAGCTTTGGACCATATCCCACCTCCCAACCGAGGGGGTGACTACAATAAAGCGCTCCTCCAGAGCGAACTTCGATGGATTTTCCATCTTAATGCCACCTTACCCCCCGGCCTCAATGAAGCCTTCAATTTTAAACCCTATCTTGAGGGCTTTGAGACCGGAGTTTGTGAATTAGACCTTTAACCTGGTCCCCCACGTCCAAGCACCCACACCTAATTCTGTGATCTGTATCATTTGTATTATATGCATTATACAGCTTGTAAAAACTATATGCCTATGTACTATATACTATGTATGTAATATCACATGCCTTTCCCTTCAATCCAATATCTATAAGCCATACATATCCTAATGTTGTTATATGCAATGTCTTCTTTGTGCTGTATTGGCCGCTCGCATGTCTCCCGCTGCCCATTTGTTATCATTTGCTCCATATGGACTTACAACCTTATACACAGCCTGCCTCCCCCCTTTTATGTAATACCCGGCGCGGGTAAGACCCGGTGGGCATGCGCGTCTGCTCCACTGCGCATACGTCACCTTATCGCCTCCCATCCTGACCAGATCTCTGGTCCGCTTCCTGTTTGCGCTCCATCCTGGAGCGCATCGAGAGGCCGGCGTTTGTCTTTCCCGCGTCGGTGACGTCACAACGCCGGACGTGGCCGCGCCAGAAGACGCGGCCGCGCCCGGCGCCGCCCCGTCAGAGGTCCACATTAGGAGGTTGATCTCAGCGCCTCCTGGCGCCCGCCTCCTATAGACACACTAGCCAACCAGCGCAATGTCTCCAGCTGATGACACACACCTCCCCTCAGCTGTTGCCCATTACTTGACCCTTTATAAACTCTTCATACTCTGGCCTCAGTACATGTTGATGACTGACCAGAGATGACCTCTTATCCGCTGCCTATGTTTCATACTCAGGTAAATACATGGCCTACTCTATTTAGCCACACATTGTTACTCTAGATACCCTTCTCTTATTACTCTCTTTTTTTACTTTGTTCTACAGTGATACACTGGTTGGCCCACTGTGCCTAATACAGGACTCGGGCTCCCCGCCCTAACCCTGTATCTTGGACCTTGTATTCTGAGAGGGCTTTCAGCAGGCTTCTTATATCCAAGTGGCTAAGCACACTTTGTTTTTACCTCACATACCTTGATACCCTGGACACCACGCTCAGTGGCTCCCCCATATGGCATACAGTTGAGCATTGGCAGGACATGTGAGTACCTTACTGATGATCTACCTATGATATTAATCACACCAAGCAATATATATGTTGACAGTGCAAATATGTTATACCATACTGAGATTAACCCTATGATCCCTCATATATTTAGATGAGAATCTAAAAGGATACCCAGTTGCCTTGATAAAGGACCAAAGTCCGAAACATGTTGGCATCTTCCTTACCATATGTACCAAGCAAGTTTATATCTTTGTCATAATGCTTTGTATGTTTTGCTCCTTTGACATGCTATAAACTGTATCAATTGATTCTATTTTGTGTTAAACATACTATGCCTTACTGAGCATTCTCTTGTTCACTTTGTATTTTTTGAATAAACATTTACTTTATTACATGCATACATTTCTCATAAGTGTCTATCTTCACTTCAAGCATCCCCCAGGGGTACTGGCCTTTGTTTTATGCACATCATGGCCTACTGATAAAATTAGTTTACAATTTTCTGGGATGCGATAGACCAATTGTTGCCCCACCTACCTGCCCAAATCAAATTTTCTTCTAATAGTAAAAAGGTCATCTCTGAGCATGTAGGCCATTTACAATGTAATCTAGAGTGGGTGACAGGGGACAAAAAGAAGGCAGACATATTAACCACATGCCGACCGCGCTATAGTCGAAACGGACGTCCTCCCAGAAAATTGCTCCCGCGCGCCCCCTGGGGCACGCACTCGGGAACATCCGTGACCGCCGGGTCCCGAGGACCCGGGGCATCACGGATCATGGTAGCGGCCGTTTACCACGTGATCGCTCCGTCAAATGACGGAGCGATCACATGTACAAAAACCGGTTCCTCCCTCCCCTCTCTGTACCGATCGGTACAGAGAGGGGAGAAGCGGAGAGGGGAGAGACGGGACCAGCGCTGTGGGCTGGATGTGTAGTGCCCACAGCGCTGGTCAATACACTGCCACCACTGTGCAATACTCTGCCACCACTGTGCAATGCTCTGCAACCACTGTGCAATGCTCTGCCACCACTGTGCAATGCTCTGCAACCACTGTGCAATGCTCTGCCACCACTGCAATGCTCTGCAACCACTGTGCAATGCTCTGCAACCACTGTGCAATGCTCTGCCACCACTGCAATGCTCTGCAACCACTGTGCAACGCTCTGCCACCACTGTGCAATGCTCTGCCACCACTGTGCAATACTCTGCAACCACTGTGCAATACTCTGCCACCACTGCAATGCTCTGCCACCACTGTGCAATACTCTGCCACCACTGTGCAATGCTCTGCCACCACTGTGCAACGCTCTGCCACCACTGTGCAACGCTCTGCCACCACTGTGCAACGCTCTGCCACCACTGTGCAACGCTCTGCCACCACTGTGCAACGCTCTGCCACCACTGTGCAACGCTCTGCCACCACTGTGCAACGCTCTGCAAACACTGTGCAATGCTCTGCAAACACTGTGCAATGCTCTGCCACCACTGTGCAATACTCTACCAATACTGTGCAACACTGTAATACTCTGCCAATACTCGCCAATACTCTGCCAATACTCTGCCAATACTCGCCAATACTCTGCCAATACTCTGCAATAATTTTTAATAGAAACAAATAATTTTTTTTACCGAATTTTCTGTATTTTTTGATTTATAGCGCAAAAAATAAAAAACCCAGCAGTGATTAAATACCACCAAAAGAAAGCTCTATTTGTGTAAAAAAAAGGACACAAAATTCATTTGGGTACAGTGTTGCATGACGGAGTAATTGTCATTCAAAGTGTGAGAGCACCGAAAGCTGAAAATTGGTCTGGTTAGGAAGAACTGCCCAGTGGTCAAGTGGTTAAAGACCTTCTTCAGCTTTGTGTATACAAAGGGGCATGGGGAGCTCATGTCTAGAATTGGAATGATATTGACACAGCCCCAAATCATACACAATGGCTAAAAACTGATATGGTACAGAAATATTTGGATAGCATAAAGGTGACTAAAGCACCTGACCTGGGCCAGATGCCATACGCATCATTCAAAGCCATTGTTTCAAATTTTTAGGGACTCTTTAATGACTGGCATAGTACCACTGGATTGGCGTAAGGCCAATGTGGTGCCTATTTAAAAAGGGATCAAAGTCTTCACCAAATAACTATACACCTGTTAGTTTAACCCTTTCATGACTTAGCCTATTTCTGACATTTGGTGTTTACGGTTACCAGGTTAGAGATACAGAGGAGTTCTAGTGCTAGAATTATTGCACTCGCTCTGACGATCGCGGTGATACCTTCCATGTGTAATTTGAACACCGTTTACATATGCGGGCGCGACTTCCGCATGCATTTTCTTTGCTGCGCGAGCTCGCGGGGACGGGGGAGCTTTAAAAAATATATATTTTCTTATTTATTTTATTTAATTTTATAAATCCTTTGCACTTCAAAGTATTCAGATTACCAAAAACGGCGAATCTGAATACTGTATTTTTTTTTAAAACCGGCACCATTGGCAGCCGAGTAAACCGAAAGTGTCGTCGTGACGTCACTTCCGTGTTTTCATTCAGGAGCCTGGATCAAAGCCGTTTCCGGCTTCGTTCCAGTTTGTCTCTAGGTGCCGAAAGTGGTGCGACGTTGATCGGAACTCCCGGTGGGACTGACACTGATCTGGAGGGGATTTCTTGCCAAGTAAGTTACATATTTATATGTAGAGATGGGCTGAATACCCCCCCTTTTCGGGAGTTCTGCTGCAAACTGAAAAGGGGGGGGGGGGGTATTCGGACCAACTGTATATAAAAAAAAGTTCCGCCCCGAACCGCAAATGTCAATGAAGTCTACGGGAGCCGAACATAAGAAATCAAAAGTGCCCATTTGAAGGCTTATATGCAAGTAATTGGACATAAAAGGGGTCTAGGTACTGCCCTGGGGGACATGTATCAATGCAAAACATAAAAAAAAAAAAACTATAGGTTTTTAAATAATCAGTGATTTTAATGATGTTTAAAGCGTAACAATAGAAATGTAAAAATCCTTTAACTATCGTACCTGGGTGGTCCCCATTAGTCTGCCTGTAAAGTGGTACATCTGTAGCATGTATAGAACATGCTGCAGAAAAAATTACGTTTCTAAAGAACAAAACAAGTCAAATCACATTTAAATTGACTCGTGGTTGCAGTTGCCGGAACCCGGCTAAAATAAAAATGGCGTGGGGTCCCCCCCAAAATCCATAGCGGACCCTTATCCGAGCATGCAGCCTGGCAGGTCAGGAAAGGGGGCACATGCCCTCAACGTGGTAACGAAAGACTGCGCCCACAGAAAATAAATACAAATAACAGTGATGCAAATGACAATAACGGTCCAGCATCAACCAATAAACTGAATGGAAGCTGGTATAGGGTTTCACAGAAAATTCTGACAGTTCATTGATATAAGCAAATGATGATGATAATAAAAATTGAACAGTCTATGATGTATCCAGATCTTCATAAAACCACCGCTGTGCACAATTAAAAGGAAAGTAAATCCCACCACCGATCTTAAAGCCGCTTACCGGATGGTATTTTGTAAACAGCTTTCATATAGGTACAACTTCTCACAAATAGGACCGGACGCTCAACGCCACACTTCTCCAGATGTACAGAAGCCTTTAAACTCAGCAGCCAGTAACGGCATGGGCCATGTAAATTAAATAAAAGAAGACCATAGCGTGATACTGCATATAGGTACTGGATTTATTAAAAGATATAAGAAGTACTCACAATAAGACAGATAATGCTAGCATAAAACAATAATGCCGGCTGGCACACATGGAGCCATTCCTCTTTCGTCTGAAGCGCGGTGACGTCACTACACTTCCTCCCAGATGCATTTCGTCATTGGTAAGACGTTCTCAATGGGGATAGGGCGCGCAGTGACTCACCGCTATTTAAAGAACCAAGCCTCGTTGTGGAATGCAAGGGAATGGCTGGCAGCCATCTTGGTTGATGGAAAAATCGCCCTTAATTAGCATATCAACTTAATACCGAATGGTGGATGGACAAAACTGTCCCATGTGAAATAAAACATCACATCACATCAGTGCGTTTGGCAGAATAAACTCTATTGGAAAAAGAACTACTAACCTGATCGGATTCATATGCAAGAAAAAAGGATGTCATATTACCAAAACATTTTTTTTAAGGAAAAATACTTTTAAAGGGAAAAAAGAAAAAAAAGGGGAAAAAAAAGAAAAAAAAGGGAAGAAAATGCCCTCAATGTGGGGGGGGGGGGGGTGCCATACCAGGCCACATGCCCTAAATATTGGGGGGGTGCTTTGGAGCCTCTTCACCACAACCCTGGGCTGTGGGGGTCTGCGGGCAGAGGACTTATCTGAATCTGGAAGCCCCCTTTAGGAGAGGGCCCCAGATCCCGTGCCCTCCCATGTGAATAAGTATGGGGTACTTAGTACCCCTACCCATTCACAAAAAAAAGTGTCAAAAAGTAATAACAGACAGTGTTTGACAATACCTTTATTAAAAAAATAATAAATATAATGTCTCCAGATGTAAATCTATCAACAATCATGATGCCTGCCACACCGCCGGAACCCGAACAAAAAAAACAAACAAACGCTCTGCACTCAATGACTGCTGAATGCCTCCTCCGACATTTGACAGTTCTTATATAGGTAAGGGCGGGTCCATCTGTCGGCACCGCCCCCTTGTGACATCACAGGCTGAATACCCCCCCCCTTCAGCCCATCTCTACATATAACTATGTAACTTACCTGGCAAGTAATCCCCTCCAGATCTGCAGTGTCAGTGCGCTCAGCTGTCATGGGCACCTGCATCTTTTCATGGTATTCCTTCCAGGTTTGACTCTTCAGCTGCTTGATTGGTCCAGCCATGATGACTTTGCTTCTGAGCATGCACCCAGGAGTCGCAACATCACACAGAGAAGTACCGTAAATGTTTGCTGAACTGCACATGCGCAGCTCAGTGTACATGGACGCTGACAGGTAGAAAGAAATAGTTGTGGCAGTGGGGAGGGATTTTAATTTGGAAAATGTGGGAAAAGAAGATGAGTCAGGAGTAAATTGCTGTCCTACAGGTAAAACTGATTATCAGTCCAGAGGTAGATTTGATAATATAAAAGGTAAAAGGGTTGGTGTGTCCAATAAAGGTTTTGAAGCCTTTCCTTTCATGGCTGGGGATCAGAAAGAGGAGGAGCCTCACTAAGAGATTGTGACAAATGAACAAATTGTTGTACCTTTCTGTGAAAGTGGACCGGACAATGTGCCAGATCTATGAATTCAATAAGATAATTTTGGTAAAGAACAGTAAAGGGATCCCATGCTGTGTCTGAGTCTGAGAACATTTTAATGTGAGGTGAGAAACCTGTACATCCTGACATGAGATTGTCTTTTCCATACATGTCTTTTAACCCTTTCGCTGTCTGAGCCATTTTTACATTTTTTGTATACATATTTTGGAAACCATTTTAGGCCTGAAGATTATTTAAGCCTGTAATGTACTAAAAGGAGTGCAGGGAGGGGGAGTTGCAGTCTGCTCCAGACGGGACCATGCTGGGTGGGTTGCAGCTTGTGAGCGGGCACCAGATCAGCCTGCTAGTAAAAGCCAGATTTTTGATTTGGTGTGTCAAGGGCTTTTTTCTCTCCCCTACCCCATCATTCAACAGGAAGAGGAGTAAAGTGGCGCCAAAGCTGTTATTGCTCAGAGTCCAAAAGTCACATAGTACTGTACTTCGAGCGCTTAGCACACAGGGCCCAGGAAAGTGTATTCTGTAGTGATGAGGTGTGTGTATCGCACAAGGCACAGAAAAAAAAATCTGCATAAGGGAAAGTACTTACATACAGCTGTGCTCATAAGTTTACATACCCTGGCAGAATGTATGATTTCTTGGCCATTTTTCAGAGAATACGAATGATAACACAAAAACTTTTCTTTCACTCATGGTTAGTGTTTGGCTGAATCCATTTATTATCAATCAACTATGTTTACTCTTTTTAAATCGTAATCACAACAGAAACTACCCAAGTGACCCAGATCAAAGGTTTACATACCCCAGTTCTTAATACCGTGTATTGCCCCCTTTAACGTCAATGACAGCTTGAAGTCTTTTGTGGTATTTGTGGATGAGACTCTTTATCTTCTCAGATGGTAAAGCTGCCCATTCCTCTTGTCAAAAAGCCTCCAGTTCCTGTAAATTCTTGGGCTGTCTTGCATGAACTGCACGTTTGAGATCTCCCCAGAATGGCTCAATGATATTGAGGTCAGGAGACTGAGATGGCCCTCCAGAACCTTTGATTTATTCTGCTGTAGCCAATGACAGGTCGACTTGGCCTTATGTTTTGGATCATTGTCATGTTGGAATGTCCAAGTAGGTCCCATGCGCAGCTTCCTTGCTGATGAATGCAAATGATCCTCCAGTATTTTTTGATAACAGAACATATACTGCATTCATCTTGCCATCAATTTTGATTGAATTTCCTGTGCCTTTTGTAGTTCACACATCCCCAAAACATCAGCGATCTACCTCCGTGTTTCACAGTAGGAATGGTGTACCTTTCATCATAGGCTTTGTTGACTCCTCTCCAAATGTAGCGTTTATGGTTGTGGCCAAAAAGCTCAGTTTTGAGCTCATCACTTCAAATGACTTTATGCCAAAAGGTTTGTGGCTTGTCTCTGTGCTGTTTGGCATATGAGCGGGATACTATGTGGCATTTCCGTAGTAATGGCTTTCTTCTGGCGACTCGACCATGCAGCCCATCTTTCTTCAAGTGCCTCCTTATTGTGCATCTTTTTTTCCTTTTTTTTTTGTTATTATAAATTCTGTTTATTAGTTTTGAAAGGAAAATACAAAACAAAGCCTCTGGGCCTATCCGGCTTAAGGCAAAACAACAATAAGAAAAGAAAACAAAAGATTACATAACCTATTCTAACAAAACAGCCGCTCAGCGCTAAGTACAGAATTGTTGCAGAGAATAATCTATGGTATCGGTCGTCTTTGAAGTTCCATCTGTTAGGATTATAAGCACCTTCGAGCTACTGGGCACACAGTTAATTCATACTGTCACTATAGAGCGTGAGTCTACAAGTACTTATGTCCATGGGCGTCTGCAGGTAGGGGCAAGGGGGTCAAGTGCCCCCCTAGAATCAGGGATCGGATCTTAAATTCAGCACAGTTGCGTCACTATCGGGCCAGTGGGGTGACACCATCAAGGTGTTGTCAAGCCCCCCCATTAGTGTAGTGTGACTTCGGCTCTTTTCCCTGCTCAGTCCAGCAGAGAACTCGGCGGCGCTGTAACAGGAGAAAGACGAGCTGCGGGCTGTCGGAGGTTTCTCCCGCTCGCCCTCCCTTCCTCCTGTCAGGGAGAAGAGACAGCAGCTCTCACCAGGTTCCCCGCCCATCTTCCTGCCCACTCCATTCCTTCCCTATTGGCCATAACTGAGCGCCAATCAAAGGAGACAAGAAGAGGAGAGCATCATGGGATATGTAGTCCCAAAGATTGGCGGCCCCATTTTCCACAGGGAGGAGGCTACAGCTCGATCAAGAGAGAGATTGAGAGACTGCAGCCTGGAAAAAAGCTGAGGGAGAGAGTGCTACAGGACAAAGAATGAGGAGTGTGCTGGGCAGAAGCCAGAGAGAGAGCCACGCTTCCCACCACCACCAGAGAGAGAGCCACGCTGCCCAGCACCACCAGAAAGAGAAATACTGCACCACTACCAGGGTACATGCTACACTACTGAGCAGAGTCAACCCCGGGGAACCCAGAGTGAGCGATCATCCAGCTGGAGGGATCACTGCTGTAGTTTCCCTGGGTCTGGTAAGAGGGCCTGTTGGCCATTATCCATTACTTATCCTAGGGACTGTACTACGTCTGCAGTCTCTGACCACGATAATCTTATAATGACATTGTCGAAAAGGGGCAGTACATGGGTGACCCTAAAATGATGCCTCCCCTGAAAAAAGTTCTGTGGACGCCCATGCTTATGTCCAAAAGAGCTTGATATCTCAGACAGAAGCCATCAAGGGGGATTCAAGCCAGGTATCCAATACTTTTGAGAATTTATTAGGACATCCACAGGAGAGATATGTAGCTTTATATAATGGCAATACCGCATTCACTAATGACTGCCAGAAAACTACAGTGAGGGCCTCCCTGGATTACCATTTCAATATAATGGCTTTGTGGGCATAAAAAAATGGTAAACTAAGGAGGGTTCTAAGTGCCCTACGAGGGGCCAGAAGGGTAACCAGAAGCAGTAAGCAAACTTCCATGGTGAGAGGAACCCCCACTGTAGTTACTGTAGCAATAAACTGTAACTTCAGCCCAGAAAACTTGTATTTCTGTACACGTCCAGAATACGTTTAAAGTCAGCATGCTCTTCTGAGCACCTCCAGCACTGGGAGTAAAGACCCAGGGACATTTTATTTAACCTGTGAGGTGTCAAATATATTCTGTGTATCAATTTAAATTGGATCAACTTATCTCTACTAGTAACCAATTGAGAGAAGGGGTAATCCCACAAGTCTTCCCAATCTTCATTGTCTATATCTGGAACATCTGCCTGCCATCTAGCCCCGAGAGTCTCCATAGCAACATGAACTGATGGTAGGAGAGCCTTGTATAGTTCTGAAAATGGTTTAGTTAACATGTCATCGCATAACAAATTTTCAATGTTTGAGGTGTACAGGTCAACTGGGGATGTGCCAAACTGGGCAGAATGGGCATGGCGGAGCTGCAGATACCTAAAGAACAGGTGATTGGGGAGGTTAAACCATGCTTTCATGGCCAAGCGTCTGGATGCCCAGACAGCCAAATCTGGAATGAACTGGAACTCGGGCAGGGTTGGATTGAACCGTAAGGGGGTGTTGGGAGACCAAAGGTGAGTGTCAGCAACACGCTTGGGCACCTTTAATCGCCAAGCCCTGAGCACTGCCTGCATTGAGAGTGTTATTGGGAGTGATATTCCCTGTTCCCGGTAGGGGAGGAGGCTTAAAGACTTGTAGGAGCCCAAATAAGCTGCTTCTAGTACGACAGATGAATTTGTGTCATCCAAAATTGCCCAATTGTGGGCATGTGTAAGAAGTGCTGCCAAGAAGTATGAGTACAAATCAGGACACACTAATCCCCCCTGGGTCCAGGGTCTACATAATGTTTTCTTGCTAAAATGGGGAGGAGTGGATTTCCATAAGAAGAACAAGGAGTCAAATTGTTTGAAGAACTTTTTAGGAATCCATACTGGGGAGTGTCTCAAAATATACAGGAAAACTGGGAGGATTTTCATTTTGATTAGGTTAATTCGTACAATTAGAGAAAGTGAGAGGTTGTCCCATGCTGTTAGTCTCTGCTTGGTAGTAAGAAAAGGGGAATAAGGACTGTCATAACCACAGTGATTTGGTGAGTATGGGGTCCCTTTCTTGTTGACCCCCTCTGCCATACAATATCTTCCCTCCTGTCCTCATGATTCCAATTACCAACATATACCCATCCATTTACTATCTCTTGTTTCAGATTAAATAAATATGCATCTGCCCCTGAAGAGCGAGCACAGACTCGTGAAACGCGTAGGGCACCATCGATGCTCTTTATATACTTACATGGCTGAGAATTTCCCGTTGGGGCACTACGAATGCTCCTTACATGTTTATAACTTGTTGGGTATCTCTGTTGTGTGGATTTTGGCTCACATATTGGTTTTATTATGTATGTACAACTTTCTACCTCATATTATGTACATGTATCAACTGACCCAGCTACTCATGATGAATTTTACTACTCTATGGATGTATATGAAATGTAATGTATTGTTTGTTTTTTACTTGTATTTCTGCTGCTGACCTGGCTATTATGCCCGGTAACACAAATTTATTGCTGTTCCCAATCGGTCATACAGCAGTATGTAATTAATAAATTGACTTTATCACATTTCTTCTTTGAACGCGTGCCTAAATCTCTCCCACCTCACTCAAAGTCCCATGGCGATTTCTCCTTTCTCTATGTATTTCAGGGATGGAGTTGGTAGAGTGGTTATGACAGTCCTTATTCCCCTTTTCTTTGTATAATCCGGGTGGAAGACACCCAATTTAGCCTTTATTTGGCCTGTCATGACCGTTGGCCATTGTTCATCATTACATCCACATTTCTCATCCCTTGTCATTCAGCTGTTTTGACTCATGCCTCTGTAGGGGGTTTACTCTGGGTTGCCTGCTCCCCTCCGTTCTATGCTCTGGTGGTGGCCTTTTTGCCCAGCTTGGGGGCTGCGTTATGCACCAGGGAGGTTTTCTTGACCTCCTGCTGTCTCCGCCCGCCTCTTGGAATGGGCGTTGCCATCTGCATTTCGGCGCCATGTTTTCCACGCCCACTCTGTGGCATCTGCTGACTCTACGCCATTGTGGGCTGTGTGGAACATCCCGGAGAAGGTTTGGTGTTTGTTGCGCATATACACCTCCCCTCTGACGGCTGACGTCTCTGACGCCAGCTTGTCACCCTCCGTACATGACGCTGGGGGCCGGGCGTCTGGAGCTGCCGCGGGTATATCCGGTGGATCGGCATGGCTGTAGCTTGCATTCGCGCTTTTCTGGTCTGCACTGTGGTCACAGGTAGGGGAGCTCATCAATCAGGCTTGGGGATGCTCAATATGTTTTTAGGTAATATATTAACTCATCTACATTCATTGTGTGAGTGTTATTATTCACTCACACACAACAGAGTTTGTTTACTTAATCTCATCATTACTGTTTTTTTTTCCCCCTTTAGCCCCCTAGTATATATCAACTATTCTCCCTGGACACATTTATTGTATATGGTATACATTTGTTATTCCCTTATACATAGATGGATATGGAACACTATAGGTATACATTTTATATACCAACCCTTACCTTTATATACATTTACCATTCATGCTTCCTAGGTGTTTTCCATTTCCTTGTGAAGCCCTATGCTTTGTATGGGAGCTCATTAATTATGCTTGGGGGTGTTCATTATGATTTTAGGTAACATATTAATTTATTTATGTTTTACTGTGTGGGTGCTATTATTCACGCGCACACAATAGAGTTTGTTTATTTAAACTTACTACTACTGTTCCTTTCTCCACCCTTTAGCCCCCCAACATATATCAACTACTCTCCCTGGATACACACACTTTTTTGCATATGGTATACACCTGCCTTCCCTTTACATATGGATGGCAATGGAACACATTAGGTTGATATGTCAATACGCCAATCAAAATTGTCATACATATATTTACCACTTTTGGTTCCTAGATGTTCCCACTTTCCTTGCTAAGCCCTGTACTTCTTTATATCAATTCTCTTAGATACATCCCTGGAGATATTTTAGACCTCTAACCGAATGCCTGCTCCAGTCCATGCCATTCTTTCCGGTGTCCCCTACTGCGGTTTCCATTCACCGTGTCCCCTCAGCTCCCGAGCTGGACATCTATTGCCGCCATCATGACATTAACGTTTGGTGATCTAGCCCAGTGATTTGGTGAGTATGGGGTCCCTTTCTTGTTGACCCCCTCTGCCATACAATATCTTCCCTCCTGTCCTCATGATTCCAATTACCAACATATACCCATCCATTTACTATCTCTTGTTTCAGATTAAATAAATATGCATCTGCCCCTGAAGAGCGAGCACAGACTCGTGAAACGCGTAGGGCACCATCGATGCTCTTTATATACTTACATGGCTGGGAATTTCCCGTTGGGGCACTACGAATGCTCCTTACATGTTTATAACTTGTTGGGTATCTCTGTTGTGTGGATTTTGGCTCACATCTTGGTTTTATTATGTATGTACAACTTTCTACCTCATATTATGTACATGTATCAACTGACCCAGCTACTCGTGATGAATTTTACTACTCTATGGATGTATATGAAATGTAATGTATTGTTTGTTTTTTACTTGTATTTCTGCTGCTGACCTGGCTATTATGCCCGGTAACACACATTTATTGCTGTTCCCAATCGGTCATACAGCAGTATGTAATTAATAAATTGACTTTATCACATTTCTTCTTTGAACGTGTGCCTAAATCTCTCCCACCTCACTCAAAGTCCCATGGCGATTTCTCCTTTCTTTGCTTGGTAATAGGGATGGGCCCGATGTTCGATTCAAACCCATGTTCGAATCGAACATCGGCCGTTCGCCCGCTCGTCGAGCCCAGAACTATGTGGGCCTTTGGCATCAAATTTGTGTGATACGAACGGCCCACAATGCACTGCGCCAGTCGCAGTGCATTGCTGGCTGATGATTGGCCAAGCATGCACTGTGACCCTGAATGCTTGGCCAATCATAGAGCCAGCGGCGAGGAGAGCAATAATTGGCCACAGGCAGGATGCCTGTGGCCAATTATAGCTCAGGGGGTTTAGTACACGCCCCACACTATATAAGGCCGCCGGAATAAGAAAGAAGACCAGAAGAAAGAAGATGAAAGAAGATTTTAATAAAGGAATTGTCAAAGATCGTCTTCTGTCATTTTTACCATTTTTGTCACTTTTTTGGTGAAATGGTAGGGGTACTTTTGTACCCCCTTACCATTTCACACAGGGGGGGCCGGTATCTGGGGGTCCCCTTGTTAAAGGGGGCTTCCAGATTCCGATAAGCCCCCCGCCCGCAGACCCCCACAACCAATGGCCAGGGTTGTGGGGAAGAGGCCCTTGTCCTCATCAACATGGGAACAAGGTGCTTTGAGGGGTCACAGACCCCCAAAGCACCCTGTTCCCATGTTGAGGGCATGTGGCCTGGTACGGTTCAGGAGGGAGGGGGGGCCCTCTTGTCCCCCTCTTTTCCTGCGGTCTGCCAGGTTGCGTGCTCGGATAAGGGTCTGGTATGGATTTTGAGGGGGACCCCACGCCATTTTTTTTTGCCGGGGTTCCCCTTAATATCCATAGCAGACCTGAAGGGCCTGGTAATTGAATTTGGGGGGTTGTGGACCCCCACGCTTTTTTTTTATCAATTACTTTTTTTTTATCAATGACTTTCAATGAATGACTGTTCTCTGTATTACGGGAGTGATTTTAAATAGCTTTTTTTCCTGCAAAAATGACACTTTGTGCAGGGACAGTTCTAAGCACGGGAAACATGCGCCCCTTCACAGGCATACAATAGACACCCCCCAGGTACGAAATGTAAAGGAATATTACACTTTTATTGTTTCACATTAAGCATTATTAAAATCACTGCTCCTGAAAAAACGGCCGTTTTAAAAAAAAAAAATTGCATTGATACATGTCCCCTGGGGCAGGATCCAGGTCCCCAAACACTTTTTATGACAATAACATGCATATTAGCCTTTAAAATTAGCACTTTTGATTTTGAACGTTCGCGTACATTGTAATTAATAGGGTTCTAATGTTCACGCAAACTTTAGGTCTGTTCGCAGGTTCTGGTGCGAACCGAACCCGGGGGTGTTCGGCTCATCCCTACTTGGTAGTATGTAACAGGGGGTATAGGTTTAGAGGAGCAAAATCCTTAACAATGGATGTAACATTAATTCCTAAGTATCTAAATGATGTTGTCCATGTGAGAGGCAAAGCGGGGTCAGCTACCGCATGTGCCCCCTCATCTAAGGGTAGGATAAAGGATTTCCCCCAGTTCACTTTTTAGACCAGATATTTTAGCATATTTATCTGGAATTTGCAGGGCAGCATGCAAGTGAGGGCCCAGGGTCATGTAGGTCATGTAGTCATGTCTGCAGCTCGCCACTTCTCTCCCCCGTCTGCAGCTCGCCACTCCCCCCCCCCCACGTCTGCAGCTCGCCACTTCTCTCCCCCGTCTGCAGCTCGCCACTTCTCTCCCCCCTCTGCAGCTCACTTCTCCCCCCCCCCGCCGCACTACACCTCTGTACCTCTGCCCAGAGCTCAATCCTGCATGCCTGTCCACAGTTCACCTTAGCACCCCCCTACAACTCACCTTTGTACCCCCTGTCAAAACTCAAATATGCACCTGCCCCCCCCCCCCCCCCCCCCCGTCCACAACTTAAACCCCCAGTCCACAACTACAGCTTGTCTTTACCCCCTTTCAAATTTCACTTCTGCACCCCCATCTACATATTACACCAATCCACAGCTCTCATCTCTCCAACTTTCACCTTTTCACCCTGTGCCACCTCTAAACAACCTGCCAACCCCCCTTCCAAGCTCTTGCCACTGTACCACCTGCCCCCCCCCCCCCCCCCCCCACTATTCAGCTCTCACTTTGCACAACCTCTCCCCCTTTCCAGCTCTCATCTCTTCTGAATAGAAGGAAATGGCTGCACACCGACGTAGCGAAAGTCCTTTTATTGAAAAACTTGGAAAGATACATGAAAGTACATGACACACAATACAAGTGCAGCAGCCGGTACAGAGGTTGACGTGTTTCACACAACCCTGAGGTGTGTCACCGACATTCCTTAAATAGGCTCCCCCTTCCACACCTGTGTACACAGGTGTGGGTGGGTGTCGGTGAACACACCACCTGACCAAACTGTATAGAATGTTGTATATTGAAATCCAATGGCCGCAGGGATGGTTCATCTTGTCGCCTGTTATTTTATTATTTTATAAAGCAAAATCTCAAGTAAAACAGAACTGATGGGTACAAAAATCACCAAGAACAAACCATCCACTGTTGTTCAATATCAACAACAATACAGATAAAAACCAACAGAAAGTTGACAACAAATTTAAAAAGTCTAGATCACTGTACTAAGATAATATAGTATATACAGTAGGTATGTATATAAATATTTATATTTACATACCTATAAATGCCTATATACTATATTATCTTAGTATAGTGATCTAGAGTTTAACTTGTCCCATGTTATAATATAATAATACAATTGGGTCAGGAGGTGTGTTTGCTGACACCCACCCACACCTGTGTACACAGGTGTGGGTGGGGGAGCCTATTTAAGGAATGCCGGTGACACACTTTAGGGTTATGAGTAAGCACAATGTAATTGTGTGAAACAAGTCAAATTCTGTACCGTCCTTTTATTCCAAGTCTTTTAATAAAAGGACTTTTACTAGGTCGGTGTGAAGCCATTTCCTTCTATTCAGTTCACACACGGCAGGGAAGCTGAGGCGTGCACCCGCAAGTGGAGTCCCACCCATCTAACCATACCTGGATTGGCTCACCTGGAGCTGCGGTTTCTCCTGCTTTTCACTTCAGTCTCATCTTCTCACAACTTCACCCACCCTCTTCACAAATTCACCCCCACTGCAATTCACAGCTGTCACCTCCCCCACAGATGCCTCTCCACACAACCACTTGTGCCACCCCTCCCTTCTCCCTATATAGCTTTCGCCAAGGCCGGTGCTACCACTAGGCAAACTAGGCAGCTCATAAACCGTGTCATACCCCGAAGCCTTAATTAGACTCTGCCTGATCCAATATGGCCGCCAGACTCACATGGGTCGACAGCATCTAACGGAAACTAACAGTGACCCAGGGAACCATAGAGGAACCCTGTTCCCCATGACTTCACTCTAAGTACATTACTCCTGAAGTTTTTCTGTTATGTAGGCCGTGTGTAGAAAAGCATATGTATTGGAACAGTTTAACGCCCTGATTAACCCCCCCCCCCCAACAATTATATTGTTTCTGAAAGTAAAGACCCTGGTGAATAAAATAGTGATAGATCCAATTTTTTTTATGTCACATATTAGCTCCATGGTTTATCAAGCGCAAATTTTGAATGAAAAATATGCACAACATTTAGATACCCAACACGTTACGCTTAAAAATGACACTCACCCCTAAAACAATTATGAACTTCGGTGCCCTTTATTTTTCATAGACCAACACTTTTTAAAAGCCCCTACAGGTCATCACTTTGAGTTGACAATAAATATGAATGAATAATAGTCCTAAAATTATTGCTCTCATGCTGACCTGTTTTTTGATATGCAACATGTGTAGAGCAAGCAATGTTTTGGTATGCAGATTCCCCTGATGGGTGTGTTTATGCATACATAGTGGTGAGGAGGGATCAACATTTTTTAGGGGGTCTTCACTTTAATTAGACATTAGGGAGCTGTTAAATCTCTATTAAACCCCTGATGGCTTGTCTGCTCTCCATTGAAGATAATTGAGTGTAGATTGTGCTCCATTAGCTCCTTTCTTGGCCACAATGGCAAATAAAAGTGGCACCTGAAACCAGAAGTAGCACATTGCTTCCAGGCTCTTTACAGCAAGGTGACATCAGGCAGTAGCTAGTCTCCCTCCCCTCCACTCGATGACATCTACCATGTGAGTCCTGGGCCCGCAGGTGGGACGGCAGAGCCTGGGAAGCATAGGGCTTGGGCACACTTCTGAGGGTCAGAGCCCCCAATCAGAGGCATAACTAGAACCTTCAGGGCCCCGGTGCAAGTAACCATGAAGGGCCTCCCCCCCAACACCCCCACCCTTACATCAGTCCATAGTGTTTCCCTTTATATCGCAGTCTGCAGCGTTCCCCTTTACATTAGAGCTCTCACTTATATCAGGGTCTGTAGCATTCCCCTTTACATCAGGATCTGCAGAGTTCCCCTTTACTTCAGAGTTACCCTTTAGATCAGGGTCTGCAGAGTTCCCCTTTACATCAGATTCCATAATTCCCCTTTGCATTACAGTCCACAAAGTTCTCCCTTCCATCAGAGTCCACAGGGTTCCCCTTATGCCCTGTACACATGGACAGATTTTCCGATGGGAGCTTTTTGACGGAAAGTGTAGGCTCCAGCGGACATTTTTCATCGGAATTTCCGTCACACAATTTGAGAGCTGGTTCTCAAATTTTCCAACAACAAAATCTGTTGTCATAAATTCCGGTCGTGTGTACACAATTCCGACGCACAAAGTTCTGCGCATGCAATGAAATGAAATTCATTGTTCTCGGCTCGTCATACGCGTTGTACGTCACCACGTTCTTGACGTTCGCAATTTCCGACCAACTTTGTGTGACCGTGTGTATGCAAGATAAGTTTGAGCCAACATTCTTCGTAAAAAATCCATGGATTTTGTTGTCGGAATGTGCGATCGTGTGTACAGGGCTTACAGTGTGCCCTGATGAAGAGGAGAGCTCTGTGGATCCTGATGTAAAGGTGAACTCTGATGTAAAGGGGAATACTGTAGACTCTGATGTAAGCGGGGCTCTGGTGACCATGGTCCCCCTTACATCATGGTCCACAGCATTCCCCTTTTACATCAGAGTTCCCCTATACACCAGAGTTCGCAGGGTTCCCCCTTACAGTGTAAGGTAGAACTCCGCAGAGCCTGATGTAAAGGGGAATGCTGTGGACCATGATGTAAGGGGTGAATGCTGCAAACTCAAGTGTAAAGGGAAACTCTGATGTAAGGTGACCCCTCCTGTTACATCAGAGTCTACAGCATTCCCCCTTGTATCATGGTCCGCAGAGTTCTCTCTTGCACTGGGGGGAACCATTCAGACTATAAAGTAAAGGGTATGATGTGGAGGGGGGACTCTGGTGACCACAGTGACCCCCCCCCCCCCCCATAGACTCTGTGTGGCCTGGCTGGAGCTGTCACACTGACCTCACCTCCTCCATTGCTCGGGTGCAGGACAGGCTCAGGCAGACCTTGGCTTTGATCTTTGATCCTCTTGTCTTCTCCTCCCGACTCTCCCACTCCCCCTCTTCATATCACCCGTCGTTCAGTGTAGTTTATCTCATTCACAAATAACATTTGTTCCATAGTTCCATGTCATCAGCGATCTGCTGATTGCTGGTGCAATGCTTTCCAGGCTCCTTCAGCAAAAAAAGAGAACTTGGTTATAAAAAAAGTGTATCTTTATTACATTATAGAGAACATTTAGAAATGCTAATTGCACTAGGCATTACTCTAAAAACGTTTGTCTGGAATTTCTCCTTAGGGCTCTTTCACACGGCGACAGAGGATGAGGATGGTAAAGTAAGCCAGTCCACCACCTCCTCTTCATGCTGTGGCTGGATAGCCCGGGCAACATCACTAAACAGAGTAAATGATGCCCTGCCTAAGGACTGACCATGTCCACCTTTGCCTGTGGATACCTTTGCCCCTTCACAGTGAAATGGGAACGTCTGCCCTCTCATTGTTGTCCTCCTAGACATGATGGGGGGGGGGGGGGGGGGGGGGTTATTAACCACTTCAATACCAGGCACTTTCGTCCCTTCCTGCCCAGGACAATTTTGAGCTTTCAGTACTGTCGCACTTTGAATGACAATTGTGCGGTCATACAACACTGTACCCAAACTAAATTTTTATAATTTTCTTCCCACAAATAGAGCTTTCTTTTGGTGGTATTTGAGCACCTCTGCATTTTTTTTTGCTAAACAAACTAAAAAAGACAAACATTTTTGACAGCACTGACAGGCGGCACAGATGGGCACTGACAGGTGGCATTGATGGACACTAATAGATGCCACTGATGGGCAGAACTGATTGGGCAGGTACTGACAGGTATTAATGCTGGGCACTGATCGGCACTGTGATGGACACTGGTACTGTGATGGGCACTGGCAGACTTTATTATTGGGGCACTGCTGGGCACTGATTGGCAGCTGATTGGCACATCTGAAGGGGCTGTGCTTATAATCAATGTGCTGATTATCAGCACAGACCCCCCCCCCCCCCTGACAGGGAGAGACTGACATACCGCACTCGCTGCGCACGCCAGCATGTTATCCTGCTGGACGTCATATAACACCCAGTCAGGATAACGGAACCACTTCCTGGCCATCATTCTGTTATAGGCTGGGCAGGGAGTGGTCAACAAAATGGAATAAAGATGTGGATGCACTTTAATCAATGGAAAGTGGGGTTTGGTGCACACACTACACAAACCCACTCCACTGGTACACTATATTATACTGCAGTAAAACTGCACTGACGCACAGAAATATACTGCATTAAACTTGCAGTAACGCACTGACTGCGTTAAACGTGCACTAATGCACTGAAATATACAGCGTTAAACTTGTAGTAATGCACTGAAATATACGTTAAATGGCATGTAACGCACTGAAATATACTGTGTTGTGCCTCGTACACACGAGCGGACTTTCCCGCGGGAATGTCCACCGGACTGAAGTTCGCCGGACAATCCGCCCGTGTGTGGGCGCCAGCGGACTTTTTGGCGCCAAAAGTCCGGCGGACTAGGTTTTAAGTTTTGTCTTAAAATTGTCCGCTGAACTCGGCTGTCCGGCGGACAATCCCGCGGTTTGTATGCTAGTCCGCCGGACTTCTGGAAATGAACGGACTTGCTGATCATCGGAAAGTCCGTTCATTTAGAACGTGACTTCAGGTATACGGGGCTAGCGAAGGCAGTGAATGCCGCCGCGCTAGCCCCGTCACCTGGTATAGATTTAAAGGGAATCCCCATGCCAAAAAAACGGCATGGGGGTCCCCCCCCCAAATCCATCTCAGACCCTTATCCGAGCACGCAGCCCGGCCAGCCAGGAAAGGGGTGGGGACGAGCGAGCGCCCCCCCTCCTGAGCCGTACCAGGCCACGTGCCCTCAACATGGGGGGTGCCCTGGGGAAAGGGGGGCCGTGCGGGCCCCCCACCCCAAAGCACCTTGTCCCCATGTTGATGAGGACAAGGGCCTCTTCCCGACAACCCTGGCCATTGGTCGTCGGGGTCTGCTGGCGGGGGGCTTATCGGAATCCGAGAGCCCCCTTTAATAAGGGGGCCCCCAGATCCCGGCCCCCCCTACCCCCGAAGGCGGATCGAGACCCCCAGACGACGGCGGCGACGACGAAGAAGGTAGCTGGGCTCCTCTGCTCAGTAAAAGCTTGGTAAAATAGCAGAGGAGTCCGGCGAGAAGACCCCCCAAGACGGAAGAAGACCCCCGGAGCAGTGCAATAAAATATTTTTTAAAAATGGTGTGTGTTTTTTTTATTTACACTTTACACCTTAGGTGAATGGGTAGGGGTACATCGTACCCCATACTCATTCACATAGGGTGGGGGGCCAGGATCTGGGGGCCCCCTTATTAAAGGGGGCTCCCGGATTCCGATAAGCCCCCCGCCCACAGACCCTGACAACCAACGGCCAGGGTTGTCGGGAAGAGGCCCTTGTCCTCATCAACATGGGGACAAGGTGCTTTGGGGTGGGGGGGCCGCACGGCCCCCCCTTTCCCCAGGGCACCCCCATGTTGAGGGCACGCGGCCTGGTACGGCTCAGGAGGGGGGGGGCGCTCGCTCGTCCCCACCCCTTTCCTGGCCGGGCTGCTCGGATAAGGGTCTGAGATGGATTTGGGGGGGCCCTTTAAATCCATACCAGGTGACGGGGCTAGCGCGGCGGCATTCTAGCGCGGCGGCATTCACTGCCTTCGCTAGCCCCGTCTACCTGCAGTTACATTCTAAATGAACGGACTTTGCTCCGTGTGTAGGAAAGTCCGTTCATTTTCAAAAGTCCTGCAGACTTTTTCCCGCGGATTGTCTGCCGGAGAAGTCCGGGCGTGTGTGGGCAAGTCACGCGCTCGGAAAGTCCGGCGAAGCCCCGCTGGAAGGTCCGGCGGTTTGTCCGCAGGACTAGGTCCGGCGGACATTCCCGTGGGAAAGTCAGAGCGTGTGTACGAGGCATTAAATGGCATGTAATGCACTGAAATATATGGCGTTAAACTTGCAGTAACGCAATGAAATATACTGTGTTAAATGTGCACTAACACACAGAACTCTACTGCATTAAATGGCACGTAACGTACTGAAATATACAGCGTTAAACTTGCAGTAACGCAATGAAATGACGTTAAACTTGCAGTAAAGCACTGAAATATACCACGTTAAATGGCAAGTAACGCACTGAAATATACTGTGTTAATTGGCACGCAATGCACTGAAATATACGGCGATGAACTTGCAGTAACGGACTGAAATATTTAGCATTAAATGGTATGTAACACACTGAAATATATGCCGTTAAATGGCACATAACGCACTGAAATATACTACGTTATACGGCATGTAACGCACTGAAATATACTGCAGTAAACCTGCCCTGGCAAAATAAACACTAATGTAAAAATGAATGTTCACTACACCCGATAATTTGGGTGTTCGTCGAACTGGCGAACAGCCAATGTTTGG
Source organism: Lithobates sylvaticus (assembly GCA_028564925.1). Classification (NCBI taxonomy): domain Eukaryota; kingdom Metazoa; phylum Chordata; class Amphibia; order Anura; family Ranidae; genus Lithobates; species Lithobates sylvaticus. The sequence continues at coordinate 159,068,221 of CM053033.1, forward strand.
CCCGAACTCATGCTCAGGCCAAATCATTTGCCCATGCCCACTAGAGAACTGAGCACGGTGTGTTCTCCTGCATGGTGTGGTCAGTTTATAATAGAAAAACAGAGGGACTGACAGGAACAACAGGGATTTCATACAACAAAGCAATACAAAGAGAACTGGATACTTTTTCATACAAATACTGTACATGGTACTCCAGGCAGGCTTGGGCATTTTAGACTAGGCAGCCCATTTATTTTTTTAACCAGATCCTTACTGTGAGAGGAAGACCAAGACCTCTGGGGGCTTATTGAAGGGCAGAAGACCAGCAAAGCACCAGAGAAGAATAAAGACAGTATCTGGCTATGCCCATAGTGTATCCTAAGCACGTTGTGTATCCTACGTGATATGCGTAGCCTTATACATCTTTATTCCTCCTCCGACGGGTTGCCTAGGCTACCAGCCTATGATCCCTCCCTGAACACCGGCATCCTCTACTGAGCACCGGCATCTCTATCGTGGCCCGTGGGTCACATTCCCAAAAGTGAAGGACTATAAGTCCCAACACTAAACTCTGAGATCTAAGGATGTGACCTCCTCCTTCCCTTTTTATCCCTCCAAGTATGCCATCTGTCATTCAGCATCAGCTCAGCTCAGCTGCCATCCTGTCACGTCCTCAGCTCTGAGGGGGTTCATGCTGGCACTTGTAGTTCTTCACTTTTGTGGGGTCAAATCCCCCAAAAGTGAAGGACTACAAGTTCCAGCATGAACCCCCCAGATCTAAGGATGTGGCCACTCTCATCTCTGCCCAGCGCCTTCATGACAGCTTAGCAGGTTCCATCCCTGACCTCACCTCAGACTCTCAAATCCACTTCCTTCCCCTTTTTAAGCAGGGGGCTGCCATCACAGATGCTAGAGGAGATGGGTGGCGCTGAGCACTAGGAGGAGGAGGAGAAGGAAGTTTATATCCTCCTCGGCTCTGAATTCTGAGGCCTCTCTCTGCATTACATGATGTTACTGGTTGCTAGATGCCTGGCAGTCCTAGCAACCAGACAGCGGGCAGTGGAACCAGTGGAAAAACTGGCGGAACTGGGTCTCAGCCAGGACTAGTACTGTGATTGTAGTGGCAGCTTTTTTTGGAGCATCAGAGCAGACCAGGGGGCAATTGCCACCCTGGCCCAATCCATCCCTGACATGCGGCCCAGGTGCCCTCACCCACCCGGCAAATGCCCAGTGTGACCTATGACTAGTCCGGGCCAGACAGCAGGAACATATCAGGAATATGAAATGCTGGGGTAACAAACACTTGATTGTAAAGTCTCGTGTTTTATTTATTTTTTATTTTTTTAAATAACAAACATGTTATACTTACCTCCTATGTGCAGTTGCTTTTGCACAGAGCAGCCCAGATCCTCCTCTTCTCGGGTCACTCTTCAATGCTCCTGGCCCTTCCCTCCTGTTAAGTGCTCCTCACAGCAAGCAGCTTGCTATGGGGGCACCTGAGTCGCGCTGCAGCTCCGTGTGTCCATTCAGAAACAGGACTGCCGTTCTGCCCTGCCCTCTCTCTCCTGATTTTGACAGCTTTGGGAGCCAATGGCAGTGAGGGGGTGGGAACAGTGGCAGTGAGGAGGAGGTTGTATCAGTGGTGGTAGGGGGGTGGGATCAGTGGCAGCGGTGGTGAGGGGGGTGGGATTAGTGGCGATGGTGAGGGGGGCAGGATCAGTGGCAGTGGTGGCGATGGTGAGGAAGGTGGGGATCAGTGGCAATGGTGTTGGTGAGGGGGGTGGTATCAGTGGCAACGGTGGTGGTGAGGGGGGGTGGGATCGGTGGCAGCGGTGGTGGTGACATGGAGGGGGGTGGTAACAGTGGCAGCGGTGGTGATGGTGGTAGGGGGGGGCTGAGAAGAGGCTGCTACACACAGAAGGCTTCTTATCTTAATGCATAGAATGCATTAAGATAAAAAACCTTCTGCCTTTACAACTCCTTTAAGTAATGCTGCCTGTGATTGTAGTTTCAAGACATTTGAACGAGCCATTAGTGTGCTGCTTGCTGGAGGGGGATCTGCACTGCATTTATCGCTCCCTGATTCTGCTTCATTTAGGGCCTGTATCAGAGGAGAAACTTTCAGAGCCCCGTTACAAAAAATCATGAGCCACCCCCCCCCCCCCCCCCCCCCAAAACACATAGTTACATAGTAGGTGAGGTTAAAAAAAGACACAAGCCCACCAAGTCCAACCTATGTGTGTGATTATATGTCAGTATTGCATTTTATTTCCCTGTATGTTTTGTGGTCGTTCAGGTGCTTATCTAATAGTTTCTTGAAACTATCAATGCCCCCCGCTGAGACCACCGCCTGTGGAAGGGAATTCCACATCCTTGCCGCTCTTACAGTAAAGAACCCTCTACGTAGTTTAAGGTTAAACCTCTTTTCTTTTAATTTTAATGAGTGGCCGCAAGTCTTGTTAAACTCCCTTTTCCAAAAAAGTTTTATCCCTATTGTGGGGTCACCAGTATGGTATTTGTATATTGAAATCATTCTCAAGCATCTCTTCTCCAGAGAGATAAAGTTCAGTGCTCGCAAACCTTTCCTTATAACTAATATTCTCTAGACCCTTTATTAGCTTTGTTGCCCTTCTTTGTACTCGCTCCATTTCCAGTACATCCTTCCTGAGGACTGGTGCCCAGAACTGGACAGCAGACTCCAGGTGCGGCCGGACCGGAATCTTTTAAAGCGGAGGAATTATCGTTTTATCTCTGGAGTTGATCCCCTTTTTAATGCATGCCAATATTCTGTTTGCTTTGTTAGCAGCAGCTTGGCATTGCATTCCGTTGTTGAGCCTATCATCTGCTAGGACCCCCAGGTCCTTTTCCATCCTAGATTCCCCCAGAGGTTCTCCCCCCAGTGTATTGCATTCATATTTTTGACACCCAAATGCATTATTTAAAAAAATTTATTTTATTATTTTTTTTTATTTTACATTGAACGTCATTTGCCATGTAGTTGCCCACCCCATTAATTTGTTCAGATCTTTTTGCAAGGTTTCCACATCCTGCAGAGAAGTTATTGCCATGCTTAGCTTAGTATCGTCCGCAAATACAGAGTTTTCATGCACTCACCCTATGGTCCATGCCAACGGACCTTATTTTGTACAGTAAACGTTTATGGGGAACTATGTCAAAATGCTTTTGCAAAATCCAGATACACCACATCAACGGGCCTTCCTTTATCTAGCTGGCTCACCTCCTCATAGAAGGTTAGTAGATTGATTTGGCAAGAACAATTCTTCATGAATCCATGCTGATTACTGCTAATGATACCGTTCTCATTACTAAACTCTTGTATATAGTCCATGATCATCCCCTCCAAGATTTTACATACTATTGATGTTAGGCTAACTGGTCTGTAATTTATAGGGATGTATTTTGAGCCATTTTTAGATATTGGTGCTACATTGGCTTTTCTACAATCAGCTGGTACCATTCCAGTCAGTAGACTGTCAGTAAAAATTAGGAACAATGGTCTGGCAATTACTTGACTGAGTTCTCCAAGTACTGTGGGGTGCAAGCCATCTGGTACCGGTGATTTATTAATGTTAAGTTTCTTAAGTCTAATTTTAATTCTGTCCTCTGTTAACCATGGAGGTGCTTCCTGTGATGTTTCATGAGGATAAACACTGCAGTTTTGGTTACTGAAGCCCCCCGATTCCCCCCTGAAGACTGAGGAGAAGAATAAATCCAATACCTTCGCCATCTCTCCATCCTTTGTAACCATATGTCCTTCCTCATTTTTTATGGAGCCAATATGGTCTGTCCTCCCTTTGTTACTGTTTACATACTTAAAAAATTTCTTGGGATTTTTTTTGCTCTCCGCTATGTGTCTTTAATGTTCTATCTTGGCCATACTTATTGCACCCTTACATTCCTTGTTGCATTCTTTATAAAGTCTGAATGCTGATGATGATCCCTCAACCTTGTTTTTTTAAGGCCTTCTCCTTTGCTTTTATATGCATTTTTACATTGGAGTTAAGCCATCCAGGACTTTTGTTTGCTCTTTTAAATGTATTACCCAATGGGATGCATTGGCTAATTATTTAATATGCTCTTAAAGCAAACCTATCTCTCCTCCGCGTTCTTTGTTCCTAAGATTTTATCCCAATTTATGCCTTCTAGTAAGGTTCGTAGTTTAGGGAAGTTGGCTCTTTTGAAATTCAGTAGACATGTGCGATTAGTTTCGTACGAATTCGTAATTCGTACGAATTTTTCAAAATTCGTACGAATTTAAGAATCCGTAGTACGAATTTTTTCGAATACGGAACGTATCCGTTTACGAATTTCGGCGCCAAATTATTCGAATCCGACTACCAAATATCGAATTTCAACTAATATGAAAGAAATTATTATAGCGGATACAACGAATGATTCGAATGATTCGTAAAACAAAGTGTCATTTTTGCAGGAAAAATTCCGTTTACGAATTTCAGCTCCAAATTATTCGAATCAAACTACCAGTATCGAATTTCAAGTAATTCGAAAGAAATTATTATAGCGGATATAACGAATGATTCGAATGATTCGTAAAACAAAGTGTAATTTTTGCAAGAAAAAAAGCTATTTAAAATCACTCGTGGCTATTGCCGCTAATGAATTGTCAGCTCCGTAACACAGAGAACAGTCATTCATTGATAAAAAAAAAAAAAAAAGCGTGGGGGTCCCCCCAAATTCAATAACCAGGCCCTTCAGGCCTGCTATGGATATTAAGGGGGACCCTAGCCAAAAAAATTCAAAATGGCGTGGGGTCCCCCTCAAAATCCATACCAGACCCTGGAGGTCTGGGATGGATTTTAAGGGGAACCCCAGCCAAAAAAAAAATAAAAAATGGCGTGGGGTCCCCCTCAAAATCCATACCAGACCCTTATCCGAGCATGCAACCTGAGAGCGCCCCCCCCCTCCTGAACCGTACCAGGCCACATGCCCTCAACATTGGGAGGGTGCTTTGGAGTCCCCCCCAAAGCACCTTGTCCCCATGTTGATGAGGACAAGGGCCTCATCCCCATAACCCTCGCCTGGTGGTTGTGGGGGTCTGCAGGCGGGGGGCTTATCGGAATCTGGAAGCCCCCTTTAACAAAGGGGACCCCCAGATCCTGGCCCCCCCTGTGTGAAATGGTAAGGGCCTACCATTTCACCAAATAGGGGTCAAAAATGGTAAAAATGACAGGAGACAGTCTTAGACAATTCCTTTATTAAAATCTTCTTTCTTCTGGTCTTCCTTCTTCCTCTCCTTATCCTTCGGTTTCTTCATCTTCTTCCATCTTCTTCTTCCTCCGATCCGCTTCTTCTTGCTCTGGTCTTCTCGTCCTTCTCGTCCAGCATCTTCTTTCATGGCGTCGGTGTCTCTTCTTGGGCCGCTCCTCGCAATGGGAGGCTCCCTCTGTGTGAGGCTTCGCTGCGTCTGACAGGTCTTTTATAACGGAGGGCACCTGGTGACCCCGCCCCCTCTGGCGCACAGGGACGTCATGGGGACTTCCCTATGGCTTTCCCCATGACGTCAGAGGGGGGGCGGGGTCACCAGGTGCCCTCCGTTATAAAAGACCTGTCAGACGGAGCGAAGCTTCACACAGCGGGAGCCTCCCATTGCGAGGAGCGGCCCGACAGAAGAACAGACGCCGACGCCATGGAAGAAGATGCCGGACGAGAAGGACGAGAAGACCGGAGCAAGAAGAAGCGGATCGGAAGAAGAAGAAGATGGAAGAAGATGCCGGAAGGAGAAGATGAAGAAACCGAAGGATGAAGAAAGGAAGAAGAAAGAAGATTTTAATAAAGGAATTGTCAAAGACCGTCTCCTGTCATTTTTACCATTTTTGTCACCTTTTTTGGTGAAATAGTAGGGGTACTTTTGTACCCCCTTACCATTTCACACGGGGGGGGCGGGATCTGGGGGTCACCTTGTTAAAGGGGGCTTCCAGATTCCGATAAGCCCCCCGCCCGCAGACCCCCACAACCAATGACCAGGGTTGTGGGGATGAGGCCCTTGTCCTCATCAACATGGGGACAAGGTGCTTTGGGGGGTCTCAGACCCCCAAAGCACCCTCCCAATGTTGAGGGCATGTGGCCTGGTACGGTTCAGGAGGGGGGGCGCTCTCGTCCCCCCCCTCTTTTCCTGTGGCCTGCCAGGTTGCGTGCTCGGATAAAGGGTCTGGTATGGATTTTGAGGGGGACCCCACGCCATTTTTTTGGGCCGGGGTTCCCCTTAAAATCCATCCCAGACCTGAAGGGTCTGGTATGGATATTTAGGGGGACCCCTACATCATTTTTTTTTTTAAATTTGAAGCGGGGGTTCCCCTTAATATCCATAGCAGACCTGAAGGGCCTGGTCATTGAATTTGGGGGGGACCCCCACGCTTTTTATTATCAATGACTTTCAATGAATGACTGTTTTCTGTGTTACGGAGCCGACAATATTAGCCGCGAGTGATTTTAAATAGCTTTTTTTCCTGCAAAAATGACATTGCGCAGGAACAGTTCTCGATATTACATATACTGAATCTTTTTCATTCGAATCATTCGTTATGAATTCGAGATTCAGTATATGTAATATCGAGAACTGTTCCTGCACAATGTCATTTTTGCAGGAAAAAAAGCTATTTAAAATCCCTTGCGGCTAATATTGTCGGCTCCGTAACATAGAGAACAGTCATTCATTGAAAGTCATTGATAAAAAAAAGCGTGGAGGTCCCCCCAAATTCAATAACCAGGCCCTTCAGGTCTGCTATGGATATTAAGGGGAACCCCCGCTTCAAATTAAAAAAAAAAATTACGCAGGGGTCCCCCTAAATATCCATACCAGACCCTTCAGGTCTGGGATGGATTTTAAGGGGAACCCCAGCCAAAAAAATGGCATGGGGTCCCCCTCAAAATCCATACCAGACCCTTATCCGAGCACGCAACCTGGCAGGCCGCAGGAAAAGAGGGGGGGACGAGAGCGGCCCGCCTCCCTCCTGAACCGTACCAGGCCACATGCCCTCAACATTGGGAGGGTGCTTTGGGGGTCTGTGACCCCCCCCCAAAGCACCTTGTCCCCATGTTGATGAGTCGGCATCTGTTCGGCGTCAGGACCCCAAAGCACCCTCCCAATGTTGAGGGCATGTGGCCTGGTACGGTTCAGGAGGGAGGGGGGGCGCTCTCGTCCCCCCCTCTTTTCCTGCGGCCTGCCAGGTTGCGTGCTCGGATAAAGGGTCTGGTATGGATTTTGAGGGGGACCCCACGCCATTTTTTTTTTGGCCGGGGTTCCCCTTAAAATCCATCCCAGACCTGAAGGGTCTGGTATGGATATTTAGGGGGGACCCCACGTAATTTTTTTTTTAAATTTGAAGTGGGGTTCCCCTTAATATCCATAGCAGACCTGAAGGGCCTGGTTATTGAATTTGGGGGGACCCCCACGCTTTTTTTTCTATCAATGAATGACTGTTCCCTGTGTTACAGAGCCGACAATTCATTAGCCGTGAGTGATTTTAACCACTTCAGCCCGGACCAATTGGCAGCCAAAGGACCAGGCCCCTTTTTGCGATTCGGCACTGCGTCGCTTTAACTGACAATTGCGCGGTTGTTCGACGTGGCTCCCAAACAAAATTGGCGTCCTTTTTGTTCCCACAAATAGAGCTTTCTTTTGGTGGTATTTGATTGCCCCTGCGGTTTTTATTTTTGCGCTATAAACAAAAATAGAGCGACAATTTTGAAAAAAATTCTATATTTTTTGCTTTTTGCTATAATAAATATCCCCAAAAAATATATAAAAAATTTTTTTTTCCTCAGTTTAGGCCGATACGTATTGTTCTACATATTTTTGGTAAAAAAAAATCGCAATTAGCGATTATTGATTGGTTTGCGCAAAAGTTATAGCGTTTACAAAATAGGGGATAGTTTTATAGCATTTTTATTAATATTTTTTTTTTACTAGTAATGGCAGCGATCAGCGATTTTTATTGTGACTGCGACATTATGGCGGACACATCGGACATTTTTGACACATTTTTGGGACCATTGTCATTTATACAGCAATCAATGCTATTTAAATGCATTGATTCCTGTATAAATGACACATGCAGTGAAAGAGTTAACCACTAGGGGGAGGGGAGGGGTTCTGGGCTGTGACGTGTGTGTGTTTTTTTCCATTAGGGGGCGGGGCTGACGTCTGACGTCATTGATCGGCTTTCCCGATGACAGGGAACAGCCGATCAATGACAGGCAGAGTAGGAAGCGTGGGGAGAGGTTTGTTTACACAGACCTCTCCACGTTCTTCAGTTCTGTGACCCGATCCGGGGTCACGGAGCTCCCGACCGGGTCGCGACCCACGGCCAGGCAATTAAAGGGCCTCGTACCTGTACGTGATTTTGCCTGCCCGTGCCATTCTGCTGACGTATATATGCAGTGGGCGGTCGGGAAGCGGTTAAATAGCTTTTTTTCCTGCAAAAATGACACTTTGTGCAGGAACAGTTCTCGATATTACATATACTGAATCTCAAATTCATTCAAATCATTCGAAGCATTCGAAGCATTCGTTATATCCGCTATAATAATTTCTTTCGTATTAGTTGAAATTCGATATTTGTAGTTGGATTCGAATTGTTCTCTGTGTTATGGGAACCGGCAATTCATTAGCCGCGTTAACGATTCGTAACGATTCGTAACTTTATTAACGATTCGTAACGATTCAAATTTTTTTTAACGATTCGTACGAAATTCGTATTTCGTACGAATTCGAACAGAATTTCATACACGAATTACGAATTACGAATTTTTTTATATACGAAACGGAACTAAACAAAAAAATTTTTTGACAGTTCCCATGTGTAAAATTCTGTGTCTTTGTATTCCCCTTATGTTTCCTATTTGTGTGATTTATAGGGAAGCCAATTGACCTGTGATCGCTGTTCACTAAATTGCCCCGTATTTCCACATTCGTGATCAGGTCTGTATTTTTGGTAATCAGTAGATACAGTAACGCTTTATTTCTGATGCATGATTTTGACACGTTCTTTTAGTGTATAAAAGAGTAAAACATTTCTGTTTCTGATTTCAAGCGAGGAAGCTTCAGGTGGCGGTGAGGGGGGTGGCATCAGTGGCAGCGGTGGCGGGTGGGATCAGTGGCAGCGGTGGCGATGGTGAGGAGGGGGGTGGGATCAGTGGCAGTGTCGGCAATGGCAGGGAGGGGGGTGGGATCAGTGGCATTGGTGGTGGTGAAGGGGGGTGGTAACAGTGGCAGCAGTTTTGTGGGGGTGGGATCAGTGGCATCAGTTGCGATGGTGAGGGGGTGGTTTCAGTGGCAGCAGTGGTGGTGAGGGGGTGGGATTAGTGGTGGCGATGGTGGTGAGGGAGGTGTGAAGAGTGGCAGCAGTAGCAATTGTGGTGAGGGGGTGGAATCAGTGGCAGCGGTGGTGATGAGGAGGGTGGGATCAGTGACTACACACAGAAGGCTTCTTATCTTAATTCATAGAATGTTGAGGGGGGGTGGGACCAGTGGCAGCGGTGTTGGTGAGGGGGGTGGGATCAGTGGAATCAGTGGTGGTGAGGGAGTTGGGATCAGTTGCAGCGGTGGTGGTGGAATCAGTGGTAGCGGTGGTGGTGGTGCTAAAGGGGGGTGGGATCAGTGGCAGCGGTGTTGGTGAGGGGGGTGGGATCAGTGGGAGCGGTGGTGGTGAGGGAGTTGGGATCAGTGGCAGCGATGGGGGTGGAATCAGTGGTAGCGGTGGTGGATGAGGGGGAGTGGGATCAGTGGCGGCGGTGGTGGTGAGGGGGGTGTTACCAGTGGTGGCGGTGGTGGTGAGGGGGGGTGGTCTCAGTGGCGGCGGTGGTGGTGATGGGGGTGGGATCAGTGGCAGCGGTGTTGGTGAGGGGGTGGGATCAGTGGAAGCAGTGGTGGTGAGGGAGTTGGGATCAGTGGCAGCGATGGGGGTGGAATCAGTGGTAGCAGTTGCGATGGTGAGGGGTGGTTTCAGTGGCAGCGGTGGTGGTGGGGGGTGGGATTAGTGGTGGCGATGGTGGTGAGGGAGGTGTGAAGAGTGGCAGCAGTAGCAATTGTGGTGAGGGGGTGGAATCAGTGGCAGCGGTGGTGATGAGGAGGGTGGGATCAGTGACTACACATAGAAGGCTTCTTATCTTAATGCATAGAATGGGGAGGGGGTGGGATCAGTGGCAGCGGTGTTGGTGAGGGGGGGTGGGATCAGTGGAAGCAGTGGTGGTGAGGGAGTTGGGATCAGTTGCAGCGGTGGGGGTGGAATCAGTGGTAGCGGTGGTGGTGGCGCTGAAGGGGGTGGGATCAGTGGCAGCGGTGTTGGTGAGGGAGTTGGGATCAGTGGCAGCGATGGGGTGGAATCAGTGGTGGTGGTGGTGAGGGGGGTGGGATCAGTGGCGGCGGTGGTGGTGCGGGGGGGTGTTACCAGTGGCGGCGGTGGTGGTGAGGGGGGGTGGTCTCAGTGGCGGTGGTGGTGATGGGGGTGGGATCAGTGGCAGCGGTGTTGGTGAGGGGAGTGGGATCAGTGGAAGCAGTGGTGGTGAGGGAGTTGGGATCAGTGGCAGCAATGGTGGTGGAATCGGTGGTAGCGGTGGTGGTGGCGCTAAAGGGGGGTGGGATCAGTGGTAGCGGTGGTGGTGGCGCTGAAGGGGGGTGGGATCAGTGGCATCAGTGGTGGTGGCAGTGAGGGGGAGTGAGATCAGGGGCAATGGCGGTGAGGGCGGTGGGACAGTGGCAGCAGTGGTGGTGAGGGGGGTGGGATCAGTGGCAGCAGCAGTGGTGGTGAGGTAGGGTGGAATCAGTGGCAGCGGTGGGGGTAAAGGGGGTGGGATTAGTGGCAGCAGTAGTGGTGAGGGCTTTGGGATCAGTGGTGGTGGCAGGGAGGGGGTGGGAAGAGTGGCAGCGGTGGCAATGGTGGTGAGGGGGTGGGATCAGTGGCAGCAGTGTTGGTGAGGGGGGTAGGATCAGTTGCAGTGCTGGTTGTGAGGAAGATGGAAACTGTGGCAATGCTGGTGAGGGAGGTGGGATCAGTGGCAGCGGTGGTGGTGAGGGGTGGGATCAGTGGTGGCGATAGTGGGAACAGTGGTGGCGATGGTGGTGAGGGGGGTGGGATCAGTGGCAGCAGTTGTGATGGTGAGGGGGTGGGATCAGTGGTGGTGAGGGGGGTGGGTGATCAGTGGTGGTGAGGGGTGAGATTAGTGGCAGCAGTGGTGGTGATGGGTGAGATCAGTGGCAGCGGTGGTGGTGAGGGAGGTGGGAACAGTGGCAGCGGTAGCAATGGTGGTGAGTGGTGGGATCATTGGCAGTGGTGGCGAGTGGTGGTGAGGGGGGTGGGATAAGTGGCAGCGGTGGTGGTGAGGGGGGTGGGATCAGTGGCAGCAATGGTGGTGAGGGGGTGGGATCAGTGGCAGCAAGGGGGGTGGGAACAGTGGCAGCGGTGATGATGGTGGTGGGGGGGGTGGGATCAGTGGCAGCAGTGGTGAGGGGGTGGGATCAGTGGCAGCGGTGGTGAGAGTAGGAACAGTGGCAGTGGTGGTGGTGAGGGGGTGAGATCAGTGGCAGTGGTGGTGAGGGGGTGGGAACAGTGGCAGCGGTGGCGATGGTGGTGAGGGGGTGGGATCAGTGGCAGCAGTGGTGAGGGGGGTGGGATCAGTGGCAGTGGTGGTGAGGGGGGGTGGTATCACTGGCAGCGGTGGTGGTGAGGGGGCGGGAACAGTAGAGGTGAGGGGGGTGGGATCAGTGGAAGTGGTGGTAATGAGGGGGGTGGGATCAGTAGCAGTGGTGATGGGGAGGGGGGTGGGATCAATGGCAGTGGTGGTGGTGAGGGGGGTGGTAGTGGTGGTGGAATCAGTGGTGGTAAGGGAGGTAGGAACAATGGCAGCAGTGATGATGATGGTGGTGAGGGGGGGTGGTATCACTGGCAGCGGTGGTGGTGAGGGGGTGGGAACAGTAGCGGTGAGGGGGTAGGATCAGTGGAAGTGGTGGTAATGAGGGGGTGGGATCAGGAGCAGTGGTGAGGGCGTGGGATCAATGGCAGTGGTGGTGGTAAGGGGGGGTGGTAGTGGTGGTGGAGCCGGGGGTGGGATCAGTGGTGGTGAGGGAGGAGGGATCAGTGGTGGTGAGGGAGGTGGGAACAATGGCAGCAGTGATGATGATGGTGGTGAGGGGGGGTGGGATCAGTGGCAACGGTGGTACCATTCTCCCCCACCACCACCTTTGCATCTTTCTGATCCCATCCCTCCCACCACCACCACCACAGATCTCATCCCTATCCCCCCATGATGGGGATAGAGATGAGATCTGTGGTGGTGGGGGGATGGGATCAATAAGAGGTAGTGGTGGTGGAGAATAGGATCAGTTGCACTGACATCTGGCAATTTGTCACTTACTTACTCAGTCGATTCCCCCTCTGTATTCATGTGCCTCCAGGTTTGCCTCGCAGAGGGGAGGGCTCCTCCCTCTTCAATCTATTGGTGTCAGCTGACTTTCTCTTTCAGTTTCCTGGTCGGTCCAGACTCCAGTGAAGTGATAGTGCTTCACTTCACTCAACCTCCCTTCGCTCACCCCCCCACCACGGTGGAACGGATGGGCCCCTCACAGTATCACAGCCAGAACGGGCGGGCCCCTCACAGTGGTGGAACTCCAGGGCCCAGTCACAAGCGCGACTGCTGCAACCCTGGTAGTTCAACCACTGGCCTGTAGCAACTGGCTTTTTTTTGCTTCATATGAGTTCATATATCAGTTTATAAGAATGCAAAACCCACTAGAAGCAGTTCAAATTCAGTTCAGAAGGTCCAAATGCATCTCTCAATGAATTTTTAATGATCTCGGAAAGGTTTCAAACTGATGTATTTGACACAAGCACAAAGTCTGTTGACATCTGTGGCTGAACCAGCTGATGTGCTTTAACAAACACGGCACACATGAATCTCATATACTGTATGTGAACCTAGCCTTATTCTGTGCATTTGTACTTTGTAAACCAATGCTGCCAACCTGTGGTCAGATCACCCGTCATCGGGGCAAAGACCTGTTTTTCTACCTGGATAGCCACCCCACACAGCGAAGCTGTGCAGAACAAGTCATGGTAAGTCTGTAATAGGCAATGGTTTAGCTTAGACATGTGTATAACAAAAAAATGTGTTTATTTTCGTTTCGTTTTTTTCATTTCCGTTGATTCGTACGGATTCGTGAATTCGTAAGTCGTCGGTGTTCGTATTCATAACGATTTGTAAATTCGTAAGTCGTCGGTGTTCGTATTCGTAACGATTCGTGTTTTCGTAAGAGTTATTTTTTCGTTGATTCGTTTTTCTGTTAGTTTAATTTTCGTTTATTCGTTTATTCGAAATTCGGACGCATTCGTATTTATTCGTACATTCGTAACATTCGTAGAATCGTAATCGGAGCATAATTCATAATTTTATGTAATGTGTATGCTATTATTACATTTTAAGAGATGCGGAAAATTACGAATCAAAAAAAAAGTTACGAATGTACGAATTTTTTCGTTCAATCCATTCGAAGCATGTTAAGCAGCGCGATTGTAAGAGACACGGAAAATTACGAATAAAAAAAATAAATAATTTACGAATGTACGAATTTTTTCGTTCAATCCATTCGAGGCATGTTAAGCAGCGCCATTGTAAGGGACATGGAAAATTACCAATTCAACAAAAAAAAAAAGTTACGAATGTACGAATTTTTTCGTTCATTTTGATTTTCGTTGTTCCTGTTTTCGGTTTTCGGATTTTCTTCTTTCGTACATTCGTTGTTTCTAATTTGTTTTTTTCGGATTTTCGTTGTTTTCGGATTCGTTCGATTCGAATGATTCGTTATTCATTAAAATTTTTAGCGAATCGTTCGTTCATTCGTACGATAACGAATGAACGAAAATAACGAAAAAAAAACGAAAAAAAAAAAACGAAACGAATTGCACATGTCTAGTTTAGCTGCAGGAAGCCTAAAGGCAATGCTGATGGCTAATTCTTTGCTACTTCCTTCGCTCTCCAGAGTTCCCATGCTCTACAAGCTTTTCACTGGTTATAAAGGTGTGTTGGCTTTAGGTTGTTCTGAATGAAATACTCTTTAAACTGGCCATAACATTTCACAAAGCCAGTAAATGTCCCTGAATGTGAAAGAGACATTTTTAGTTAATTTGTATTTGACTAATGCAGGAAGAAGTTCTTCCTTCAGTTCTACAACCATTCCAGTAGATACTGGCTTTTCCAGCTACAGTAAACATTCTACAGCACTCTCTTCATCTTCATCACTTGCCTACTGGGAACTTTTACCCCCTCCCTGCCCAGGCTAATTTTCAGCTTTCAGCGCTGTCACACTTTCAATCAGTGGCGGCTGGTGCTCAAAATTTTTGGGGGGGCGCAAACAAACAGCCTCACTGTGCCATCAAACGCTGCCACTGTGCCCATTAAACGCTGCCACTGTGCCCATCAAACGCTGCCACTGTGCCCCAAGTGCTGCCACTGTGCCCATCAAACGCTGCCACTGTGCCCCAAGTGCTGCCACTGTGCCCCAAGTGCTGCCACTGTGCCCCAAGTTCTGCCACTGTGCCCCAAGTTCTGCCATTGTGCCCCAAGTTCTGCCATTGTGCCCCTTAAGTGCTGCCATTGTGCCCCTTAAGTGCTGCCATTGTGCCCCTTAAGTGCTGCCATTGTGCCCCAAGTTCTGCCACTGTGCCCCTTAAGTGCTGCCATTGTGCCCCAAGTTCTGCCATTGTGCCCCTTAAGTGCTGCCATTGTGCCCCTTAAGTGCTGCCATTGTGCCCCTTAAGTGCTGCCATTGTGCCCCAAGTTCTGCCATTGTGCCCCTTAAGTGCTGCCTTTGTGCCCCTTAAGTGCTGCCATTGTGCCCCAAGTTCTGCCACTGTGCCCCTTAAGTGCTGCCCCAAGTTCTGCCATTGTGCCCCAAGTTCTGCCATTGTGCCCCTTAAGTGCTGCCATTGTGCCCCTTAAGTGCTGCCATTGTGCCCCAAGTTCTGCCACTGTGCCCCTTAAGTGCTGCCATTGTGCCCCAAGTTCTGCCATTGTGCCCCTTAAGTGCTGCCATTGTGCCCCTTAAGTGCTGCCATTGTGCCCCAAGTTCTGCCATTGTGCCCCTTAAGTGCTGCCATTGTGCCCAAGTTCTGCCACTGTGCCCCTTAAGTGCTGCCACTGTGCCCCCTGCCTGCCCTCTGCACTTACCTTGTCCCGGTGTGCAGCTGGTGACGGCGTCAGGCGACGAGCGGTGTCTCCGTCGGATGTCTTCTCCCGCGCTCCTCCTGTCTTCTTCTGCTGTGATTGGACGCTAGGTGATTGGACGCCTAGCGTCCAATCACAGCGCCTGTGACTTCAGCCAATCAGGTGACAGGTAACAGACCTGGCAACCTGATTGGCTGAGAGGCGGGTCTGTGTTAGGGAAGCGATGTATTCGCTTCCCTAACACAATACTGTGTAATCAGCGAACGCACAGCCGTGCGCCCGCTGTTTACACTTAGGGAAGCCTATTAGAGCACACCGCTCTAATAGGGTCCCCTATTAGAGCTTACAGCTCTAATAGGGGCGCTTCCAGCAACACCCCCCCCACTGTAATTCAGATGCCCGGCGCCCGATCAGGGGCCGGACACCTGAATAGGGGGCGGCAGCGGTGACAATAGATAGATTCATGCAATGCATGAATCTATCTATTGGTGATAGAGCGGTGCAGGAGAGGGGGGGGGCGGCGCTCCTGCGCCCTCTATGCACGCACCGCCACTGCTTTCAATGTCAATTGTGCAGTACCCAACTGTAGAGCTTTCTTTTGGTGGTATTTAATCACCACTGTTTTTTTTTTTTACAAATTAAAAGAAAAAAGACTGAAAATTTGGGAGGAAAAAAAACTTCTTTTATATTGTGTCATAAAACTTTGCAAACAGGTCATTTTTCTCCTTCACTGGTGGGCACTGATTGGCAGCACTGAAGGGCACTGATTGGCAGCACTGGTAGGCACTATTGGGACTGCATTGATAATCAGGATAATAATAAGAAATACCCTGATTATCTGGGTACATGTCCCTTTAACCACTTCAGCCCCGGACCAATTGGCAGCCAAAGGACCAGGCCCCTTTTTGCGATTCGGCACTGCGTCGCTTTAACTGACAATTGCGCAGTCGTGCGATGTGGCTCCCAAACAAAATTGGCGTCCTTTTTTTCCCACAAATAGAGCTTTCTTTTGGTGGTATTTGATCGCCCCTGCGGTTTTTATTTTTTGCGCTATAAACAAAAATAGAGCGACAATTTGAAAAAAATTCTATATTTTTTGCTTTTTGCTATAATAAATATCCCCAAAAAATATATAAAATAAAAAAAATTTTCCTCAGTTTACGCCGATACGTATTCTTCTACATATTTTTGGTAAAAAAAATCGCAATTAGCGAATATTGATTTGTTTGCGCAAAAGTTATAGCGTTTACAAAATAGGGGATAGTTTTATAGCATTTTTATTAATATTTTTTTTTTTACTAGTAATATCGGCGATCAGCGATTTTTTATTGTGACTGCGACATTATGGCGGACACATCGGACATTTTTGACACATTTTTGGGACCATTGTCATTTATACAGCAATCAATGCTATTTAAATGCATTGATTCCTGTATAAATGACACATGCAGTGAAAGAGTTAACCATTAGGGGGGGGGGGGTATGGGCTGTGACGTGTGTGTTTTTTTTAACATTAGGGGGCGGGGCTGACGTCTGACATCATTGATTGGCTTTCCCGGTGACAGGGAACAGCCGATCAATGACAGGCAGAGTAGGAAGCGCGGGGAGAGGTTTGTTTACACAGACCTCTCCCCGTTCTTCAGCTCTGTGACCCGATCGCGGGACACCAGCGGCGATCGGGTTCGCTGGTCCCGCGGCCGTGGACATGGAGCTCCTGACCGGGTCGCGAGCGCGCCCCCGGGGGCGCGCACGCGACCCGCGGCTAGGCAATTAAAGGGCAACGTACCTGTACGTGCTTTTGCCTAGATGTGCCATTCTGCCGACGTATATGTGCAGGAGGCGGTCGGGAAGCAGTTAACATAAGCTGGATATCGGACACAGCTAATCACGTGTTACAGAGCCGCTGTGATTGGTCATTTACCCCATTCTGTGATCAGCTGTGTCCTAACTTCCTAAGGACATGGTGATCACATAGCACGCTGCCCACGCCACAGCAGGTGCACAGGAAGCACGATCACAGGAGGACGTCGTATGATGCCCTCCCGGCAATGTGCGATCGTGCTGTAGTCATTCAGTATAGCGTGGTCAAGAACCGGTTAAAGTGAACTTGGCTTTGTTCATGCTGGTTTTCTTTGTTCCCTTCCATTCCATCAAATGTCCAGACATAAATTTGAAAGCAGTGTTAGATGGAACAAAGGTCTGGACAGGCAGTGATAGATCAGGAAACCATTTAGCCCGGGTTCACACTGATGCAATTTCTGATGCATTTTAGAACACAAAGAATCGCATGACGGGGAAATAACATGGGGGCCGTTTGCACATATGCAGTGCGATTCTGATGCGATTTTAAAAAGGTTCCTGTGCGAGTTTGGTGCAGTGTGATTTTTAACTCCATAGACTTGAATAGTAAATGCATGTAAAATGTTTATCTGTTCTAAGATGACACAATTCAGAGAAAGAAAGACTGCATCCAAATCACATCAAGAATGGATTAGACTTGCATCTAAACCACATCAACTCGCTTAGCTGGGGAGCGTGCGGGCACAGCTGGCTCCAAGTCTCAGCCACGTCCTGAGAGGTGGAGCCAGCTCTTAAGCAACTGAGTGGCTTCCAACAATATTGTGGGGATCCTTCCAGAGCCAGGAGCAACTTTGCCACACAAGCTGATAGCGGACAATAGCCTGCTATCAGTTGATAGTGGGTCACAGGAGAGCAAAAGTAAATGCACTCCTGTGACCCACAAAAGGAGTATGGCCAAAAAAGCTTTAAACATACTTCTCTTTTAACATAGAGAAACCTCCATAAAAAATGGTAAATTAAATTACTTTCTGGTCTCAAGGAAGCCCTGCTAATAATTACAATATCTAGAGGTCACAGACTATGGCCCTGATGGACAGTGAGAAGAATGCTCTTTACATGTGTGGTCAGTGGGAAGAACCCCCTATACAGATAGAAAAGATCATAGGTGTCAGTTGTTGCTTATTTGAGATGCAGAAACTGCTCATTGCTTAAAGAATCCGTAGCAACCTTGGATGGAACCCTAAGGTTCTATGGGACCCTGGTTGAGAAAGGCAGCTCTAAGCAAATGCACACTCACCCCTGGGCACAGCTGTTTGTGACTTCTGTTGCTATGTCTGCTAGTTTTACAGCCAAATAAAACCAGAGAATCAGTAGAAAAAAATACCAAGACAAATACCCATGCAAATGAAAGATCTATTTTTGAAGTGTGCATTATAATAACATTTCCTTTTTAAAACCTGCATTGAAACACAAAGCAAATACAACTACTATGCAGAATGCCATTGTCTCATTAGTCCCAAATCCTCAACGTGGGGGACCTAGCCAACATACGTGCGCCTGGGCTCCCTTCCATTATATTTTATCTACAAGAAAAGCAGTTTGATTAGAAAAAAAATATCAAGAAATGTCACAAAAAGAACAAAGGAAAAACGGTGACAATACAAAGAGAACAGCTCCTGGAGAGAGCATTGTTGTAAATGTTAAAATCCTTATAAATATTCAACAGGGCAACGAATGAAAAGATTCAATTATTCATGGGCAGATCCCGCCCGGCCAGGAAGCTAAATGTTTTCTAGAGGATGGAGCTTGCGCTAATTTGGATCTCTCATTTTTTGGCACAGTCATACACTGTACAGAGGAGGGGGAGATGTGATATAGAAGGGAAGGAGGGAAAGAGACAGAAGATGAGGACAGGGAGACAATTATTGAATGGGAAACAGACAGAGAAATAAATATGAGAAGCCAAGAGATACCAATAGATGGAGGGCTAAAAGATAGGAAGGCAGTATGCTACATAACTGCCGCTAGAAGCACAACTGATTTTAACATTGCTAGCAATAGCTAGGGATTGTGAGAGTTAAGGATTGGCCCAGAACAAGGATAGTGTCAGTTGCAAAAGTGAGCAATTGTTAACTGTTCACTGGGAAAAATGGCATGGCCTCTGTGCGGTATGGTAAATATTGCACAAGACAAAAGTCGATGCAGGCTCAGGTGATCAGTGATTTATATGAATGGAGAGAGAGAAAGAAAAGAAGCCGGAATATTAGAATTTGAATATTTCTTAATTTTTATCTGCTTTATAAAACAATAACAAATTGGTGTATTAATGTATTTGTGTGTATATATTCAGAGATTTATTTATTCAATTTTTTACCTTCAAATGGCAAATTATGTTGCTATATCTGTAAATTATCAGAAATGTTGAACACCCACACCTTGGTGATTTGGTGGCGGTTTAAATGAACCACTGCTATCAATTCTGTCCCCTCAGGAGGATCAAATAAATGGATACATTATGGACAGCGCTTGCTCCACCTTGTGCTACTATGTGCATAATACTGGATCATACAATATCAATCATGTGCTAACTGTTTTTACAGATAAATTGACACGTTTCGTCATCTATGTGAGACGTTGTCAAAAGCTGCTTTTGACAACGTCACACATAGATGATGAAATGCGAGAGTGGAACGCATGCGCATGTAATGAGCAGCGATTACTACCATCACACGTGTAGAGGCCTTTTTTATGTTATTGTGATGCTCAGTTCGGTTTTATTTGACATTTTTAACTACAAGTAATTTACCCTTTTATGGATTTTTAATCATGTAAAATGCTTATATGCAATAAATCGTTTGAGGATTTTACACCAGTTTTTCTCTCTATACATTGGGCACCTGCATAATTTGATCCTGGAGCTCTGACGTCATCCATCATTGGAGGCAATGTTCACTAGTGGGAACCATCAGAAGACATCATTTTGCATTTTTGCATTTCGGTGACAAAAATATGAATGCAATCTATACACTGGGGGGGGAACCTCTGGGGGAATCTAGGATGGAAAAGGACCTGGGGGTCCTAGTAGATGATAGGCTCAGTAATGACATGCAATGCCAAGCTGCTGCTTACAAAGCAAACAGAATATTGGGATGCATTAAAAAGGTGATCAACTTCAGAGATAAAACGATAATTCTCCTGCTCTACAAGACTCTTGTCCGGCCGCACTTGGATTATGCTGCCCAGTTCTGGGAACCAGTCCTCAGGAAGGATGTACTGGAAATGGAGCAAGTACAAAGAAGGGCAACAAAGCTAATAAAGGGTCTGGAGGATATTAGTTATGAGGAAAGGTTGCGAGCACTGAACTTATTCTCTCTGGAGAAGAGACGCTTGAGAGGGGATATGATTTCAATATACAAATACCATACTGGTGACCCCACAATTGGGATAAAAAATGTTTTTGCAAAAGGGAGTTTAACAAGACTCGTGGCCACTCATTAAAATTAGAAGAAAAGAGGTTTAACCTTAAACTACGTAGAGGGTTCTTTACTGCAAGGATGTGGAATTCCCTTTAACAGACGGTGGTCTCAGCGGGGTCATTGATAGTTTCAAGAAACTATTAGATAAGCACCTGAACGACCGCAACATACAGGGATATACAATGTAATACTGACATATAATCACACACATAGGTTGGACTTGATGGACTTGTGTCTTTTTTCAACCTGACCTACTATGTAACTATGTAACATCGGAGTGGGATAGGTCCCCAAAAAGACCTACAAACACAGCAGGCTCCCCTTGCTATATGGTAAGGGAGTCCATATTATCTGGTGAGTGGGGAGTGTCTATGTCCCTCCCGAGGTGGATGCATAGAGACCACTGGGATAAGGAGCACAACAGAACTTTACTATAAGGAAAATACTTTGTTTTGCACAGTTATCACATTTAGCACTTTATTTGTCACCATTTTCAAATGATTTGTCTGTAAAAACAGTTAGCAGATGATTAATATTGTATTATCCAGTATTATGCACATAGTATATACCAACATAGTAGTGGCATTTTAGAACAGCACAAGGTGCAACAAGCGCTGTCCATAATTTATCCATCTGTAAATTATAACTTGTCTTTAGACAACAGTTACATGGTTGCCAACACTCATGACTCAGCTTTACTGCTATGGAAAAAAAATTTTTTGACAGAACACAATTTTTACAGACAACCTGAAATATGACACACTCCTATTAGAAACTAATAAAATGTTGAAACAACATGTAAACGTTAACAAAACCCATCAAATCTGCCTGGGTTTACAATAAAAAGTGGCAAAACGGTGTGACAAAATGTGAGCATAAATATGATGATGAGCATAAATATGATAAAGTTTTAAAAAAACATTTTGCCGGATAAACCCAATATCATCTACAAGAAAGTGCCTACTCTAAGGGATAGGATAGTGAAGTCAGTAGTAGAACACCCACCAAAGGATTCTTCCCTTGCAAAAATTGTTACGCATGCCGTAACTCAAGAAAGTTTCAGAGGAAGAGGCTAGAGTTTACAGCCACTAACACAGGACAAACCTATACAATCAGAGACTTTATAGGGTGTCACACGGAAGGACTAGTGTATGGTCTTCAATGTAGCTGTAATTTACATGATATAGGAAGAACCAAAAGGGCCCTTAAGGTCAGAATAAAGGAGCATGTACAGAACATTATGAATGGTTTCCCAAAGCACAATGTCATCATGGAGAGGTAGCCATAAGATCAGGACGATTAGCTAGAAAGAGTCAAGGTGGATACACACTATGAGAACTCTCACACCTGAAGGCTTAAACGTAGAATTCAATCTTAACTGTTGCCTCAGTAATTTTTAATAGTGTATTATTTTATCAAATGTAATTGATTTTTGCAATATACACTCATTACTTAATTTCCGGTATGCAACTTTTATTCACGCTTTTATCCGTTTTTTTTCGGTTGTGCAATTAATTTACTCATATAGAGAACACGACATGGTTGCCATAATATGATTTAATATGTTAATTTTTTGGAATAAATTATAACTATTATATTTTTTATCATATATTTTTTATCTCAATTTAAATTTTTACATTTTTTTTTTTTTTAAATGTGATTCTTCTACGTGAGTGAATCCATTTACTTTTAACCTTTATTACTGTTATTTTTAGGTTTAGATTATTACAATCTAACATAGCAGGCTATTACATAGTTTTACATAGCAGGCTATAAGAAAATGGCCGCGCCGTTTAATATAACGGACCACAAAAAAATGGCTGCAGTTATTTAATAGAGCGGACTACAACACAATGGCAGCATTGGTATTTCCGGGTTTACTATACAAAATGAAGTCCACAGCCAATCCGGTTCCCCTGATGAAGTCACGTGGATGACGTAATGGGTAGGGAGTGGCTGGAAGTGGATGTAGATCGTAATTACCGGAAATGACATTAGAACGGCAAGAAAACGCCACACTGTTACTTTTTTCTGCTTTTAACTTTATTTTTTATGTAAGAGTCCATTTTGCCTTTGATTAATAAATCGTATTAGTGATTTAACATACTACACTATTGGAGGCATTCTTTTCCTCTTTTTTCTACTTTGTGAGTCAAATAACATTGGAGTGTGTAGATGTGGATGCGGAGGCTCTGTGCAGTTTAAACCAACTACAGGGACGGAGGGCGCCCTGGTGGCAGACATCGGAATAGGTGAAGAGGCTATCCATTACAACTTTATGCTGACATAATTAAAAGTGGAGGTGAGAGTTCTGTGAGCTCATTGTTGGATTGCATATTCATATTCACCTACCTTAGTAGAATCTGTGTAAATAATATATATGGGAGCAACTTATAAAAGAACACCATTTTAGAGACTTTTCAAAGGCGTTTTATTATATAACAAGTTAAAGGATAACCATATGGACATACTTATTTATTCATTCATGGTTACATATTGAGTGATTTTTTTAGACACTTCCCAGTTTTCTCCCACCCTCATGGTTTCACTTTATGATTACTAGATTTTGGATCATTTGTTGATTTTATTATTATTTATCCTATATTTATATCATACTATTTAGGTGTGTGCTCTACACACCATTGCGCAGGATCACTTTTTTACATTTATTAAAATGTGAGCATAACTTTAATTATGAGAGACCTGGGGAATCTTGGGAGGAGGGAGAGAAACAAGTTCTGTATTATGCCATGGCTAACAGTGGGAGTGGCTTAAAGAGGAATGATTATACCAGCTGTTGCGAAACTACAAGTCCCATCATGCCTCTGCCTGTGGGAGTCATGCATGTAACTGTCAGCCTTACAATGCCTCATGAGACTTGTAGTTTCGCAACAGCTGGAAGGCTGCCAGTTTGAGATCCCTGGATTAAACAGAACCTAAACTTGGCCGCCATATACAGTGGTGTGAAAAAGTGTTTGCCCCCTTCCTCATTTCCTGTTCCTTTGCATGTTTGTCACACTTAAGTGTTTCGGAACATCAAACCAATTTAAACAATAGTCAAGGACAACACAAGTAAACACAAAATGCAATTTGTAAATGAAGGTGTTTATTATTAAAGGTGAAAAAAAATCCAAACCATCATGGCCCTGTGTGAAAAAGTGATTGCCCCCTAAACCTAATAACTGGTTGGGCCACCCTTAGCAGCAACAACTGCAACCAAGCGTTTGCGATAACGTGCAATGAGGCTTTTACAGCGTCCTGGAGGAATTTTGGCCCACTCATCTTTGCAGAATTGTCCTAATTCAGTTACATTAGAGGGTTTTCGAGCATGAACGGCCTTTTTAAGGTCATACCACAACATCTCAATAGGATTCAGGTCAGGAATTTGGCTAGGCGACTCCAAAGTCTTCATTTTGTTTTTCTTCAGCCATTCGGTGGTGGACTTGCTGGTGTGTTTAGGATCATTGTCCTGCTGCAGAACCCAAGTTCGTTTCAGCTTGAGTACACGAACAGATGGTCGGACATTCTCCTTCAGGATCTCTTGGTAGACAGCAGAATTCATAGTTCCTTTTATCACGGCAAGTCTTCCAGGTCCTGAAGCAGCAAAACAGCCCCAGACCATCACACTACCACCACCATATTTTACTGTTGGTATAATGTTCTTTTTCTGAAATGCAGTGTTCCTTCTACGCCAGATATACTTGGACACACACCTTCCAAAGAGTTCCACTTTTGTCTCATCGGTCCACAGAATGTTGTCCCAAAAGTCTTGGGGATCATCAAGATGTGTTGTGGAGAAATTGAGACGAGCTTTGATGTTCTTTTTGCTCAGCTGTGGTTTTCTCCTTGGAACTCTGCCATGCAGGCCATTTTTGCCCAGTCTTTTCCTGATGGTGGAGGCATGAACGCTGACCTTAACTGAGGCAAGTGAGGCCTGCAGTTCCTTGGACGTTGTTGTGGGGTCTTTTGTGACCTCTTGGATGAGTCGTCGCTGCGCTCTTGGGGTAATTTTGGGCGGCCGGCCACTCCTGGGAAGGTTCACCACTGTTCCATGTCTTCGCCATTTGTGGATAATGGCTCTCACTGTGGTTCGCTGGATTCCCAAAGCTTTGGAAATGGCTTTATAACCCTTTCCAGACTGATAGATCTCAATTACTTTCTTTCTCAATTGTTCCTGAATTTCTTTGGGTCTCGGCATGATGTGTAGCTTTTAAGGATCTTCTGGTGGACCTTACTGTGTCAAGCAGCTCCTATTTAAGTGATGCCTTGATTGTGAACAGGTGTGGCAATAATCAGGCCTGGGTGTGGCTAGAAAAATTGAACTCAGGTGTGGACAACCACAGTTATAGTATGTTTTAACAAGGGGGGCAATCACTTTTTCACACAGGGCCATGATGGTTTGGATTTTTTTTCACCTTTAATAATAAACACCTTCATTTACAAATTACATTTTGTGTTTACTTGTGTTGTCCTTGACTATTGTTTAAATTGGTTTGATGTTCCGAAACACTTAAGTGTGACAAACATGCAAAGGAACAGGAAATGAGGAAGGGGGCAAACACTTTTTCACACCACTGTATACTGCTCACACATGCCATGATGCTTGTACCCACAAGACACTTCTAATTACTGAGCCTTAACTGACAGTCTCACAGACAGCATAAATCTTATAAAAAAGGTTCATTTTAATAAAATTTACATTTTTAATTACATATGTGGGGGAGGGGTTGTAGAGAGTGAGGGGGGGGGGGCACAGAGTGAGAGGTGGGAGAAAGAATGGGGGATGTTGAAGGAAGGGGGGGGGTGAGAGTGGGGGAGAGAGAGTTGGTAGGGATAATCAAGGGAGGACAGGAAACAGGGGGAGGGAGAAGGTAGGGTGAGAGAGAATAGGGGGGATGTGAATGGGAGGGGGAGGGTTGGATGAGGGAAGAGAGAAGAGAGGTAAGGAGGGGGGAGAAGAGGGGAGACAATGGTGGGAGAGAGAGAGAAAGAAGGGGAGAGGTGCAGGAGGGGAGGGAGAGATTGGGGGGGGGGGGTGAAAAGGATGGGAGAGTGAAGGTGTAGTGAAAGAGAGAAAGTGGGGTGAAGGGAGAGAAAGAGATATGTTGGGGAAAGTGAGAAGAGAGAATGGAGGGACAGAAGAGGAGCAAGCAGGTGGGGGAGGAGAGGGAGGGGAGAAGGAAAGAAGGGAGGAGGAGAGAAGTAGGGGTGAAGGGAGGGAGAGAAAAACATGTGGGGGGTTGTAATGGTCAGGTAGGTCAGTGTGTGTGTAATGGACAGGTAGGTCAGTGTGTCTGTAATGGACAGGTAGGTCAGTGTGTGTGTAATGGGCAGGTGGGTCATTGTGTGTGCAATGGGCAGGTGGGTCATTGTATGCGTAATGGGCAGGTGGGTCATTGTATG
Organism: Lithobates sylvaticus; assembly: GCA_028564925.1. Classification (NCBI taxonomy): domain Eukaryota; kingdom Metazoa; phylum Chordata; class Amphibia; order Anura; family Ranidae; genus Lithobates; species Lithobates sylvaticus. The sequence continues at coordinate 159,094,077 of CM053033.1, forward strand.
TGTAATGGGCAGGTAGGTCAGTGTGTGTGTGTAATGGGCAGGTAGGTCAGTGTGTGTGTGTGTAATCGGCAGGTAGGTCAGTGTGTGTGTAATGGGCAGGTAGGTCAGTGTGTGTGTCCGGTAGGTGGGTCAGTGTGTGTATAATGGTCAGGTGGGTCACATATTGCAAAGGGGGTGGAGTCATGGGCGGGGCACAATGGGGGCGCAAAATGAGGTTTCGCCTAGGGTGTCAAAAATTCTTGCACCAGCCCTGGTGCCAAGGTTCGCCATCACTGCCTCATACTATAGCCAGTGACACCTACTGGCAACAGTTAGACATCACAACCCCACTGAGCTTAAGGAGAAGCCAAGTACACAACTATTCAAATCAAAATTAGGCTAACTACCACCCAAAAACAAAATTTTCCTATCAACTAGCAACCTATCTAGGAGGGTGTTACACAGAGTAAGAGAGAATATTCTCCACAGAGCCATCATCAGTATTATAGTGAGACGACCAAAACATGTCTGCGGAATCACAGTCAGCAGAGCCGATCGGCCCTATAGGCACACTATGCAAGCTGCTTAGGGCCCCGCCGCTGTGGGGGGGCCCCCAAGACCCAGCATCCCCCCTGCACCTCTGGCTGGCCGTTTAGAGTGAAGTGAGGAGAGGTGGGAGGAGGTGGAAGGCGGCGATCGGCAGCTCTATGGTGCCTGAGTGGGCGGCGGGATCTCCCTGGGGTTTGTAGTACTCTCAGTGTATACAGTGGAGAGGAGAAGGGAGGGGCCTCTGACCCAGGCAGGTATCAGTTTCACTTTCACTCTGCTTAAACACTGTTGCTGATGCCCGGGTCAGAGGCCCCTCCCCTCTCTGCTGTATACATTCGGAGATAGAACTACTAGCCCCAGGGAGATCCCCCTGCCAGTGGACACCATATAGCTGTTGATCGCCGCCTCCCACCTCCACCAGCCAGGTACAGGGGAACCTCTGCAAGGGGGGAGTCAGCTGTTTGGGGGCCCAAATGTAAGAGGGGGGGCTTTCTGGGGACACTAATGTAAGGAAGGGGGCCTCTGGGGACACTAATGTAAGAGGGGGGCTCTCTTGGGACACTAATGTAAGGACGGGGCCCTCTGGGGACACTGATGTAAGGACGGGGCCCTCTGGGGACACTGATGTAAGGACGGGGCCCTCTGGGGACACTGATGTAAGGACGGGGCCCTCTGGGGACCCTGATGTAAGAAGGGGCTCTCTGAGGACCCTGATGTAAGGAGGGGCTCTCTGGGGAGCCTGGTGTAAGGGGAGGCTCTCTGGGGACCCTGGTGTAAGTGGAGGCTCTCTGAGGACCCTGATGTAAGGGAAGGCTCTCTGGGGACCCTGATGTAGGGGGATACCCTCTGGGGACCCTGATGTAAGTAGGGAGGCTCACTGGGGACCCTGATGTAAGGAGGGGCTCTCTGAGGACACTGATGTATGGGGGGCTCTCTGGGGACCCTGATGTAAGGAGGGGCTTTCTGGGGACCCTGATGTAAGGGGAGGCTCTCTGGGGACTCTGATGTAAGGGGAGGCTCTCTGGGAAACCTAATGTAGGGGGAGGCTCTCTGGGGACCCTGATGTAAGGGGGGGCTCTCTGGGGACCCTGATGTAAGGGGAGGCTCTCTGGGGACCCTAATGTAGGGGGAGGCTCTCTGGGGACACTAATGAAGGGGGAGGCTCTCTAGGGACCCTGATGTAAGGGGGGCTCTCTGGGGACCCTAATGTAGGGGGGGGGGCTCTCTGGGGACCCTGATGTAAGGGGGGGGGATCTCTGGGGACCCTAATGTAGGGGGAGGCTCTCTGGGGACCCTGATGTATGGGGAGACTCTCTGAGGACACTGATTTAAGGGGGGCTGTCTAGGGACCCTTGTGTAAGGGGGGCTCTCTGGGGACATTGGTGTAAGGAGGGGCTCTCTGAGGACCCTGATGTAAGGGGGGCTCTCTGAGGACCCTGATGTAAGGGGGGGGGGGGCTCTCTGGGGACCTCATTCTGTTCTATATTGTTGTACTTATTCTTTGACTGTTTTGTTTAAAGCAGGGAGGATTGTTTTGGGAGTGCTGAAGTGTCAGGTGTGACTGTGTGGCAATGGCAAATAGTTTACATAGCTCACGGCATCACGGGTCAAGTAGAGGGCCCCTTAGCAGAATTTTGCTTAGGGCCCCAGGGAGGTCAGGATCGGCACTGACAGTCAGTATCACTAACAGACAAGCACTAAGACTTATAACACTCTAGCAATCCTTTTACTGGTGTCAAATCACCAGCAACAGGTTAGCTATTCATAACAAACTAAAGACTCGTCTTCTTCTTTGCCTCACAGCCTTATTAGCTGGATTAGCGACAAGTGACATTCTGCATTGTTTCAGTTGGTGATGCAGCAGTCGGGAGTGATACATGCAACCAGGTGAATCTTTTCCTCTGCATGGGCTGCACAGTGGCTAAGTGGTCGTCAGTTTGATTACCAAAAATGGCACTACCTGCACAGAGTTTGCATGTTCTCTCTGTAGCTGCATGGGTTTCCTCTGGGTACATCCAAAGACATGCTAGTAGGTTAACTACTTGCCACCAAATCATGTACATGATTGACTTCAAGTAGTTACACCGAGATGATGCCTGCAGCTACAGGCATGATCTCGGTATTGTTTTTTCACAAGGCAACCTTTTTTTTATTTTTTTTACAATTATTTTATTTATTCAAGGAACACAGTCAAAGATAGACATCTGGGCAATCACATTGTGTTATCTTACATCATATTACATGTACATGTTGTATACAAGAGCCTTTTATTACATGCAAAGGACAATATGACATTTTGCTGTCTGAGACGCCTCTTTCATTTTGTGTGATTGGTGTTTAAAGCATCGTCCAGTTACTGTATGTGCACCAGGCTGCAATCCTAATGATGCAGGTGTGTTACCCTACAGTGAGTCCCAGACCGGTCCCAGTCCATTTTTAAGTTTAATGTGCTTGAAGAGTTTGGATCCCGTAAATTTGGGTCAGTGGAACCGAGAAAAAGGATAGGAAGAAGGATAGTAAGAAATTATATAGGAAAAAAGAGGATAGAGAGAGAAGACAGAGAAAGGCGACCGGCATTTATGTAAAAGCCCTCCTAGCGACTAATTAGCGACCCCTCTCACCACACGCTGGTGCTTCTCCGGGCTCTACCATCCTGCAGGCGAGCCCAGAATGAAGCCGGCATGTCCGTCGGCTTACTGGAGAACTGATCAAGGACTGTAAGGTCCGTGATCAGATTTATGGTATAGGAAATCCGAAGCAATGAGTATTATTGTCACTTCCGGCTTCCCCGGATGTAAACCGCGCCATTTTTAATTTGTGAAAGCATGTGATCACACTGATCCTGGTGTGATCGGATGCTTGAAGGGCAGAGGAGACATCTTGGGTCTAATAGACCCTGGATTACTCCATAAAAGAGTACCTGTTACTGCCTATTACTGTCACAGGAGGTTTACATTCTATTTGACAGCAATAAAAGTGATGAAAAAAAATAAAGGAACAATGTTAAAATAAAAATAAATAATACAATTAGGAGAAAAAAAATGTTGGTTCCCCCACACATACATGCGTAACGTCATGAATGTCAGAGCAAGAGCGATAATTCTATTACCAGACCTCCTCTGTAACTCTAAACTGGTAACCTGTAAAAGCTTTTAACCACTTAAGCCCCAGGACATTTTGCTAGCTAAAGACCAGAGCACTTTTTGCGATTCGGCACTGCGTTGCTTAAACTGACAATTGCGCGGTTGTGCGACGTGGCTCCCAAACAAAATTGACATCCTTTTTTTCCCACAAATAGAGATTTCTTTTGGTGGTATTTGATCACCATTGTGGCTTTTATTTTTAGCGCTATAAACAAAAAAAGAGCGACAATTTTAAAAGAAACACATTATTTTTTACATTTTGCTATAATAAATATCTCCCAAAAATATATAAAAAAGCATTTTTTGTCTTCAGTTTAGGCCGATACGTATTCTTTGACATATTTTTGGTAAAAAAAAAATTGCAATAAGCGTTTATTGATTGGTTTGCGCAAAAGTTATAGCGTTTACAAAATAGGGGATAGTTTTGTGGCATTTTTATTAATAATTTGGCGGCGATCAGCGATTTTTATTGTGACTGCGACATTATGGAGGACACATTGGACATTTTTGACACATTTTTGGGACCATTGTCATTTATACAGCAATCAGTGCTATACAAATTTCTTGTGTAAATGACACTGGCAGTGAAGGAGTTAACCACTAGGGGGCAGTGTAGGGTTTAAGTATGTCCTGGGGAGTGATTCTAACTGTGGGGGGGGCGTGGCTACATGTGGCACGTCACTGATCTCTGCTCCCGATCACAGGGAGCAGAGATCTGTGACACTGTCACTAGGCAGAAGGGGGAGATGCTTGTTTACATTAGCATCTCCCCGTTCTTCCTCTCCATGAGACGATTGCGGGTATCCCTGCCGACATTGAGTCCGCGGGACCCGTAATCCGACTCAGGGAGCCGCCTCTTAAAGGGCAACGTACAGGTACGTTAGTTTGCCTGTACGTGCCCTTCTGCCGCAGTATATCTGCGTGAGGCGCTCGGCAAGCGGTTAAAGTGTTGCCTATGGAGATTTTTAAATAATTTCGTTTGTTGCCATTCCAGGATCATACGCACTTTTAAAGTGTGACATTTTAGTTCGTCTTCTTCTTTGCCTCACAACCTTATTAGCTGGATTAGCGACAAGTGACATTCTGCATTGTTTCAGTTGGTGATGCAGCAGTCGGGAGTGATACATGCAACCAGGTGAATCTTTTCCTCTGCATGGGCTGCACAGTGGCTAAGTGGTCGTCAGTTTGATTACCAAAAATGGCACTACCTGCACAGAGTTTGCATGTTCTCTCTGTAGCTGCATGGGTTTCCTCTGGGTACATCCAAAGACATGCTAGTAGGTTAACTACTTGCCACCAAATCATGTACATGATTGACTTCAAGTAGTTACACCGAGATGATGCCTGCAGCTACAGGCATGATCTCGGTATTGTTTTTTCACAAGGCAACCTTTTTTTTATTTTTTTTACAATTATTTTATTTATTCAAGGAACACAGTCAAAGATAGACATCTGGGCAATCACATTGTGTTATCTTACATCATATTACATGTACATGTTGTATACAAGAGCCTTTTATTACATGCAAAGGACAATATGACATTTTGCTGTCTGAGACGCCTCTTTCATTTTGTGTGATTGGTGTTTAAAGCATCGTCCAGTTACTGTATGTGCACCAGGCTGCAATCCTAATGATGCAGGTGTGTTACCCTACAGTGAGTCCCAGACCGGTCCCAGTCCATTTTTAAGTTTAATGTGCTTGAAGAGTTTGGATCCCGTAAATTTGGGTCAGTGGAACCGAGAAAAAGGATAGGAAGAAGGATAGTAAGAAATTATATAGGAAAAAAGAGGATAGAGAGAGAAGACAGAGAAAGGCGACCGGCATTTATGTAAAAGCCCTCCTAGCGACTAATTAGCGACCCCTCTCACCACACGCTGGTGCTTCTCCGGGCTCTACCATCCTGCAGGCGAGCCCAGAATGAAGCCGGCATGTCCGTCGGCTTACTGGAGAACTGATCAAGGACTGTAAGGTCCGTGATCAGATTTATGGTATAGGAAATCCGAAGCAATGAGTATTATTGTCACTTCCGGCTTCCCCGGATGTAAACCGCGCCATTTTTAATTTGTGAAAGCATGTGATCACACTGATCCTGGTGTGATCGGATGCTTGAAGGGCAGAGGAGACATCTTGGGTCTAATAGACCCTGGATTACTCCATAAAAGAGTACCTGTTACTGCCTATTACTGTCACAGGAGGTTTACATTCTATTTGACAGCAATAAAAGTGATGAAAAAAAATAAAGGAACAATGTTAAAATAAAAATAAATAATACAATTAGGAGAAAAAAAATGTTGGTTCCCCCACACATGCATGCGTAACGTCATGAATGTCAGAGCAAGAGCGATAATTCTATTACCAGACCTCCTCTGTAACTCTAAACTGGTAACCTGTAAAAGCTTTTAACCACTTAAGCCCCAGGACATTTTGCTAGCTAAAGACCAGAGCACTTTTTGCGATTCGGCACTGCGTTGCTTAAACTGACAATTGCGCGGTTGTGCGACGTGGCTCCCAAACAAAATTGACATCCTTTTTTTCCCACAAATAGAGATTTCTTTTGGTGGTATTTGATCACCATTGTGGCTTTTATTTTTAGCGCTATAAACAAAAAAAGAGCGACAATTTTAAAAGAAACACATTATTTTTTACATTTTGCTATAATAAATATCTCCCAAAAATATATAAAAAAGCATTTTTTGTCTTCAGTTTAGGCCGATACGTATTCTTTGACATATTTTTGGTAAAAAAAAAATTGCAATAAGCGTTTATTGATTGGTTTGCGCAAAAGTTATAGCGTTTACAAAATAGGGGATAGTTTTGTGGCATTTTTATTAATAATTTGGCGGCGATCAGCGATTTTTATTGTGACTGCGACATTATGGAGGACACATTGGACATTTTTGACACATTTTTGGGACCATTGTCATTTATACAGCAATCAGTGCTATACAAATTTCTTGTGTAAATGACACTGGCAGTGAAGGAGTTAACCACTAGGGGGCAGTGTAGGGTTTAAGAATGTCCTGGGGAGTGATTCTAACTGTGGGGGGGGCGTGGCTACATGTGGCACGTCACTGATCTCTGCTCCCGATCACAGGGAGCAGAGATCTGTGACACTGTCACTAGGCAGAAGGGGGAGATGCTTGTTTACATTAGCATCTCCCCGTTCTTCCTCTCCATGAGACGATTGCGGGTATCCCTGCCGACATCGAGTCCGCGGGACCCGTAATCCGACTCAGGGAGCCACCTCTTAAAGGGCAACGTACAGGTACGTTAGTTTGCCTGTACGTGCCCTTCTGCCGCAGTATATCTGCGTGAGGCGCTCGGCAAGCGGTTAAAGTGTTGCCTATGGAGATTTTGAAATAATTTCGTTTGTTGCCATTCCAGGATCATACGCACTTTTAAAGTGTGACATTTTAGTTCGTCTTCTTCTTTGCCTCACAACCTTATTAGCTGGATTAGCGACAAGTGACATTCTGCATTGTTTCAGTTGGTGATGCAGCAGTCGGGAGTGATACATGCAACCAGGTGAATCTTTTCCTCTGCATGGGCTGCACAGTGGCTAAGTGGTCGTCAGTTTGATTACCAAAAATGGCACTACCTGCACAGAGTTTGCATGTTCTCTCTGTAGCTGCATGGGTTTCCTCTGGGTACATCCAAAGACATGCTAGTAGGTTAACTACTTGCCACCAAATCATGTACATGATTGACTTCAAGTAGTTACACCGAGATGATGCCTGCAGCTACAGGCATGATCTCGGTATTGTTTTTTCACAAGGCAACCTTTTTTTTATTTTTTTTACAATTATTTTATTTATTCAAGGAACACAGTCAAAGATAGACATCTGGGCAATCACATTGTGTTATCTTACATCATATTACATGTACATGTTGTATACAAGAGCCTTTTATTACATGCAAAGGACAATATGACATTTTGCTGTCTGAGACGCCTCTTTCATTTTGTGTGATTGGTGTTTAAAGCATCGTCCAGTTACTGTATGTGCACCAGGCTGCAATCCTAATGATGCAGGTGTGTTACCCTACAGTGAGTCCCAGACCGGTCCCAGTCCATTTTTAAGTTTAATGTGCTTGAAGAGTTTAGATCACGTAAATTTGGGTCAGTGGAACCGAGAAAAAGGATAGGAAGAAGGATAGTAAGAAATTATATAGGAAAAAAGAGGATAGAGAGAGAAGACAGAGAAAGGCGACCGGCATTTATGTAAAAGCCCTCCTAGCGACTAATTAGCGACCCCTCTCACCACACGCTGGTGCTTCTCCGGGCTCTACCATCCTGCAGGCGAGCCCAGAATGAAGCCGGCATGTCCGTCGGCTTACTGGAGAACTGATCAAGGACTGTAAGGTCCGTGATCAGATTTATGGTATAGGAAATCCGAAGCAATGAGTATTATTGTCACTTCCGGCTTCCCCGGATGTAAACCGCGCCATTTTTAATTTGTGAAAGCATGTGATCACACTGATCCTGGTGTGATCGGATGCTTGAAGGGCAGAGGAGACATCTTGGGTCTAATAGACCCCGGATTACTCCATAAAAGAGTACCTGTTACTGCCTATTACTGTCACAAGAGGTTTACATTCTATTTGACAGCAATAAAAGTGATGAAAAAAAATAAAGGAACAATGTTAAAATAAAAATAAATAATACAATTAGGAGAAAAAAAATGTTGGTTCCCCCACACATGCATGCGTAACGTCATGAATGTCAGAGCAAGAGCGATAATTCTATTACCAGACCTCCTCTGTAACTCTAAACTGGTAACCTGTAAAAGCTTTTAACCACTTAAGCCCCAGGACATTTTGCTGGCTAAAGACCAGAGCACTTTTTGCGATTCGGCACTGCGTTGCTTAAACTGACAATTGCGCGGTTGTGCGACGTGGCTCCCAAACAAAATTGACATCCTTTTTTTCCCACAAATAGAGATTTCTTTTGGTGGTATTTGATCACCATTGTGGCTTTTATTTTTAGCGCTATAAACAAAAAAAGAGCGACAATTTTAAAAGAAACACATTATTTTTTACATTTTGCTATAATAAATATCTCCCAAAAATATATAAAAAAGCATTTTTTGTCTTCAGTTTAGGCCGATACGTATTCTTTGACATAGTTTTGGTAAAAAAAAAATTGCAATAAGCGTTTATTGATTGGTTTGCGCAAAAGTTATAGCGTTTACAAAATAGGGGATAGTTTTATGGCATTTTTATTAATAATTTGGCGGCGATCAGCGATTTTTATTGTGACTGCGACATTATGGAGGACACATTGGACATTTTTGACACATTTTTGGGACCATTGTCATTTATACAGCAATCAGTGCTATACAAATTTCTTGTGTAAATGACACTGGCAGTGAAGGAGTTAACCACTAGGGGGCAGTGTAGGGTTTAAGTATGTCCTGGGGAGTGATTCTAACTGTGGGGGGGGCGTGGCTACATGTGGCACGTCACTGATCTCTGCTCCCGATCACAGGGAGCAGAGATCTGTGACACTGTCACTAGGCAGAAGGGGGAGATGCTTGTTTACATTAGCATCTCCCCGTTCTTCCTCTCCATGAGACGATTGCGGGTATCCCTGCCGACATCGAGTCCGCGGGACCCGTAATCCGACTCAGGGAGCCGCCTCTTAAAGGGCAACGTACAGGTACGTTAGTTTGCCTGTACGTGCCCTTCTGCCGCAGTATATCTGCGTGAGGCGCTCGGCAAGCGGTTAAAGTGTTGCCTATGGAGATTTTTAAATAATTTCGTTTGTTGCCATTCCAGGATCATACGCACTTTTAAAGTGTGACATTTTAGTTATCTACTTGCCATAACACCATTTTGTATTTTACCAAAAGACTGGGTATTATATTGTGTTTGTTTGCATTAGAATTCATTAAAGTGTTTTTTTGTTTTTTTTTTACAAAAAATTTGTGTTTGAAAAACCACTGCGCAAATACCGTATGACATAAAAAAATAGCAAAATCCAAACTTTTATTCTCTAGGGCCTCTAAGTAATTTTCACGCGAAAAATACAGATTTTTACTTGTAAACAAAGTGTCAGAAAAGTCCTGGTCTACAGTGCCTTGAAAAAGTATTTACACCCCTTGACATTTTCCACATTTTGTTATGTTAAAACCAAAAACAAAAAGGAATTTTATTGGGGTTTTATGTGATAGACCAACACAAAGTGGCACATAATTGCACACACCACTCTTCACATATTTATTTAAAAAAAAAAAATTGAAAACCATTTCTCATTTTCCTTACACTTCACAATTATGTGTCACTTTGTGTTGGTCTATAACAAAAAATCCCAATAAAATACATTTACGTTTTTGGTTGTAACATGACAAAATGTGTGAAATTTTCAAGGGGTATGAATACTTTTTCAAGGCACTGTATGTGTATGTGTGAAGTTGCGTTAGGGAGCTTTGATTTGTAAGCTTTTTGAGGGCAGGGACTGATATAAATGTATAATATGTCGCTGCATAAATTGACGGTGCTATATAAGTACTTGTGATAAATAAAATAAACCTAAGCGCTCACATGAGGTGTTCAGCAGTTGTCTTTGCCTATGGCCGGCACGGTCTTCCTGAGCTCTGAGGTCTCCTTACATCTCTAAGAAGCCTCAGATGTGCTTCTAATTGGTCAACAGTTACATGGCTGAGATGACCAATGAATGCCATTGCGAGCATTATGATGAATGCTCACTCTGAAGCTGTTTATTATGGTGTACAGACTGCTACACTGGCAGCATGGGGCATCACGACCCATATGTGTAGCGGGGTCCGGAGGGGTGGCCAAGATATTTGGTAGGTTATCCCTTAATTTTTTTTGTGAGGGGAGCTTCCCCTTACATTTTTATAACGTTCTAGCAAAAAAAGTAAAGGCATCGGCACAAACGGTGCATCGGCACAAACGGTGCGTCAGCACTGTTTACTCCCAGCGCACACCAGCGGCCATGTAATCCTCATGTCTTGCTAATGTGCATAAACCCCAAATCTCCTGATTTTGTGTTTTTTATAAGCAATCCTGCTGGTATTTCTGGTTCGATGATTGCTGCCCTTTTCTCTTCCTAGTTAAGTTGAAGTCGGGGTGAACTCAGAATGTCTGATCTGCATTCTTTTTCGTGGTCAGTAACTCAAAGTATTGAAGCCAAGAAAGGTCAGCGATTGCAGCTGCATATTTCTCTAGATCATGGGTTTGCCTTACAGACGTGTGTAGATGAGCTTACCACACACTACTTAGATTTTCCACTGATGCTATTTGATAGATCAGCAAAATATACAAATAATTATTTAATGTGAGGGTCTGCCAAACTGGATATAAGTTGAATGTGTGTGCTGGGGTGGGTTCTATGTTTATCATAGTAACAAGCAACTCGTGATTTACATTATGTTGGTCATATTCGTGTTAAAATCTAAAGTACTGTTTTTTCCCTTTAAGACAATGTCAGCCGTGTTTCATACAATAATATATATGCTACAATGTAAACTAACCTGTCAGCATGATTGATTGAATTAGTTAATTACTTTATTAGGTAATGGATTGCTTTAATTAATTAAAATAGCAGCTGTTTACAACATATAGCAAGCATGGGTGCAATCTAGAAACAGAAAAACGTTTACTCGCTCGGCCTCTACTCCACTCCAAACGTTGAGTGCTCTGACCACAAGCCTTTGCTTGCAGTTGAACAACAGAAGCAAGGTCAGGACCTCAGCCAATAACATTATATAAACTGTACTTTACTGAAAACTAGGGTTGAGCGAACCCGAACTGTAAAGTTCGGGTCCGTACCAGACTTTAGGGTGTTCGGGTCCCGGACCCGAACCCGAACAATTGACTGTATGTTCGGGTTCGGGTCCGGTGTTCGGGGATTTAATGTTGCTTTTTAAAATGTCTTTTAAAAGCACTCGCGGCTATATGAATTGATATTCATATAGCCGCGAGTGCTTTTAATACAGAGAACAGTCATTTAGTCATTTATTTTAAAAAAGTTAGTCATAAAAAGTGTTTGGGGACCTGGGTCCTGCCCCAGGGGACATGTATCAATGCAAAAAAAACTTTTAAAAACGCCCGTTTTTTCGGGAGCAGTGATTTTAATAATGATTAAATTGAAACAATAAAAGTGTAATATTCCTTTAAATTTCGTACCTGGGGGGTGTCTATAGTATGCATGTAAAGGGGCGCATGTTTCCAGTGTTTAGAACTGTGTCACGTCACAGGGAAAGCCATAGGGAAGTCCCCATGACTTTCCCATGCGTCAGAGGGGGGCGGGGTTACCAGTTGGCCCCGCCCTCCGTTATAAAAGAACTGTCAGCCCAAGCGAAGCCTCACACACCGGGAGCCTCCCATTGCGAGGAGTGGCCCAAGAAGAGACCGACGCCCTGGAAGAAGATACCTGCGCCGTAGAAGAAGATACCGAAGAGAAGCCTCACCCAGCGGGAGCCTCCCATTGCGCGGAGCGGCCCAGAAGACACCGATGCTGGACGAGAAGGCCAAGAAGAAGCGGATCGGAGGAAGAAGAGGATGGAAGAAGAAGATGCCGGAAGGAGAAGATGAAGAAAGGAAGACCAGAAGAAAGAAGAAAGAAGATTTTAATAAAGGAATTGTCAAAGACTGTTTCCTGTCATTTTTACAATTTTTGACACTTTTTTGGTGAAATGGTAGGGGTACCCCTTACCATTTCACACAGGGGGGGGCCGGGATCTGGGGGTCCCCTTGTTAAAGGGGGCTTCCAGATTCCGATAAGCCCCCCGCCCGCAGACCCCCACAACCACCGGGCACGGTTGTGGGGATGAGGCCCTTGTCCATATCAACATGGGGACAAGAGGCTTTGGGGGTCTTAGACCCCCAAAGCATCCTCCCAATGTTGAGGGCATGTGGCCTGGTACGTTCCAGGCGGGAGGGGGGGCGCTCTCGTCCCCCCCTCTTTTCCTGCGGCCTGCCAGGTTGCGTGCTCGGATAAGGGTCTGGTATGGATTTTGAGGGGGACCGACCTCACGCCATTTTTTTTTGCCTGGGTTTTCCCTTAAAATCCATCCCAGACCTCAAGGGTCTGGTATGGATTTTGAGGGGGACCCTACGCCATTTTTTTTTTTTTTTTTTGGCTGGGATCCCCCTTAATATCCATCCCAGACCTGAAGGGCCTGGTTATTGAATTTGGGGGGACCCCTACGCTTTTTTTTTTTTTTTTTTTTTATTTTTTATCAATGACTTTTTTTTATGAATGACTTTTCAATGAATGACTGTTCTCTGTATTACGGGAGCCGACAATTCATATAGCCGCGAGTGATTTTAAATAGCTTTCTTTTCTGCAAAAAATTACACTTTTTGCAGAGACAGTTCTAAACACGGGAAACATGCGCCCCTTTACATGCATACTATAGACACCCCCCAGGTACAAAATTTAAAGGAATATTACACTTTTATTGTTTCAATTTAATCATTATTAAAATCACTGCTCCCGAAAAAACGGCCGTTTTAAAAGTTTTTTTTTGCATTGATACATGTCCCCTGGGGCAGGACCCAGGTCCCCAAACACTTTTTATGACTAACTTTTTTAAAAATAAATGACTTCAATGACTGTTCTCTGTATTAAGGGGGACGGGAGCCGACACTTTATTATAGCCGTTCGGGTCCCCATTGACTTCAATGGGGTTCGGTGTTCGGGGTCAAGTTCGGGTCAAGTTTGGTCCCGAGCCCGAACTTTTTTCTGAAGTTCGGCCCAACCTGCCGAACCCGAACATCCAGGTGTCCGCTCAACTCTACTGAAAACCCATTAAAAGCAACATAGGAACTGCTACCCATGTCTCACTAAAGCAGCCTCTCTCAATTTTTATTTATTTTTTCAACATGGAGAAACCCCTAAAATAACGTTCTGGTCTCAGGGAACTCCTCCTAACTTTATCTACAGTTCATGGTAAGTTAATTGTATGATCACTGGGAAGAATGCTCTCTTCCAGATACAAAGATCAATGTTGTCAGTGGTTACTTATTAAGGAGGCAGAAATTGCTCATTGCTCAAGGAACCCCTACCAACCACAGAACCCTGCTTGAGAAAGGCTGCATTTAAATCCTATGTCAAGTAGTGTACAAAACCCGCAGTAGCCCTTAAAAGCTAAAGTTTAGGTATGAATAATATTGCATAGCTACATTTGGTCCAGTTTAGACTAATGTAAGTATGCATATCTCTTACCTGAAGGATCCCTGTGGAAGCTGCAAATTGCTGTAGTAGGTGCACTGGAGTAGCTATAGGGGTCACAGGGGACGCAATTGTGACCCGGCCTCATGCTTCAGGGGGCATGTGCGGCTGCCCTGTCACATTTATTTCTACTCCTGGATAGGAGGAGCGGAGGGGGCAGCATATAGAAGAACCAATGTCCTCCATTTTCTTCCTATAGCCCCTGAAAGCAAGCTTCTCCTCCTCCTTCTCCCTCCCACCGGCATTCATATTTTTGTAATGTTTAATAAAGTTTGTAGAATTGATGTATTGTGTATTTAGGGCTGTTTATAATTGTTTTTTCCAGCAGTTCTAGTTGAGAGTTTTGCACATCTCAGCAGTTGAGGCACACAGCTTCAGGTAGAAGAGTTGTGACATAGCTGCAAGTTCACAGCAACCAAAGCCACTATTAGTCAAAGCAGTGGTGGAATTACAGTAGGGGTGTCTGGTTCTCACTGCAGAGACACAGGCTGAACACACAGGAGCGCTATGCATCTTCAAAGCAGCAAATAGTTCTTGAGAGTATGCAATAAGCATTGTCCCCTCTAAGAGGAAGTACTCAGACAAGTCCTTGTTGGCAGAATGACAATGTAAAATTAGAGACCATGAACTACACATTTACAAAAGGACTGCACAGAATGTATTTACTGGAGGTAAAAGAAGTATAGCCAAAGCTATTGTTCGTTCTGCACTTCTGTGATCCGTTTTCAGCTGGCAGGGGCGAAAGTCTGCCGTCACCTAACTGGTGTAGACTCAGGAAAGATCCCAACTTTACAGTCAGGATCAACCAAGATTCCTGGACCAGCAGCTAGCTCAGCCTCTCAACATGCCACTGAGAGCTTGACCCAGCCCCTCCCACCCCCTTCAGTGAGTGTTGGAGGAGCAGAGAGCCAGTGACTGACAGTCACCACCCTCTGCTGAGAGTGGAGGGGTAGAACTGAGCGATCAGCGGTGTTTGATCATTCAGTTCTTGGGGGACAGCTGCAGCTTGGATTTGTGCTGCGGTCATCTAATAAGATTTTTTTTTCTTTGCTATTCCCATACTTCTCTTTTAAACAATTACTTTAAAAGTTTACAATTTGCCCTTACATACAAATAAAATGTGTTCATGTTGGGGATATAAAAGCGTTAAACACCTATACACCACTGGACTATAATTGAAATGTTGAACACCTTGGTGAGGACTCCAACATGCTAGTATTATTCATTCTTTACCTACACCAGTTGTTGTACGTAGTTTATAAATAAAATAAAAAAAGAAGACACAATGGTGTAGAATTTTTAATAAGAAAGTCTTCAGGCTGAGCAAGAGAAATTACTTGATTATCCCCATCCACACTAAACCACATAGATGGAAGAGACTCTATTGTATTGTAACAGTGGGTACCTGCTGGATGCAGCCACTCCTTTTGGAGACAGTTTTCCACCCAACTAATTACATTTTTAAGATCGGAGGATTTTGGGCGGGAAGGCGCCAACACAACATATGGCTCAAACTTCAGCTTGGGAGTTAGCTGACATTCACTCCATGTACAGTATCATCAGATCTACATGTGTGGTTATTTTAGATGTACATGTTGCAAGTTTTGTCAGGGTTTTTGTTGCTTGTTTACTTTTGACAGAATACATAATATTAACCACTTTAACCTCTTGCTTACTGGGCACTTAAACCCCACTTCTGCCCAGACCAATTATTAGCTTTCAGCGCTGTCACACTTTGAAAATTGCGCAGTCATGCTACACTGTACTCAAATGAAATTTGTATAATTTTTTTCACACAAATGGAGCTTTCTTTTGGTGGTATTTAATCACCATCTTTTTTATTTTTTGCTAAACAAACAAAAAAGACAAATTTTTGAAAAAAACTGGTAATTTTTCTCCTTCATTGATATTCGCTGATGAGGCTGCACTGATGGGCACTGATGGGCTGCACTGATAGGCATAGATAAGGCAACACTGATAGGCACTGATAAGACGGCACTGATGGGTGGCGCTGGTGGGTACTGGTAGGTGGCGCTGGTGGGCACTGGAACGTGGCACAGAAGCCTCTGCAGAGGCTCTCCATGATCGGGACTGATGTCCCTCTCAAAGCTGCCGGTGATCGGCTTTTTTTTTCTCCTCGCGCTAACAGCGTGAGGAGAAAAAATAGCCGATTACCGACTCTGTTTACCATTACATGATCAGCTGACAGCTGATCACATGGTAAGGGTCGGGATCGATTCGATTCACTGATCACAAAGCGCGCCACAGGCTGCTCGAGCATGGAAGGATGTCTATGGACAACCTCTCGGCAAATTAGGTCTGCGCTGCAGCCGTCCTTCGGTTATAGCGCAGATGGGAGGTGGTTAATACTGGGCATTTTCACCCTCTTCCTGCCGTGACCAATTTTCAGCTTTCAGAGCTGTCACACTTTGAATTACAATTGCGTGGTCTTGCAACACTACACCCAAATTCCTTTTTTTTTTTGATCATTTTTTTGAGACAGATAAAGCTTTCTTCTGGTGATATTTAATCACCACTGGGTTTTTTTATTTTTTGCTAAACAAACGAAAAAAAAACAAAGTGCGAAAAAAAAAACAGTTTTCTTAGTTTCTGTTATAAAACTTTGCAAATAAGTAATTTTTCTGCTGCACTGATGGGCGCTGATGAGGCTGCGCTGATGAGACTGCGCTGATGGCGCTGATGAGGCTGCGTTGATGGGCACTGATGAGGCTGCGCTGATGGGCACTGATGAGGCTGCGCTGATGGGCACTGACACTGATGGGGCTGCACTGATAATCAGGACACTGATCAGTGCCCTGATTATCAATGTAAACAACCTTGCCGGTTATCAGCACTCCTTTCCTCACAAAAACAGAGCACGTAAGGAAAGAGTGTGTTTACATGTGATCAGCTGTGATTGGACACAGCTGATCACATGGTAAAGGTTGCTGTGCTTGGCCCTTTACCACGATCTGTGATTTGTCCTAAAAACACAGTGGTCACAGAGCGCGCCAGATGAGTGATCCAAGGGGTGCGCAGGGGCCATGGTTCTGGGAGGACATTCTTGGATGCCCTCCCAAAACTAGAGTGCTGTGCTGTGGCCGCCTTTTGCCTATAGCGCAGTAATGAGGTGGTTAAAGAAGAATTTTCAGGTATGGATATTTTTATATAGTTGCATTGGTCCAGCTTGGACTAATGTAACTAATATACCATACTTATAGGATCCCTCTACAAGCTGGAAATCACTGTAGTAGACACCACTGCTCCAGTAATCTCAATTAGCTTCTGAGTCCCGTTCGGGGTTGATGCCTACTGCATCCTGAACTCAGGAGGTTGCTTGGCAGGAGCGCCATTCAGAGATCACTTTGCATTCTCTGTTAATGCAACGCATTCTTTGGATGAGGTTGGGGGGTGATGTGGAAATCACTGTAATAGCAGTGCCTACTACTGTGATTTCCAGCTGTCAGGACAGGATCACAAGGTAAAAAAAAAGCTGAACCATTGAAAACAAATGCAGTTTCCACATTGTAAGGGCTAGTAAGGTGCAAAAAAGTATTTTTACGGTGTCTATTTTAAAATGTAAATGCTTTATTTATTTTTTAAGACACCAACAACAATTCCCAAAGTAGGGACACAACCCTACTGCTGGATGTGTACAGGGGAGGGACATGCATTCGCTCACACATTCATTCAACATTAAATGAAAAGCCAGTGATCCACCTGACAAGGATAGAAATGCAACTGCAACATTCAGGAGATTTGTGACTCTTCATTTCGGTATATCTCGTTACACAGTAATCTGCACAATATACAATTCCCTAAGGCAGCATACACACGATCGGACTTTCCCGCGGGATTGTCCGCCCGACCGTGTGTGGGGCTCCGGCGGACTTTTTGTTCCCAAAAGTCCGGTGGACTAAGTTTTAAGTTTTGACTTTGACTCGGCAGTCCGGCGGACAATCCCGCCGTCTGTGTGCTAGTCTGCGGGACTTTTGAAATGAACGGACTGGCCGACACACGATCGGAAAGTCCGTTCATTTAGAACGTGACTCCAGGTAGACGGAACTAGCGAAGGCAGTCAATGCCGCCGCGCTAGCCCCGTCACCTGGTATGGATTTAAAGGGGAATCCCTACGCCGAAAAAACGGCGTGGGGGTCCCCCCCAGATCCATATCAGACCCTTATCGGAGCACGCAGCCCGGCCGGTCAGGAAAGGGGATGGGGACAAGCGAGCGCCCCCCCCCCCTCCTGAGCCCCCCCACCCCAAAGCACCTTGTCCCCATGTTGATGAGGACAAGGGCCTCTTCCCGACAACCCTGGCCATTGGTTGTCGGGGTCTGCGGGTGGGGGGCTTATCGGAATCTGGGAGCCCCCTTTAATAAGGGGGCCCCCAGATACCGGCCCCCCACCCTGTGTGAATGAGTATTGGGTACGATGTACTCCTATCCATTCACCTAAGGAAAAAAGTGTAAAAAAAAAAAAAAACGACACAATTTTTTAAAATACTTTATTGCACAGCTCTGTGGGTCTTCTTCCGTCTTGGGGGGTCTTCTCGCCGGACTCCTCCACTATCTTCTGCTCTTTTACTAGCTCTTTTACTAGCGGAGGAACCCAGATTTCTTCTTCATCGCCGCCGCCGTCTGGGGGTCTTGTTCCGACTCTTCGGGGGTCTCTTCTGTTCTTGCCGGGCCTCCGCTTTCTTCTTCCAGCTCTTTTACGAGCGATGGCCCGGGCTTGTTGTGTTGCCGTCGCTGTCGCCGCCGCCTTCTGCTTCTTCTTCTTCTGCTTCTTGTTCTTCTTTCTTCTTCCGATGTTGACTCGGCGCTGTCTCTTCTTCTAATGGCTCCGACGTGTTGTGCTGACAGTTATATAGGGACAAGGGGCGGGTCACCTGCTCATGTCACATGGTAACCCCGCCCCCTTATGATGTCACAGTCCAAGCATCCTCCGGCACAGTGGTGTAGTGGTTAGCACTCTCACCTAGCAGTAAGAACGGTCACTGGTTCAAATCCCAACCACGACACTACCTGCCTGGAGTTTGCATGTTCTCCCTGTGCCTGCGTGGGTTTCCTCTGGGTACTCCGGTTTCCTCCCACAATCCAAAGACATGCAGGTAGGTTAATTGGCTTCTATCCAAAAAAAAAGAAAAAAATTGACCCTAGTATATGAATGGGGACCTCGGATTGTGGGCTCCTTGAGGGTTGGGACCGATGTGAGTGTGCAATGTACAGGGATAGGGACAGTTGTAGACACTTGCTCAGGTTGAACTGGATGGACTGGTGTTTTTATTCAACCTTACTAACTATGAAGAAGAAGCAGAAGGCGGCGGCGATAGCGACAGCGACGGCAACACAACAAGCCCGGGCCACTGCTCTTAAAAGAGCTGGAAGAAGAAAGCGGAGGCCCGGCAAGAAGAACAGAAGAGACCCCCGAAGACCCCCGAAGTCGGAACAAGACCCCCAGACGGCGGCGGCGACGAAGAAGAAAGCCGGGCTCCTCCGCTAGTGAAAGAGCTAGTAAAAGAGCAGAAGATTGTGGTGTTGTGGGGAATATGGAGTGTAGTTTGACTGGGGTATAGTACCATCTGGTGAATAGTTTCAATGCTGTCTCCTTAACTGTGATAGATCTAATGCATTTATGTAAGTTGTTAATGCATGCATCCTAGTTTTGGACAGAGAAAGAGATGTTTAATTCTTGTTCCCATTTGAGCATGTATGGTAGTTTGTTTGTTTCTGTGTTGTTGATTAAGTTTGAATAAATCTCTGATAAAAGGCCAGATTTTCTTGGGGACTTTAGACATATTTTTTCGAAAAATGAGGGTGGGGGAGAGTTTGTTGTTTGAAAATATGTGTTAAAAAAATTCCCCTGGTTCATACATACATATATTCTGGGACTGTAATAAGACTACACATATATGGAAACAGTTAGAAAGGTTTGCCTCTATAATCTCAAATAACAACATTGTCCTAACCCCATACAGCTGTCTCTTATTCGCACCTGTCATTGGTCTCTCTACACACAATACTAGATTAGTACATACAATCTGCGTTGCAATTCACTGGTTAATTGCATCCCAATCAATTCCTTTAGAACATTTGAAAACCAGAATTAATAACATCAATCTCATGGAAAAAATATTTCATACAATTCAGAACACCATCCATTTATATAATAAAAAATGGGATCCTTGGTTTAAACATTCCATATCCTTTTTTAATCCAACCTGAGAATGTCTACACATAAAATACCAGTCTATGCTTTATAATGTACTATAGACCATAATCAAAACTTTTGTACCACAGCTAAGAATACTTACCTAATTATTTGTATCTTACAATGTTACATATGTAAAACATATTATTACTGTCAATGTTTCGACATATTTTTGTACTCTTTTTGTACCACCTTTTGCACCCAATAAAATAGTTTGTAAACAAAAAAAAAGAGCAGAAGATAGCGGAGGAGTCCGGTGAGAATACCCCCCAAGACGGAAGAAGACCCCCGGAGCTGTGCAATAAAGTATTTTAAAAAATTGTGTCGTTTTTTTTGTTTACACTTTTTTCCTTACTTTTTTCCGTACATCGTACCCTATACTCATTCACATAGGGGGGGGGGGGCGGTATATGGGGGCCCCCTTACTAAAGGGGGCTCCCGGATTCCGATAAGCCCCCAGCCCGCAGACCCCGACAACCAACAGCCAGGGTTGTCGGGAAGAGGCCCTTGTCCTCATCAACATGGGGACAAGGTGCTTTGGGGTGGGGCCGCAGGGCACCCCTTTCCCCAGGGCACGTGGCTTGATATGGCTCAGGAGGGGGGGGGGGGCGCTCGCTCGTCCCCACCCCCTTTCCTGACCGGCCGTTTTTTTGGTGTAGGGATTCCCCTTTAAATCCATACCAGGTGACGGGGCTAGCGCGGCGGCATTGACTGCCTTTGCTAGTCCCGTCTACCTGGAGTCACGTTCTAAATGAACAGACTTTCCTCCGTGTGTGGGCAAGTCCGTTCTTTTCAAAAGTCCCGCGGACTTCGGGCAAAACTCCGGCGTGTGTGGGCAAGTCCACACGTTCCGAAAGTCCTGCGGACCTCCGCTGGAAAGCCCGGCAGTTTTTCCGCTGGACTAGGTCCGGCGGACAATCCCGCCGGAAAGTCCGAGCATGTGTACGCAGCATAACCCAAAAGGTAACCCATGAACCAAATTCTGGACATGTTTATTTGTGGCTTCCAACCATGTATCCAGATTCCATTTTTTTTTGTCAAATTTCTTGGGTCAGGCACGGTTAGAGTAAATCAAAAAAATCTAGAGGGACTCATTAACCAAATTCAAGAATGTAGTAAAGGTTGGGGTTGAAGTATTGCTTTACGTGTGTAGAAACAGGTAATGTGAAATTGCTCTTGAACAATTTGTAGGGGGTGTTCTCATCCATATCATTCAGGAGTAGAGATGGCCTTGCGGTTCGCCCAGTGGTTGGTTTTCATACCAGACCCTTATCCGAGCACGCTCCGCGCAATGGGAGGCTCCCGCTGTGTGAGGCTTTACTCCGTCTGACAGTCAGAGGGAGGCGGGGACGGCCCGACACAGAAGGAGAGACGCCGACGCCGTGAAAGAAGATGCCGGACGAGAAGACCAGAGCAAGAAGAAGCGGATCGGAGGAAGAAGAAAAAGGAAAAAGATGGAAGAAGAAGATGAAGAAACCGAAGGATGAAGAAAGGAAGAAGACCAGAAGAAAGAAGATGAAAGAAGAATTTAATAAAGGAATTGTCAAAGACCGTCTCCTGTTATTTTTAACATTTTTGTCACTTTTTTGGTAAAATGGTAGGGGTACTTTTGTACCCCCTTACCATTTCACACAGGGGGGGAGGCCGGGATCTGGGGGTCCCCTTGTTAAAGGGGGCTTCCAGATTCCGATAAGCCCCCCACCCGCAGGCCCCCACAACCAATGGCCAGGGTTGTGGGGACGAGGCCCTTGTCCCCATCAACATGGGGACATGGTGCTTTGAGGGGTCACAGACCCCCAAAGCATCCTCCCAATGTTGAGGGCATGTGGCCTGGTATGGTTCAGGAGGGAGGGGGGCCGCTCTCATCCCCACCTCTTTTCCTGCGGCCTGCCAGGTTGCGTGCTCGGATAAGGGTCTGGTATGGATTTTGAGGGGGACACCACGGCATTTTTTTTTTTTTTTTTTTGGTACGGGGTTCCCATTAAAATCCATCCCAGACCTGAAGGGTCTGGGATGGATATTTAGGGGGAACCCCACGTCATTTTTTTTTTAAATTTGACGCAGGTTTCCCCTTAATATCCATAGAAGACCTGAAGGGCCTGGTAATTGAATGTAGGGGAACCCCCACACTTTATTTTTTATTTTTAATTTTTTTATCAATGACTTTCAATGAATGACTGTTCTCTGCATTACGGGAGCCGGCAATTCATTATAGCCGCGAGTGATTTTAAATAGCTTTTTTTCCTGCAAAAATTACACTTTATGCAGGGACAGTTCTAAGCACGGGAAACATGCGCCCCTTTACATGCATACTATACACACACCCACCCCCCCCCCCCCCCCCCCCAGGTACGAAATTTAAAGGAATATTACACTTTTATTGTTTCACTTTAAGCATTATTAAAATCACTGCTCCTGAAAAAATGGCCGTTTTTGAAACTTTTTTTTGCATTGATACATGTCCCCTGGGGCAGGACCCAGGTTCCCAAACACTTTTTAGGACAATAACTTGCATATAGGCACTTGAGATTTCTCCCATAGACTTTTACAGGGTTCTCGCGGCTTTTCGAATTTGCCGCGAACACCCCAAATTGTTCGCTGTTCGCTGAACAGGCGAACAGGCAATGTTCGAGTCGAACATGAGTTTGACTCGAAGCTCATCCCTAGTGTACAGTATATAGAGGTGAAATACACTGATAATATACTTTCTTTCAAATATAGAAAGCATAGTATAGTGCATTTCTACTGTGCAGCATCATGACTGCTGAGCGGTTCTGCAGCAATACTACAAAGAGTGACAAACGCAATTATAAAAAGTATTATAACTGGTGTGATAGACCAGTGGCCCCCCAAAACGACAGATTGAAGCCGGGTGTTGTATACCTTCTTCCACATATACTGCACTTCTCTAGAGACTTTTGTCACAGGGTCATTTAAAAAATGACAGGCAGAGGAAGAGGCAGGCCCTTC
Source organism: Lithobates sylvaticus (assembly GCA_028564925.1). Taxonomy (NCBI): domain Eukaryota; kingdom Metazoa; phylum Chordata; class Amphibia; order Anura; family Ranidae; genus Lithobates; species Lithobates sylvaticus. The sequence continues at coordinate 159,117,129 of CM053033.1, forward strand.
TGCAGGGGTGGTAGGGGTAGGGCAGGAGCAACAGGCTTGAGCCAAAGTGGGAAGTTGCAGAAGGTGCGTTCGATTACGTCAAAGGACGCACCAGACTTGGTTGGGTGGCTCACTCAGCCTTACTCTTCTGCACCCTCCTCATCCTCTCGATCTGCACCCTCTTCACTCTCTGCTATGTGCACCCCAAAAGACACTATCACCAACACCACCACCACCATATACCCTCCGCTTGAGTCACAGGAATTATTTTCCGATCCATCATCACAAGACATTTTCGATGCGCAGCCATTCTTGGCATTGGATCAGGAAGAGGAGGTAGCAACAACCTCCACTCAGCAGTCTGACGACAGTACCCAGATCAGCCCAAGGAGGTTGGTCCCCACTGTTGCTGCCTACTCCGAGATCTCTAATTATAGCGATGGGGAAGGTGACATCGATGATGACGTGTCTAGGGACGTCACATGGGTGCCCACAAGAGAGGAAGAGGAGGGGAGTTTAGAGGGAGAGATGGACCAGCAGCTAGGGAGGAGAAGCAGGCGGAACTTACATTGAACAGGAGGGACAAACCATACTGCTAATGTATCAGGAGCGAGGCATCAACCATGTACGGTCACATCTGGCGCTCCCAGGACGCCGTCACATGGCTCTGCAGTTTGGCCCTTTTTTTTAACGTGTCCGCTGCTGACAATAGTGTTGCCATCTGCAGCCTTTGCATGCAACGCATAAGTCGCGGTAAGCCCAACACTCACCTAGGGACGACCGCCTTAAGAAGGCACATGAGCTGCCATCACCGAGCCCAGTGGGAGCAACGCCGGCAGAACCCACAAAGCCACACTCCAGGCTCTCACCGTCCAGCCTCTTCTACTTCTCCTTCTCCTCTCTCCTCAGAATTGTCCTCCACTCCACCTTCCATCATGCCGTCCTCACGTTTTTCTGGAAAAAGGCAGGCTTCCGTGGGCCAAATGTCCGAGCGTAAAAAAATGATAACGCCGGATAACCCTCTTTCCCAACGGTTGACCGCTGGCTTGTCAGAACTGATAGCCCGCCAACTACTGCCATATAAACTGGTGGACTCGGAGGCCTTTAGAAAATTTGTGGCCATTGGAACACCACAATGGAAGGTCCCAGGAAGGAAGTATTTCTCACAGAAGGGCATCCCAGAGCTATATGGCCATGTTCAGCGGCAAGTGAATGTATCTCTTGCACACAGTGTCGGTGCCAAGATACATCTGACCACAGACACGTGATCTAGCAAACACGGCCAGGGAAGGTATATAACTTTTACTGCCCACTGGGGGAACCTTCTGATGGCCGTCAAGCATGTAATGTGTAGATTTGGTTTTACTGCCACGGATTGCATGCAGGCCTGCATGCAGGCCTGCCTCTTCTTCTCCTCCTCCTACTCCATCCTCCCTCACCTCCTCGGCTGACTCCTCCTTTTCCGCTGCTAGCGTCTCTTCCGCTGCGCCGCCCAAGATCCCCAGAACCTATTTGACATGCCAAGCGAGACGTTGCCATGCTGTGCTGCGTCTGTTGTGCCTGGAAGCCAAGAGCCACACTGGCCCTGCACTCCTTTCAGCTTTGCGTTCACAGGCAGATCAGTGGCTAACACCGCTAAATTTGACAGTTGGTAAAGTGGTGTGCGACAACGGTGCCAATCTGCTTAGCGCGTTGAAACAGGGAAAAATTACGTGCATGGCACACATCTTAAACTTGGTCGTGCAGCGATTCGTTGTCAAATACTCTGGGGTCCAGGACATCTTGCGGCAGGCAAGGAAAATCTCAGCCCATTTCAGAAGATCTTACACGGCCATGGCTCGCCTTGCTGACATTCAGCGGCGACACAACCTGCCGGTCAGACGTCTTATTTGTGATTGCCCGACGAGATGGAACTCAACCTTCTATATCAGGCATGTCCAAAGTCCGGCCCGCGGGCCAACTGGTTTTGAACGGTCCGCCTGGTTATCTAAAGCAGCCTCTCACAACCAGTGTGCTGCGGGTTCAGGGCTGTCAGATGAGCCCGATCCCCTGCAGAACATTGGCACTGTGAGAAGCTCCGTCAGCCTCAAAAGTGAAAGTAAATTGCAGAGGAGTGTGCTGTGCTCTCTGCTTCCCCCTACAGTGCAGTACCCGGCTGAATGAGGAAGCTGGAAAGGTAAAGTACTGTGCTAGAAGCTAGATTAGTTTTAAAATGACTTCATTCATGTGTCTGTGTGTATGTTTGTATGTATGTATGTCTGTATGTATGTGTATGCATGTGTCTGTATTAAGGATGGGCCCGGTGCTCGATGCGAACCCACGTTCGCATCGAGCACCGGGCGTTCGCTCGCTCGGCGAGCCCAGAACTATTTTGGCCGCTCGCATCACGTTCGTGTGTTGCGAGCGGCCCCGCAATGCATTGCGGCCGGCGCGGCCGACGCAGTGCATTGCTGGCTGATGATTGGCCAAGCATGCACTGTGACCCCGCATGCTTGGCCAATCACAGCCCCGGAAACTCGAAGAGCCATAATTGGCTACAGGCAGGACGCCTGTAGCCAATTACAGCTCAGGGGCTGTAGTACACGCCCCCCCCTATAAAACGCCGCCACGCCGTCTGCGCCGGTCACATGCTGTTCCGGCGCAGATTGAGCAGGCTGTTTCTGTGACACTCTGCTGCATTTAGATAGATAGAGAGAGAGATTCACTTGCAGAGATTGAGTTAGATAGATTCAGTTACAAAGATTGATTGACAAAGAGGGGCTTGTAGTGTGCTCGTGGCAGGCAGGCAGAGCTCCTATATTTTGTTACCAGAAGCACCTATAGGACTTGTAGTGTGTTAGTGACAGGCAGGCAGAGCTCCTATATTTTGTTACCAGAAGCACCTATAGGACTTGTAGTGTGTTAGTGGCAGGCAGGCAGAGCTCCTATATTTTGTTACCAGAAGCACCTATAGGACTTGTAGTGTGTTAGTGGCAGGCAGGCAGAGCTCCTATATTTTGTTACCAGAAGCACCTATAGGACTTGTAGTGTGTTAGTGACAGGCAGGCAGAGCTCCTATATTTTGTTACCAGAAGCACCTATAGGACTTGTAGTGTGTTAGTGGCAGGCAGGCAGAGCTCCTATATTTTGTTACCAGAAGCACCTATAGGACTTGTAGTGTGTTCGTGGCAGGCAGGCAGAGCTCCTATATTTTGTTCCCAGAGGCACCTATAGGACTTGAAGTGTGTTAGTCCCATCACACACACAGAGCTATATTTTGTTCCCAGAAGCACCTATAGGACTTGAAGTGTGTTAGTCCCATTACACACACAGAGCTATATTTTCTTCCCAGAAGCACCTATAGGACTTGAAGTGTGTTAGTCCCATTACACACACAGAGCTATATTTTCTTCCCAGAAGCACCTATAGGACTTGAAGTGTGTTAGTCCCATTACACACACAGAGCTATATTTTCTTCCCAGAAGCACCTATAGGACTTGAAGTGTGTTAGTCCCATCACACACACAGAGCTATATTTTCTTCCCAGAAGCACCTATAGGACTTGAAGTGTGTTAGTCCCATCACACACACAGAGCTATATTTTCTTCCCAGAAGCACCTATAGGACTTGAAGTGTGTTAGTCCCATCACACACACAGAGCTATATTTTCTTCCCAGAAGCACCTATAGGACTTGTAGTGTGTTAGTGGCAGGCAGGCAGAGCTCCTATATTTTGTTACCAGAAGCACCTATAGGACTTGTAGTGTGTTCGTGGCAGGCAGGCAGAGCTCCTATATTTTGTTCCCAGAGGCACCTATAGGACTTGAAGTGTGTTAGTCCCATTACACACACAGAGCTATATTTTGTTCCCAGAAGCACCTATAGGACTTGAAGTGTGTTAGTCCCATTACACACACAGAGCTATATTTTCTTCCCAGAAGCACCTATAGGACTTGAAGTGTGTTAGTCCCATTACACACACAGAGCTATATTTTCTTCCCAGAAGCACCTATAGGACTTGAAGTGTGTTAGTCCCATTACACACACAGAGCTATATTTTCTTCCCAGAAGCACCTATAGGACTTGAAGTGTGTTAGTCCCATCACACACACAGAGCTATATTTTCTTCCCAGAAGCACCTATAGGACTTGAAGTGTGTTAGTCCCATCACACACACAGAGCTATATTTTCTTCCCAGAAGCACCTATAGGACTTGAAGTGTGTTAGTCCCATCACACACACAGAGCTATATTTTCTTCCCAGAAGCACCTATAGGACTTGAAGTGTGTTAGTCCCATTACACACAAAGAGCTATACTTTGTTCCCAGAAGCACCTATAGGACTTGAAGTGTGTTAGTCCCATCACACACACAGAGCTATATTTTCTTCCCAGAAGCACCTATAGGACTTGAAGTGTGTTAGTCCCATCACACACACAGAGCTATATTTTGTTCCCAGAAGCACCTATAGGACTTGAAGTGTGTTAGTCCCATTACACACAAAGAGCTATACTTTGTTCCCAGAAGCACCTATAGGACTTGAAGTGTGTTAGTCCCATTACACACACAGAGCTATATTTTGTTCCCAGAAGCACCTATAGGACTTGTAGTGTGTTAGTGGCATCACACAGAGCTCCTCTATTTTCTTTGCAGAAGCACCCATAGGACTTCTAGTGTGTTAGTGGCATCACACAGAGCTCCTATATTGTATTCTCAGCAGCACCCACAGGACTTCTAGTGTGTTAGTGGCATCACACAGAGCTCCTCTATTTTCTTTGCAGAAGCACCCACAGGACTTCTAGTGTGTTAGTGGCATCACACAGAGCTCCTCTATTTTCTTTGCAGAAGCACCCACAGGACTTCTAGTGTGTTAGTGGCATCACACAGAGCTCCTCTATTTTCTTTGCAGAAGCACCCATAGGACTTCTAGTGTGTTAGTGGCATCACACAGAGCTCCTATATATTCTTCTCAGCAGCACCCACAGGACTTCTAGTGTGTTAGTGGCATCACACAGAGCTCCTATATTTTCTTTGCAGAAGCACCTATAGGACTTCTAGTGTGTTAGTGGCATCACACAGAGCTCCTCTATTTTCTTTGCAGAAGCACCCATAGGACTTCTAGTGTGTTAGTGGCATCACACAGAGCTCCTATATATTCTTCTCAGCAGCACCCACAGGACTTCTAGTGTGTTAGTGGCATCACACAGAGCTCCTATATTTTCTTTGCAGAAGCACCTATAGGACTTCTAGTGTGTTAGTGGCATCACACAGAGCTCCTCTATTTTCTTTGCAGAAGCACCCACAGGACTTCTAGTGTGTTAGTGGCATCACACAGAGCTCCTCTATTTTCTTTGCAGAAGCACCCATAGGACTTCTAGTGTGTTAGTGGCATCACACAGAGCTCCTATATATTCTTCTCAGCAGCACCCACAGGACTTCTAGTGTGTTAGTGGCATCACACAGAGCTCCTATATTTTCTTTGCAGAAGCACCTATAGGACTTCTAGTGTGTTAGTGGCATCACACAGAGCTCCTATATTTTCTTTGCAGAAGCACCTATAGGACTTCTAGTGTGTTAGTGGCATCACACAGAGCTCCTCTATTTTCTTTGCAGAAGCACCCATAGGACTTCTAGTGTGTTAGTGGCATCACACAGAGCTCCTATATATTCTTCTCAGCAGCACCCACAGGACTTCTAGTGTGTTAGTGGCATCACACAGAGCTCCTATATTTTCTTTGCAGAAGCACCTATAGGACTTCTAGTGTGTTAGTGGCATCACACAGAGCTCCTCTATTTTCTTTGCAGAAGCACCCACAGGACTTCTAGTGTGTTAGTGGCATCACACAGAGCTCCTCTATTTTCTTTGCAGAAGCACCCATAGGACTTCTAGTGTGTTAGTGGCATCACACAGAGCTCCTATATATTCTTCTCAGCAGCACCCACAGGACTTCTAGTGTGTTAGTGGCATCACACAGAGCTCCTATATTTTCTTTGCAGAAGCACCTATAGGACTTCTAGTGTGTTAGTGGCATCACACAGAGCTCCTATATTTTCTTTGCAGAAGCACCCATAGGACTTCTAGTGTGTTAGTGGCATCACACAGAGCTCCTATATTTTCTTCTCAGCAGCACCCACAGGACTTCTAGTGTGTTAGTGGCATCACACAGAGCTCCTATTTTTTCTTTGCAGAAGCACCCATAGGACTTCTAGTGTGTTAGTGGCATCACACAGAGCTCCTATATTTTCTTCTCAGCAGCACCCACAGGACTTCTAGTGTGTTAGTGGCATCACACAGAGCTCCTATATTTTCTTTGCAGAAGCACCTATAGGACTTCTAGTGTGTTAGTGGCATCACACAGAGCTCCTATATTTTCTTTGCAGAAGCACCCACAGGACTTCTAGTGTGTTAGTGGCATCACACAGAGCTCCTCTATTTTCTTTGCAGAAGCACCCATAGGACTTCTAGTGTGTTAGTGGCATCACACAGAGCTCCTATATATTCTTCTCAGCAGCACCCACAGGACTTCTAGTGTGTTAGTGGCATCACACAGAGCTCCTATATTTTCTTTGCAGAAGCACCTATAGGACTTCTAGTGTGTTAGTGGCATCACACAGAGCTCCTATATTTTCTTTGCAGAAGCACCCATAGGACTTCTAGTGTGTTAGTGGCATCACACAGAGCTCCTATATTTTCTTCTCAGCAGCACCCACAGGACTTCTAGTGTGTTAGTGGCATCACACAGAGCTCCTATTTTTTCTTTGCAGAAGCACCCATAGGACTTCTAGTGTGTTAGTGGCATCACACAGAGCTCCTATATTTTCTTCTCAGCAGCACCCACAGGACTTCTAGTGTGTTAGTGGCATCACACAGAGCTCCTATATTTTCTTTGCAGAAGCACCTATAGGACTTCTAGTGTGTTAGTGGCATCACACAGAGCTCCTATATTTTCTTCTCAGCAGCACCCACAGGACTACCGACTACAATGGCTGGAAGACCGCCAAGGGGAGGCAGAGCGTGCAGAGCCAAGAACACAGGGCAGGCAGGCTCTGTTTCTAGTGGACGTGGCCGTGGACGTGGACGTGGTCGTGCATCGTCATCAGCACGTGGCCATGGGACACGCGCGTCTTTGTTTTCGGCAGCTGGACATGTGGAGCCGCATCATGCTGAAGGCTTGGTAGAATGGATGACCAAGCCCTCCTCATCCTCCTCATCCTCTCTCACCCAGGCTCAGGGTACTGACAGAGCATCATCAGCCACCCCTTCCCTAGACCCACCATGTCCTCCTGAGGAGTCCCCCGAACTCTTTGAGCACAGTGTTGGGTACATGCTCCAGGAGGATGCCCAACGATTCGAAGGCTCGGATGACGATACCCAGCTTGAGGAATCTGGCAGTACAGTTCCACCAGCTGCAGCTTACTGCCAGGTTTGCTCTAGTGGTGAAGAGGGAGGGGATGATGAGGTCACTGACTCCACGTGGGTGCCTCAAGGGAGAGAGGATGAGGAGGAGGACGAGGAGGAGGAGGATGCGGCGTCACATGTCCAACGAGGCAGGATGCCCCCTGGAGGCCAGGTAGAGGCCAGCACAGCAACTGTACAACACCGCAGAGCTCCGCCTGTGCAGGGCGCTGCCTCTGCACGTTATCAGAAAAGTTCTTTGGTGTGGGCCTTTTTTGAGACGAGTGCAGCAGATCGCACCACTGCTATTTGCAATATTTGTCTCAAGCGTATCTCGCGTGGCCAAAACATCAGCCGCTTGGGCACGACAAGCATGACCAGACATATGGCGACCTGCCATGCAGCTCGTTGGCAGGCACACATAAAAGACCCACACCAAAGAACTAAGCGGACCTCTCCTTGCTCCTCCTCAGCTGGTATCTCCATCCCCACTACACCTTCAGTCCTCTCTGAAAGCTGCTCTGAGAGGACTGAAGGTGTAGAATTCGGTGTGTCACAACCAAGTACTTGCAGTACACCGACGTCCGAATGCAGCAGGCAAATTTCCCTGCCCCAGCTGCTGGACCGTAGAAAGAAGTACACTCCCAGCCATCCACATGCCCAGCGGTTGAATGCTAGCCTTGCTAAATTGCTAGCACTTCAACTGCTGCCTTTTCAGTTGGTAGACTCGGCCCCCTTCCGTGAGTTTGTTCAATGTGCGGTTCCTCAGTGGCAGGTTCCCAAACGCCACTTTTTCTCGCGGAAGGCGATTCCGTCTCTCTACCGGCATGTGGAGGGCAATGTCCATGCCTCGCTGGACAGGGCGGTCAGCGGTAAGGTGCATATTACCGCTGACTCATGGTCCAGCAGGCATGGACAGGGACGGTACCTTTCTTTCACGGCCCATTGGGTCACTCTATTGGCAGCTGGGAGGGATGCAGGACAAGGTGCAGTAGTGTTGGAGGTTGTTCCGCCACCACGCCTCCAAAACGCGACTACTGCTACTGGTTGTGACACACCTCTCTCCTCCACCCCCTCCTCTTCTTCTTCCTCCAGTGCTCTGTCCTTGGAACCAGCGGTGCTCCGTAGGCGTACAAGGGGCTACGCAAGTACGCAGGCAAAAAGATGCCATGCCGTGCTTGCGCTGGTGTGTTTGGGGGACAGGAGCCACACTGGGCCAGAGGTTCTGGCAGCTCTGCAGGGGCAGGCCGAGAGGTGGTTGACGCCACGTCAGCTTAAGCCAGGAATGGTCGTTTCTGACAATGGCACCAACCTCCTCTCCGCCCTGCGACAGGGGCAGCTCACCCATGTGCCCTGCATGGCTCACGTCCTCAACCTGGTGGTGCAGCGGTTCTTGGGCAGGTTCCCAGGCTTACAGGATGTCCTGAGGCAGGCCAGGAAAGTCTGTGTGCATTTCCGCCGATCTTATAATGCCAGTGCTCGGCTGACTGAGCTGCAAAAGGAGCTGAACCTGCCCAAGAACCGCCTAATATCTGACATGCCCACCAGGTGGAACTCAACGTTGGCCATGCTGCAGCGACTGCACACGCAGCAGAGGGCCATCAATGAGTACCTTTGCGACTACGGCACCAGGACAGGGTCAGGGGAGCTTGGTTTTTTTTCCCCACGTCAGTGGAGCATGATCAGGGATGCATGCACTGTCCTCTCACCATTTGAGGAGGCCACGAGGATGGTGAGCAGTGACAGTGCATGCATCAGTGACACTGTCCCTCTTGTCCACCTGTTGGAGCATACGCTGCGTGGGATAATGGACAGGGCACTTGAGGCAGAACAGAGGCAGGAAGAGGAGGACTTCCTTGCCTCTCAAGGCCCCCTTTATCCGGACAGTGTTCCTTCTGTCCCACCCATCACACAGGAAGAGGATGAGGAGGAGGAGGAGGAGGAGGAGGAGGAGGATTGTGTGAGCATGGAGGTGGAGCCTGGCACTCAGCATCAGCAGCAGCAGTCTTTTAGGGATGATGTACAGTCCCAACAAGCCAGTGGACTTGTACGTGGCTGGGAGGAGGTGGCTGGCGATCATGTCATCCTCAGTGACCCAGAAGACTCCGGACCGAATGCCTCAGCTAACCTACGCTGCATGGCCTCCCTGATCCTGCAAAGCCTGCGGAAGGATCCTCGTGTTCTTCGGATCAAGGAGAGGGACCATTACTGGCTGGCCACTCTCCTTGATCCGCGGTACAAGGGTAAGGTTGCGGACCTTATCTTGCCGTCGCAGAGGGAGCAGAGGATGAGACATCTCAGGGAGGCCTTGCAGAAAGGTCTGTGCAACGCGTTCCCAGAAACTGGGAGGCTACAAACTCCTGGTCCTGGGCGACGAGTTGCTGAGGCTTCGGTCAGTGGCAGAAGGAGCGGTGGGGAAGGTGGACGTCTGACCGATGCGTTCAGACAATTTTTTAGTCCGCAGCCCCAAGGTATGATCGGTTCCAGCAACCATCGCCAGCGTCTGATATACATGGTGCAGGAATACCTTGGGGCAAGGTCAGACTTGGACACCTTTCCCACCGAAAATCCTCTGGCTTACTGGGTCCTGAGGATGGATCACTGGCCAGAGCTTGCACAGTATGCAATTGAGCTACTGGCCTGTCCTGCCTCCAGCGTTCTTTCCGAACGCACATTCAGTGCTGCTGGAGGATTTGTGACTGATCATAGGGTGCGCCTGTCCACCGCCTCGGTTGATCGACTGACATTCATCAAAATGAATCAGTCTTGGATCACCACCAGCTACCAGGCACCTGAGGCGGATATAACCGAATAATTTTTAATGTCACATCCCTTCAAGACTGCCTATGCTGATGCTGAGTGACTGTCCTCTTATGTTCACTGACTATCCTCTTCCTCCTCCTCAATGATCCATGCCACAGCACCAGTGCCTAAGGCACAATTTTTCAGCCCCTGTTTAACAGGGGCGTGTACTTACAATTTTTTAAAAAAATGCTTCGCAACACGTGTGACTGCTGTGCTCCAAGTACAGTCTCTGTGAGGGCCGTGTTGCAGTGTTGTGGCACCAGCACCAGTGCCTAAGGCACAATTTTTCAGCCCCTGTTTAACAGGGGCGTGTACTTACAATTTTTTAAAAAAATGCTTCGCAACACGTGTGACTGCTGTGCTCCAAGTACAGTCTCTGTGAGGGCCGTGTTGCAGTGTTGTGGCACCAGCACCAGTGCCTAAGGCACAATTTTTCAGCCCCTGTTTAACAGGGGCGTGTACTTACAATTTTTTAAAAAAATGCTTCGCAACACGTGTGACTGCTGTGCTCCAAGTACAGTCTCTGTGAGGGCCGGGTTGCAGTGTTGTGGCACCAGCACCAGTGCCTAAGGCACAATTTTTCAGCCCCTGTTTAACAGGGGCGTGTACTTACAATTTTTTAAAAAAATGCTTCGCAACACGTGTGACTGCTGTGCTCCAAGTACAGTCTCTGTGAGGGGTTGCAGTGTTGTGGCACCAACACCAGTGCCTAAGGCACAATTTTTCAGCCCCTGTTTAACAGGGGCGGGTAATTACAAATCTTGATCTAATAGTTCACAGCAGGGCCCATTCCTGCGCCCACCAAGAGTAACTATGAGGGCCTACAGTCTTGTGGCAACACCGTCCACCACCACCGCCAAAGGCCCAATTTTTCTGCCCTGTTCATCAGGTGCTTGCAATTACAAATCTTGATCTAATAACTCACAGCAGGGCCCATTCCTGCGCCCACCAAGAGTAACTGTGAGAGCTTACAGTCTTGTGGCAAAACCGTCCACCACCACCACCACCACCACCCCCAATTTTTCTGCCCTGTTCAACAGGTGCATGCAATTACAAATCTTGATCTATTAACTCACAGCAGGGCCCATTCCTGTGCCCACCAGTCTTGTGGCTACACCAACATCTAATAGGGCAAATTTCTGCAGAGTATATACGCCAGGCCCCTACTTTCAAACATCCAACTTACAAACGACTCCTACTTGCAAATGGAAAGAGAAAACAGGAAGTGAGAGGAAATCTACCCCTAGGAAGGGAAATTCTATCCTGTTAGATTTAATTTGGGAAAAAGGTATCTCCTCTCTACTGATACTTTATCACCAATCCTTGTTTCAATTAAAACCCCACTTTTCCAAAAACATTTGTCATTGGGACGGAAAGTGAGGTGACATGTTCTGAACAGATGTGCAAAGACAGCAAATGTTACAGGGGTGATAACCCCTCCCTATGTTCTCCAAAAAGCTTAAAAATAGATTTTTTTGGGATGGAGCTACACTTCATAATGTACCTGTTCAGATTCTACTTAAGATCAAACCTAAAGCCGCAAGTGGTTTTAAATGGCTTCTTTTTTTCCTTTACAAATGTCATTTTGTGCAAGGACAGTTCTAAACACGGGAAACACATGCCACTTCACAGGCATACTTTGGACACCCCCCAGGTACCATATTTAAAGGAAAATGTCACTTTTTTTTTTTCACTTTATGCATCATTAAAATGACTGCTCCCGAAAAAACGTTAGTTTTTAAAAGTTCTTTTTGCATTGATATATGTCCCCTGGGGCAGGACCCGGGTCCCCAAACCTGTTTTATGACATTAACATGCATATTGGCCGTTGTAATTAGCACTTTTGATTTCGAACGTTCGCGTCCATTATAACGTATAGGGTTCGAAAATTCGCGCGAACTTTCGGTCCGTTCGAAGGTTCTGGTTCGAACCGAACCCGGGGGTGTTCGGCTCATCCCTAGTCTGTATGTGTGTTCATGTACATGTGTCTGTATGTGTGTGCATGTACATGTGTCTGTATGTGTGTGCGAGTGCATGTGTCTGTATGTATGTGTCTGTATGTGTGTATGTATGTGTGTATGTTACTTTTAATCCGGACCCCCATTCCTGTACCATCAGAACTGCTTTTGTAGGTCTTGTTTGTGATATCAGCCAGGACTGCTGCTCCTCTGAAAAGCAATCCATGCACAGATCGCTTTTCAGAGGCATTTGGCAGGTGGTAAAGAGGCATTATGTTGCCTCCTCACCACCTGTTTTAACTCTGTAAAATCCAGCAATTCACACAGTTGCGGGGTAGTTTCAGTGCAGCCCCATTCACCCTGGGTATACCTCCAGCTGCAGCCACAGCATGTGTACACCCCCAGCTGCTCCCTCTACAGCTAAAGGGAGAGAAGTTGGGGGTGGTAAAAAACATCTTAACCATGTGGTTTTACTGCCCCTCCAACCTGACATGTGAACAAGCCCTTGGTTAATATCTGTGTGGCTGCATGCTGCGTGTAGGGCAGCCCATTCATTTCAATGGTCTTCCCTACCCACAAAAATGCTGGGAGAGAAGTCCCCAACTTTTTTTTTTTTTTTTTTTTAATTGCACTGCACCAAAAGCACCCCACGTTTTCCAATGTGTGGGGTACCATAAATAATTAACAGTACCCCTAAAGATCTCTTACATTCTTCTGTGTGTCGGGAACGAGTGCGACAAAGGCAAGAGAATTCTTGTTGGGCAGTGCATTAGCGCTGGAACGAACACACAGACTGAATTTTATAGGTTTAAAGAATGTCAGGTAAAATGGTCTGCCCTCACCCATGTTCACTTCATCAAATCTGGCCCTCTTTGAAAAAAGTTTGGACACCCCTGTTCTATATGCTTGATAGGCTGCTCCAGCAGAAACGTGCAGTTAACGACTACCTGTACGAACAACAGGAGTCTGAAGAGGAATCAGAGGAGGATGGTGCCGGGGCGGATGAGGAGGAGCAAGAAGAGCATGCTTTAAACCTTTCTGGGATCCCTGTTGTTGTCCGTGGATGGGGGGAGGAGAACGAGGAGGACGACATTATCCTGGATGATGAGCAGGAGCCAGGCCACCACACCGCTTCCAGTTTAGTGCAAATGGGGGCCTTCATGCTCCAGTGTTTTAACAGGGACCTCCGTATAAAAAGCATAAAGGTCAAGGGACAGTACTGGGTGGCAACGTACTTAGACCCCCGGTACAAACACAAAATGGCGGAAATGTTACCACCATCACAGAGGGCTGTCAGAATGGAGCACTTACAGGCCTTGCTTAGAGAAATTCTGCATTCTGCTTTTGCGTGCGCTGGCAGAGGAATTCCCACTCCCAGAGAAAGAGTTGCGGGTACCAATCCAACAGCGCCTGCAAGAAGAGGGCGGTTTGAAGATGTGTTGGTCACTTCTGATATGAGATCATTGTTTTAGCCGACCCATCAACAGGTGTCATCATCCGGATCCAGCATCAGGGAACGCCTAGACCGACAGGTGTCCGACTACATCGGGTTAACGGCCGATGTGGACGCTCTGAGAAGTGAGGAACCCCTGGACTACTGGGTGGGCAGGCTTGACCTCTGGCCAGAGCTGGCACAATTTACAATGGAACTGTTGGCTTGCCCCTCGTCCAGTGTCCTGTCCGAAAGCACATTTAGCGCAGCAGGGGGGATCATGACCGATAAGCGCCCTCGCCTCTCGCCTAGCTCATGACAGTGTTGACTACCTCACATTTCTAAAAATTAATGAGGCATGGATCTCTGAGGAATTCAACACATGTGACCAGTAGACCATGTATATGCATAACTCTATAAACCATTTATATAATCTAGCACACGGACCTTTTTTCTACATTTGGCTCACTTGTACAAAAAAAGCACACCGTACTATATGCCCGTACCCTCCTGTTTGAAGAGGTTGAGCGGTGTCATATTTTTGGGTCCCACAGCGAGTTGCTGGTGTCAGTGCTGGTGTCAGTGCTCTCTATCTCGGTGCTGGTGTCAGTGCTCTCTATCTCGGTGCTGGTGTCAGTTCTCTCTATCTCGATGCTGGTGTCAGTGCTCTCTATCTCGGTGCTGGTGTCAGTGCTCTCTATCTCGGTGCTGGTGTCAGTGCTCTCTATCGCGGTGCTGGTGTCAGTGTTCTATCTCAGTGCTGGTGTCAGTGAGGGAGATAGCAGCGGAGAAGCCAATCGGCAGGCAGTGCCAGCACCATGGCTGAGGAATAGATCAGCACTGGACTGGCACCTCCGGACCACCGCAGTGGAGCCCTGCATAGGTGGGGGTAAGGGCCGGGCAGAGGGAGGGGTCAGGGGCTCAAGCACAGGTTGGGACACTGGCACAGGACTGCGCTGCCCTGACTGTGGCACTGATCAATCATCTCCTGCACCCCCTTCATAGCCTGGCCTGACCTTGCCTCTCCTCCATGGCCTTGAATTGACAACATTTCACAGATAAAAAAGGAATGCTTGTCGTTGTCGATCCCAGATTCACTTAATACTTCTGGTATGTCAGTGTCCATGTTTAATACTGAATGAAGGAAAACCTGCACCTGCCCACGCTCCGAACCCCCCTTGATGAATTCAGTCCTTGGCATGCAAAAAGATCACATGGTAAGAAAACCACAAGATAACAAATGAACAATGAAAACATCACATAACATAACCAGAATATCTAACAAGTAATTGCCATCTGGTAGTTCTGGTAGGACAGTGTTCATCGCCATAGTCCATAGACACCCTCACCTGAGCCTAAAGAAATACTCTGTAAAGCTGTCTGCTGTCCTGGTGATGTTTCAGAACCTCTTGTTTGGCTTTTCTTAAGCAGTCCACCTGCCCTTGGACCCAATCCTTTGGTTTACGAGGAGACAAAGACTCTTGCATCTCTATTAGCAAATCCATCCACTGTGCCTAAACATCAGGAGGAAAGAAGTGGGTCGTTTTATTAGTGGCATAGTAAGAGACAACAGTGATAGCAGTATACAATAACTGACCTGTAAGAATCAAATATCGGCCTTCAGGTTCTTTAATCTCTTTTACTAGTGTAAATGGGGTACTATGATGAAATCCAATAAGTACACCATGCTGTTTAGTTGAGGCCAAGGCCATATAAACTTGGGAATAGGTCTTGCTAAAAAATTTGGGAGTGGATTGTGTTGTAAAGTGGGTTTCTTGAAGGCATAATATGTGCACGTTTCTAGAAGCAAATGATCGAAAGGCTTTAGTGCGTTTTTGTGGAATATTCAATCCTTGTACATTCGGGGATAGAATGTTCAAAGGAGCCATAAGCCTCGTACACACGATCGGACTTTCTGATGGGAAATGTTCGATGACAGGCTGTTGGCAGTAAATCCGACCGTGTGTATGCTCCATCGGACAAATGTCAGATTTTCCACGGACAAATGTTGGCAAGCAGGTTTTAAAATTTTCTGCGGACAAATGTGCGTTGTTGGATTTTCCGAGCGTGTGTACACATGTCCATCGGACAAGTCCAAAGTACAAACATGAATGCTCGGAAGCAATGATGAGCAGGAAGCGGTCAGTCTTGTAAAATCGTCATGGAGATATCACATTTATGACGCGGCATGGTGATATTGACAGAGTTCTGCCAAACGTATTTCAAATGGCTTTTTTTTTCTAGTGATATCCAGAATAATACATTTTATTTTGGGTCAAGTTACCACAACACCATTATTATCTCGTAGTTTTTAAGCTCAAAGATACAACTATGTTGGTGTCCCTTGTTAATTTGACATTGTATTTTTGAAACGTACCTGCCTACTCACAAACTGTCCCTTTTTAAGTAAAACACACAGCCAAGTATTTTTCAAACTAAATATTTTTTATTTAATGGGGAGCACAAGGTCATATAAAAATCAAGAGGAAGGCAGCGATGGAGAAACAGTTGGAATTGGTGAAGCCTTTGTACCCCAGGGCAGACATCAATTATGTGAAGTGCAAAATTGGGAACCTGAGGCATCCATTTAATAGGGAGCACAATACGGTCCTGGACTCAGAGATCGGGAGCAGCAGCAGCAGATGACATCTATGTCCCCAGGCTGTGCCCTTACCACAGCCTGTGTTTTTTGCCAGACCAGACCAGACCGAACTCAGGCATTGCTCTCAACGCTGAGGGCATTTTTTTCTTGTGCATTCTTTTTTTTTTTTTTTAACTATATATATTTATTATGACATTTTTACACATTTACATATAACATGCGTAGTCAAAACGGCAAACAAACAGTAGACAGTTAAGGGATAAGAGCAAAAGAAAAAATTAGGTCATATTGTGAATATATTTTACCTCTCTCACCCCCCCTACCTTCCCACCCATATCTCCCCCCTTGCACCATACATCCACCATTCACTCACCCGACTTTTCCTCCCCCCCTGCTACAGTTTTGTTTTTCCGCTTCATCTAGTAGAGACTCCATTATATTAGAAGTTAATATTTGTGTCCTTTTCATGCCATGGTTTCCACAGCGAGTGGAACTTATCGTAGCTCCCCTGTTTAATGTAGGTTGTTCTCTCTTTGAGGATCACCCTCTCCATGTTTTGTTCCCATTCCTTGACTGATGGGGGAGTGGGGGACTGCCATTTCTTGCAATAAGTTTCCGAGCCTGAAAGAGGCAACGCAAGATCGCTAGTTGAGTCTCCCCTGGCCTGCCCCTTCCCTCCGCCCCTCCCAGAACACATAGGATAGGATCTAAATTCAAATGAGTTTTAAAAATCTGGCCTATACTAGCCACCACCCCGTTCCAATAACGATGTAATTTTGGGCATCTCCAAAACATGTGAATCAGATCTGCACCCGATCTCCCACATCTAGGGCATATGTCATCTTGCCTGCATCCAAATTTAAACTATTTTGCTGGGGTATAGTAAGCACGATAAATTAGAAAAAGGTGTGACATCTTCTTAGGGGGGGAGAGTGAAACCCACGGGGCAAGCTCAATTATCCTCTCCCATTGTGCATCCGACATGTTTCCCACATCCTTTGCCCATTTTACTTTGTGTGGACCCTTCCCGGCCCCCTTTATATAAGTGTAGGTATACTTTGGATATCAGCCCCTTACGAGTCTCAGCCCCCACTATACTCTGTAGTACCGGAATGCTGGACCATTCTAAGGTCGATTCTTTGAACTGTTCAGAGAGGGCGTGTCTTACTTGCAAATACCTAAAAAAGGACTTCTGGCGGAGCGCAAATTGGGTCCTTAAATCCTGGAAGCTTCTAAGCTCCCCCTCGTGGTAGATCTGAGCAATATACTTTAGGCCCAATCTATCCCATTCTCTGATTATGCCCATTTTTTGTAGCTCACCCAGATTATTATTTTCCCACAGGGGGGAGTAAACTGTAAAACCGTTATACCCCAATATTTTTTTTGCCGTTCCCCAAGTTCTTGCCATCAAGTCCTGCGTAGGCAGCCCCTTCTGCAAAGTCCCTGCCTCTAATATCTCCACTAAGGAATTATGTACCGAGTTATAAAGGAGGATTTGCCATTCCCGTCCATCTTTAGTAGCCTCGCTTCCCCCAATATGTTGGAGCTGAGCGGCAACAAAATAACTAAAGGGATGGGGCAAGGCAACTCCTCACAGTTTATTTGAAAGTTGCAAAGTATTGAGACCTATACGGGATATACCCCCTTTCCAAATTAGTTCTCTAAATATTGTATCCACCTTAGTGAACCACTTTTTATAGATCCATATTGGAGAGTTATGGAGTATATATAGCAATTGAGGCATAAGTACCATTTTGATTAAGTTACAACGACCTGCCGGTGAAAGGGGGAGTTTTTTCCAAATTTTGATTTTCCCTTTAAATTTGCCGAGAAGTGGAATTAGATTCTCTGCTAAAAAAAATTTAGGGTCCCTTGAGATGGTTATACCTAAATACTTTATTTGGTGAACCATTTTATCCTGAGACCTGACAGAAGTCCAAAGTCTTCAATTCTACACATGGTCTCACGTAATGAGCCCTGTGTGTCATTAAGCAATAAAAGAAGATCATCTGCATAAAGCATCACTTTTTCTTCTAGATCACCACGTTTGAAGCCTTTTATTTCTGGGGCTGCTCTAAGGGAAAGGGCCAAAGGCTCAATTGCGAGGGCGAAAAGGAGGGGAGATAATGGGCATCCCTGCCTCGTCCCCCTCAACAATCGAAACCTGGATGAGAATTCATTATTCACTTTTACCCTTGCCCCAGGAGAGCCGTATAGAAGTCTCACCCATTTAACAAAATTCGGACCAATCCGAAATTCCGTCAAGTTCTGAACAAAAATTTCCATTCTAAGGTATCAAAGGCCTTGGCAGCATCTAAAGAAAGGACGGCCCTGTTGCCCCACTCTTCCGTATGAATTTGAAGATTCAAAAAAAGCGTCTGATGTTAATACTGGTGGACCTTCCCGGGATAAATCCCGATTGGTCAATGTGAACCAATTTATGAATAACTTTATTTAGCCTGGCTGCCAAGACCTTTGCTAAAACCTTCATATCTGAATTCAATAATGCTATAGGTCTATATGAGGCAGGGGATAGTGGGTTCTTATTTTCCTTATGTATCACTATTATAGTCGATTCCATCATTGACAAGGGGAGTTCTCCCTTCACTGCCGAGGAGTTAAATACCTTCAACAGTTCGGGGAGAAGTACCTCACTGTAGCGGCGATAGATTTCGATGGGGAGACCATCCGGTCCAGGGGATTTCTGACTTGCCATCTCGCATATGGTCCGCTGTATCTCCTCCAGGGTGACAGGGCTGTCAAGGGCCGCCCTGTCCTCCTCAGAGAGACAGGGGACCGCCAAGCCCTCGAAAAATGTATCCGTCTCCTCAGTCATGTCAACTTGACTAGAATAGTATAAATTCTCGTAATACGAGCAAAAAATTTCCACGATCTCTGGTGTATATGTAGTTGACCTCCCTGCTCCTATATTAATCATCGGTACAGTTGATGGGGGTGAGTTGGTTCTGATTAAATGAGCCAGCATTCTACTTATTCCTTCCCCCTCTCCGAATGCAGTTTGTTTCTGAAAAATATATTTTTGTTCTGCTTTGGCCATTAAAATTAGGCGATATTCTTTTTGTGCTTTAGTCCAGTTCCCAAAATTTTCTGGGGTTGCATTATTTATATAATTAGCTTCTTCAGTTGTTACTTTACTTGCTGCAGACTCTTCCCCTGCCCTTGACTGTTTTTTTATTTTTGAGATCTGCTGGATCAGTAATCCTCGGAGGATAGCCTTGGTTGTGTCCCAGATTACACCCTGGGGAGCCGAACCATTGTTCAGGTCTATACATTCTCTCAGAGCAGTCAAAACCTCTTGGGGATCTCCCATAAGCTCCAGCCAAGAGGGATTAATTCTCCATTCCCGATAAATACTTCTTTCCCCTACATCGATTGAAGCAGTCAGTGGGGAATGGTCAGAAAGGCCCCGAGGCCTATATCTGATATTGTCTATCATATTAAACAAAGCGTCGTTACCTAGCATCATATCAATCCTAGACAGTGTTGATTGTGTGCTGGAGAAGCAGGAATATCCCCTGATCCCGGGGTTCCTCAGTTGCCAAATATCTTTCAAGCCTATTTCGTCCAAAAAACGGGAAAAGTGGCCATCCGTTTGTCCCCCCCTGTTAATCCCCTGAGGTAGTCTATCTATGGACGGGTTCAGAACTGTATTAAAGTCGCCGATAGCCAATACCGGAAGACCCGGCCTCTTCAGCACAAACTCCACAAAGTCAAGGAGGACCTTAGTATCAAACGGCGGGGGAACATAAACATTTGCCAGCAGGACGGCTTTATTCTCTATCTTGCAATGTAAGAATATATACCGTCCCTGTTCGTCAATCTTGGTTTGAATACACTTAAAGTTAATCCCCGAGCTAATCAGAATACTGACTCCTCTAGAGAAAGATGAGAAAGTCGAGTGAAACTGTGGAGCAAACTCTCCCCATCCGAATCTGGGGATAGAGACGTTAGTGAGATGCGTCTCCTGGAGGCACACAATAGAAGCACCATAGGATCTGACCATAGACAGTGCAGCAGCTTTTTTCCCTATATCACCCAATCCCCTAGCATTCCATGAGCATAAAGTGATCATCTTCTTTCCAAATTGTTTTACTACTCATTAGTGAAAGTGAAATTCTATAGTGTCTACAATAACATTATTACTTAAACCCATACTCGATGGTACGTATAAAAAAGGTGTTTTTGTCTTTCTATTTTTCTTAATTCTTTTTTCCCCTGTGAGTAATGCTTTTGAAGTCTTACAAATTACATTTATCTTGTGAACGTGATTTTTTGTGATTTCTGTATATAATTTACCCAATCAATCTTAAACCTTGTGTACATATTATTCCTCTCCCTCCCATCTCTCCATTCGTATCCAACATTCTTTTCCCAGTTATATCTCTTCCATTCTTCCATACCTTCCCATTCAACCAAACGATCGCTCTTCACACTTCCTTTACACATTACCTCCCTTGGTTCGGCCGGGGGCCTTCTACAGTGACCTACCCATACATACCTCATATAAGAAAAACTTAGTGTCGAAACAAGTGCATCATTCCCTTCCCTAGCCCTCCCCTTCTCCACACCTAACCATGCCTCCCCCTCCCCCCAAGCTAAGAAAATACTCCCCACTATAAACAAACAAATTGAATACTCATAAAAACCATCCTGCTGCTCCCCTTTAACAGGGGCTTGGCATACCTTATGCTTACTTTCCCCCATACAGTACAGCCTCATCCCTCCGCCCCCCCAAAAGGAGGGGGGTGGGGGGGCGACACGCAGGTCCCAAAAGAAAAAAAAAAAAAGAAAAGAAGAATTTCTATCAGACCCAAGCGTCACCCCCCCCCTCCCCCCCATCCCATATCAAGTGTTAATACAGCCCATTTCCCCAACAAAGCTAAGCCAACACCCAACAAGTTCAGTTCTGCTCCTCGAGAGGAGAGAGAAGGAAAAGAAAAAAGGGAAAAGAGAAAAAAAAAGAGGAAGAAAACATAATAAAGTCAGCACGTTAAATTAGTCCTGATCATCTTCTAGAGACCGTCCTTGTGTTTTGATAACCACTCCTCTGCTCCTTCAGGGGTGTCAAAAAATATAGTCCCCCCTTGGGCCATTACTCTCAACTTGGCTGGATATAGCAGGGTGTATGTTATGTTAACTTGACGCAAACTACGTTTTACTTCACCAAATTTGGCTCTCTTTCTCTGTAGATCTGGCGAGTAGTCGGGATAAATAGACACTCTCGTGCCGTTGTAGAGTATATTGCCCATTTATCTTGCTTTCCGGATTATTGTCACTTTGTCCTTGAAAAATAGTAATTTTGCCAGGAGAGGTCTGGGGGGAGCCCTGGAGTTGGAGAGTCTGGAAGGAACCCTATGGGCTCTCTCTATGGCCAAGAATGAGGAGAATGAATCCTGTCCAAATAACTCACCAAACCACTTTTCAAGAAAAGCGGCGGTATCTGTACCCTCTGAGTGTTCTGGAAGACCTATTATTCGTAGATTTTTCCTTCTCAGCCTGTTCTCCATCTCATCAATTTTATTTGTTTGTTTATTCAGCAACTCTTTAATGTCGCTCATGTCACGTTTTAAAGGAACCAGGTCATCCTCCACTAAGCTCAGTCTATCCTCAAGAGTTGTAGTTCTCTCTTGGACTCTTTGTACCTCATTTCTGACAGAGGAAAGTTCGTCACGTATTGTTTTCAGCTGCTCGTTCATTTCTTTCAGAGAAGATCTACAGGAGTTAACAGCCTCCAGTACTTCCTTCAAAGTGGGTTCCATTCCCACAGTGTTGTCTGGCCCCCTCCCCGACACCACCGTTTCCTCCACTTCCTGAGCCTGGGACCCCCTGAGTACACTCCCCTCCAACTGTGTTTGCTGTATATTTTGTACATTTATTTGAGATTGCCCTTGGCTTTTCCTTCCCCCTGTAGCACCGCCCTTCTTACTAGACTGATCTTGTTGATTCAGTGGTACGTTTTTAGGGGGAGTCTGAGCTATAGTTTGGCCTGGAACATGAGCGTATTTCTCAAGTTTGGCTGCAGCTTGACTTGCCTGACCGGCAGCTTGACTTGCCTTTGTAGTACGCTGTGAGGGCATAATAGTAATGGGACCCTCCAGAGAAAGGGGTATAAAAAAAGAAAAAGAAAAAAAGAAAAGAGATAAGAAGCAGGTGAACTAGAGGACCAGCCTTGGCTGGAATAGTTTATGATGGGTCAAGGTCCGCCCCAAACAAAGCCTTCTCCAGATCAAGTTCACAGTTTCTTTCAATGTATAACAGTGCAATCCTTGAGGAAAGAAAAAAAAAATAAGGACCCCCCAAGTAAAAAGGAGAGGCACCGAGACCTGAGCTTATCTGCTCACAGGTGGCCACCTTTAATTACCTTAGGCCTGATGTATATATACGGTGCAGCGATATTAATGTTTTAACAAATAGCAGTCCTCTAATCACACCAATAAAAAAAAAAAAAAAGGGGAACAAACTCGCATGCGCGGTACAATATACCGCATATGAAAAAAAAAAAAGGAAACAGTCCTCCGATTGCAGCTGAAAGGGGAAAGATGCAGACGTCCAGCATAGAGCTAGTTCCTTTTTCTTTTCCTCTTCGCCTCTCTCTCCCTTACAAGGGAAAAAAAAAAAAAGAAAGGGATAGGATAATACTCCTCTGGTTGCAGTTGGATAAGAAGCCAGCACAAATAGCTAGTGTAACACACAGCTTATGTTTTACAAGTAACAGTCCTCAGGTTGCAGTTAAAAAAGAGCCACCACATATGCACAGCAGAGCACAGCCTGTATCTTTAGCAAAAAATAAAGCAATCCTCAGAATTCAATCATGAAGGAGCCAGCTACACATGTACGGCACCGCACAGCACAGCCTATATCTCTAACAGGGAAGCAATCCTCAATTGCAAAAAAAAAAAAAAGAAGAAAGCCAGGCATGCATACACAAGACTGTTTGTATCTTTAGCAGTAAAGAAAAAAAAAAAAAAAACAGTCCACTAGTTGCAAAATGGAAGGGCAAACTGGAGCAAATGCATCACCCAGTACAATATCCTCTCACCTCTCCTTGCAGTCCTAGGATTATATCCAGACAATCAGGGAGTCCCCTTGGGGTTCCCCCCCTCCTTCGGTGTCCTGTTCTTTCCTTTTCCTTCCCTTCCCGCCGTGCGGGCTACTTACAGAACTTGCAGGATCAGCTTTAGAGTTTGAATTTCCCGCCGCTCTCTTCCTCACAGCGCGAGCGGCGGGCAGGAAATAGCGTATGACGTCACCTTCGGCCGGCTTTCGGCTATTCCCGTATAGGCACGATGCGGTGCTGTGGCAGATGGCTCAGGCTGGCTTCGGGAACCTCCGGACTGTGCACTGTGCGCCGCTGTGGGGGGATAATCACGGGCTTCGGCGTTTCAGCATTCCCATGGGGCAGAGGATGGAGGTGAGTGCACACACGCTCTCACATTACTCACACACCAC
The DNA here is from genome assembly GCA_028564925.1 of Lithobates sylvaticus. Lineage (NCBI taxonomy): Eukaryota > Metazoa > Chordata > Amphibia > Anura > Ranidae > Lithobates > Lithobates sylvaticus. The sequence continues at coordinate 159,140,748 of CM053033.1, forward strand.
CATTCTTTAAACTAAACTAAATTAAATAAAAAAATGCATTCTCTGCACAAAAAAGTAGAACTCAAATCATAATTTAAAAAAATAAACAAAAAGAAAATTAGAATTTGTAGGGGTGAAAATCCCCAGGCCAGCGGGCTTGTTGGGCTTGTTGGGGGTGTTGGGGCTGTATTTGCCACGGTCCGCCAGGCTGCTGTGGTGAGTGGGGTGGCTGTGGTGTCTGTGGAGGTGGTGGAGGATTGTCATCTAAATCGCAGATGTGGGTTTTAGGTGTAATTTGGCCCCTCCTCCCCTTGTTGAGTAGCTTCAGGATCAGCTCCTCACACATACTCCATTGGTCCTCCTCCATATCCCTCAGCTTTGTGCATGCAGCCAAATGCCTCCTGTGCATCTGGGGCCATACTAATGGCACTTGTTGCATGTCTGAGGAAGTCAGCCGTGGCGTCATCCAGGTTTCTGGTCTTCCTGGTCCTTTTAGTAGGAGGAGGGAGGAATCTGTGACTCTGGCTGCTGGGCATGGGCTCGTCCTGACTGAGACTTTCCTGTGTATGAAAATGGGACATATTTGTGTTTTTTTTGGTCATCAATCACACACAATTTTGAACTCATTACTGTTGCAAATTGAATGTTGACAAATAGAAAAGACTATCATTCTGACCCCAGCATTTTTCATTCTTGTCCCAATCATTTTTGTCCACTACTGTCTATTGATATGTAAACGACTTTGTTAAGGTAGAAATTTGGGATCAATAACGTCTACAAATATGTTCAACAATGCTATACCTGGGTCAAGCTGGGCTCTGCCACATCTTTTTCCTGTGTATGAGGACCAGGGTGGACCTCAGGTGATGTGGAAGGAATTAAAGGAGTTACAAGATGTTGGTTTGTTCAAATCCTTTTAAAACGTACATGTGTTTGTGCTTGGAGTAAAATGTTTTATACTAAATAATGTGTGGCTTCTTATTTCAATGCTCAATACCAGTGTATTTGTTAAGTTGGTGTAGTTACAGTGACAATGTGCTCTAAAATGTTGGAAACTCAGGCAATTTTAGGGCCTTAAAGAAATGAAAGGAGTTGAAAAGGCTGAATATTTTTAACATCACTCTCAAAGTGATGGGCGTGGTTCTGTTTGGTTGGACAAAAAACGCAGGCTGTGGTAATACCACAGCCTGGGGACATATGTCATCTGCTGATGCTCCTGATCTCTGGGATTCCATGACCTTCTTGCGCTCCCTATTATATGTTCTACGCAGACTACTAATTTTGGCCTTGAAATAATTGATGTCTGCCGTGGGGTACAAAGGGTTCATCAATTTTAACAGTTTCTCCATCACTGCCTTCCTCTTGATTTTATTTGAGTAATCCCTACTCTCCACTTGCCATAGACAAGGCAGCTCCCGGTACTGCTGTATAAATTCTGGCAAAAAGTCTGGCGCTGTGAATTTATCCACCATTGTGAATGAAATTAATTAGCAGATGCCTGCAAGACAGAACACAAGACAAACCCTAATGTCAGGCTAAACTCATAAATAATCTGGTCCCAATATAGGCCTCAATCTATAAGCAGTATAGGCCACTAACCACTGATGCCCCAATTTACAACTGTACCTTAGTTTTACAGTGGTGTGAAAAAGTGTTTGCCCCCTTCCTCATTTCCTGTTCCTTTGCATGTTTGTCACACTTAAGTGTTTCGGAACATCAAACCAATTTAAACAATAGTCAAGGACAACACAAGTAAACACAAAATGCAATTTGTAAATGAAGGTGTTTATTATTAAAGGTGAAAAAAAATCCAAACCATCATGGCCCTGTGTGAAAAAGTGATTGCCCCCTAAACCTAATAACTGGTTGGGCCACCCTTAGCAGCAACAACTGCAACCAAGCGTTTGCGATAATGTGCAATGAGGCTTTTACAGCGTCCTGGAGGAATTTTGGCCCACTCATCTTTGCAGAATTGTCCTAATTCAGTTACATTAGAGGGTTTTCGAGCATGAACGGCCTTTTTAAGGTCATACCACAACATCTCAATAGGATTCAGGTCAGGACTTTGGCTAGGCCACTCCAAAGTCTTCATTTTGTTTCTTCAGCCATTCGGTGGTGGACTTGCTGGTGTGTTTAGGATCATTGTCCTGCTGCAGAAGCCAAGTTCGTTTCAGCTTGAGTACACGAACAGATGGTCGGACATTCTCCTTCAGGATCTCTTGGTAGACAGCAGAATTCATAGTTCCTTTTATCACGGCAAGTCTTCCAGGTCCTGAAGCAGCAAAACAGCCCCAGACCATCACACTACCACCACCACCATATTTTACTGTTGGTATAATGTTCTTTTTCTGAAATGCAGTGTTCCTTCTACGCCAGATATACTTGGACACACACCTTCCAAAGAGTTCCACTTTTGTCTCATCGGTCCACAGAATGTTGTCCCAAAAGTCTTGGGGATCATCAAGATGTGTTGTGGAGAAATTGAGACAAGCTTTGATGTTCTTTTTGCTCAGCAGTGGTTTTCTCCTTGGAACTCTGCCATGCAGGCCATTTTTGCCCAGTCTTTTCCTGATGGTGGAGGCATGAACGCTGACCTTAACTGAGGCAAGTGAGGCCTGCAGTTCCTTGGACGTTGTTGTGGGGTCTTTTGTGACCTCTTGGATGAGTCGTCGCTACGCTCTTGGGGTAATTTTGGGCGGCCGGCCACTCCTGGGAAGGTTCACCACTGTTCCATGTCTTCGCCATTTGTGGATAATGGCTCTCACTGTGGTTCGCTGGATTCCCAAAGCTTTGGAAATGGCTTTATAACCCTTTCCAGACTGATAGATCTCAATTACTTTCTTTCTCAATTGTTCCTGAATTTCTTTGGGTCTCGGCATGATGTGTAGCTTTTAAGGATCTTCTGGTGGACCTTACTGTGTCAAGCAGCTCCTATTTAAGTGATGCCTTGATTGTGAACAGGTGTGGCAATAATCAGGCCTGGGTATGGCTAGAGAAATTGAACTCAGGTGTGGACAACCACAGTTATAGTATGTTTTAACAAGGGGGGCAATCACTTTTTCACACAGGGCCATGATGGTTTGGATTTTTTTTCACCTTTAATAATAAACACCTTCATTTACAAATTGCATTTTGTGTTTACTTGTGTTGTCCTTGACTATTGTTTAAATTGGTTTGATGTTCCGAAACACTTAACTGTGACAAACATGCAAAGGAACAGGAAATGAGGAAGGGGGCAAACACTTTTTCACACCACTGTATGTTTCCTTTTGGCAACGTCGATCGTTCATCCTCCACTCCCAGATTGTTCCTACGGCTGTTCCATCGACCACATATTATGGCTTTATATACACTGCGCATGCGTGAAACTCTGCTCTCAGTGCATCATGACACTGGGGCATGACCATCTCTCTTCTGCATGCGATGCACACAGCTGAAGATTCGGGAGTGTGACAGCATGACAGATTCCTATCATTCCAGGCAGGTCCTCGTGCTGAAGCTTACAGGAGGCACAAAGCCACCCCCATGAGCAAGGCTGAGATGGTGGAGCTGGTGCGCATCCTTGAGAAGCACGACTACGATTGCAAGCTGTGCAACTATGAAAGTCTCATCAACCGAAAGGACCTCATTTTGGAGAAGGTTGTCGCCGTTTTGGAGGTTGAATTTTCAGTCAAACGAACGAAGGACCAAATCCGAAAGCTATGGTCAGATTTAAAGCACTGTGAGCAAGAGCAGATGGAGTCCATCCATCTCATAATCAAAAAATGTAAGCAATATTTGTATCTAAACAATATGTATATGTGTAAATTAGCTGTCTGTATATGTGCTTTCACCGAGTAAGTTTTTAAAATTCTAGATAATGTTTTCTCTAATCTTTGTCCATATTTTTTATTTTAACATGAAGTTAAATATAAAGCATTTTTTTTTTCATTTTTTATTTGCCATTTTTTTGGGTCAAATATTTTTTTTTACTCTTCTTTCAACAGGGAAGCACAAAATAAGGAGGCTACAGACAAGCCACCAGAGGGGACAAAGGGAGGCTACCCTTGCTCGGGCCCCAACAGGGAAGACAACAAGACCACCCCCCCACCAAAAAGTGACAACTTCAAACACACTCATGTAGCCACTGACAGGGGTGATTCTAGGTGTGCCAAAGACCCTGGGCTTAGGGCGGAACTTAAGGGGTAAAGAAAACTTTCTGGTTGCTGCTTGGCTCATCAATGCCCATTAATGCAGCCTTGCCAGGGTAGACATGGGTACAGGAGAGGCCCCGGGGATCACAGTCACACAGTCACGCCTGCTAGAATAAGCCTCATATTTCCCCTATCCCATAGGAGCCAAGAGGGGCGGGGTGCAACTTCATGATTTTTTCAATGTTGGCACTTGTCCAGTGTTTCCCCTCTGTAAAATTACATCACCTTCCCTTTTCGATGCATTTTTAAGGGAAAAAAACCCACAGTGCAGCATGGTGTAGTCCACTAGTCATGAGCAAACACTGTCCCTAGTGCAAGATTGGTCAACTAATGCAGCAAAATGGATGCTAGAAACATATGTAACTTGGGGGGGGGGGGTAATGAATGTTGTATTATTTCTTTTTAGAGGAAAGTGAGTGTGTTCAGCTGAACCAGGATGTTGGTTTGGAGGCATGGGATATGACACCTGGACCCAGCACAGACCTTCCTATTGTGGATTTAACATCTCCTGACGCACTGGCAGTGCACTTGTAGTGCAAAGTGGAATTGTCTTTCAGAAATAACCCCCAGTGTGTCAACATGTTCTAGCTCCCATCATGGGGGATCAATGGACGTGTTTCGGGGCTGCAACCCCTTCCTCTCACCTACTTTAGTTTTGAGGAAGAGTTTGCACCCCCAAAACGTGTACATTGATATCCTGTGATGGGAGATGGCACACCTTGACACACTGTGTGTTTTGGGGCTTGAGAAAATATCTACACACATTTTAGGCAGGGGATCATAAGGGACATTTAACAGTTATGCCTCTACGTGTATGTGGCTTCACATTTTGGCTTTTAGAGGGGTGAGATCAGCCCATCTGAGGAAGGCAACATCAACACAGTTTTGGGATACTAATGTCTCATATGGCCTTCAGTTTAGCGAAGTCAAACTTTGTAAGTTCCTGAGTTGGGGATGTGTATCATATGTTTTTTTAAACATGCCTGTTTAGCCCCAAAAAAAGCAAAATATTGGAAAACATACAAGATGTTGGTTTGTTCAAATCCTTTTAAAACGCACATGTGAATGTGTTGGAGTAAAATGTTTTATACTAAATAATGTGTGGCTTCTTATTTCAATGCTCAATACCAGTGTATTTGTTAAGTTGGTGTAGTTACAGTGACAATGTGCTCTAAAATGTTGGAAACTCAGGCAATTTTAGGGCCTTAAAGAAATTAAAGGAGTTGAAAAGGCTGAATATTTTTAACATGAATGCATTACATACATTAACAACAATAACATTGTGTGTGTGTAGCAGACCCACAGCACAACATAATGGTTAGCTAAAGAAGAGAGTGTCACCTCATGGAGCAAATAAGCTTTGTTTGCACTATTGTAGAAAATGGCCAAAATTAAGGCCATTTGAGAACCTAGGAGACAGATAAGAAACAAAAACAGTAATTCAAATGAAATTGGAGTTTAGTATCAAATCAAAGATTTATTCCTGATCAGCAACATTTTGCTACAAAGCCACTGCCCCTCTACCCACAAAGTAGTCCATATATTGTTACATCTCGGGCAGTATGGGAGGGCACTAGGATCAGCTGGGCCTGACACTGAAAAGTCAACCTCACTTTGAAGTGAGGCAAGGTAGCTGCTTGCATTCCTACGTAAGGAATTGTGCAGTATGCAGCAGCACAATACGACATGGTTTATCTTGTATTCAGCCAGGTTAATTGATGTTAGAAACAGCCTGAACCGACTGGATAGTATGCCAAAGGCGTTTTCCACAACCCTTCGGGCACGAAACATCCTGTAGTTGTAGATCCTCTGCTCTGGGGTGAGGTTCCTCATAGGAAAGGGCCTCATAAGATGTTCCCTCATCTGCCACATACAAAATTGAGGCCCTCGACATTCTCCTCAGGAGGTGGCAAATGCAAGTTGCTGTTCTGTAGCCAAGGGTATAATTCAGTCTGTGCAATCACTACTCCGTCCGAGTTGCGGCCATTCTTACCAACATCCAGGTACTCGTAATTTGCAGACACTACTGCTAGTATGACTATACTGCAAAAGCCCTTATAATTATAGTAATAAGAGCCCGAGTTGGGTGGTGGGACAATACGGACATGCTTCCCATCAATCGCCCAACCATAGTTGGGAAAATACCACTGATTGTGGAATGGGCTGCAACAGCCTGCCATTCCTGTTGGTTGGAAGGAAACTGTGGAGTCAAACAAGAAAAAAAATTAATACTTTTGCACATAGCATTGCAAGCAGATTTGAGACAAACATTCTTGACCAACATAAGTATAACATTTATTTAAATGAGTATTTAAAGACAAAAGTATAATGTCAACTTATCTGATTTCTCACCCCCTCTGGTGGTCCATTCTAAAAATGTTATGGGGGGGGGGGGTAAATGTTTTGGACAGGTAACCCTCTCTACTTCCATGAGAGCTGAATGTATAAATATTGTGTGATACTTTGGCCAGCCCCTCTTTACTTACACTATTGGCAGCCCACTGGACAGGTAAGAAGTGTCATAATCCAAATACATGGATACACACTGTCCAAATTCAAGCACATTTTTACATTAATAAATTACATATCAAGATAATAGGAGACAAAAACTTTGAACAATGCCATTTGAAGGTATTCAGGCAGGCCCTTGCACTACATGAAGGTGAATTCATCCAGAAATATGACCACAAAAGAGGTATAGTGTGTATGCGTTTTGCAAAGTCAGCAGATAGAGTATTGGTATTTCTTTTGGCATTGGGGGGGTCCAAATGAGTTTGTGCCCCAAAAAAATGGCCTCTTGCACTCTGCCTGAATTTAAGGATAATAATAATGGAGCTTACAAAATACATTGTTACGTTAATAGGCTAGGTGTGTATGGGCCCAGGATAGCATGCTGGGGAGGTTAGTGAGGGCAAATATGCACGAAGGACAAAAAAGGAGCATTAAAAGCTTACACCATGACTGGATAGCAGAGCAGGTTGGGTCTGGATGGACAGCTTAGCAGACTGGACAGCAGAGCAGGCCGGAACTGGACAGGTAAGCTGGTTCAGCAAACACACAGGATAGCAGAGCTGGCTGGATCTGGATAGGCAGCTTAGCAGACTGGATAGCAGAGCAGGTTGGATCTGGATAGACAGCTTAGCAGACTGGACAGCAGAGCAGGCCGGAACTGGACAGGTAAGCTGGTTCAGCAAACAAACAGGATAGCAGAGCTGGCTGGATCTGGATAGGCAGCTTAGCAGACTGGATAACAGAGCAGGTTGGGTCTGGATGGACAGCTTAGCAGACTGGACAGCAGAGCAGGCCGGAACTGGACAGGTGAGCTGGTTCAGCAAACACACAGGATAGCAGAGCTGGCTGGATCTGGATAGGCAGCTTAGCAGACTGGATAGCAGAGCAGGTTGGGTCTGGATAGACAGCTTAGCAGACTGGACAGCAGAGCAGGCCGGAACTGGACAGGTAAGCTGGTTCAGCAAACAAACAGGATAGCAGAGCTGGCTGGATCTGGATAGGCAGCTTAGCAGACTGGATAACAGAGCAGGTTGGGTCTGGATGGACAGCTTAGCAGACTGGACAGCAGAGCAGGCCGGAACTGGACAGGTGAGCTGGTTCAGCAAACACACAGGATCGCAGAGCTGGCTGGATCTGGATAGGCAGCTTAGCAGACTGGATAACAGAGCAGGGTGGATCTGGATGGACAGCTTAGCAGACTGGACAGCAGAGCAGGCCGGAACTGGACAGGTAAGCTGGTTCAGCAGACAAACAGGAAGCAGGACCTTGGAACAGACTGGATCAATACAGGTGATCAGACTTGGCACAGGAAACAGAACCTCAGACCGGGCTGGAGCAATACAGGTGATCAGGCTCATCACAGGGAACAGAACTGCAGACCGAACTGGAGCAATACAGGTGATCAAGTTCATCAGAGAAGGTCAGGTATCAGACTGGCATCAAGGTACAAGGGGATGAGGCAGAAGGATGGTCACAACAGGCCGAGGTCAGGTACAGGCGGATAGCAGGATAGTCTCAGGTAAGCCGGGTCAAACAGGTCAGAGGAATCAGGATCAGGTAACATACACCACAACGCTGTAGAGCAGACAGCGGGGACCGTCTGCCCAGGCCAGGTTTAAATAGGCTAACTGGCGCTAACCAGAGAGCGCACCTGTCTCCCTGTGCGCGCGCCTGTGCGCGGCCGCACACATGCACGCGCCCGGGCGCACATGCGCAGTGGCGCCTGTGGGCTAGGACGGCCAGGGTTCAGGTTTCTGGCAGGATCTTCATGACATTGCCCCCCTCCTAGGGGCAACCTCCGGGTGCCCCTCTGGGCAAACCTCTCAGGATGGGTTCTCTTAAAGGCTTGAACTAGACTCTTAGCGTGGATATTGCACTCGGGCTCCCAGGAATTCTCTTCAGGACCATAGCTCTTCCATTTTATTAGGAACTGATTCTGATTCCTCCTTCTCCTAAAGTTTAGGATGGCCTCCACTTCGAATTCCTCTTCGCCATCTACTAGAACTGGATCCGGGGGTATTGTTCTCCTGTTGGGGAAGGGGTTAGGAGTGGAGGGTTTCAGCAGGGAAACATGAAAGACCGGGTGGACTTTGAGGGAATCTGGGAGTTCCAACTCATAGGCCACTTCGTTTATTTTCCGTTTGACTGGAAAGGGACCCAAGAACTTGGGGCCCAGTTTCTTCGAGGGACAAGCCATCCTCAAATTTAAAGTGGAAAGCCATACTGTGTCACCTGGTGCCAGTACCAGCTCCCCTCGCCTCTTTCTGTCAAAAACTGTTTTGTTATGTTCCTGGGTCCGGGCCATGGTGTCCTGCAGGAGTTGGTTATTGGAAGCAAAGAAGTCAATCTTTTTCTGAACCGCAGGCACGGTACATTCAGGGAGAGAATTCTGTAAAAATGAAGGGTGGAAGCCGTAGTTGGCGAAGAAGGGCGTCTGTTGGGTAGCAGAGTGGATGGCATTGTAAGCACCGTAAGTATTGTTCCAAGGTCTGGTTGGTCCTCTCGGTTTGCCCATTGGACTGAGGGTGATAGGCGGATGAGAATGATAGTTCAATATTGAGGGCCTGACAGAGCGACTTCCAGAACCGAGAGGTGAACTGTACCCCTCGGTCGGACACTATGTTGGCTGGTACCCCGTGAAGCCTGATGACTTCTCGGATGAACACCTGTGCGGTTTCTGAAGCAGAAGGGGTGCCCTTCATAGGAACAAAGTGTGCCATCTTCGACAGGCGGTCGACTATTACAAAGATTGTGGTGTGGTCTTCTGCTGGGGGCAGTTCCACGATGAAGTCGATGGACAACATCTTCCAGGGACGATCTGGGACTGGTAGAGGCTTGAGTAGGCCCCAGGCCTTGGTCCTGTAACTCTTGCTCCGTATACATATAGTGCATGTATCTACGAACTTCCTGCAGTCTTCCCTTAGCTGAGGCCACCAGAAGGTACGTTGTACCAATTCAGTGGTCTTGGTGACACCGAAGTGTCCGGCAAGTTTATGATCATGGCACAATTTCAGGACAGTTACCCGCAGATCCTCGGGAATGAAAATTTTATCCTCATGCCACAGCAGACCATCCTTGGCTAGCAACCCAGGTCCAGGAGTGGGTATGAGGCCACTGAAGGCCCGCCTGAGCTGGGAGAGTAAGTCTTCCTGTAGCAGAAGAAAATTTCCAGGGGCAATCCTCGTGTCTGGAGGGGAATCATCCTGGGATTTGTGGTACATACGTGACAGAGCGTCCGGCTTCGCATTCTTGGAACCCGGAAGATAGGTCACGTGAAAAGTAAAACGAGAGAAAAATAAGGCCCATCAGGGCTGTCTAGGTTTCAACCTCTTGGCAGTCTTCAGGTACTCTAGGTTTTTGTGATCCGTGAAGATCAGGATTGGATGGGTAGCCCCCTCCAGCAGGTAGTGCCACTCTTCGAGGGCGTTTTTTATCGCTAGTAATTCCCTATCTCCCACATCGTAGTTCTTCTCGGCCGGGGATAGTTTTCGCGAGAAGAAGGCCACAGGGTGAAGCAGAGCCTTGATGCCCTGTCTCTGGGATAGGATTGCTCCCACGGCTATCTCAGAAGCGTCCACCTCCAGGACGAAGGGTAATGAAGAGTCCGGGTGCTTCAGGATAGGAGCTGAGGTAAAGAGCCCTTTAAGGGCCTCAAAGGCCCCTTGGGCTTCAGGAGACCAGTGGAAGCGGATACCTTGTTTGGTGAGCCATGTGATGGGCGCCACTATGGCCGAGAATCCTCTGATGAACTTGCGATAAAAATTGGCAAAGCCAATAAATCGCTGGATACCCTTCTTATCTGCAGGAGTAGGCCAGTCCAGGATGGCTGCTATCTTCTGGGGGTCCACCCGGATGCCCCTGCTGGAGATGATTAAACCCAGGAAGGGTATGCTCTCCACCTCAAAAAGGCATTTGTCGGCCTTGGCATAGAGGCCATGTTGCCGGAGGCGGCCTAGAACACTCTTGACATGCCCACGGTGCGACTCTAGGGAGGAAGAGAAAATTAGTATTTCATCAAGGTAAACAAAGGCAAAAACATCTAAAAAGTCCCTGAGCACATCATTAATGAAAAACTGGAAGGTAGCAGGGGCATTACAGAGTCCAAAGGGCATCACCAGGTACTCGAAGTGCCCAAATCGAGACCGAAATGCCGTCTTCCATTCGTCCCCATCTTTGATACGAACCAAGTTGTACGCCCCTCTGAGGTCCAACTTGGAGAAAATGGAGGCCGTACCAAGCCTCTGGAACAGTTCTGGGACCAAGGGAAGAGGGTAGCGATTTTTAATTGTGACATCATTTAGGGCACGGTAGTCCACACAGGGTCTAAGGGAATGGTCCTTTTTCTCCACGAAAAATATCCCTGCACCTGCTGGGGATGTGGACGGGCGGATGAATCCTTTTCTCAGATTTTCGTCGATATAGTCCTTGAGTTTCCCCTGCTCCATCTCTGTCAGAGGAAAAACCCTACCGAAGGGAATCTTGGCCCCGGGGAGAAGTTCAATGGGGCAGTCATAGGGCCTGTGGGGTGGCAACACATCTGCCCCTTGTTTGCTAAACACATCCAGGTAGGCATGGTAGGCCTCTGGGATGGACTGGCGTAGGCCCGCCTCGGCCTCCAGGCAGAGCAGGGCAGGGGGTTTCACGGGGACCGTAGAGCCACAGGACCTCTGGCAGTAGAGGGAGGAAAAGGCCACCTCCCCTGTGGCCCAATTGATGGCCGGGTTGTGTGCCTGCAACCAGGGGATGCCCAAAATGACTGGGAACAGAGGAGAGGAAATAATGTCCAACCGCAACAGTTCCTGGTGTGATCCAGAGATGATCGTGGGTAGTGGGGCAGTCTCTTGGGTAACCGGGCCTGATTTAATAATGGAACTGTCCGCCAGATGAACGGATAGCCCTTGTTCCCTGGGAAGAAGGGGAACCTGGTGCCGGGCCGCAAAATCAGAGTCCATAAAGCAACTGCAGGCCCCAGAGTCAATGATGGCGGTGGTTCGCAGGGTCCTTCCTGGGAGCTGAAAGGAAACAGAGAGGGCAAGATGAGACGAGACCCCGGTCACTGGATCAACATAACTGGATAGCACGGTTGGGAACTTACGGAGTTTAGCCGGGAAATTCATGACATAATGACCCGCCTCCCCGCAATAAAGGCACAAATTGTTGTCGCGACGTCGCTGGCGTTCTGCTGGGGTGAGAGAAGGCCGCAGGAGTCCCAACTGCATGGGTTCAGATGCAGTGGGGGTAGGTACAGGCCGGGCAGTAGAAGCAGGGCGGAAGTGACTTGGGGCCCTGGGGAGCATCCAGGTTGGTCTTGGGGACCCCATGGTTTGTTCGGCCCTACGCTCCCGTAGGCGCCGATCGATCTGTATAGCTAAGTCAATAAGAGAGTTCAAAGTCTGGGGAACCCCTACCCTGGCGAGCTCATCCTTGAGCGCGTGTGAGAGGCCCATGCGGAACTGGTGACGCAGGGCAGCGTCATTCCAGTCAGTGTCGGCGCCCCATCGCCTGAATTCGGCCACATAGTCCTCTGCTGGACGCCGACCCTGCTGGAGAGAACGTAGGGCGGCCTTCGCAGTGGTTGAGAGCTGGGGGTCCTCATATAACTGCGCCATGGCGTCAAAGAAGGTGGTAAGACTGGTCAGTGCTGCTTCTTTTTGTTCTAAGAGGCGGTGGGCCCAGACTTGGGGATCCCCGGTCAGCAGGGCTACCACGAAGCCCACCTTAGTGGCCTCTAAGGAAAAGGTCCTTGGCTGTAGAGCGAAATGAAGTTCACAAGAATTGCGAAAAGTCCTAAAACTGCCCCGGGTTCCTGAGAACTTCTCCGGAGTGGGGACCTTAGGTTCGGGTAGTAGCATCACTACGGTGGGGGCAGGAGCAGCCCCCATCGGGGGTGCTGCCGGGTGTGAAGTCCCTTGGGCACTAGTAGGACTGGACAAGGCCAGTACCCGTTCTTCCAGCCGGGTGTACCCTTGTTGGAGGTTCTTCACCGCCTCGGTCAGTCCTGCCAGGTATTGGCATAGCCCCTCCATGGCGGAGGTTCCCTGCTCGGGCTCAGACATGGCTGTCTGCTACTGTCACGTACCTGGTGGTGCGAGCCCGATATTGCAGAGGGAGACCTCCCTTGCGTCTCCCACTCCTGGCTCCCTGGTAGGGGGACAGGCGACCCAGGAGTGAGGAGGAGCACGGGTGCCTGGCAGGATCAACAGACCGGTGGAGTGACAAGGTCAACTCAGCGGACGAGCTGGTTCAGTCTAGCAGGCAGGATAGCAGAGCAGGGTGGATCTGGATGGACAGCTTAGAAGACTGGACAGCAGAGCAGGCCGGAACTGGACAGGTGAGCTGGTTCAGCAAACACACAGGATCGCAGAGCTGGCTGGATCTGGATAGGCAGCTTAGCAGACTGGATAGCAGAGCAGGGTGGATCTGGATGGACAGCTTAGCAGACTGGACAGCAGAGCAGGCCGGAACTGGACAGGTAAGCTGGTTCAGCAAACACACAGGATAGCAGAGCTGGCTGGATCTGGATAGGCAGCTTAGCAGACTGGATAGCAGAGCAGGTTGGGTCTGGATGGACAGCTTAGCAGACTGGACAGCAGAGCAGGCCGGAACTGGACAGGTAAGCTGGTTCAGCAAACACACAGGATAGCAGAGCTGTCTGGATCTGGATAGGCAGCTTAGCAAACTGGATAGCAGAGCAGGTTGGATCTGGATGGACAGCTTAGCAGACTGGACAGCAGAGCAGGCCGGAACTGGACAGGTAAGCTGGTTCAGCAAACAAACAGGATAGCAGAGCTGGCTGGATCTGGATAGACAGCTTAGCAGACTGGATAACAGAGCAGGTTGGGTCTGGATGGACAGCTTAGCAGACTGGACAGCAGAGCAGGCCGGAACTGGACAGGTGAGCTGGTTCAGCAAACACACAGGATCGCAGAGCTGGCTGGATCTGGATAGGCAGCTTAGCAGACTGGATAGCAGAGCAGGGTGGATCTGGATGGACAGCTTAGCAGACTGGACAGCAGAGCAGGCCGGAACTGGACAGGTAAGCTGGTTCAGCAGACAAACAGGAAGCAGGACCTTGGAACAATACAGGTGATCAATACAGGTGATCAGACTTGGCACAGGAAACAGAACCTCAGACCGGGCTGGAGCAATACAGGTGATCAGGCTCATCACAGGGAACAGAACTGCAGACCGGACTGGAGCAATACAGGTGATCAAGTTCATCAGAGAAGGTCAGGTATCAGACTGGCATCAAGGTACAAGGGGATGAGGCAGAAGGATGGTCACAACAGGCCGAGGTCAGGTACAGGCGGATAGCAGGATAGTCTCAGGTAAGCCGGGTCAAACAGGTCAGAGGAATCAGGATCAGGTAACATACACCACAACGCTGTAGAGCAGACAGCGGGGACCGTCTGCCCAGGCCAGGTTTAAATAGGCTAACTGGCACTAAACAGAGCGCGCACCTGTCTCCCTGTGCGCGCGCCTGTGTGCGGCCGCACACGTGCACGCGCCCGGGCGCGCATGCGCAGTGGCGCCTGTGGGCCAGGACAGCCAGGGTTCAGGTTTCTGGCAGGATCTTCATGACAGCATGTGTCCTGCTTACTAATATAGGGGGTAAGCAATGCCAATAGACGGTGAAAGCAGGGGTCCGTCATCCGGAGAAAATTCCTGAAATCATCAGGATCATTCTCCTGGAGCTCCCGCAGCAAAGGCATATGACATAATTGGTCACGATTAAGCAACCAATTCTTGGTCCAAGAACTCCTCCTCTTCCTTTTCCTGGACTGGACTTGGGCCAAAGCAATAACTCCAACCCCAATGATAGCACAATCTCTCCAATAGGGATGAGCTCCAGCGTGTTCGCATGCTCCACGTGCAGAGCCCGCCAGGAAGTCGGCACAGCACTGCGCTAATCACAGGCAGTGAGACATTGCCCTGATGCGTGGCTGCAGAGATCGGGCAATGTCTCACTGCCTGTGATTAGCGCAGCGCTGCGCCGACTTCCTGGTCGCTCTGCACGTGGAGCATGCGACCACGCCGTAGCTCATTCTTACTCTCCAACGAGAACGCCACATGGCTAGTAGATGAACGGCCGTTCAGAAACAAACTGACAAGCACGCACTGAAAATCAGAAAGGACCTGACAAGCATGCACTGAAAATCAGAAGCAAACTAAAAAGAACGCACTGAAAATCAGAAACAACCTGACAAGCACGCACTGAAAAACAGGAACGAACTGACAAGCACGAGCTGAAAAGCACAAATCGGCACTCACCAAACTTCTACTAACATGGGATTAGCAGAAGGAGCCCAAAGGGTGGCGCATGACTATTGAACTTCCTTTTTATCGCCTCGTGGTACATCTAGTACGTCACTACGTTCGTAATTGTTGGCCAACAATTGTGTGGCCGTGTGTATGCAAGACAAGTTTGAGCCGACGCCCTTCGAACAAAATCCCACGGTTTTGTTGGCGAATAATCCGATCGTGTGTACGAGGCTTTAGTGTTAAGTAGGGATGAGCCGAACACCCCCGGGTTCGGTTCGCACCAGAACCTTCGAACCGATCGAAAGTTCGCGCGAATTTTCGAACCCTATACGTTATAATGGACGCGAACGTTCGAAATCAAAAGTGCTAATTACAACGGCCAATATGCATGTTAATGTCATAAAACAGGTTTGGGGACCCGGGTCCTGCCCCAGGGGACATATATCAATGCAAAAAGAACTTTTAAAAACTAACGTTTTTTCGGGAGCAGTCATTTTAATGATGCATAAAGTGAAAAAAAAAAAGTTAAATATGGTACCTGGGGGGTGTCTAAAGTATGCCTGTGAAGTGGCATGTGTTTCCCGTGTTTAGAACTTTCCTTGCACAAAATGACATTTGTAAAGGAAAAAAAGAAGCCATTTAAAACCACTTGCGGCTTTAATGTCATGTCTTGTCCTGGCCGCCATATGGCTGAAAATCCTTGAGAAAAATGGCATGGCTACCCCATCACCCCCCCCCCCCCCCCCCACCCCAGCCCCTTTGGGTCTTGTATGTATATTAAGGGGGACCCCGCACCCAAAATAAAACCCTATACCTACAACCCTATATACTCTGAACAGCAGTATATAGGTGGTGCAAACAAGACACGGACTGTAGGTTTGTTCTTAAGTAGAATCTGAACAGGTACATTATGAAGTGTAGCTCCATCCCAAAAAAAATCAATTTTTAAGCTTTTTGGAGAACATAGGGAGGGGTTATCACCCCTGTAACATTTGCTGTCTTTGCACATCTGTTCAGAACATGTCACCTCACTTTCCGTCCCAATGACAAATGTTTTTGGAAAAGTGGGGTTTGAATTGAAACAAGGATTGGTGATAAAGCATCAGTAGAGAGGAGATACCTTTTTCCCAAATTAAATCTAACAGGATAGAATTTCCCTTCCTAGGGGTAGATTTCCTCTCACTTCCTGTTTTCTCTTTCCGTTTGCAAGTAGGAGTCGTTTGTAAGTTGGATGTTTGAAAGTAGGGGCCTGCCGTATATACTCTGCAGAAATTTGCCCTATTAGATGTTGGTGTAGCCACAAGACTGGTGGGCACAGGAATGGGCCCTGCTGTGAGTTAATAGATCAAGATTTGTACTTGCATGCACCTGTTGAACCGGGCAGAAAAATTGGGCCTTTGGTGGTGGTGGTGGTGGTGGTGGACGGTGTTGCCACAAGACTGTAAGCCCTCACAGTTACTCTTGGTGGGCGCAGGAATGGGCCCTGCTGTGAGTCATTAGATCAAGATTTGTAATTGCATGCACCTGTGGAACAGGGCAGAAAAATTGGGCCTTTGGTGGTGGTGGACGGTGTTGCCACAAGACTGTAGGCCCTCATAGTTACTCTTGGTGGGCGCAGGAATGGGCCCTGCTGTGAACTATTAGATCAAGATTTGTAATTACACGCCCCTGTTAAACAGGGGCTGAAAAATTGTGCCTTAGGCACTGGTGCCACAACACTGCAACCCCTCACAGATACTGTACTTGGAGCACAGCAGTCACACCTGTTGTGAAGCATCTTTTTAAAAAATTGTAATTACACGCCCCTGTTAAACAGGGGCTGAAAAATTGTGCCTTAGGCATTGGTGCTGGTGCCACAACACTGCAACCCCTCACAGACACTGTACTCTTAGCACAGCAATGAGACCTGTTGCAAAGCATTGCCTAAAAATTGTAATTACACGCCCCAACAGGGGGTGAAAAATTGTGCCTTAGGCACTGGTGCTGGTGCCACAACACTGCAACCCCTCACAGATACTGTACTTGGAGCACAGCAGTCACACCTGTTGTGAAGCATTTTTAAAAAAAAATGTAATTACACGCCCCTGTTAAACAGGGGCTGAAAAATTGTGCCTTAGGCATTGGTGCTGGTGCCACAACACTGCAACCCCTCACAGACACTGTACTCTTAGCACAGCAATGAGACCTGTTGCAAAGCATTGCCTAAAAATTGTAATTACACGCCCCAATAGGGGCTGAAAAATTGTGCCTTAGGCACTGGTGCTGGTGCCACAACACTGCAACCCCTCACAGATACTGTACTTGGAGCACAGAAGTCACACCTGTTGCGAAGCATTTTTTAAAAAAATTGTAATTACACGCCCCTGTTAAACAGGGGCTGAAAAATTGTGCCTTAGGCATTGGTGCTGGTGCCACAACACTGCAACCCCTCACAGATACTGTACTTGAAGCACAGCAGTCACACGTGTTGCGAAGCATTTTTTTTTTAAATTGTAAGCACACGCCCCTGTTATACAGGGGCTGAAAAATTGTGCCTTAGGCACTGGTGTGGTGGCATGGATCATTGAGGAGGAGGAAGAGGATAGTCAGTGAACATAACAGGACAGTCACTCAGCATCAGCATAGGCAGTCTTGAAGGGATGTGACATTATAAATTATTCCGTTATATCCGCTTCAGGTGCCTGGTAGCTGGTGGTGATCCAAGACTGATTCATTTTGATGAAGGTCAGTCGATCAACCGAGTCGGTGGACAGGCGCACCCTATGATCGGTGACAAATCCTCCAGCAGCACTGAATGTGCGTTCGGAAAGAACGCTGGAGGCAGGACAGGCCAGTAGCTCAATTGCATACTGTGCAAGCTCTGGCCAGTGATCCATCCTCAGGACCCAGTAAGCCAGAGGATTTTCGGTGGGAAAGGTGTCCAAGTCTGACCTTGCCCCAAGGTATTCCTGCACCATGTATATCAGACGCTGGCGATGGTTGCTGGAACCGACCATACCTTGGGGCTGCGGACTAAAAAATTGTCTGAACGCATCGGTCAGACGTCCACCTTCCCCACCGCTCCTTCTGCTACTGACCGAAGCCTCAGCAACTCGTCGTCCAGGACCAGGAGTTTGTAACCTCCCAGTTTCTGGGAACGCGTTGCACAGACCTTTCTGCAAGGCCTCCCTGAGAGGTCTCATCCTCTGCTCCCTCTGCGACGGCAAGATAAGGTCCGCAACCTTACCCTTGTACCGTGGATCAAGGAGAGTGGCCAGCCAGTAATGGTCCCTCTCCTTGATCCGAAGAACACGAGGATCCTTCCGCAGGCTTTTCAGGATCAGGGAGGCCATGCAGCGTAGGTTAGCTGAGGCATTCGGTCCGGAGTCTTCTGGGTCACTGAGGATGACATGATCGCCAGCCACCTCCTCCCAGCCACGTACAAGTCCACTGGTTTGTTGGGACTGTACATCATCCCTAAAAGACTGCTGCTGCTGATGCTGAGTGCCAGGCTCCACCTCCATGCTCACACATTCCTCCTCCTCCTCCTCCTCCTCATCCTCATCCTCTTCCTGTGTGATGGGTGGGACAGAAGGAACACTGTCCGGATAAAGGGGGCCTTGAGAGGCAAGGAAGTCCTCCTCTTCCTGCCTCTGTTCTGCCTCAAGTGCCCTGTCCATTATCCCACGCAGCGTATGCTCCAACAGGTGGACAAGAGGTACAGTGTCACTGATGCATGCACTGTCACTGCTCACCATCCTCGTGGCCTCCTCAAATGGTGAGAGGACAGTGCATGCATCCCTGATCATGCTCCACTGACGTGGGGAAAAAAACCAAGCTCCCCTGACCCTGTCCTGGTGCCGTAGTCGCAAAGGTACTCATTGATGGCCCTCTGCTGCGTGTGCAGTCGCTGCAGCATGGCCAACGTTGAGTTCCACCTGGTGGGCATGTCACATATTAAGCGGTTCTTGGGCAGGTTCAGCTCCTTTTGCAGCTCAGTCAGCCGAGCACTGGCATTATAAGATCGGCGGAAATGCACACAGACTTTCCTGGCCTGCCTCAGGACATCCTGTAAGCCTGGGAACCTGCCCAAGAACCGCTGCACCACCAGGTTGAGGACGTGAGCCATACAGGGCACATGGGTGAGCTGCCCCTGTCGCAGGGCGGAGAGGAGGTTGGTGCCATTGTCAGAAACGACCATTCCTGGCTTAAGCTGGCGTGGCGTCAACCACCTCTCGGCCTGCCCCTGCAGAGCTGCCAGAACCTCTGGCCCAGTGTGGCTCCTGTCCCCCAAACACACCAGCGCAAGCACGGCATGACATCTTTTTGCCTGCGTACTTGCGTAGCCCCTTGTACGCCTGACCGCCCTGTCCAGCGAGGCATGGACATTGCCTTCCACATGCCGGTAGAGAGACGGAATCGCCTTCCGTGAGAAAAAGTGGCGTTTGGGAACCTGCCACTGAGGAACCGCACATTGAACAAACTCACGGAAGGGGGCCGAGTCTACCAACTGAAAAGGCAGCAGTTGAAGTGCTAGTAATTTAGCCAAGCTAGCATTCAACCGCTGGGCATGTGGATGGCTGGGAGTGTACTTCTTTCGACGGTCCAGCAGCTGGGGCAGGGAAATTTGCCTGCTACAATCGGACGTCAGTGTACTGCAAGTACTTGGTTGTGACACACCTAATTCTACACCTTCAGTCCTCTCAGAGCAGCTTTCAGAGAGGACTGAAGATGTAGTGGGGATGGAGATCCCAGCTGATGAGGAGCAAGGAGAGGTCCGCTTAGTTCTTTGGTGTGGGTCTTTTATGTGTGCTTGCCAACAAGCTGCATGGCAGGTCGACATATGTCTGCTCATGCTTGTGGTGCCCAAGCGGCTGATGTTTTGGCCACGCGAGATACGCTTGAGACAAATATTGCAAATAGCAGTGGTGAGATCTGATGCACTCGTCTCAAAAAAGGCCCACACCAAAGAACTTTTCTGATAACGTGCAGAGGCAGCGCCCTGCACAGGCGGAGCTCTGCGGTGTTGTACAGTTGCTGTGCTGGCCTCTAGCTGGCCTCCAGGGGGCATCCTGCCTCGTTGGACATGTGACGCCGCATCCTCCTCCTCCTCGTCCTCCTCCTCATCCTCTCTCCCTTCAGGCAACCACGTGGAGTCAGTGACCTCATCATCCCCTCCCTCTTCACCACTAGAGCAAACCTGGCAGTAAGCTGCAGCTGGTGGAACAGTACTGCCAGATTGCTGTCCTTCAGCATCCCCTCTCTCTGCGCGCACACTACTGACTTCCTCAAGCTGGGTATCATCATCCGAGCCTTCGAATCGTTGGGCATCCTCCTGGAGCATGTACCCAACACTGTGCTCAAAGAGTTCGGGGGACTCCTCAGGAAGACATGGTGGGTCTAGGGAAGGGGTGGCTGATGATGCCATTGAGTACGCGTTGGCAGCTGCTCTGCCAGTACCCTGAGCCTGGGTGAGAGAGGATGAGGAGGATGAGGAGGGCTTGATCATCCATTCTACCAAGCCTTCAGCATGATGCGGCTCCACATGTCCAGCTGCCGAAAACAAAGACGTGCGTGTCCCATGGACACGTGCTGATGACGATGCACGACCACGTCCACGGCCACGGCCACGTCCACTAGAAACAGAGCCTGCCTGCCCTGTGTTCTTGCCTCTGCACGCTCTGCCTCCCCTTGGCGGTCTTCCAGCCATTGTAGTCGGTAGTCCTGTGGGTGCTGCTGAGAAGAAAATATAGGAGCTCTGTGTGATGCCACTAACACACTAGAAGTCCTATGGGTGCTTCTGCAAAGAAAATATAGGAGCTCTGTGTGATGCCACTAACACACTAGAAGTCCTGTGGGTGCTGCTGAGAAGAAAATATAGGAGCTCTGTGTGTTGCCACTAACACACTAGATGTCCTATGGGTGCTTCTGCAAAGAAAATATAGGAGCTCTGTGTGATGCCACTAACACACTAGAAGTCCTGTGGGTGCTGCTGAGAAGAAAATATAGGAGCTCTGTGTGATGCCACTAACCTACTAGAAGTCCTATGGGTGCTTCTGCAAAGAAAATATAGGAGCTCTGTGTGATGCCACTAACACACTAGAAGTCCTGTGGGTGCTTCTGAGAAGAAAATATAGGAGCTCTGTGTGATGCCACTAACACACTAGAAGTCCTATGGGTGCTTCTGCAAAGAAAATATAGGAGCTCTGTGTGATGCCACTAACACAGTACAAGTCCTATGGGTGCTTCTGGGAAGAAAATATAGGAACTCTGTGTGATGCCACTAACACAGTACAAGTCCTATGGGTGCTTCTGGGAAGAAAATATAAGAACTCTGTGTGATGCCACTAACACACTAGAAGTCCTATGGGTGCTTCTGGGAAGAAAATATAGGAACTCTGTGTGATGCCACTAACACAGTAGAAGTCCTATGGGTGCTTCTGGGAAGAAAATATGGGAGCTCTGTGTGATGCCCCTAACACACTAGAAGTCCTATGGGTGCTTCTGGGAAGAAAATATGGGAGCTCTGTGTGATGCCACTAACACACTAGAAGTCCTATGGGTGCTTCTGGGAAGAAAATATAGGAACTCTTTGTGATGCCACTAACACAGTACAAGTCCTATGGGTGCTTCTGGGAAGAAAATATAGGAACTCTGTGTGATGCCACTAACACACTAGAAGTCCTATGGGTGCTTCTGGGAAGAAAATATAGGAACTCTGTGTGATGCCACTAACACAGTACAAGTCCTATGGGTGCTTCTGGGAAGAAAATATAGGAACTCTGTGTGATGCCACTAACACACTAGAAGTCCTATGGGTGCTTCTAGGAAGAAAATATAGGAACTCTGTTTGATGCCACTAACACAGTACAAGTCCTATGGGTGCTTCTGGGAAGAAAATATAGGAACTCTGTGTGATGCCACTAACACAGTACAAGTTCTATGGGTGCTTCTGGGAAGAAAATATAGGAACTCTGTGTGATGCCACTAACACAGTACAAGTCCTATGGGTGCTTCTGGGAAGAAAATATAGGAACTCTGTGTGATGCCACTAACACAGTAGAAGTCCTATGGGTGCTTCTGGGAAGAAAATATAGGAACTCTGTGTGATGCCACTAACACAGTACAAGTCCTATGGGTGCTTCTGGGAAGAAAATATAGGAACTCTGTGTGATGCCACTAACACAGTACAAGTCCTATGGGTGCTTCTGGGAAGAAAATATAGGAACTCTGTGTGATGCCACTAACACAGTAGAAGTCCTATGGGTGCTTCTGGGAAGAAAATATAGGAGCTCTGTTTGCTGCCACTAACACACTAGAAGTCCTATGGGTGCTTTTGGGGTGCAATGCTGTGCTAACAGCACTGCGGTTGGTACTACTGAAATACTGTACTAACAGTAAAACACGCACCAGACTAATCCCCAGCAGCAGCTAAAAACACACTAACCAGCAGCAATGGATGATCAATGACAGGTAGCAATGGTTTAGCAAATAAATAGCCAATGGTTTAGCAAAGTAGAGCAAATCTTTCTATATGACTGATTCTAGCAAAGACACAGAATCAGCCTGATCTCTCCTAAAGCCGGAACTCATGTGACCGGCGCCGACGGCGTGGCGGCCTTTTAAATGGTGGGGCGTGTACTAAAGCCCCTGAGCTGTAATTGGCTACAGGCGTCCTGCCTGTAGCCAATTATGGCTCTCCGAGTTTCCGGCGCTGTGATTGGCCAAGCATGCGGGGTCACAGTGCATGCTTGGCCAATCATCAGCCAGCAATGCACTGCGCTGGCCGCGCCGGCCGCAATGCATTGCGGGGCCGCTCGCATCACACGAATGTGATGCGAGCGGCCAAAATAGTTCTGGGCTCGCCGAGCGAGCGAACGCCCGGTGCTCGATGCGAACATGGGTTTGCATCGAGCACCGGGCCCATCCCTAGTGTTAAGTAGTTATAAAGTGTATTATCAAGCATTCAAAAACCATATATGAAAGAATTTGCCTCTGGAGGGGGGGTAAAGAGATGAAAAAATAAATGGAAAAAGACCCAGAAGAAAATTTTAAAGTTAAATGTCTAAGTATTAAACAAAATGTATAGGCTTATAACGTAACCGTTGAGGGGAGAAAAAAATCTCCCTACAAGGGTACATTGGCTACTGTCAGTTGCTCACCAATATAATGAACAACCGAGAGTAGCAGAAGAGGAGCACAGGGAACATCCCTGAAGTGTACAGAAAGCCAACCATTAAATTTGTATCTTAATAATATATAGAATGAGTACAGAAGATGCCCAAATGTAAAGTAAGGACTTTAAAATATAAAAAATATAAAAAATAAACCATACCAACCAGTGAATACAACTAGTTACTTGGTAAAGAAACCTTAAGAAAAAGCATAAATAACATTCAGTCCATAGAATCATCAGGTACTGGGTCAGGGGAACAAAAGCGACCTCTTTTGTGCGAGCCATGATGTTAATTTCTGCTTGCTGGATTTGATGACTTGCCTGAAGAACACGGTGCTTATCTTCAGTGAGAGCCAGGTTTTGTGTGGAATTCAATAGGTGCAAATCTTGAAAAGTAGTTTGCAGATCATTTGCATTTTGACATGCATATTTTGTGCCATTATAGGTAAAATGCACGAGAAGGGAAAACCCCATTGATGCGTAATTAAGTTACGTTGCAAAATTTGAAGTAGAGGTTTCAGTGCCCGTCTTTTGTTGATAGTTGCGATATGTCTGCGAACAGTTGATAATTATGTCCCTGAAAGACTAGAGATTCTTTGTTTCTTGCAGCGGCTAATAGTTGTTCTTTTGTACGGTAGAAATAAAATTTGGCAATGATATCGCGAGGAGGACCATCAGGTTTTTTGGGTTAGGGCTCTATGAACCCTCTCCATCTCAAGTCATTCCACTGGTATTGCTGGTTGTAGTTCCTGAAAAAGTGCCATCAGTGTGGCTTGTAAGTCAATGACAGTTTCAGGGATTCCTCTAATGCGTAAATTGGAACACCTTGCACGATTTTCATAATCTTCCAATGGGGTTTGTAAAATGGTATTTTCTTCTTTAATGTTTTCAATCTCCGTAGAGAAATTTAGGGTATATTTTTCCATGTCATCCACTCTAATTTCAAGTTCAGACATGCGTTGGCCTAGATCCCTAATCTCTTTAGTGAGACTAGTGGTAATATGGTCTGAGGTGGGTTTTTAACGATTTTTAGAACATTTTTTTCAATTTGTTTTAATGTGGCTCGAGGAGCCATTTCATCCTGAGAAGTATCTTCAAGAGTCTCCAGGTCAAAATCATGGTTTCCTGAGAGGACCGGAGATTGTGTTTTTGCCTTTAAGGCTTTATTAGCCCTGTCTGACGTTCCTGAGGGGGGCGGCATCAGCGCCATTTTAACTGTCTGAGGCGGCGCTGATTCGGCTTCATGGAGGGCAGTTTGTTTCCGGGAATAGAGCCCCAATATGCCCACTGATATTGGACACAGCCCTGGGAGGAATACCTGCGGGTAATCACTGTGTCCCAGTTGTTTATTCGGCCGTTCCGTCCTTCAGGTAACGGCGATTTAGGTAGGCACGTCCATACCGTTCAGCTCCGCATGCACCCCTGACAATCAGGTTATCATTCGTTTACATCTGTGTCACTTCTTTTTAAATGGAACAAGTCTCTATTTTTGATCTGTTGACCTAACTGGATGTAAATGGAGTTTCATTTTGCATCTGTTTTTCAATCAGTTTTTGCACTGGTGGTTAGGACACTGTCGGGTGCCAACTACTAACAACCAGTGACTCATCCCTGCTGTGAGAGGTCTATCAGCCCATTATTGGCGCTGCTATCAGAGACTGAACCACTGAGAGAGAGACACCAAGTGTACCCAATCCATACCACTTGCATACTGCACATTTTCCAAAACTAGACTGCACCTATACCAACTCTATACCACGTTATACTGAATCTTTACCGTATTTGAACCATATCTTCCATGCACCTGTGCCAAGACTATACCTCACATATACTGTACCTACACTGCATGCAGATTAACTGGGACTGTTGTTCTTAAAGCGCCCAAATGATAGCTGGCAGAAGAACATGTCAAAGGATTGCCCCTACCATAATAATTATTCTGCAACCCCTCTTTGTTCCCCTGCCCTTTCCACTGCCTTCCTCCTTTTCTTTTGGACAGTGCATACCCAGTCGGTCTAGGACTAGCATCGCTGGCATAAATGTACTCTGACAATATAGTTTCAGCAATCTGTAGATTAAACTTTACTACTGCTCACTTCTGCAGTTGGCCTTTGGTCTTAGTAGGTAGCCTTGCTGCCATCTATGCTGATCTAGATGCCAAATGTCGTCATATGCCTAGCCCTTACTGTTAATCACATCGTATACTGAATTGTGTTATTACCATTGTTAATTCAATATATGCTTCTCTAGTTAAAAAACATATTGGGTGACAATATAATTTTGCATTTACTAACTGGTTTGGTACCTGTTCTTTTTGATATAGCACTACTATTGGATACTAAGTATTACTTTCAGTGATTTTCCTGTGATATTTTATGTTTGTACACTCAACCTGGTGTGTCAGAGGGGGGAAAGTCTTAAAAGTAGAGGCAAAGAACAGAGGATCCATCCTATCCAGTGGCTACTATGGGGGTAGCACTACACATTTAAAGAACTTCAGTAAAACTGAAAATTTCCTATCAAATACTTACCGTAATTTTAATTTCTTGATGGGCTCCATGGCAGCATACGTTTTGGGTACATGTGGTTAGCCCTACCCTGGCTCCTACCCCATAGGGCCCCACTCCCATTATTTTCAGGCTGAGCCAGAGGCCGCGTTCCGTAACTAGCCTATTCATGACAATGAGAGGGAACTCCTGCTGCCATGGAGCTCATCAGGAAAGGAAAATGACGGTAAGTATTTGATAGGAAAGCTTACGTTTTCCTGACAGGCTCCATGGCAGCATACATTTTGGGAACTAACTAGCCCAAAAAAGCAAGGATGGGAGGCCGAAAAAAAGTAAAGTTTCCAACATAGCACTTAGCCAACAGAAACCTTATGGAAAGATACTAACAGTATAAGGAAGCTAACTACACCCCACAATGAGCCAGAACAGCCTTAATAGAAGACATGTCATCCATTTACAAATATTCCTGGCACCCTTTCACATGGAGCCCACAAAGCCTACGCTCTCCTGGTTGAGTGTGTTGTCACTGCTTCCATAGGAATCAAGCCCTAAGCTCTATAAGCCCATTGGCTAGCTGGAATGACCCATCCAGCGATGATTCTCTGTCCCACTGGTTCTGATAGTGACAAATATGTCCTAAAACTGTAGCTTGAGAGCTCTTTGTTCTCCTAGGATGCCGAAGCCATGTATGTATATAAAAACACTACCCATACTGGGCAGAATGCCAACAAGGATCCCTCATGTCAAAAAGGCCCAGATCCCGACAACCTCCTGACTGAGGTAAAAAAACCCTATAGAGGCTGCTTTCATTACTGAACCTTTACTCAAAACTGGGCTGAAAGAGATCCCATCTGGAGCAGCAAACTGCCAAAGGATCCTAAAGGTGCTGATTCTGGCAAACTCCCTGCTGAGGATGTAGCCCTTACAGAGAATGACAACCTGGAGCTGTAAGTCACCAAAGGATCCTTCCTAGCCTAGAGAGTCTTGGCTAACCTTAAAGTCTCAGATGCAGCCCTCCATCAAAGTATTTGATGAGTAAGGGACAGTCTACCCATGAGGCATCAGATATGCTCTTCAAGAGGGCTTAAGGTCAATTGAAGACTAGAATGTACCTGACCAGAGGACTGAAACAAAAGAAAACAACAGTCCAAGCTGAACAAGCTTTAGTTAAATCCTTTTGTAGAATTTATTGCTATTAGATTAGAGAAACAGTCAAGCCTGATCAGTCTCTTCCTGCCAGGATGAGAAACTGGAAGAGATGAACAAGGTTGGAATATTGCACTGTTACAGAAGTGACAGAAGATCTCATCCGAGAGAAAGGACTTCAATCTGATAATCAGGTACCAAATGCAGAAACCAAGGCCTGTTTGGCCAATGGGAAATTACTGCAATAATTGCCACGGTCTTTGGCAACAGACCCCAAAAAAACAAAGAACTGTATATGGAGTGGAGGGAAAGCATATGGCTTGTGAGACCTTTCCTGATCTGTCGGAGCATCCGCACCCAGGGCTTGGCCCAGGCCCCTAGGGAAAGGCTATCCAGTTTGTAACAGTAAGGAGATGCTAGCAGATATAACTCTTATATCTTGTCCAATGATGAAATCCACTTGGAGGAACCTGGGTGTAGTAACTTGAATATGAATTCTTCTCAGAAGTTCTGCATGTAGACTCAAATGAGATGATAGAGAAATTCTACTCCACCCAGATCAGTCATCTGCCTTTAAGGATATGTATACCAAAGCACCACTAGATCTGTTGTGGTCTTTGTTTAAGGTGAGCTGCTAGGGCACACCCCAGGTGGATGCCTGGGTGGTGGGAGCAACTATGTTCACAACTTTAAAGAACTGTTGTTTTTTGGGTGTTGTTTTGTTTTTTGAGCACTTGATCTTCACATCTCATCACTTTTTGATGCACATGCACTTTATTATTTGGGACTTATCTTAATATTTTTTTTCTGTAAAATCAGATGAATAATATAATGAATCTGCTCTTGATCTGAGTACTTTATCACTGTTTCATACATTATCGCATATTGCATAGTTACATAGTAGGTGAGGTTGAAAAAAGACACAAGTCCATCAAGTGCAACCTATGTGTGTGATTATATGTCAGTATTACATTGTATATCCCTGTATGTTGCGGTCGTTAAGGTGCTTATCTAATAGTTTCTTGAAACTATCAATGCCCCCCGCTGAGACCACCGCCAGTGGAAGGGAATTCCACATTCTTGCCGCTCTTACAGTAAAGAACCCTCTACGTAGTGTAGAGATGCGCCCCCATCTCACAGGTGCAGATAAGCAGTATGTGCCTGATTTTAGCAGGAATACTAATTGCACACCTGTGGGCTGTGTTCATAAACATCCCATGAAGAGCAGTCAGTGCTCAGACCTGGAGACGGCTCCGCCCAGCACACAGAAAGTCTGGCTAGGAGGTCAGGAGAGTTCCAGGAGAAAGAGACAGGAGCCTAGGACTGCAGGTGGCAGTCTGAAGCAGGCAGGTGTAGCCTGCGACTAAAGCAGCACAAAGCTGACACTGAGTAAGCCAGGAGGCTATTGTTTTGGAGTACAGTGATGGTGAAACCCCCTGCAAGGGAAGATTTCTGTTGGTTTGAACTTTTTCGTTTCCTTTAAATAAAAGTGGGCTGCCATGCCCTTAAAACACAAGTCTGGAGTGGCACGTTTCTGAAAAATCGCATGCACCACTTGTACCTAATCACCCCGGATCGTCACAATTGGTGGAGAAATTGGCGTTGGCCACGGATGGCGTTGGTCCAGATCCTCGCATGCCGGAAACCATGAGTGTCAGAGACTGTGTATTGCTGTTGCTGTGTAAAGCAAAGTGATGGGTGCTGTGTCTCAGCTGTAAGGAGACAGTACGCCAAACATTTTTTTGAAGGAACTCTACATCTGTTGCTGCAAAGATGCATGTTGTTGCCCGTAGCAACAAAGGCAAGGTCAGGCGTGAGACCTATGGCCAATGGTGGAATGATCCTGATGAGAGTCCTGGCTGGTGGGCTCAAGAGGATTGTTACAGTTACTGGAGAAGCTCTGCAGGGAGAAGGCAGTCTCCCATAGCAACCAGTGAAGTGTCGTCTGGATGGTGGGGCTCCTATGAAGAGGTGGCTCACTGTTCCCACAAAGAGGGCTGGGAAGCCCGAGAGTCTTTCATTTCATCCGGTAACCGCATGGGGAAATACAGCAGAAGAAAGCAACAGGCTGACTGGACATTCAAGAGGAGAGCGGTTGCCCGTAGCAACGCCTGTGATTCCAAGTCTGCAGACTGGGTGAGAAAGACTAACTATGTGACTGTGCACACGGGAGTGGAAGTGACCCCAAATGGGAGATCCCCTGTTTGTGTTAAAAAGGACTTGCCTTGCTGCAGTGCCCTGTTCAGTGGGGAGGCAAGTGTTAAAGTTAAAAAGCTTGAGGTTTGCAATGAAACTCCATCTGCTCATGCTGATGAGGGTGGGGTACAGCAACATGGTGTGGTTGAAAATGTGTTGCCACAATGCAGGGTAAAACAAAGTCATGTGTTTAATGCTGAGAAGTGTAAAACTGACAAGAGCATTGTTTCAGATGCTATTGAGCCTCTTGGTCTGTCTAGGTCTCATTGGGATGATGTAGTCCAACAGAGCAATACCTACTGGGATGATTTGACCAAGAGACTAATAGCAATGCTGGAAGAAGCTTTTGTGGCTAAAAGAGTAGTGGATGCTATGGCTGCTGTGCCAGGAGAGGTGTCTGCAGAACAGCCTATAGGCCAAGATGCACGGGTTGTTGCAGAGACTAATCCTCTCATGACTGAAGGTCCCAGCGAGTGTAAACGCACAGCGGAAATTGTGTCCACAATGATAAAAAGAGAAAATGTGTATTTTGTGACAGACATGCTTAATGAAATGTTAGCATCATGGAGTGTACAGCCAGTATGTATCTTGCAGTCCTCTCCTGTGTTTGGAGAACTGGTACCAAGGGGTACGGCTGATTGGAGATGGATATTGCAGGCTGTACTGTGCAAAAATCGCAAATGCTTGAATCGTTTAATGCAATGTTTTGGATTGATGTGGAAAGTTGTCTCACAGTGTGCTGGATTGCTTCATACAAAGATTGTGTATGACAAGCACTCTGGAGCGCTATTAGACAAGGCAGAGGTATCGGAAATACCAGCGGTGACAGAAATGGTGAAAACTGGTGTGGAAAAAAATGTTGTGCAAGAACAGTCACTGATGGAGTGTTGGACAACAGGGGGCGATGTGAAACTGTGGGAAGGTCCCATAGAGAGTAACTGCTTCCCTGTGTGTGGTCCCTCCTCAGACACTGTCCTAGCAAGCGGTGGGACCAGAGTTCCTGGTAGTTTTGAACTGGGTAATTTTGTAAAAACGGTTGCCAGGGGTAACTATGCAGGTATCAGCGAACCTGAAAACCAAAAAGTGCTGGGTAAAGTTGAGACCGATGTCAAAGTAGGACCCCTACAGTTTTGGCAGCGTAGATCTGGGGGAGGTGAGAAGAAATGTAAGCTCCCAAAAATTAGGAAGAAGTCCGCATGGAAGCATACCCGGAAAAAGAGGTGGGTGGAGTGCCCCTTTAGGAAGAAGGGTTTTGTATTTCTCCCTCCGGTGCGAAACAGGGGGGGAGGATATGTAGAGATGCGACCCCATCTCACAGGTGCAGATAAGCAGTATGTGCCTGATTTTAGCAGAAATACTAATTGCACACCTGTGGGCTGGGTTCATAAACATCCCAGGAAGAGCAGTCAGTGCTCAGACCTGGAGACGGCTCCGCCAAGCAGACAGGAAGTCTGGCTAGGAGGTCAGGAGAGTTCCAGGAGAAAGAGACAGGAGCCTAGGACTGCAGGTGGCAGTCTGAAGCAGGCAGGTGTAGCCTGCGACTAAAGCAGCACGAAGCTGACACTGAGTAAGCCAGGAGGCTATTGTTTTGGAGTACAGTGATGGTGGAACCCCCTGCGAGGGAAGATTTCTGTTGGTTTGAACTTTTTCGTTTCCTTTAAATAAAAGTGGGCTGCCATGCCCTTAAAACACAAGTCTGGAGTGGCACGTTTCTGAAAAATCGCATGCAACACTTGTACCTAATCACCCCGGATCGTCACAGTAGTTTAAGGTTAAACCTCTTTTCTTCTAATTTTAATGAGTGGTCACGAGTCTTGTTAAACTCCCTTCTGCTAAAAAGTTTTATCCCTATTGTGGGGTCACCAGTATGGTATTTGTATATTGAAATCATATCTTCTCCAGCGAGAATAAGTTCAGTGCTCGCAACCTTTCCTCATAACTAATATCCTCCAGACCCTTTATTAGCTTTGTTGCCCTTCTTTGTACTCGCTCCATTTCCAGTACATCCTTGCTGTATTTTTTATTTATTTTTAATTGGGGATAGTTATTCGTGCATATTTGTTTATTTTTGCTGCATAGCTTCTTGAATTAGCACACTTTATCAATGTTTCACAACATTATCGCACATTACTGCACTTTTGTCTTTTTTTTTTTGCTGCATAGCTCCTTGAATTAGCGCACCATTTTTTTATCATTTATTATCAGAACTTGTCTATTGTTGCTGGAGCAAAGGATTCCCCCTGGCACAGTCAGAAGTTTGAAGGTGACTGATTGCCCAACAGGGGAGTGGAGGGAAGGCCGACAACAGCTAGGACATTGGAGTCTATGGGTGATGTCACCATGGGGGGGTCACATGTCCAGAGCTGGCTGAAAATAGGCAAGTATATTGATCCTTTTTTTTTACACAGGTTAGTCAATATAGACGTTATAGGGGGTAGGGAGCATTTTTAGGACTAGTTAGGTTTTGGCTAAAATTCTACTTTTCTACATTTTTGTATCTGATGAATGACAGTGCAGACAATGACCATCCAAGCTATGGTATGCTGAACAAAAGCAGGAATACAGACATAGATATATTTAGACACCATGCTGCCCTCAGCACACCTGAATCATGATGCCCTTTTGTACAAACGCCACTTCTTGTGTCATGTGACTAACTTAGTAAAAATGACTGCTAAAATGTGTCTCATTGGGCCTGTTTTACATGCAGAGCAACTCTTTAATACTGTAGAACAACCGAGAAGAGAAAGGAATTGGTGCCTGTATACTGTAAAGTATATTCTGGTTTCTCTGAGAATTACCTGCACTCCTTTCCCCCCTTACAGTTTCTCTTTCTGAAATTATCCACAAATGCCCAGCTGTGGTGAGCAGAGAAAGAAAACAAAATAAGGACAGATTGCGAATTTTAGAACTTAGTAGTAATCCTTTTTACCCTGCTTAGTTGAGTTCACCTGAACCTGCAGGTAAGCTGTCAGTCTTGGGATAAAAATGCTGTGGCCGAGACATTCCCCACCCATGCCTATGGGAATAATAGATGAGTGACCTTGACCTAATGTGGCCATGTAAGAATATTCGTCAATGATTTCACAAGCATCTCTGGAAAACGGTGTAAGTTCTGCTGCAGAGCTGGGAATTCCTTGACCACAGTTTATTGGCCCAGGATTGATAGCTGACATTTTAGGTATGGCCAAGCATGGGTTTGCATCAAATCCAGAGCTCAACCTAAACTCATCCCCACTCTCTGCACTCATCCACAATTGCCTAAATTTTTTTAACTCTTCTGTTTGTTGTTGACAAAAAGTACCTTTTTTCCTTAAAAATAAATATGTTGGTTGTTTATGCAGTATGATTTAATGCAAATTATAACATTTTCCTCTAACTTCCAAAACAATTTTGTATAGTGACATCACTTTTGCCATAAATAAAATCTTATTTAACCAGTGCGCGAGGCAAAAAAAAAGTGCTGCTGAGCTCGCTCTGGTCACAATGGTATAGAACAGTTTTTATCCTGATGAGAATGTGTACGCGGGTTGAATTCAGTTTTATGTACAGCACTCTAGTCTCTTGTGGTGCTATAACAAAGGTGACTTCCTAGCACAAGCAGCAGCAAAAAACAAGTTGTTTAAGGAGTAGCTCATAAATCTGCCAAATGGTTTGCAAGGGAGCCAGGACAGCCAAAGCAACATTATGTAACAACCATTAAATTGGGTTATGGACAGGCAGAGCCAGAGGGCTAAAACAATGATATATACTGAGGCTGCATGGTGGAAAATGGATAGATTTTTAAAAAATTAACAGAAAAAATGGTTTTAGGTATAAAAAAAAAGTACACATCTCCAGTTGACAATCTGTCACCATTAACTGGATTGTTTTATCATAGAATTTTCCTAGTAAGTTAAAATTAGACACAGTTATGGTTGCACCATGATCTTTTCATTCAGGTCTTCATGGTATCATTGTAAAGCAATACAAAAAGCCGCGCTATGTGAAAAAATAGGATAATACATGTCCTATACCAATCCTAATAAATAAAGTCCATGTGCAAAAGTTAATTGATAAAGAAATAATCAATTCTTAAAGTTCATGTGAAAAAATATTTAAGTGACTTTTCTGAAAAAAGTAACAAAAAATGAAAAATAAATCAGTGACTTGTGAAGTGATCCACCAAGAAGAAAGGTAATCCACCACCACTCTAAAGCCCCATACACACGGTCGGAAAATCCGACCACCAAATCCATCGGATTTGGTCCGACGGATTTAAGCCTCATACACACGATCGGACCGTGGACCAACTTTCCTGTGGATTTTTGTCCAAAGGGCGTTGGCCCCAAGTTGGTATTGCATACACACGGCAGGACTTTTTTCAGCCAACTTTCACCAAATCACTTGGTTTTTCTGCTCTTTACCGCCACCTTTGGTCAACTTCTGTATTGTTGTCTGATCTTTTGCATTGGTTCTGCATTGGTTTGTACAAAAGTCCGTTGGTTTTGTGTACACACGGTCGGACTTTGGTCCATCGGACTTTTAGTTGGTCCGTTCGCACAGCCAACAAAAGTCAGATGAAACCTGGAAAAAGTTGGTCCGATGGAGCGTACACACGGTCGGATGTTGGTCCAAAACAGCTAATTTGCATGTTGGTTGTCAAAAAGTCCAATCGTGTGTATGGGACCAACGTCCGACACTGGTGTTGCATACACACGGTCGGACAAAGTTGTCGGAAAATCCGATCATTCTGAACTTGGTGACGTTTGTTGCCTACGACGGGACTACGTAGAGGATAAGTAGCCAATAGCTTTGGTCTTGTAATGTGATCTGAGCATGCGTGGCACTTTGTCTGTCGGAATTCGCTACACACGATCGGAATTGGTGTGATCGGACTCTCCAGCAGGAGATAGAACTTTGTCCGTTGGACAATCCGATGGAAACTGTCCGATGGTGCCTACACACGGTCGGAATTTCCGACAACATTGTCCGATAGGACAAAATCCATCGGAAAATCCGACCGTGTGTATGGGGCATAATAGTGCGTTTACCTAAAGGCAAGCTCAGATAAGCCTGCACCTCAATGGTGTCCTGATGAACCCGGACCATCAAACCTCCACACCGAATCCGGACATCACAGATAAACCCGAACAGGTAAATAATTCCCTTGGGAAAGCCTCAATATGGATGCCTCAATATGGAAATATTTCCAGAAATCCAAAGCCAGGAAACATCGATCGATATTGGCATGGAATCATAAAAAGACATGGAGTGCTCCCATAGCGTAAAACCATAGAGTTTATTAGATAAAAAAATGTAAGTACTACTTACATCAAATAAAACAAACAATCGCAATTGTATTAAGAAGAAACGCCGGCCGGCTAGCAGAACTAGCGGGTTTATCTGTGATGTCCGGATTCGGTGTGGAGGTTTGATGGTCCGGGTTCATTAGGACACCATTGAGGTGCAGGCTTATCTGAGCTTGCCTTTCGGTAAGCGCACTATTAGAGTGGTGGTGGATCACGTTTCTTCTTGGTGGATCACTTCACAAGTCACGGATTTATTTTGCATTTTTTGTCACTTTTTTCAGAAAAGTCACTTAAATATTTTTTCACATGAACTTTAAGGATTGATTATTTCTTTATCAATTAACTTTTGCACATGGACTTTATTTATTAGGATTGGTATAGGACATGTATTATCCTATTTTTTCACATAGCGCAGCTTTTAGTATTGCTTTATTCTGTTAATGTGTATATCCACATTTTTTTAGCTGCAGCTACTTTTCATAATTTTTATGATTTTCTTTGTAAGGTCATTTATTTTTTGGTATATATGAGCGCGGTGTTTGCACCATTTTGTTCACATGGTATCATTGTGCCTGAGCATCAAGAGCATCTGCATGTAATTGCTGGGGACTAAGGCTTCCTACAACCATTTAGTAGTGGACAACAGAAAGTCTTTGCAAACACAGCAGCAATGAGGCTCATATAAAACTGTGTAAAGGAAGAACAGTTTTGTTGCCCATAGAAACCACATTCTTACTTTTATTATCTTCTACTGCATTTCATATGTGAACTCTATGGCAGTGCTCCTACAGGGTTCCCAGGGCATTTAACAAAACAGTGCAAATGGTAAAAAGTGGGTTGTTTTAAAGTGCTCCAACTGCTATGTCAATCACCCTTATGCGTGTTTTAAAAAAACAAGGTCAGAAGGTTACATAGTATGGTTGAAAAAAGACACAAGTCCATCTAGTTCAAACAATAAAAGGGGAAAAAAATTATACTGTCCTATATACACAATCCTATACCCACAGTTAATCCAGAGGAAGGCTAAAAACCCCAGCAAAGCATGATCCAATTTGCTCCAGCAGGGGAAAAATAAATCCTTATCCCTCGAGAGGTAATCGGATATTCCCTGGATCAACTTTACCTATAAATGTTAGTATCCAGTTTTATTATGTATGTACATGTTAGGAAAGAATCCAGGCCTTTTTTTTAAGGCTTACTGTGAAGAAACCTTTCTGTATTTGGAGATTAAATCTCTTTTCCTCCAGACATAAAGAGTGCCCCCTTGTCCTCTGTGATGACCTTAACCACTTCAGCCCCGGACCATTTGGCAGCCAAAGGACCAGAGGTCTTTTTTCAATTTCGCACTGCACTGCTTTAACTGGTAATTGCGCGGTCATGCAATGTTGTAACCAAACGAAATTTGCGTCCTTTTCTTCCCACAAATAGAGCTTTCTTTTGATGGTATTTGATTGCCTCTGTGATTTTTATTTTTTGCGCTATAAACGGAAAAAGACCGCAAATTTTGAAAAAAAAAAAGATATTTTCTACTTTTTGTTATAAGAAAAATCCAATAAACTCAATTTTAGTCAAACATTTGGGCCAAAATGTATTCAGCCACATGTCATTAGTAAAAAAAATGCCAATAAGCGTATATTTATTGGTTTGCGCAAAAGTTATAGCGTCTACAAACTAGAGTACATTTTCTGGAATTTACACCGCTTTTAATTTATGACTGCCTATCTCATTTCTTGAGGTGCTAAAATGGCAGGGAAGTACAAAACCCCCCCAAATGACCCCATTTTGGAAAGTAGACACCCCAAGCTATTTGCTGAGAGGCATGTTGAGCCCATTGAATATTTTTTTTTTTTAGTCCCAAGTGATTGAATAAAGACAAAAAAAAAAAAAATGTATTCAAAAAGTTGTCACTAAATGATATATTGCTCACACATGCCATGGTTATATGTGGAATTGCACCCCAAAATACATTTTGCCACTTCTCCTGAGTACGGGGATACCACATGTGTGGGACTTTTTGGGAGCCTAGCCGCGTACGGGGCCCCGAAACCCAAGCACCACCTTCAGCATTTCTAAGGGTGCAAATTTTTGATTTCACTCCTCACTACCTATCACAGTTTCGAAGGCCATAAAATGCCAAAATTGCACAAAACCCCCCCAAATGACCCCATTTTGGAAAGTAGACACCCCAAGCTATTTGCTGAGAGGCATGTTGAGTACATGGAATATTTTATATTTTGCCACAAGTTGCGGGAATATTACAAACTTTTTTTTTTTTGCCCAAAGTTGTCACTAAATGATATATTGCCCACACATGCCATGGGCATATGTGGAATTGCACCCCAAAATACATTCTGCTGCTTCTCCTGAGTACGGGGATACCACATGTGTGGGACTTTTTGGGAGTCTATCCGCATACGGGACCCCGAAAACCAAGCACCGCTTTCAGGATTTCTAAGGGCATAAATTTTTGATTTCACTCCTCACTACCTATCACTACCTATCACAGTTTTGAAGACCATAAAATGCCAAGATGGCACAAAACCCCCCCAAATGACCCCATTTTGTAAAGTAGACACCCCAAGCTATTTGCTGAGAGGCATGTTGAGCCCGTTGAATATTTTTTTTTCTAGTCCCAAGTGATTGAATAAAGACAAAAAAAATAAATAAAAAAAAAAAATGTATTCAAAAAGTTGTCACTAAATGATATATTGCTCACACATGTCATGGTTATATGTGGAATTGCACCCCAAAATACATTTTGCTGCTTCTCCTGAGTATGGGGATACCACAGGTGTGGGACTTTGTGGGAGCCTAGCCGCGTACGGGGCCCCGAAACCCAAGCACCGCCTTCAGGATTTCTAAGGGTGCAAATTTTTGATTTCACTCCTCACTACCTATCACAGTTTCGAAGGCCATAAAATGCCAAAATAGCACAAAACCCCCCCAAATGACCCCATTTTGGAAAGTAGACACCCCAAGCTATTTGTTGAGAGGCATGGTGAGTATTTTACAGCTCTCATGTGTTTTTGAAAATGAAGAAAGTAAAGAAAAAAAAAATTTTTTTTTCTTTTTTCAATTTTCAAAACATTGTGACAAAAAGCGAGATCTGCAAAATACTCACCATACCTCTCAGCAAATAGCTTGGGGTGTCTACTTTCCAAAATGGGGTCATTTGGGGGTGGTTTGTGCCATCTGGGCATTCCATGGCCTCCGAAACTGTGATTGGCAGTGAGGAGTGAAATAAAAAAATTACACCCTTAGAAAGCCTGAAGGCGGTGCTTGGATTTTGGGGTCCCGTACGCGGCTAGGCTCCCAAAAAGTCCCACACATGTGGTATCCCCGTACTCAGGAGAAGCAACAGAATGTATTTTGGGGTGTATCTCCACATATGCCCATGGCATGTTTGAGCAATATATCATTTAGTTTTTTTTTTTTTTTTTTTCATTATTCAATCTCTTGGGACCAAAAAAAAAAAATATTTAATGGGCTCAACATTGCTCTCAGCAAATAGCTTGGGGTGTCTACTTTCCAAAATGGGGTCATTTGGGGGGGGTTTGAACTGTCCTGGCATTTTATGCACAACATTTAGAAGCCTATGTCACACGTCACCCACTCTTCTAACCACTTGAAGATAAAGCCCTTTCTGACACTTTTTGTTTACATGAAAACATATTTTTTTTTTGCAAGAAAATTACGTTGAACCCCCAAACACTATATATATTGTTAAAGCAAAGGCCCTACAGATTAAAATGGTGGGTGTTGCATTTTTTTTTCCACACAGTATTTGCGCAGCGATTTTTCAAACGCATTTTTTGTGGAAAAAATACACTTTTTTTTATTTTAATGCACTTAAACACACTATATTGCTCAAATTTTTGATGAAATAAAAAATATGATCTTAGGCCGAGTACATGGATACCAAACACGACATGCTTTAAAATTGCGCACAAACACGCAGTGGCGACAAACTACATACATTTTTAAAAGCCTTTAAAAGCCTTTACAGGTTACCACATTAGATTCACGGAGGAGGTCTACTGCTAAAATTACTGCCCTCGATCTGACCTTCGCGGTGATACCTCACATGCATGGTGCAATTGCTGTTTACATATGACGCCAGACCAACGCTTGTGTTCGCCTTTGCGCACTTTTTTTTCTTAGTTGTCATTTTTATTGTTATCGCAGGGAATGTAAATATCCCCTATGATAGCAATAGGCAGTGACAGGTACTCTTTTTTTGAAAAAATTGGGGTCTATTAGACCCTAGATCTTTCCTCTGCCCTCAAAGCATCTGACCACACCAAGATCGGTGTGATAAAATGCTTTCCCAATTTCCCAATGGCGCGGTGGTTAACAATAAAACATACCTGAAAAGCAAGCATGATAAAACATAATAAAACATTGCAGAATAGAATGGAGTAAAAAAGAGCAACAATAGAGAGAGAGAGAGAGAGAGAGAGTAACAATAAAACGACAACTATTTTTGGTTTTTTATTTTATATTTTTTTTGGGGGTTTTTTTTTTTGTACTTTTTTTTTTTATTTTTTACACTTTTTTTTTAAACTATAACTATAATTTTAACTGTAACGGTCGGGTCTCAAAATGCGATGGCATTCTTGAGACCCTGTAACTATAATTTTAACTGCAACGGTCGGGTCTCAAAATGCGATGGCATTCTTGAGACCCTGTGAAAGTGTATCCTAGCCTGTGAAATGCTGTACCCTACGCTAATACTTCACTAGTGAGTGGTAGCGTTCAAAACATTCACCAATGCAGAGACCAGGATTGTCAGGACAGCGTGGACAATAATAACGGGTGTCACGCCTAAATCCGCGCTTGGTACAGACACGACATCTTCTTTGGGGGGCTCGTTGGGTAGGGGTACTCTGGAGGGCATAAGGAAAATGCCTCTCATGCAGCCGGCTTACTGCATTTGGTAGGGGATGTTGAGGTGTGGAATCGCCTGGATACAGGAGTTCCATGACAACCGCTCCCTGGAATTCAAGGAAGGGTAACGTCCCGCCTGAAGCTCCGTATAGCACATGAGCATTCAGCAAAGCCAATTGGAACAAATAAATAGACACTTTTTTGTACCAGCGTCTAGCCTTACGGGCAACTAGGTACGGCGCCAACAACTGGTCGTTGAGGTCCACCCCTCCCATATTAAGGTTGTATTCGTGGACACAGAGGGGTTTCGTCACAACACCAGCCGCCGTACGAATTTGGACTGTCGTGTCTGCATGAAGGGAGGTAAGAACGAAAACATTCTTATTATCCCTCCACTTCATAGCGAGCAAGTTATTACACTTCAAGCAGGCTCTCTCCCCCAGCCTAAGACGGGAATCTACAAGCCGCTGGGGAAAGCCCCGGCGATTAGGTCGCACGGTGCCACATGCTCCAATCTGCTGATCAAACAAATGACTAAACAGTGGCACGCTCGTGTAATAATTGTCCACTTACAAGTGGTACTCCTTTCCGAATAAGGGTGACACCAAGTTCCACACTATCTTGCCAGCGCTCCCTATGTAATCTGGACAGTTCTCCGGCTCTACGTAACTATCTTTTCCCTCATAAACCGAAAAGCTCCACGTATAGCCTGTTGCCCTGTCACAGAGCTTGTAGAGCTTGACCCCGTATCTGGCACGCTTGCTGGGAAGGAACTGTTTGAAAGACAAGCGGCCAGAAAACTTAATCAGGGACTCGTCAACGCAGACAACTTGATTGGGCGTAAACAAGGCTGCAAAACATTGGTTGAAGTGGTTTATGAGGGGCCGAATTTTGTAGAGCCGATCAAATTCAGGGTCTCCACGAGGACGACAAAGTTCATTGTCACTGAAGTGCATGAACCGCAAAATCATCTCGTATCGTGCCCTGGACATGGAGGCAGAGAACACGGGCATTTGGTGGTGCGGTGAGGTGGACCAATAAGACCTCAGAGTCGGGAATTTGTGTATGCCCATGTTGAGGGAAAGGCCCAGAAAGGTCTTAAATTCGGAAACCGTAATTGGTTTCCAATCTCTGGCAAGGGAAGGCACTTGGGGATTAGCGGCGATGTATTGACCAGCGTATATATTACTTTGGTCCACAATAGATCTATAGAGATCTTCCGTGAAAAACAGCGAATAAAAATCGGATGGCTTAAAATCAGCTGTTTCCACCTGAATACCGGGTTGGCCAGTGAATGGGGGAAGTACGGGTTCTGCAGAAGTGGTGGGCACCCAATCAGGATTGGCGAATTCTGCAGGAAGGACACTATGTGATCGACGGACCTGCCTTTGTCTTCTTCTTGGTGGCAGCGGGACACTACTTGTGCTTGCCACCTCGCCAGCTTGAACTGCACTTATGGGACTCGCCACGTCACCAAGTGTTACTGCAGTGCTGGTTTGACTACGTCCAGGGTGTACTAGGCCGCTGGTGCTTGCCAGTTCACCAGAAGGAATAGCGGCGCTAGTACTTCTCTGCTCCATACGAGAGACCTGCGGTTCCTGCACCTCAACAACATCAGAAGATCGGGATCGGGTACGCCTGACCTTAGCAGGGACCACACCTTCGTCGCCAGAGCTATCTGTCATGGAGCCGCTGTCGTCTACTGGATCGTATTCTGAGCCTGATTCTGACAGATGAGTGACCTCCTCTTCACTATCTGACATACTCAGAAACAAGTAGGCCTGTTCACTAGTGTACTTGCGATTTGCCATTTTGGGCTCTAAATTTAGTAGTACACTAGTGAGATTCACAGGAAAAAAAGCTCCTAGGCTGCTGGCAACTGAATCAAAACGCTACCAAAAAAACTGTTAGCGATCGCAGGGATCAGGCCTGACTCTGCGAACGCTGCAGTTATGTGTGCTTAGTGTTTTGGAAGTGACAGTGATCGATCGATACTGCACTTGGGTGGGCTGGGCTGGGCTGGGCGGAGGGGGAAAACGCAGGTGCTAGCAGGTATCTGGGCTGATCCCGCTAACAATGCGTTTTTTGGAACCCTAAACTGCTGGGACGCTAGTATAGATCTGATCAGATCAGATATTGATCTGTTCAGATACTATACCACTAAGGGAGGTGTATGCTTTGCGCGTGGGTGTTTGCGGTACTGGCACTAACCTGGGGCGACGCAGACCTTATTTGACCCTAAAACCTAATTGATATCACCCGCCGGGCGATCAGGGGGTTAAACCGATAGTTGGGTAATAAATGGCGGGTGCCCTGACAGTATAAAAAAACAAGCTAACTAACCAGCGTCACCCGTAACAGTTATACGGTGATCACTGGTGAAAGGGTTAACTAGGGGCAATCAGGGGGTTAAAACCTTTATTAGGTAATATATGGGGGTACCTGACGATATATAAAAACCTGACGGGGAACCTAAATAACTAAATAACTAACTGGCTAACCAGCGTCACCAGTGACACTTATACTGTGATCACTGGTGAAAGAGTTAACTCTAGGGGCAATCAAGGGGTTAAAACCTTTATTTAGGTTGTAATATGGGGGTACCTGACCTATAAACCTATTTATAATCCTATATAAACCTGGCGGTTACCTAAAAAAAAAACTGGCTACCTATCGACCAGTGACACTAATACAGCGATCAGAAAAACGATCGCTTAGTGACACTGGCAAAAGGGGGTTAAAGGGTTACCGAGGGGGCAATCAAGGGGTTAAACCTTTATTGGGGGGGGGGGGGGGGGGGGTAGGGGGCTACCTTAGACCTAAAGGGGCCTAAAACTAACTGCCCTGACAGTTATTGCAGTCACACTGACACTAAATGCAGTGATCAGTAAATAAATGATCACTGCAATCAGTGACACTGTGACTGGGGGGGCAGGGGGTGATCTGGGGGGTGATCAGGGGGTGACAGGGGGGTGAAATATGTGCCTATGTGTGCCTGGTGTCAGTGTAGTGTTGGTGCACTAACCTGATGTCTTCACAGCTCCGCGTCCCGGTCAGAAAGACCGACACGAGGAGCGTGACATCACTTCCCCTTGCCTGTGTTTACAATTACACAGGAAGGGGAAGGAAGGGGAAGCATCTGATTGGCCAGAGCGATCGTGAGGGGGTGGCCAGAAACGACTGGCCGTCCCCTCGTCCCGCATCGCTTCTGGAGCCATCCCGACCGTCCCCGCCGGCGGAGGGGGTTCCGATCGGACACCCCAACCGCCGGAAGAATGGCACGTACAGGTACGTGCTTCTGCCTGTACGTGCCATTCTGCTGACGTAAATATACATGGGGCGGTCGGGAACTGGTTAAAGTGAATAACTTAACACCAAGTTCACTATATAGACCACTTATGTATTTATATACGTTGATCATATCCCCTCTCAATCTCCTCTTTTCAAGAGAGATTACATTCGGTTCCTCTAATCTTTCCTTATAGCTGAGCTCTTCCATGCCTCTTATCAGTTTGATTGCTCTTCTCTGCACTTTCTCCAGTTCCCAATATCCTTTTTTGTGAACTGATGCCCAAAATTGAACTGCATATTCTAGATGAGGTCGTACTAATGATTTGTACAGTGGTGAATGATGTCTCTCTCTCCCTGGAGTCTATACCTCTCTTAAAGCGGAGTTCCACCCAAAAATGGAACTTCCGCTTTTCGTAATCCTCCCCCCTCCAGTGTCACATTTGGCACCTTTCTGGGGGGAGGGGGGAGCAGATACCTGTCTCATCCTGGTATTTGTTCCCACTTCCGGGCATAGATATCCGCAGTATCCATGGATATCTACGCCATGTCTGGCGCCTCTTCTGCCCCCCCCGCTGTCTTCTGGGAGACACACAGGTCCCAGAAGACAGCAGGGACCAGTGGCATCGAGCAGCGCGAGCCGAGGGACAGATCGGCTTCAGGTGCCGACATTGCGGGTGCCCTGGACAGGTAAGTGTCCATATTTTAAAAGTCAGCAGCTGCAGTATTTGTAGCAGCTGACTTTTAAAAAAAATTATTTGGCGTAACTCTGCTTTAATACAAGAAAGGAATTTGCTCGCTTTGGAAAGTGAAGCTTGGCATTGCATTAAACTTATGATCTACCAGAACACCCCAATCCTCCACCATTGATTCCCCCAGTTGTACTACTCCTAGTATGTAGGATGCATGCATATTCTTAGCCCCCAAGTGCATAACTTTACATTTATCAACCAAATTATCAGAGCGTTTGACCATTTGTTCAGCCCGCCGAACGACCACGATGCACAGCGCCGCTGCACAGTGCATTGAAAGCCCTGATTGGCTGAAGCAATGAAAGCTTTGCCCAATCAGGGCACAGAGCACTGTCAGAGCCATGATTGGACACTGTCTTGATCCAATCATATTTCATTGCTGTTAGTCCCGCCCCACATTATAAAAGTATTCTTCCAATAGCGGTCATTTTCAGTGTGATATTGGCGTGGAGAGAGATAGAACAGGACTCTGTTCATAGCTAATAGACAGTGTGCTTTAGTGTGCTATTCTGATTGTCTGTTGGTGTAGAATATCAGTTTAGTGTGAATCTAGGGATAGTTCAGTGTGAGTGTAGCGTGACCATTCATCTTTACATTAGTGTGAATGTAGGGATAGTTTAGTCAGTGTGAGTGTAGTGCGACTACCATTTATCTTTACATTAGTGTGAATATAGCGATAGTTCAGTCAGTGTATGTGTAGTGACCGTTTAACACAGTATATTTCAGTGCGTTACATGCTGTTTAATGCAGTATGTTTTCTGTGCGTTAGTGCACGCTTAAAGAGGGGTTTTACTTCCTCTTTTGCTCCCCGCAAAGGCTTGCAAATTAAAAGCATAATGGGCTAGTATGCATCCCATACTAGCCCATTGTATGACACTTACCTGCAAACGGCACGGTGGTCCGTTTCTTCACAGCACATGCACCGATGACGACATTGGCGCACTACAAGTGAAATATCTCCTAAACAGCGATGATGCCTCCACGCCCCCCCCCCCTGCTGAATTGTCCTATGAACCACAAGTACTCGCTAGCATTCAAGGAACTATTCAATGAGTCAGGCTAAAAGGTGCCATGCAGTG
The DNA here is from genome assembly GCA_028564925.1 of Lithobates sylvaticus. Taxonomy (NCBI): domain Eukaryota; kingdom Metazoa; phylum Chordata; class Amphibia; order Anura; family Ranidae; genus Lithobates; species Lithobates sylvaticus. The sequence goes on from CM053033.1 coordinate 159,184,994, forward strand.
CTTCAGCTGGTGTGTCTAGGGGACAGGAAGCACACCGGAGCAGATTTTCTTGCAGCTCTGCAGGGACAGGCCCAGAGGTGGCTCACGTCACACCAGCTGGAGCCAGGAATGGTGGTGTGTGATAATGGCACAATCCTCCTGTCCACCCTTAGACATGGAAAGTTGACACATGTGCCATGCCTCAATTTGGTGGTGCAGCGTTTCCTAAATAGGTACCCAGGGTTGTAAGATCTGCTAAAGCAGGCTAGGAGTCTGTAGCCATTTCAAGTGCTCATACACAGCCAGTGCTCAGTTGGCTAAAATTCAACGGGAATTCCACCTGCCCGTAAACCCCCTGATTTGTGACATGCCCACCAGGTGGAAATCGGCTTTGGAAATGCTGCAGCAGCTGCACATGCAGCAGAGGGCTGTCAATGAGTACCTGTGTAAGTATGGCACAAGGACAGGCTCGGCTTGGCTATTTTTTCCCATGCCAATGGCTGCTCATAAAGGATGCATGCACTGTACTGTCACCATTTGAGGAGGCCACAAGGATATTGACCCATGGTAATGCATGCATCCTTTAGCACAATACCTGTGTTCCTGCTGGAGCAAACTCTGCATGGCATTATGGACTGGGCACTCGAGGCAGAGCAGCAGGAAGAAGAGGACTTCCTTTTCTCTCAAGACCCACTTTATGCAGACACCATTGTTCTTACGCCACAGAACACACAAGAGGAGAGGAAGGAGGAGGATTCGGGCAGTTTTGGTGCCACTGAAGCAGAGGAAGACTTACGTCAAACACTAAAAGATGGTTTTCCATCCGCAGAACCATTGGCTGGGAGGAGGCAATTCCAGATACTATAATCTTCAGTGACCCTGAGGAGTCTGCAAATTTGCAGTGCATGGGCTCCCTTATGCTTCAAAGCCTGCAAAAGGACCCAAGAATGCTTGCCGTAAAGGAGAAGGATCACTATTGGTTGGCAACCCTCCTTGAGCACCTGTGAGATGATGATTTTGCGCTAAAGTGCACCAAGCAATGTTAATATGTTAGTGGATAAAAATAAATGTGTATAATAGGTTAATGGCCACTGTGTGACTCAAAGGGTTAACCTGCACTAAGCTTGATTAGTGTAAATCACACGTGAACATGAATGTCATATAAATACATAGATAGAATATGACTAAAAAGTGCAACAAGTGCTAAAATCACATGACAATGGATGAAACAAGTATAATCCACAGTATATAAATAAATAAATAGGTGAAAATGGTGTCCAAATAAAAACATGCACAATATGAACCACAGTGTAATGAAAATGTATAAATAATGTCCACCAAAGGAATTGATCTGAAGGACAATGATGGTGGTAACCCCCTTAGCCTAAAACTTTCATAGTCTCTTAAACCCTTAAAAAACGATGATAATGCTTCTCTCCAAAAGTGGGGGGTGTGTTGGGTGGTGAGGACCTACTCCTAAATGGTGCTCACTAGCCTCTCACCTCTCAAACAATGGAAATGCGCATCAAGGCTAGTATGTAAAATCAGCTCCTGTTGCAGGATTCCTCTTTAAATGCCTCCCGATCAGATGTATGTATAAATTTGTTGATTCCATGCACAGAGTATCCAGTTCTAAAAAGCCATGGACCCAAGGATAGCCCTCCACTTAGTGGCCTGCAGCAGTAACTGCGATCCCGCAGCAATATCACGCTCCCAATATCAATGGGGGTGAAGGGAACGACAAAAAGGAAGAAAAAGAAGGGAATCCGATCGTGAAGTATGCCAAAATAGAACAATTTTAATCAAAAAATAAATGCTTACTTTTAAAATATAGTACAAGCAGCCAAAACGATGTTGTTGTAGTGTCCGTTTCACCGCACTTCCGGTATCCTACGTCCGGCCAATCCCTACGCGTTGCGTCACGTGACCTCGTGACTTCATCAGGGGACCTCCTTGAGCACCGTTACAAGGGGAAAGTCTCAGAACTCATCCCGTACCCACAGAAGATGAAATCTCTTGAGAACACCTTAAAGAGGAGTTTATCTAATGCTTTTCCCGACTCTAGTAGGTTACAGTGTCATGGAAAATGTAGTTTTGAGGTTTCTGTTGGTCAAGAGAGGAACGATGGAGAAGGAGGCTGCCTAAGTGATGCATTTCACAATTTTTTTAGTTCTCACCACCCAGGGCTGTCAGCTTCCACATTCCATCCGTAGCGTCTGTATCACATAGTGGACAATTATCTAGGGGCAAAAACAGAGATGGAGAGCTTTCCAGTCGACGATCCACTGGCTTACTGGGTCATGAGAATGGACCACTGGCCAGAACTTGCCCAGTATGCAATTGAACTGCTGTGCTGCCCTGTATCCATCGTGCTTTCCAAACGGGCATTCAGTGCTTCTGGAGGTTTTGTTACTGGTCATAGAACGCGACTGTCCAGACTCGGTGGACCGTCTGACATTTATCAAAATTAATCAGTCCTGGATTACCAGCAGCTATGAAGCCTTTGATGCTGATGTCACAGATTAAGTGTTTTTGGGATGTGTAATCTCTGCAGGACTTCAAGGCTGCCTAGTGTTGTGGGTGTTGATTTCATCCGGAATAATTTTTTTGGTGTAGGTTTCATGGGCACAATTAACACCCAAAGAAAGACCAATTTGTCTGCACCTGTTTAACAGGTGCATATAATAAAAAATTTTGACAGCAAGGCCAATTCTTCCTTTCATCAAGAGTACCGGTTATGATGTGAAGATGCCACAACACGACACAAAAAGACCTGTTACTTCTATCCAAAGTCTGTGGAAGAGACACCAGAATTTAAGAGGTTAAGTGTGTCCTAGGGATGTGTTCTAACTGTAGGGGGACGGGCTATGCGTGTCACGACACTGATCACAGGGAGCTGTGATCAGTGTCATGTCACTAGGAAGAATGGTGAAATGCTTGTTTACATCAGCATTTCCTCGTTCTTCCTCTCCGTGAGACGATTGCGGGTATCCCCCTGGACAAAGAGTCCGTGGGACCCGCAATCACACTCAAGGAGCTTGCAGGGGTGCGCACGCGCCCACAATGCCGCATCTTAAAGGGCAACATACAGGTACGTTAATATGCCTGTAAGTGCCCTTCTGCCGGCGTATATCGGCGTGAGCCGATCGGCAAGGGGTTAAGCATCAATAAATCACTGCTCATTTAAAAATCATGTTTTTTTACAAACGTTTTTTTCATTGATACATGCCCCCCCCCAGGCAGTACCCAGACCCTCATAACCATTTTATGCCCAATTACTTGCATATACGCCTTCAAAATGGGCACTTTTGATTTTTCATGTTCAGGTCCCATAAACAGGCGGTTGTTCAGTCCATCCCTATTTATCAATATTAAACCTCATTTGCCACATAGATGCCCAATTAAAGATTGCATTGAGGTTGGCTTGTAAGTTGAAACCAACCTGTAAGGATGCTATTCCACTGCATAGCTTGGTGTCATTTGCAAAGACTTAAATGGTACTTTTAAATAAGTAATTATAGGAATCATATTGAAATGGTGAGGTGATTGGATGCAGGCACTGTTTGGTAGAAAACAATCCAACTGGCTCCTTCCACAAATGTGCCTGAAAAAATAGCTTATATTGACTCACGTGGTGTCAACTGGGCCACTTGCAGAACAAATTTTTACTGATTTGGGAGGAATCTGACAAAATTTGATCAGTGTTTGACCAATATAACACTAAAATAGCAAACGTACATGCATTCAGTAGGGCCAGGCTGGGGAGAAGTCAACTTAGACTACATGTTTATTTAGGTTCCATAAAAACATAAAGAACATGCTGGTGTCCTTTTTGGGAAGTGAACTGACAATTTATAATTAACACCAGAACATGCGAACAGGCAAAAAATTTGGATGAACACGCGAACACCATTAAAGTCTATGGGACACAAACATGAAAAATCAAAAGTGCTCATTTTGATTTTTGTGGCTTTCGAATTTTCTGCAAACACTGCATAATGTTCACTGTTCGGCGAACAGGCGAACACCCGAAGTGCAAGTAGAACATCGGACTCCCTACAAAAACTTGTAGGGGGTCTGGAGAAGACTAGGCAGATCCTTGAAACCGTTGCCTTGGCCCTGTGTAGGCATGTGAATAAGTAGGCATGCAGTGTCCTTTGCTTCTTCATGACTCCATAAAGCATGCCGTGTCTCTACTGTGGCCTATGCCACCACCTAGCCTCATCTTAGCTGCTACTACCAAGTCTTGGTCAGTCAGTCCACTTCAAGTGGGAAAGATTTTATATCCAATCCATGGCAGCATGGTCACACATAAAAAAAACAAGCTAGTTGGGGTAATCCACAAAGCTGGGCAAAATATTTTAGTATGTAAACTTGGGAAAAATCAGGAAAACGATTCCATCAATCAGTTTTGAAGATCTGTTCTGAACAGACAACTTCTCCTTTATGGACCTGCCAAATTAATTTACCCTCAATACACACTGTATATTTACTCTATTGCTAGTGAGTTAACAAAGTATTGGTAAGAGTGCCAGTGTGCCATGATTGCCATTATGTTCCCCTTAGTTGTCACAGTATTGCCTGCATATTGCTACATTTTACACATTTGCCTATGTTCAGCTCAGTGCTATGGTGTCATCTGTGTGACTGTGGGACCACAACAGTGCTGTTTGTTTCTAGGACCATATTAAAATAGTTTAATACATTACAAGTAGGCATGAGTTACTGGTTTGATTCCAATTTTGATTGTTGGAGGTTTGGCAAATTTCATGCCACCTCTTGAGGTTTGACTCCGCTGGACACAAATTTAGTTTGGATGAGTCAAACCTCCGGCAACAGTGACAGTGAAACATTTAGCAGTGGTATTACTACGACTACTAAATGTGACAGTGAAGGGTCTGGTATATAATTTGGGGGAGGACTCACTTAAAAGCGTTCCGCCCCCAAAAAAATGAAAAGGCAGCAGCTACACATACTGCAGCCGCTGGCTTTTAACAATAGGACACTTACCTGTCTTGGAGTCCAGCGATGTTTCCATCAGCTGTCGGGTGCTGGCGCCGCCATTACGGGTAAGGGTATTCGGCAGTGTAGCTGTACGGCTTCACGCCGGGAACCCTACTACGCATGCATGAGGCCCCACTCCTCTCTCCTACTGGCACGGTGACAGGGAGGGGAGGAGGGAGCCCCGTGGTGATGTCACAGACCGTGGCCCGGACTCCCGGAAGTGGGAACAGGATACCTGTCAAAGACAGGTATCCTGTCCCACCCTTCCCCCCCGAAAGGTGCCAATTGTGGCACCGGAGGGGGAGAGGAGACAACTGAGCGGAAGTTCCACTTTTGGGTGGAACTCCACTTAAAAAGTTCATACCATACTTGAAGGAGGGTCACCTATTAGTATCTCTGACAAATCCTCATCTAGGATAAGGGTCTGATATAGATGAAAGGAATCCCCAGCTGCTCTGTTTACAAACCAAACAAAGCAGCTGGATGTCTCATTTTTGCTGGTAATTTAAACACGTTTTACTCTGTAAGGCCCCTTTCACACTGGGGCATTTTTCAGGCGGTACAGCGCTAAAAATAGCGCCTGTACACCGCCTGAAAAAACCGGCCCCATTCACTCCAGTGTGAAAGCCGGCAGGCTTTCACACTGGAGCGGTGCGCTAGCAGGACGGTAAAAAAAGTCCTACTAGCAGCATCTTTGGAGAGGTATAGGAGCGGTGTAGTCACCGCTCCTATACCGCTCCTACCAATTGATTTCTACGGCGGCGCTTTGCGGGGGATTTTAACCCTTTTTCGGCGGCTCGCGGGGGGTAAAACCGCCCCGCGAGCGGCCGAATACCGTGGCTAAAACGACAGTAAGGCAGTGCTAAATATAGTACTGCTTTACTGTCGCCGCGTGTGTGAAAGGGGCCTAAATGTCAGTGTTGCTGTAGTAGGTTGTATACATCACATGGATGCATCACTTCACAGGTAGGGTCAAGGAATCCCCTAGACATGTTGTTTAATGGAGTTTTGTATTGTTAATGTTTTGCTTTGCATTACTGAAATCACTACTATAACTACTAAATTTTTATTAGATTTTTTTTTTGTTCCAAGCATCAACTACCAATTTGATAAAAAAATAATACTTTCTAAGATTGGTTTTATTTGAGGTGATTGTAGCCGTATTAGTGCAATTGTGACAGAGAACATTGAGTACTGTCCATTATACTTTTTTTATTTGCACTAACATATAATTTTTCATTGACTTCTTGGACCTTGAAGAAGAGGACGAAAGTTCGTCCATGAAAAATTTTATGTTAGTGCAAATAAAAAAATTATCACAGACAGTACTCAATTTTCTAAGATTGGTTTTGAACTTTCCTCCTGCTAGTTTGAGATTATGTCCCCATGTTATTAATATCATATTCTTGCTTTGGAACATGTTACCCATGGCAGTGAACACCCCTCCTCCCCATACAATTTCTTTGACAATCCCTTGCATATTAGCCTAGAAAATGGGCAGAACTGTTTTTAACATTCAACTCCCTTTTACTGCAATGGGATCCAGATTCAGCACCCAAACTTTACTCATGTTCGCCGAACCCTGCTTGAACTGAACCTACGTGTATTTTCTTGATCACTACCCCATTTTTTCTTTGTAAATGTCAGCTTTGCTTCAGGAGGGTGTATGCATTGTACAGATGTGCCACTTTACAGGCAAGTTAAGGACATTCCCCATGCATGATATTTAATGGAATTTTTCATTTTTAAATATTTAGCTTTAAGCATCATAAAAATAAATCGCTGCTCTCTTCCAAAAGGAATTATAAAAAAAAATGTTCTGCTTTGGTACATGTTCCTTAGAGAAGTCCCCAGCCCTCTATTTCATTGTTTTGACAATCCCTTGCCTATTAAGACTAGAAAATGGCCATTACTGTTTTCTAATATTCCACGCTCATTGACTTTAGTAATGTTCACCAAACCTGGCCTTAAACTGAACCATAATATGTTTAGCTCATCCCCACTTACAGGTGTGTCTCATAAAATTAGAATATTATCAAAAAGTTTATTTATTTCAGTAATTCAATTAAAAAAAGTGAAACTCCTATATTTTATATAGATGCATTACACACAGTGATTGTGATATATTTCAAGCATTTCTTTCTTTTTTGATGATTATGGCTTACAGCTAGTGAAAACCCCAAATTCAGTATTTCAGAAATGTTGAATATTACATGAGACCAATAAAAGGATTTTTATTACAGAAATGTTGGCTCACTGAAAAGTATGTCCATTTCGTATGCACTCAATACTTGGTCGGGGCTCCTTTTGCATGAATTACTGCATCAATGCAGCGTGGCATGGAGGCAATCAGCATGTGGCACAGCTGACGGGTTATGGAAGCCCAGGTTGCTTTGATAGTGGCCTTCAGCTCATCTGCATTGTTGGGTCTGGTGTCTCATCTTCCTTTTGACAATACCCCACAGATTCTCTATGGGGTTAAGGTCAGGTGAGTTTGCTGACCAATCAAGTGCAGTGATACCATGATCATTAAACCAGGTATTGGTACTTTTGGCAGGGTGGGCAGGTGCCAAGTCCTGCTGGAAAATGAAATCAGCATCTCCATAGAGCTGGTCAGCAGAGGGAAGCATGAAGTGGTACTTTTCCTAGGCAGTAGTTTACCTGGGACAATTGTTAGTTTCTCATTTGGCCTTTCCCTTGAGTTTTGGAATGGCTGTAGTACCCTGCTGTCCCAATTGGGTGTCACTGGCACTTGCAGCTATACTTATAAGAAAAAAGCAAATCTTTTGCTATTGAGCTTTTGTGTCCTGTCTGGCTCCTACTAGTAGCGCATGCTGAAATAGGCTATAAAAGCTTGGGGAGTGGCCTGGTGAGCTCTGTCCTGCAGGCTGTAGCTTAAGGAGGACACGTTCAGTATTGTGCACTGTAGGCCTGAGTTCTATGGGACCTAGCACAGGATTGTTTGGGCTACCCTGCCTGGTTGAGGAAGGTATGCTTCCAAGGTGGAAGGGCAAGGAAGATGCCTGCACAAATTATGTCATGGGCCAGTGCAGCTGGTTAATAGGGTCAGTTGTCTGCTCTCTCTGCTTTCCAGAAAGCTGTATAATTCTCTGGAACATACAGTATCTCACAAAAGTGAGTACACCCCTCACATTTTGTAAATATTTTATTATATATTTTCATGTGACAACACTGAGAAAATGACACTTTGCTACAATGTAAAGTAGTGAGTGTACAGGTTGTATAAAATTGCTGTTCCCTCAAAATTACTTAACACACAGCCATTAATGTCTAAACCGCTGGCAACAAAAGTGAGTACACCCCTAAGTGAAAGTGTCCAAATTGGGCCCAAAATGTCAATATTTTCTGTGGCCACCATTATTTTCCAGCACTGCATTAACCCTCTTGGCATGGAGTTCACCAGAGCTTCACAGTTTGCCACTGGAGTCCTCATGGAGCACTGGAGTCCACTCATCCATGATGACAGAACAGAGCTGGTGGATGTTAGAGACCTTGCGCTGCTCCACCTTCTGTTTGAGGATGCCCCACAGATGCTCAATAGGGTTTAGGTCTGGAGACATGCTTAGCCAGTCCATCACCTTTACCCTCAGCTTCTTAAGCAAGGCAGTGGTTGTCTTGGAGGTGTGTTTGGGGTCGTTATCATGTTGGAATACTGCCCTGCAGCCCAGTCTCTGAAGGGAGGGGATCATGCTCTGCTTCCATATGTCACAGTACATGTTAGCATTCATGGTTCTCTCATTGAACTGTAGCTCCCCAGTCCCGGCAGCACTCATGCAGCCCAAGACCATTACACTCCCACCCAGGGGCGGACTGACAGGTCGGTGACTCGGGCGCCGCCCGAGGGCCCGGGGCCATTAGGGGCCCGGACTCGGCCACATGAGGGGCCACTTGAAACGGCTGTATTACATGCCGCGATGCCGCTAACAATACTGCTAGCGGCGCGCGGCTCCCCGCCGGCCCCTTCTTCCCTCCTGTCCGTCCCAGGTGCTTCTACTGTATGCGTCGTGACGTCACCTGGGACGGACGGGAAGGAAGGAGGGGCCGGTGGGGAGCCGCGCTGTTAGCAGTATTCGCGGCATGTAATACAGCCGCTTCAACCTGCTGAGTCCGGGCCCCTCATGGAAGGAAAGAGTGGAGGGGCCGGCGGGGAGCATCGGCATCGGCATCGGTGAGTCACGTGCCCCGGGTCCCCCCAGCCCACAGCGTCACCCCCCCAGCGTCACCCCAGCCCACAGTGTCACCCCCCCAGCCCACAGTGTCACCCCCCAGCCCACCCCCCAGCCCACAGTGCTACCCCCCAGCGTCACAGCCCCAGCGTCACCCCCCAGCCCACAGTGTCACCCCCCAGCCCACAGTGTCACCCCCCCAGCGTCACCCCAGCCCACAGTGTCACCCCCCCCCCCCACCCACAGTGTCACCCCCCAGCGTCACAGCCCCAGCGTCACCCCCCAGCCCACAGTGTCACCCCCCAGCCCACAGTGTCACCCCCCAGCCCACAGTGTCACCCCCCCAGCCCACAGTGTCCCCTTGTGTGCATGTGCCCCCCTGTGTGTGCGCTCTCCCTCCAGTGTCCCCCTGTGTGCGTGTGCCCCCCTGTGTGTGCGCTCTCCCTCCAGTGTCCCCATGTGTGCGTGTCCCCCCCTGTGTGTGCGCTCTCCCTCCAGTGTCCCCCTGTGTGCGTGTCCCCCCCTGTGTGTGCGCTCTCCCTCCAGTGTCCCCCTGTGTGCGTGTCCCCCCCTGTGTGTGCGCTCTCCCTCCAGTGTCCCCCTGTGTGCGTGTCCCCCCCTGTGTGTGCGCTCTCCCTCCAGTGTCCCCCTGTGTGCGTGTGTCCCCCTGTGTGTGCGCTCTCCCTCCAGTGTCCCCCTGTGTGCATGTGCCCCCCTGTGTGTGCGCTCTCCCTCCAGTGTCCCCCTGTGTGCGTGTCCCCCCCCTGTGTGTGCGCTCTCCCTCCAGTGTCCCCCTGTGTGTGCGTGTCCCCCCCTGTGTGTGCGCTCTCCCTCCAGTGTCCCCCTGTGTGTGCGCTCTCCCTCCAGTGTCCCCCTGTGTGTGTGCCTCCCTGTGTGTGCGCTCTCCCTCCAGTGCCCCCCTGTGTGTGCGCTCTCCCTCCAGTGTCCCCCTGTGTGTGTGCCTCCTTGTGTGTGCGCTCTCCCTCCAGTGCCCCCCTGTGTGTGCGCGCTCTCCCTCCAGTGTCCCCCTGTGTGTGTGTGCCCCCCTGTGTGTGCGCGCTCTCCCTCCAGTGCCCCCCTGTGTGTGCGCTCTCCCTCCAGTGCCCCCCTGTGTGTGCGCTCTCCCTCCAGTGCCCCCCTGTGTGTGCGCTCTCCCTCCAGTGCCCCCCTGTGTGTGCGCTCTCCCTCCAGTGTCCCCCTGTGTGTGCGTGCCCCCCCCCCTGCGTGTGCGCTCTCCCTCCAGTGTCCCCCTGCGTGTGCGTCCCCCCCCCCCCCGCGTGTGCGCTCTCCCTCCAGTGTCCCCCTGTGTGTCCCCCGTGTGTGCGCTCTCCCTCCAGTTTCCCCCTGTGTGTGCGCTCTCCCTCCAGTGTCCCCCTGTGTGTGCGCTCTCCCTCCAGTGTCCCCCTGTGTGCGTGTCCCCCCCTGTGTGTGTGCTCTCCCTCCAGTGTCCCCCTGTGTGCGTGTCCCCCCCTGTGTGTGTGCTCTCCCTCCAGTGTCCCCCCCTGTGTGTGCGTGTCCCCCCCCCCTGTGTGTGCGCTTGGTCCCCTTGAGTGTGGGGACCAAGGGGGCCCCATGATCTTCTATTGCCCGGAGGCCCCATGAGTTGTCAGTCCGCCCCTGCTCCCACCACCATGCTTGACTGTAGGCAGGACACGTTTGTCTTTGTACTCCTCACCTGATTGCCACCACACATACTTGACACCATCTGAACCAAATAAGTTTATCTTGGACTCATCATACCACAGGACATGGTTCCAGTAATCCATGTCCTTAGTCTGCTTGTCTTCAGCAAACTGTTTGCAGGCTTTCTTGTGCATGATCTTTAGAAGAGGCTTCCTTCTGGGATGACAGCCATGCAGACCAATTTGATGCAGTGTGCAGCGTATGGTCAGAGAACTGACAGGCTGTCCCCCTCCACCCCTTCAACCTCTGCAGCAATGCTGGCAGAACTCATATATCTATTTACCAAAGACAACCTCTGGATATGATGCTGAGCACGTGCACCAACTTCTTTGGTCGACCATGGTGAGGCCTGTTCTGAGAAAAACCTGTCCTGTTAAACAGCTGTATGGTCTTGGCCACCATGCTATAATCAAGGACTTATGCTTCAGCTTTTCATAAAGCAGTTAATTATCCTCAATCTGTACATAGTTTATGTTGCTGTGCTTCTTCAGGTTTTGAAGAAGCACAGTAAGTGTGAAATGTGCATTACCTGTCTCTGTCTCTTGTGTGTACTTTTGTACCATCGAGTTGCTTTTATGGACTGTTTTTGAATTAATAAAGTATTGCTCTGAAAAACAAGGGAGTGCAGCCATCTGGATTTTTAATTTGCGCATGTACAGTGGCGCTTTGGGCTAGCGCCCCTCCTGTGTTTGGAAAGTGGATGTTAATTGACAACTTGCCTTGAGCAGTAGTAGAAGTTGACAAGGAGGATGCCTGTTGATAGGGGGATTGGTGTTTGCCCTCGGAGGGTCCAGTGACTTTCTTGGACTAATGGAGTCTGGAAGCCCTTGTTGCAATTGGAGTCCTAACCCTAACCCTCTCGGTCTGTGAGGTCAGAGCAATACAACTACAATATACTGAAGTGACTGATGGCCTTCCTTGTCATGAGATGCTCCACTGTGGCCATGGATCCACCCCGAGGGAACTTCTGGCCTTCTCCCTGCTGGTGGGGAGTCTGCTCCTCTACACCCATGCAGGAGGGGTGCTACAGTATTGACCTGAGCAGTTGAGCAGTCTTCAATCACAAATATTAGCTGTACCTGTAAACAGAGGTTTGCAAACCCATGTTTCCTAGACGCCAGTTTGGCCAATGGCTTGGCTTGCATATAAACATTTCCAAGCAAATGCAATTTTTTGCAAGATAGCATATATACAGACTAAAAATTTATTTGGTCTTGACATGGTAATCCTTAAAAAAGAAAAGTATTTTGTGGTATAAGTGGTAAGTTTTAGAAAACAAAAAAGAGAATGCTAGCTGAATCTATCAATTGGTAAAATAGAAAACCCAATTGCCCTGTGCCCTATCTTGCATATGTAGATGAAGACTAATACTTCCTCATTTCTTAATGGTTGTGTAATGTGCACAAAACCATTGTCATTACCTGTTGTTCTAGGTAGGAGAAGGCTGTGTGATGTACACAAAGCCTTCTCACTTCTTGTCGCTGTACCAAATTTTCTGCCAATAGATCTGTGTTTTGTAAGCTAATTTATTTATAGTACTCGTCTGTCAAATGAGTATACTGGTGAATGGTCATTGGCCTCACTTCACTTGCTCTGATAAATGATGATTCCCCTCACCAATGAACAGATCCATTTATAAATAAAACAAAAAATAAGATACATTTAAACAACTGTCTGTCTTTTTTTAAGGTATTTAAGAACAAATAGAATAGTAATCATCATAATGCAAAATGTGTGTGTTGTTGTTGTTTAAGGGATTTTAGACAATAGAGGACAAAGTGTAAAGTGTTAAGAGCAAAGATTGTAATGTATGTTACTTTTTTAAATTCCATCACATGTGATGAAAACAGAAACTACCACCACTACTAACAAAAATTTTCTTGGCCTTTTCTTTTGTTTTTTTTGTATATTTTGTTGTTAAAATTTTCACACTTGTGCCCCTGTTTAATGTGCATGCTCTGTCCAACCATCTCATAATACCTTCTAGGATGGTTTTGTGCCTAAAACACTGATCAAATATTCTTCTTTTTTTTCTTTTTTTTTTTTTTAGGGTAGTTGAGAGGAGGAGCCGCACTTTTATTTGGGGTTGATCTACACTACCCTATAGACATTATTTTAATTCTCTGGTCCATCAAAAAAAGCCAAATTGGAAAACTTTTTATCTGGTATCTTTGGACACTGCAACCCCATAGTTTTATTATTACAACAGTTTTAACATTGCTTGGCTTGCTAATCCAGCAAATGACAAACCCTTGAATTCTTTAGCACCCAAGCTATCTTATCTTATCTCAGTATAATTGCTTTGTAAACGGCTTGGTAAGCTGGCCCTATACCTAGGGAAATTTGCTTAGAGGGATGCATAGGGATGCCTGTTGGCACCTTCCTGCCCAAAGGATCTGGGTGGAAAATTGTCAGCTGAACAGCGCCTACATCCAGATGCAGGCCCTATTGAGGTATTCTGACAGCCGCTGGTGCCGACTGTCAGAATACAATATCCAGCTCTGCAGATTCCTCCATCTGTGCTGTATAGTTGGCAAGCTAATCAAAAAACATCTATCAGTGTATTGCCTTTAGTACACTTATTTCTCTTTTATGACAGGCTTGATTGTTGTATTGGTGTGGTGTAAGGTCTGGTATCACTATTAAAGAATCCAATTCCACAGCTTTACATTACTGAAACAAGGTGGTTTCATCCAAATACACACAAGTGCAGTCCTAATTAAAGTAGGATTGTCTGAGCTACAAGTACAGAATATCCCACTGCACTTGTCACCCATACAGCACATGTACTCTTCTCTCCCTGTAGACCTTGGCATCCTCCAAATGCCCCGTACACATGGTCGGACATTCCGATTACAAAATCTGTCTGATTCTTTCCGACGGATTTTGTCCGAAACTTGTGTTGCATACACACGGTCGGACAAAGCTGTCGGAAAATCTGATCGTTCGGAACGAGGTGACGTTCGTTGCGTTCGACGGGACTACGTAGAGGCTAGTAGCCAATAGCTTTGGTCTCGTAATTTGATCTGAGCATGCGTGGCACTTTGTCCGTCTGAGTTCTCTACAAATGATCGAAAAAAGTCTGATCGGATTTTTTTTGTCGGAAAATTTTAAATCCTGCTCTCAAATTTTTTCCGTATGACTTTCCGACGGAAAAAGTCTGATAGAGCCCACACACGATCAGATTTTCCGACAATATAAACCAATCGGACCTTTTCCGTCATAATTTCCGACTGTGTGTACAGGGCAAAAGAGTTAAGGGTATTCCTAGCCATATATCTTCTGCAGATTCTTATTGATGTTCCTTTGCAGTGATGTCAGTTTATACTATTGGTGCCCAACCTGTAGCCCTTTGGTGCTTGCCATGAGGTCCTTGGACTCTCACCTGTCAGCAATGAGAGCATTGACTTTGTAAAGGCACTGTAATGGCAGTGATCACCAACCTTTTCATGTAACATGACCACAGTCTCTGGCCATCTTCTAATACATGTCTTCAACCACACCTGTAGCATTTCTTTAGTAAGTCCCTGGTCTCTGGTGTCTTCTGTAGCATTATGCATGCTGAAAATTTTGTGCAGCCACTTTGGTGGCGTCAGGAGCTGTCAGTGATGATTAAATTGATCCACCAGTTAAATACCTGCTTATGGCTAATGATGAGTGGCTTGGTTTACCTGAACCAAAATTTTCAGCTTTTGGGCTTGAAGCAGAAGTTTACTAAACCTTGCTGATTCACCACAAAGCTGCCGGAACCTTAAATCTGTTATGGGAAAGATATAACTTAATAATAGGTTAGGTACTAGTGCCTGTATAGCCCAAACTTTTTTTTTTTTTGTAAAGAATGTTTAGAAACCCCCGTCTTAATATGTTTTTGCTGTCTACGAAGAAGGGAGATTCCTTTTAATTTCCTGTTCTGCAGATGCAACAGAAAGTAGAAGGAAAAATTCTAGTGAGAGGAAGTCCTTAGACAGATGTTCTGTTGATAAGTGGGTTTCCCATCACTTTTTATCTTTGTGACAATGATCACTTGGATAACCGGAAAGGGTGAATTTACTCAGTAGGGACACGTACAGCGATAAAATCTTGTGACACTTCTGTGCTTGCCCTTGTTTTGCTTTGTATCCTTTAAAGTTACTTTGTGGTAAAGCAAGGAAACATAAAAACCTGTGTAATATATTATGTGTGTTTACTAAACAAGAATGCTGTACAAACTGCTTACAATTGCAGGGAAACAATACAATACTTGTATAGATTTACAGATATGCATACAACACATGAACACCTTCTTGGCAAATTGGCATGAACTGTCTGTGTACACTAGGGATACTCTAAAAGTCACTTAGCTTGGTTTATAGCAGCTACACAATCTCCATAGGCAATCAGGACTCCAGGCTCTACTCTACTAGTCTACTGGTGCAGACTTTCCTTCTTGTGTCATAAGGGAGTCCTCTGGCACAGATCTTCCTTATTGTCATGGAACCCTCTTCCTTCTTTATTCTTCCTGGTGATATGGAGTCCTCTTTCTTCTATCCAGGACCTCTTCCAAAACTCTTCTTTACAGAGTCCTCAAACCTAGTGCTTTTTTGAACTAGTCAAACTAGTTAATTTGCATTTCAATAGAGGAAGCCCAGCTTCTGAAAACAATACATGGTAACTAAAATGTATAATTCCATATAATTCCATATATGTTATGCTATAAAAAAAAACACTAAAATAGCCATAGCAACACAGCCATGAGGATTTTGGAGATTCAGCAGTCTGCAATGGGGAGCATTGATTTTGTAAAGGGACTGGAGTGATCTCTAGCAGTTTGTTATAAAATGACCGCAGTATCGGACCGTTTTCTACAACATGTCTCCAATATCTAATCACATCTGTAGCACTCTTTTAGTCTTTAAACGGTTCTTTAGTAAGTCTGCTCTCCCTGTCTTCTGTAGTATTATGTACTGTATAACTAAAAGTATGCGCAGCCCCATGGCTATAGGCTCCCTATAATTCATAAGTTGATACATACTGGTTGTACACCACACCTATCCAACACATGGTAGGGTTCCACTGTTCATCCACCCAGTCATGGTTTCTGTTCAAATGACAATTATATACACTACAAACAAACGCGTGCCCTAGAATCAGTTATCTCTTTTTGTTCTCATTGGTGTGGGTAACAGCACACTACACTGACCTTTGCACTGCCTTTTTAAAAAGGCTTGTATGTATTTCTGCTAATTACTTGTTACATTATATATACACAATGCAGCCAGTGTTCATGGCTGAGAGCCTAGCCACACAGTCTGTCCTTACTATGAACAAGCCCTCTGTGTAGTTCTCTGGGATTTCTGCGACATCAGATTAACAAATTGGTAATCATTAATAATTCTAAGCAGGCGGTGATAAATCGGAGCTCTCCCATGATGGAGCCCGACATCAGCTCATAAATCACTCAGATTACTGGTGGATTTTTTAAAATGCAACGTCAAAATGTCACAGATACTAATAGCTCTGCTAGATGTGGATTACTTATCTACACTACATCTGAGGAGTGACACGGGGCAGGGAGGTAAGACGCAGAACACTGTGAATACAATCTGCCTTGTACCTACTGACCAGAACAGGGCTTGTCACAGGGCTTCTGCAGACAATCTGATATTTTAGCATAGGAAAAAAGCAGTTTATTTTTTGGGATTGTGGCTTTAGATGTTTAATCTCTACAAGGTCTAATATTGTTAATAGTTAGAATGCTGGAAATACATTATACAATGTTTCCTACTGGATTGATGTATTTGTACATTATTACCAGTTACTGCATAGTGTAAAGGTATAGGAACAAAAAATGCCTTTATAGGAAATAAATTGTCAAAACCTATTGCAGATACTGTCTAGCATGATGGAAATAATACCAATTAAACGTTAAAAAATAGGCATTTTACATGCGTCATATTTACACAACAGTGGTGGAATCCTTGTTGCTATTTGGTTTGTGTAAAAACTGATCAGAGTTCTGCAAGTGCAATAGAAGACGACTTAATCAGATGGCTGCTTATGGCTAATAATGAGAGGACTGGTTTGCCTGAACCAGAATTTGCGCTTGTTATGCTTCAAGCAGATGTTTCACCACAAGGCTTGTTGAACCTTTAGGCTGGTACCAGTTTACGTGTGTCATTCAGGGGATGGGTAGAATCGAAGATTGGATTTAGGTACTTCCATATTAAAGTGTATCCGTAATCCAAACCCTTTTTTTAACGTTGTAGGGAATGGTTAAAACCAGTCTCAGTTAATTTTTTTGCTGTCTATGAAGAGGGGAGATTAATTTCCTGTCCCGGATTTCCCATCACTTTTTATCTTGAGTGATGAATGATGACCACTTTTTAGAAATAAGGTTGGGTTTGGTCTGAACCCATGTCCGGGCAATTCCAGAAGGAAGTTGTCAGTACTGGATCAGTAGCTGCAGCCCGAACATTCCCCTCCCCACAGTTGCATGTACAGAAAGTTGCAGGGATGCTCCTGAGATCATTGACCTAATATGACCACATTGCCATATTAGGTTATTGACATTAACCTAATATTGCCATATTTCCATAATGGGTCTATGATGTCACAAGCATTCCAGTCCAGGTATACAACAGCAATAAAAAAACAAGACTTCGAATCCTTCCTTGTTTTCTCTAAAGCTAAAATAAATGTGGGCTATATACTTTAAAGCGGTTGTAAACCGCGGCTTGTAAAAAAAGAAAAAAAAACACCTATAAGACAATTGTGTAATGTGCTAGTATGCATCGCATAGTAGCACATAATGGAATACTTTCCTTAGAAGGAAGCCCTCCCGTGGGGGTCGGTCACTGCTGAACAGCTGGCCTTTCTTCCAGGTTCGCAAGCTCAGGCTGTGTGAGTGGCCAACGCAGCGATGACATCACTCATGCGTGCGGGAGAACTCGGTTCCGGTACAAAGCTCTGAAGTTCAGGCAAAATATGCCGGACCTTCAGAGTGCATGCACCAGTCATGTCACTGACTGCATGCAGGGTGAATAGCTCCTAAACTGTGCACGTTTAGGAGATATTTATTTTACTTACAGGTAGGCCTTATTATAGACTTGTCTGTAGGTAAAAATAACAAAGTGGGCTTTACTACTACTTTAAAGCAGAACTAAACTCACATATTAACAATGTTTAGTCCTTATGCTACTAGCATTAGCAAATACACTCACCAGCCACTTTATTAGGTAGTTGATAGTACTGGGTTGGACCCCCTTTTGCCTTCAGAACTGCCTTAATTCTTCGTGGCATAGATTCAACAAGGTATTGGAAACATTTTGGTCCAACTTGACATGATGGCATCACACAGTTGCTGCAGATTTGTCGGCTGCACATCCATAATGCGACTCTCCCATTCTACCACATCCCAAAGATGCTCTATTGGATTGAGATCTGGTGACTGTGGAGGCCATTGGACTACAGTGACCTCATTGTCATGTTCAAGAAACCAGCGGTGAGATGATTGGAGCTTTGTGACATTTGTGGTGCATTATCCTGCTGGAAATAGCCATCAGAAGATGAGTACACTGTAGTCATAAAGGGATGGACATGGTCAGCAACAATACTCAGGTAGGACATGTCGTTTAAACAATGCTCAGTTGGTACTAAGGGTCCCAAATGTGCCAAGAAAATATCCCCCAAACCATTACACCATCACCAGCCTGAACCGCTAATACAAGGCAGGATGAATGTCGCAGCTGAAATCGAGACTCCCCACACCAGGCAACATTTTTCCAATCTTCTATTATCCAATTTTGAGCCTGTGCGAATTGTAACTTCAGTTTCCTGTTCTTAGCTGACAGGAGTGGCACCCAGTGTAGTCTTCTTCTGCTGTAGCTGATTCAAGGTTTGATGTGTTGTGCATTCAGAGATGGTATTCTGCATACCTTGGTTGTAACGAGTGGTTATTTGAGTTAATGTTGCCTTTTTATCATCTCAAACCAGTCTGCCCATTTTCCTCTGACCTCAACAAGGCATTTTCCTCCACACAACTGCCACTCACTGGATATTTTCTCTTTTTATGCGGTTGTGCGTGAAAATCCCAGTATATCAGCAGTTTTTGACCAGCCCGTCTGGCACCAACAACCATCCCATCCCAACTGAACAGGTGTACCTAATAAAGTGGCCAGTGACTGTATATATGAAGGTATATTATATTTGCTGGTTTTTGAACTTTTTTTATTTTTTTTACATTTCTTCAGTTTCTGGCCTACAGGTAGGACAAAATGATGTCATACATTTAAATGCATTTATTTTTCTTTCATCTAGAGGAGGGGCTTTCTCAGCTAAGCACACCCTCCTACCTTAATGTTTGAGCTAAGGGCAGGTGGATTCCAGGGAATGAATACTACATGAGTCATCTGCCCTTACTCAAGATGACCATATCTGTAGACAATCTGATATTTTAGCATAGGAAAAAAGCAGTTTATTTTTTGGGATTGTGGCTTTAGATGTTTAATCTCTACAAGGTCTAATATTGTTAATAGTTAGAATGCTGGAAATACATTATACAATGTTTCCTACTGGATTGATGTATTTGTACATTATTACCAGTTACTGCATAGTGTAAAGGTATAGGAACAAAAAATGCCTTTATAGGAAATAAATTGTCAAAACCTATTGCAGATACTGTCTAGCATGATGGAAATAATACCAATTAAACGTTAAAAAATAGGCATTTTACATGCGTCATATTTACACAACAGTGGTGGAATCCTTGTTGCTATTTGGTTTGTGTAAAAACTGATCAGAGTTCTGCAAGTGCAATAGAAGACGACTTAATCAGATGGCTGCTTATGGCTAATAATGAGAGGACTGGTTTGCCTGAACCAGAATTTGCGCTTGTTATGCTTCAAGCAGATGTTTCACCACAAGGCTTGTTGAACCTTTAGGCTGGTACCAGTTTACGTGTGTCATTCAGGGGATGGGTAGAATCGAAGATTGGATTTAGGTACTTCCATATTAAAGTGTATCCGTAATCCAAACCCTTTTTTTAACGTTGTAGGGAATGGTTAAAACCAGTCTCAGTTAATTTTTTTGCTGTCTATGAAGAGGGGAGATTAATTTCCTGTCCCGGATTTCCCATCACTTTTTATCTTGAGTGATGAATGATGACCACTTTTTAGAAATAAGGTTGGGTTTGGTCTGAACCCATGTCCGGGCAATTCCAGAAGGAAGTTGTCAGTACTGGATCAGTAGCTGCAGCCCGAAAATTCCCCTCCCCACAGTTGCATGTACAGAAAGTTGCAGGGATGCTCCTGAGATCATTGACCTAATATGACCACATTGCCATATTAGGTTATTGACATTAACCTAATATTGCCATATTTCCATAATGGGTCTATGATGTCACAAGCATTCCAGTCCAGGTATACAACAGCAATAAAAAAACAAGACTTCGAATCCTTCCTTGTTTTCTCTAAAGCTAAAATAAATGTGGGCTATATACTTTAAAGCGGTTGTAAACCGCGGCTTGTAAAAAAAGAAAAAAAAACACCTATAAGACAATTGTGTAATGTGCTAGTATGCATCGCATAGTAGCACATAATGGAATACTTTCCTTAGAAGGAAGCCCTCCCGTGGGGGTCGGTCACTGCTGAACAGCTGGCCTTTCTTCCAGGTTCGCAAGCTCAGGCTGTGTGAGTGGCCAACGCAGCGATGACATCACTCATGCGTGCGGGAGAACTCGGTTCCGGTACAAAGCTCTGAAGTTCAGGCAAAATATGCCGGACCTTCAGAGTGCATGCACCAGTCATGTCACTGACTGCATGCAGGGTGAATAGCTCCTAAACTGTGCACGTTTAGGAGATATTTATTTTACTTACAGGTAGGCCTTATTATAGACTTGTCTGTAGGTAAAAATAACAAAGTGGGCTTTACTACTACTTTAAAGCAGAACTAAACTCACATATTAACAATGTTTAGTCCTTATGCTACTAGCATTAGCAAATACACTCACCAGCCACTTTATTAGGTAGTTGATAGTACTGGGTTGGACCCCCTTTTGCCTTCAGAACTGCCTTAATTCTTCGTGGCATAGATTCAACAAGGTATTGGAAACATTTTGGTCCAACTTGACATGATGGCATCACACAGTTGCTGCAGATTTGTCGGCTGCACATCCATAATGCGACTCTCCCATTCTACCACATCCCAAAGATGCTCTATTGGATTGAGATCTGGTGACTGTGGAGGCCATTGGACTACAGTGACCTCATTGTCATGTTCAAGAAACCAGCGGTGAGATGATTGGAGCTTTGTGACATTTGTGGTGCATTATCCTGCTGGAAATAGCCATCAGAAGATGAGTACACTGTAGTCATAAAGGGATGGACATGGTCAGCAACAATACTCAGGTAGGACATGTCGTTTAAACAATGCTCAGTTGGTACTAAGGGTCCCAAATGTGCCAAGAAAATATCCCCCAAACCATTACACCATCACCAGCCTGAACCGCTAATACAAGGCAGGATGAATGTCGCAGCTGAAATCGAGACTCCCCACACCAGGCAACATTTTTCCAATCTTCTATTATCCAATTTTGAGCCTGTGCGAATTGTAACTTCAGTTTCCTGTTCTTAGCTGACAGGAGTGGCACCCAGTGTAGTCTTCTTCTGCTGTAGCTGATTCAAGGTTTGATGTGTTGTGCATTCAGAGATGGTATTCTGCATACCTTGGTTGTAACGAGTGGTTATTTGAGTTAATGTTGCCTTTTTATCATCTCAAACCAGTCTGCCCATTTTCCTCTGACCTCAACAAGGCATTTTCCTCCACACAACTGCCACTCACTGGATATTTTCTCTTTTTATGCGGTTGTGCGTGAAAATCCCAGTATATCAGCAGTTTTTGACCAGCCCGTCTGGCACCAACAACCATCCCATCCCAACTGAACAGGTGTACCTAATAAAGTGGCCAGTGACTGTATATATGAAGGTATATTATATTTGCTGGTTTTTGAACTTTTTTTATTTTTTTTACATTTCTTCAGTTTCTGGCCTACAGGTAGGACAAAATGATGTCATACATTTAAATGCATTTATTTTTCTTTCATCTAGAGGAGGGGCTTTCTCAGCTAAGCACACCCTCCTACCTTAATGTTTGAGCTAAGGGCAGGTGGATTCCAGGGAATGAATACTACATGAGTCATCTGCCCTTACTCAAGATGACCATATCTGTAAATGCTGGAGGGGAGGGGGTGAAAAAAATTTCTCAACAAAATGAAACATGGAAACATGGATGGCCGGGTGAGTTTGCTTTAAATATTGTAAATGAATGAAATGGCATTTTCTGTACGCGTTGCTCCATTTTATTAGTTCCACTTTATGCTACTGACCTTACAAAAAGTGGAGAATGCCGACCCATGTTTTTTTTTCTCCAGTTAAATAAAAAATCCCTATATTTTCCATCTTACTTGCTAAACAGAGGTTTACATGCACTGCTAGATGTTCACTGGGCCACTTTTCTAGTTAACTATATGCTAAACAGATCACAGCCTGACAGTATAGAGGATTTAGTGCTATCATCACTACTGATAAACATGCAAGTAAAAGATCATGCAGTATTTTATGATGGAGCATAACACCCATAGGACTGTCACTATTTTGTGTTTTTTTTTATGTGGTCATACAAGTAGCAAATGACTAATTTCTTAATATACCAAAATGTTAACAAATGATCTCATCCTTTTTATCAACCTGGGTATGCAATCAGAAATTTCCAGTCTTAATCTTCATAAATTGCACTAGTCTGACACTAAACAACTTAACATTTCCACCAATCCCAAATGATGATTTATTCAATAACTGTGTTCTTATCTGATATGTGCATGCACATACACAGTCAGATGTCAGACGCTCTCTGAAATGCCCATATGAAAGGATAATTTGTATATGGAGCTTTTGGATTATTGCCTCGTTTACTTGTATGTGTCAGTCCAGCACCTTAATTTTGATTTGATCTGAAACTAAGAAAAATACTATTCTAAGGTTAACCAGGGAAATGGTAAAAGTAGTCATCCTTTTTCCATGATTCATGTGAATACACATACTCACAGTGCTTTGTGAACAAGGAGCAATTATACTCAGCATTATTATATACTGCTGCCAATCTAGGAAGAAAGACTCAGATTTTTTTCCCCATTCAAACCCCAAATGCATCTTTTAGGACTGGCGACGAGGCAGAGAAGTGTGTTCTATTTAGGGGCCACAGGAGGAAAAAGCATTTCCTTGCAGAAATTAGCATGCAGTAGCTAGAGAGGGGGGAGAGGGGCGTCCGCCAGAATCTGGGGGGGAAAGATCGTTAGAAATCTTTCATTATCTCTATATTGCCAAGGTCAGGCTGGCCATATTTCCTTTTTAGCACTGCAGTGGGAATAAGCCTTGGCTGCGGTATAATAGAGCAGAGAATGCCCACGCGGGGACTGATGGTAAATCAATATACCTCATCAATAGAAGGCCGACATTCCCTGAGAGCTGCAAACCGCTTCCAACTCATCAACTTCTTTAACTGCTCTGTAACCCTTTTGCTCCCCCAGGAGCCTGTGGTGCATTGCTGACCACTGTGTACTTTGACCTGCTAGTTCACGAAGGGTTAAAGGCCTTCAATATGAGAAGGAAGATAATTTTAAATAGATAACAACCACTTGACTGATGCTGTCCTTTTTTTCTGACTGGTGCACTATCTCAGTTGCATTGTGGTGTTTATTTTAATACAGCCATTTTTTCCAAGGCATTGTAAAACACAATATACCAAGCCACAGGGCCTATTAGTAGTGATTTGTCCATCACTTATACGATTGGATATTGTGTATGGCATGGATATTGTGTAGAGCACAGAAGCAACCAGTTCCCACCACAGTGATGCCTGCATGCAGAAATGTCTTTGCAGCCACTGATGCTATTTCCCTGAGACTAGTGAATAATACATTTAATGTGCATGCTTAAAGTGGGGTGCCCCCTAAAAAAAAATATTTAAAAGTCAGCAGCAAATACTGCAGCTGCTGACCTGCTAGTTCACGAAGGGTTAAAGGCCTTCAATATGAGAAGGAAGATCATTTTAAATAGATAACAACCACTTGGTATTTTTTTCTGGGTGTGGTTTTGTGTGTTGGTGTGTGGTGGTGGTTGGTGGTGTTGTGGGTATGGTGTGGTGTTGTGTGATTGGTGGTATGGGATGGTAGATGTGGTTGGCGTGGCTGGATGGTTGTAAGGTTTGGGTTGTGTGTTTGTGTGAATAGAGGTTGATGGATAGTGGATGTTTGGGGAGTGGTTGTGTGTAGTAGGTTGGTTTGTGAAGTGATGTGGTCTGGTGGAGTGGGTGGTGTGTGGGTTTGGTTTGTATGTGGTTTGTGTATGTGATGTGTGGTGGATTGTGTGATGGGGGCTTTTATTGGATGTGGGTGGTGTGAGGTGAGGTTGTTGTTTGGGTGGTGTGTGGTGGTTGAGGTTGTGTTTGTGGTGTGTTGGTGTGCGTGTTTGTCGTGTCTGTTGTTTGGATGTGGTATTGTGTTGCTCGAGTCGTGGGGGGGTGTGGTGGTGTGGGAGATTGGTGGGTGTGTGGTGGTCGTGTTGTGTGCTGTGTTTGTTGAGGTGGATTGTGGGTGGAGTGTGTGGTGGCGGTTGTGTTGTTTTCTGTTGGTGTTATATTGGTGTTATGTGTGTGGTTGTTTGTGGGGTGGGTAGATTGGGTAAGTGATGTGTGTGGGTGTGTTGTATTTCTTGGTGTGGTTGTTGGATGTGTGTGGTTTTGTTGTTTGTTGTGTTAGTTAGTGGATTGTGATTTGTTGTTGGTGGGGTGTTTGTAGGTGGTGTGAGATGGTTGGTGCTGTGATTGTGTGGGTTGGGGTGTGGTTGTGGGTGTGTGTGTGGATGTGTGTGGATGTTGTGTTAATGTTGTTGAATGTGTGTGGTTTGGTTGTGGGGGCTTGTTGATGGTGTTAGTTGTGTAGTGTGGTGTTGGGGTGGGGTGTGTTGTGATGGTTGTTGTGGGGGTGTAGGTGTAGGTGTAGTGTCGTTGTGTGAATGTGGTGTGTTTTTTGGTGGTGGAGTTGGGTGTGTGTGTGGAGGGTGTTTGTGTGGGTGTGTGTGGTTGTGTGGTGTTGTTTTTGATGGGTGCTTGTGAGTGGTTGATGGTGGTTTGTTGATGTTTGGTTGGGGGGGTATTGTTGTGTGGGTGTTGGGGTTTTGTGATGTGTGTCATTTGTTGGGTGTCTTGTGATGTTTTGTGATTGATTGTTTGTGTTGGGTTGGGTGTGTGGTTTGGTGTGAGTGGTGGTGCGGTGTGGTGTGCTAGTTGGTGTGGTGTGTGTGTTGTTTTGTATGGTGGGTGAGGTGGTTGGGTGTGTGGGGTGTTAGTTGGTGGGGTGTTGTATTGGTGTGGTGTGACTGGATGGGTTTGGTTGTGTGGTTAGTTGTGTGATAGTGAGATGTTGTCTATCTTGTGGAGTGGGTTGTAATGGGTGTATTGTGTGGTGGTTTTGTAGTGTGTTTGTGGTGGTTGGTTTTGGAGATGTGGTGGTTTTGTATGTGTTGTTGGGTTGAATGGGGAGTGTTGTGGATTGGTTGTTTGTTGTGTGATGTGGGTGTTGTTTGGTGTTGTGTGTTAGTTGTGTGGGTTCGTGTTGGTGGGTTGTTTTTTGTACTTTTACCAAGCCACAGGGCCTATTAGTAGTGATTTGTCCATCACTTATACGATTGGATATTGTGTATGGCATGGATATTGTGTAGAGCACAGAAGCAACTTGTGTGTATATGTTTAGAAGGGGAGTGTGTGGTGTGTGTTTGTGGGGATGTGGTGTTGTTGGTGGTGGGTTTTGTGGGTGGTTAGTGTGTTGTAATGGGGTGTGTTGTTGGTGTTTGTGGGTGTGTGTGTGTTGTGTGTGTGAGTTTGTGGTTGTGGGTGTACGGTGTATTTTCAGTTCCCACAGTTGGTTTGTGGGTTGGTTATTTTGGAGTGTGATTTGTTTGGGGTTTGTTGTTCCCACCACAGTGATGCCTGCATGCAGAAATGTCTTTGCAGCCACTGATGCTATTTCCCTGAGACTAGTGAATAATACATTTAATGTGCATGCTTAAAGTGGGGTGCCCCCTAAAAAAAAATATTTAAAAGTCAGCAGCAAATACTGCAGCTACTGACTTTTAATAATCGGACACTTACCTGTCCCAGGGTCCAGCGAGGCGGGGGAACGAAGCCCCCCCCCCTCATTCCCCGCTCCACTCGAGGCGCCGGCATTCTTACTGTAGGCACCCGGCTGTGGCTTCACAGCCTTGCACCCACTGCGCATGCGCGAGCGGCATCACGCACAGTGATATGCCACGCAGTTATCTGGGACCTGTCACGTGTCCCAGATGACTGACTGCACCGAGGGGAAGTGATGTTAGTGCCCGGGCAGGAGGCAGACTACGAGGGACCCCCTAGCAACAGACATTTAGAGGTGAGTAAAAAGTTTTTTTTTCCAATTATTTTTTTTTTATTTTTTTATGAATTTTAAGCAATTTTTTTTTTTTTTTGGTGGAAACACCACTTTAACTGAGCTACGTCCATTTGCAGGATTTATTCTTACTGCCCCGCTAGGCCAACAGTCTAACAAAATTGCCTAGCTAGTACAGGCTGAAAGAAACCTCAGACAGATCAAAGTAGGCTTTTTGAGGATCTCCAGTGAGGGAAGGAGCAATTAAGCAGCCCACTGGTCCTGGGGCCACCCTTCTCTCTCTGCCGTCCTCTCAAATGTAGCAAGAAATGCCTCTACATCATCACTCAGGGACAACTTCTGCAGAAAATGGCTTGCCCTCATGGTCACCTGGTTGCCAGGGGCAACAGCCGCTTGCTCATGGCCCTGAGAAAGCTGCTGCACTGCTTCTTTTAAGGCAGTCACCTAAGCCTGCATAACCCCTAGCTGGGTCGCCTGCTGGGCTGCCAGCTGGGCCACCAACAGGTGAGTATTTTCTTGCTGAAAAGCCAGCGCCTCTTTGTGGTGAGTTTGTTGTACCTCCACTGGGTTGCTGAGCGCTGATTAGCTTCCTCGTGGCAAGTCTGTGCTTGCATATTAGCCAGGGACAGCTGTTTAATTAGCTTCTCCATTGGCTCGGCTTTCAAGGTTTGTGTAGCTTTAACCCAGGACATAAATCCAATGTACTGTCCCTTTAAATGTTTTTTTTTTTTCTTCTAATGCCTGTTACTCTGTCCTGCCCGCATTCTCCACCAGTTGTCAAGTTTGGGGCGCCAGCTAGATCGCAGGACACAGGCTTTGCAATCAAAAGAACGTTTATTTAACTTAAACAGCTTCACAGTAGCAAAAACAAAAAGAAAGATTTCAGTCTCACTGACTTGCAGAGTCCAGAACTGCTATTGCAGTTAAACAGTCCTTGGTTTTTGTCGCAGGTAACTTCCCCTGCCAGGAGGCTTCCAGGCAGGACACTGACGTTCACTTTTATCGCTGTACACAAAACCACCATCCACCATCCAGTCTCCTCTACACTCCTCTCCACCCACCTACAACTTCCTGTCTTTTTTTTAAACCCACTTCCTCTGAGTTAACCCTTTTGTTCCCTTAAAGGGACCACAGAGGGGAAATATGGTGTCCTTCCAGGACCCAGCCAGGGCGTCCTGTACTATATATATATATATATGTAGCACTGACCCCCGAAGGAGCTGCTGGTTTTATTTGGGCCTGCACTCTGCTAATAAACCCCACTAACTTGACTCAGTCCCCTTGACACAGCTGTGGTGCAATACAATACAGTACAATATAATATAACACAATTTACCTGTGTTGTCACTTCAGGCTCCCCTAGCTCCACCTGCTGGGAGAAAACAATACTCCACACAACGAGGTACTTAACCAAAGTATATTTTACTATAAGTATAGGCAAGCAGGTGGTTACAATAATTGTGCTGTCATCCCAACAAAGAAAGACAGAACAATGAATTTCAATATAACAATTATAAACAATATAATTACAAGGGAGCTCCCCCTACTTTCATAGCTATATGTGAGATCTCACTTAAAGTACTCAGTCTTTAGTCATCTTGTCTTCGCTAGCAATGATAATTCCTTATAATTTGTAATCCAAGGGTTAAAGTAATTAAAGTTGAGTTAAGGATGACCCTGGTGTTGCTTCCGTAACTAGAATACAATGCTTTGGATGTAATAGTAAGTAGGCCTTATGCCAGCCTAGTGTCAGTTGCTATACTCCTCCGTAGGACTATGGATCCCAGCGAGGCCTGTATATAAGTCTGACTAGGTGCAAAGTTTAGTAAACTGTGGGCCGCAACCCGCTCACCAACTGGATCAAAAGCTCGGTATGGTAACTTTGGTCCGGTTTTTGCAGCTTGCTTCTCTGTCAGCCGGCTCTATCACTCCGTTCCGTCACACTGGGTGAACCCGGTCCTTCGATGCTCAACAAGTGTCTCTGGGTCTCTCCAATCCAGGCACTGTCTCTCTGGCACCGTCAGGTCACTCACACAATGGATCGGAGTTGAACTCCGCAATGGCTGCAGGCCACTTCTTCTGGGAGGCCTCCTCACAAGTCCTCACAGGCAGGCCACGCGTCCCGAAGAGAGCTAAAATGGCTGCTCGAGCTCCTTTTATGTCCTACCCAGCATGCTATGTCAGAGAGGGTGTCCATGGGTAGGTCACCCGGCATCCTGGGTAAAAAGGTCAACTCTCCAGTGTAAACAACAGTCACTTCCTGTCAATAGTTCAGTGCTTTGTGAAGGCAAAAATCATTTAAGTCCACTATCAGTGTTTGGCCACTAGATGGCGCCAAACACTAAGCTATGAAAAAGGGCCATAGACTTTTATTGTAAATGCTAATACACATCAGTAGACAAGGATACCAGCGCTACATATCACTACATATATATATATATATATATATATATATATATATATATATATATATATATATATATAATGTACTCTGCATTCATTATAGTCTATATATACAGTGCATTAAGTGTAGACTAATATATATATATATATAATATATACACATACAGTCTAGTGTGTGTGTGTGTGTATATATATATATACTTTTGCATTCAGTGTAGACTATATATAGTGCATTCCATGGTGTACAGAATATAAAACAGTTCAGGCGGTGTATTAAAAAAAATATATATAATATACACAGCACTCAAAAATTCCGATCGCCTGCTTGCATTTTGCGAGTGGAATTAAGTGTAGGGCGAGTGAGGAGCAGGGACAGACCAGGCTGACAGGCTCCTGGCTGATCACTTCTGGCAGAAGCGGTGCAGGCCTTTTTACAGGACATCAGAACAGCCCGGAGGGGGGGTTTTTTGCCCCCCCGGCCACTCTGATGTCCTGTAAAAAAGCCTGTACCACTTCTGCCAAAAGCGATCAGCCAGTAAGTAACCTGTTAGCCAGAGGACACAGAGCGGCAGGACCAAACTGCCCTGGGGCCGCTTTGAGCTGAGCTGAGGCCTCTCTCTCGCCTCCTCCTCTTGGGCATCTCCCGCTGTGTGTCACAGAGCTGGGTCTGTGTTTGGTGGCGCTGTAACAAGGTCCCACCTCCCTAGATTAAAAATCAGGAAGAACTCCGGACAGCCGCACACCAGGAAAAGATAAAATTCAATAGATTTATTTAAAAAGCAGGAATCACATCAATCCAAAACACGACAAAGCAAAGTAGGGGGGTACAGAGCTGACGCGTTTCGCACTATGCCTAGTACTTACTCATGGAGTGGTGGTTATCTTTTTCTATCTACAAGAAATCTCTGGTCCCACCCCCCTAGACCGGCTCGTGTGATAGTAGATGGAACACTGATTGAACCTATCACACGAGCCAGTCTAGGGGCAGGACCTTGTTACAGCGCCGCTGAACACAGACCCAGCTCCGTGGCACACAAAGGGAGATGCCCGCTGTGTGTGTGATCCATCATTCATGGTGGGTCTGTATTGATGATGGGCAGTGAGGCTGCATTCATGGGCACAGTGAGGCTACGTTCATGGGCACAGTGAGGCTGCGTTCATGGGCACAGTGAGGCTGCGTTCATGGGCACCGTAAAGCTGCATTTGGTGGGTACAGTGAGGCTGCAATGATGGGCACAGTCAGGCTTCATTGATGGGCACAGTGAGGCTGCACTGATGGGCACAGTGTAAGTGCATTCGTGGGCACAGTGAGGCTGCATTCATGGGCACCGTAAAGCTGCATTTGAAAAGCACAGTGAGGCTGCATTCATGGGCACCATGAAGCTGAATTTGATGGGCACTAATATGCTTTATGTTAATATTGTTAAAGTTGTTGTTAATATTTATTCTTCTTCTTCTTAACTTCATTCTGCATAAAACATTTAACAGTGTGATTTCATGAGATAATTTACGAGGGCGTGTTTAGGGGCAGGGGAGAGGTTGGGTGGGGCAACTGGTGGCAAGTAACTCTTAAGGCCTGGCTGGTGGCTCAGAAATTAAAATTTTGAGCCCTGTATGTATGTATGTATATATATATATACACACACACACACACACACATATATGCAGTCTAGTGTGTGTAAAAACTTTAAGGAGGGAAGTTTAAGGAAAAAAAACTTACATTTAAATGCCCATCAATGCAGCTTTATCCGTCTGCAGCCTTGTCCATCATTGCAGCCTAGCCCAGTGTCCATCTGCAGCCTTGTCCATCATTGTAGCCTTGCCCAGTGTCCATCTTCAGCCTTGCCCAGTACCTTTGCAGCCTTGCCCAGTGCCTTTGCAGCTTTCCCCTGATTTAAATTTGGCGCCAATTTCCATTGACTGTGAGCGGAGAGGAGCGAGCGGAGCCGACATACAGAAAGCCGAGAGTACTTTGGCTATTCTCGCAGTCCAGCCCACCTCCACTGATTGTCAGTGGCGCTCGCTCCTCTCGCATACAGAAAGCCGAGAGTGCTTCGGCTATTCTCGCAGTCCAGCCCACCTCCACTGATTGTCAGTGGCGCTCGCTCCTCTCGCATACAGAAAGCCGAGAGTGCTTCGGCTATTCTCGGCTCCTCTCGCAGTCCCGCCCACCTCCACTGATTGTCAGCGGCGCTCGCTCCTCTCGCATACAGAAAGCCGAGAGTACTTCGGCTATTCTCGGCTCCTCTCGCAGTCCCGCCCACCTCCACTGATTGTCAGCGGCGCTCGCTCCTCTCGCATACAGAAAGCGGAGAGTACTTCGGCTATTCTCGCCTCCTCTCGCGGGACTGCGAGAGGAGCCAAGAATAGCCGAAGTACTCTCCGCTTTCTGTATGTCAGCGGCGCTCGCTCCTCTCACAATCAGTGGAGGTGGGCGGGACTGCGAGAGGAGCCGAGAATAGCCGAAGTACTCTCGGCTTTCTGTATGCGAGAGGAGCGAGCGTCGCTGAAATCAGTGGAGGTAGGCGGGACTGCTAGAGGTGTCGGGAATAGCCGAAGTACTCTCGGCTTTCTGTATCTCGGCTCCGTTCGCTCTTTGCATAACAATCAGCGAGGGATCGGCGGGGATCGGCGTATAACACGCACCCATGATTTTCCCCTGATTTTAAGGGGAAAAATGTGCGTGTTATACGCCGATAAATATGGTATATATATAATATAGTTCATTCGACACTGTACAGTATATAATACACTTTAGGCAGTGTACACACCATATAATACAGCGCAGGTGGTGCACGCAGTATGTAATACAGTGTGTACAGTTTCTAATACAGTTCAGGTGGTGTACACGGCATATAATACAGTGCAAGCGGTGTACACAGTATATAATACAGTGTAGTGTGGTGTGGAAAAAAAAAATCCCCATCATGTCCGGAAGGCCACCAAAGAGAGGCAAACGCTCACAGGCCACTAAAAGAGGGCAAGCAGACTCTGTGTCTACAGTGAAAAGTGGTGGTGGTGGACATGGTGCATCCTCTGCACACGGGTCACGATTGTGATTTTTTCTGCTGCCTGCCGTGTTATTAAGCCACAACATGCAGAAGAGTTTTTGGAGTGGATAACTAAGCCATCCTCATCCTCCTCATCCTCTGTCACCCAGGCTCATACTAGTTTGCCTTCCAGTGCAGCTGCCAAAGCGGCCTATTCCGCAGGCTCCTTGTCCATAGTTACTCCTTCAGTAGCCCCACCATCATGCATGGAGGAGTCACCAGAATTATTTGACCATAGTGTCGGTTACATGCTGATGGGGGATGCGCAGCAATTTGAAGGCTCCGAGGTTGGTTCCCAGGTTGAGGAAGGGAGTAACGTGAGCCTAGAGAGAGGACAAGAAACTAGCAGTCATGTTCCCCCAGCTGCAGCATACTGCCAGTGCCAAGTTTGCTCCAGTGACGAGGAGGGAGGGGATGATGAGGTCACTGACTGTACTTGGGTGCCTGAGAGGAGGAAAGTGAGGAGGAGGCGACACAACTCCAACGAGGCAGGATGTCCTCTAGGGGCCAGCTTTAAGGGCAGCCACCCTATTACATTGCACCACAGAGCTCCACAGGTGCAGAGCGCTGCTAACTCCGCACCGTTGCTGTTTGCAACCTATGTCTGAAGCAGATCAAGCATGGCCAGAACAGCACCCGCTTGGGCACCACATGCTTGACAAAACATATGACGACCTGCCATGCAGTCTGTTGGTAACAGCACCTGAAAGACCTACATAATAAAAAAAAGGCACACTTCTCCTTGATCCTAATCTGTGATCTCCACCCCTACTATACCTCCAGTCCTCTCAAAAACCTGCACCGAGAGGATTGAAGTTATAGCATTAGGTGCCACAAGTACTTGCAGCCAATCTGCTAGCAGTACACCAAAAGTTGATATCAGCAGGCAAATTTCCCTACCCCAGTTGCTGAACCATAAAAAAATACTGTCCCAGCCATCCACATGCTCAGCGTCTAAATGCTAGCTTGGCCAAATTGCTAGCACTGCAACTGCTGCCTTTTCAGCTGGTAGACTCTGCCCCCTTTCGTGAATTTGTGGAATGGGCTTCACCACAGTGGCAGGTTCCAAAAAAAAATTCACGTAAGGCCATTCCAACTTTCTACTGTGGAAGGCAATGTTTTTGCCTCATTGGACAGGGCAGTCAGCAGCAAGGTTCATATTACCGCTGACTCATGGTCCAGCAGGCATAGTCAGGGATATTACCTTTCCTTCATGGTGCACTGGGTAACTCTGCTGGCAGCTTGGAAGGATGCAGGACAGGGTTCAGTGTTGGAGCTTGTTCCGCCACCATGCCTTCAAAAAGTTGGTGGTGATTTTGCCACATCTCTTTGCTCCACCCCCTCCTCTTCTTCCTCTATGGCCTCTTCTGCAGAATTGTCCTCTGAATCAGCAGTGTTCCCTAAGCGTTTAAGGGGCTATGCAAGCAGTCAGGCTAAAATATGCCTTGTAGTGCTTCAGTTGGCCTGCCTTGGGGACAGGAGCCACACTGGGGCAGACATTATGTCAGCTCTGCAGGGACGGGCTCAGAGGTGGTTGATGCCATGGTAGCTTGAGCCAGGAATGGTTGTATGCGACAATGGCACCAACCTTCTCTCCGCCCTTCGACAGGGACACTTGACCCATGTTCCGTGCTTGGCACACGTCCTAAGTTTGGTGGTGCAGCATTTCTTGACCAGGTATCCAGGCTTACAGGAACTTCTGAGGCAGGCCAGAAAAGTCTGGCTATTTCCGGCGGTCATACAATGCCAGTGCTCCGTTGGCTGACAACGGGAATTCAACCTGCCCACCAACCGCCTCATTTGTGACATGCCCACCAGGTGGAACTCAAGATTGTCAATGCTGCAGCGGCTGCACACACAGCAGAGGGCCATAAATGAGTACCTGTGTGAGTATGGCACCAGGACAGGCTCAGGGTGGCTTGGACTCTTTTCGCCACGCCAGTGGCTACTCATTAAGGATGCATGCACTGTCCTGTCACCATTTGAGGAGGCCACAAGGATGGTGAGCAGCGGCAATGCATGCATCAGTGACACTGTCCCTCTAGTCTTCCTGCTGGAGCACATGTTTTGTGGAATCATGGACAGGACACTTGAGGCATTACAGCGGGAGGAAGAGGAGGACTTCCTTTCCTTTCAAGGCCCCCTTAATGCAGATAGCATTCCTGCGGGGCCGCCAAACACACAGGAAGAAGAGGAGGAGGATTATGTCAGCATGGATGTGGAGGATAACACGCAGCAGTCTTTAAGGGATGGTTTTCAGTCCCCAGAAACCCAAGCTGTTGTACGTGGCTGGGAGGAGGTAGTTCCTGACAATGTCTTCCTCAGTGACCCAGAGAACTCAGAATCTCATTTCTCTGCAAACTTACGCTGCATGGGCTCCCTGATTCTGCAAAGCCCCACGAAAGGACACTAGGATTTGTGGTATTAAGGAGGGATAATTACTGGCTGGCAACCCTTCTTGATCCACGTTACAAGGGTAAAGTTGCAGAATTCATCCTGTCTTCGCAGAGGGAGCAGAGGATGAAACATCTTTAGGGGGCGTTGAAGAAAAATTTGTGTAACGCCTTTCCAGACCCTGGGAGGTTATCATTTCCTGGTGCTGGACAACGTGTTTCTGAGGCTTTGTTCGGTCAGAGGAAGAGCAGTGTAGAAGGTGGCCGACTGACTGATGCCTTTGAACTATTTTTCAGTCCTCAGCACCGAGGGCTTATAGGTACAAGCAACCATCGCCAGTGTTTGCATTATATGGTGCGGGAATATCTAGGGGCAAGAGCAGACTTGGAGAACTTTCCAACAGAGCATGTACTGGGTCTTGAGGATGGACCACTGGCCAGAACTTGCTCAATATGCAATTGAGCTACTGGTCTGTCCTGCATCCAGCGTGCTTTCTGAACAGACATTCAGTGCTGCTGGAGGGTTTGTAATAGATAAAAGAGTGCACCTGTCCAAAGACTTTGTTGATAGGCTGACATTTATAAAAATAAATCAGTCCTGGATCAGCAGCTATCAAGTCCCTGATGCTGATGGGATCCCTTGAAGACTGCCTATGCTGCCTATACTATTCCTCCTGAATCTTGATGCTAGCTTCCAACAATATTTTTGGTTTAGGGCACCACCAACACCCAAGGCTCAATTTTTCTGCAGAGTATATAGTGCAGTCCATATAGTATATATACTGCAGTTCAGAGTATATAGTGCAGTCCGTATAGTATATATAAATATAAGAAAGGAAACTGTAAGCGCAGGGATGGAATAACTGTAAGCATATAGTAATGAACCAATAGAAAAATAACAATAAAAGTCTATTAGTCCTTTAAAGGATCAGTCCTTAAAAAGAATGGCAGTAGCTATCCTTAGAGAAAGCCAGCTCTGTGAACAGACAAGGAGGAAGGGAAAACACAGGAAGCGCCACCTCAGTGTAGTTTTTAAGCAAAGTTTTAATCGCAAAGTAATGTAACACTCACAAGAAGTAAACGAATGTCCCCATCAACATGGGGACAAGCTGCTTTGGGGGAATCCCAAAACACCCTTCCCATGTTGAGGGCATGTGGCCTGGTATGGTTTAGAAGGGGGCATCCTGTCTTCCAGGCTGCATGCTCTGATAAGGGTCTGGTATGGATTTTGGAGTTCCCCTTAAAATCCATACCAGACCCAAAGGGCCTGGTATGGACTGGGGGGGGAACCCCACGCCATTTTTTTCATAGATTTTTATCTACAGTGGTGTGAAAAAGTGTTTGCCCCCTTCCTCATTTCCTGTTCCTTTGCATGTTTGTCACACTTAAGTGTTTCGGAACATCAAACCAATTTAAACAATAGTCAAGGACAACACAAGTAAACACAAAATGCAATTTGTAAATGAAGGTGTTTATTATTAAAGGTGAAAAAAAATCCAAACCATCATGGCCCTGTGTGAAAAAGTGATTGCCCCCCTTGTTAAAACATACTATAACTGTGGTTGTCCACACCTGAGTTCAATTTCTCTAGCCACACCCAGGCCTGATTATTGCCACACCTGTTCACAATCAAGGCATCACTTAAATAGGAGCTGCTTGACACAGTAAGGTCCACCAGAAGATCCTTAAAAGCTACACATCATGCCGAGACCCAAAGAAATTCAGGAACAATTGAGAAAGAAAGTAATTGAGATCTATCAGTCTGGAAAGGGTTATAAAGCCATTTCCAAAGCTTTGGGAATCCAGCGAACCACAGTGAGAGCCATTATCCACAAATGGCGAAGACATGGAACAGTGGTGAACCTTCCCAGGAGTGGCCGGCCGCCCAAAATTACCCCAAGAGCGCAGCGACGACTCATCCAAGAGGTCACAAAAGACCCCACAACAACGTCCAAGGAACTGCAGGCCTCACTTGCCTCAGTTAAGGTCAGCGTTCATGCCTCCACCATCAGGAAAAGACTGGGCAAAAATGGCCTGCATGGCAGAGTTCCAAGGAGAAAACCACTGCTGAGCAAAAAGAACATCAAAGCTCGTCTCAATTTCTCCACAACACATCTTGATGATCCCCAAGACTTTTGGGACAACATTCTGTGGACCGATAAGACAAAAGTGGAACTCTTTGGAAGGTGTGTGTCCAAGTATATCTGGCGTAGAAGGAACACTGCATTTCAGAAAAAGAACATTATACCAACAGTAAAATATGGTGGTGGTAGTGTGATGGTCTGGGGCTGTTTTGCTGCTTCAGGACCTGGAAGACTTGCCGTGATAAAAGGAACTATGAATTCTGCTGTCTACCAAGAGATCCTGAAGGAGAATGTCCGACCATCTGTTCGTGTACTCAAGCTGAAACGAACTTGGGTTCTGCAGCAGGACAATGATCCTAAACACACCAGCAAGTCCACCACCGAATGGCTGAAGAAAAACAAAATGAAGACTTTGGAGTGGCCTAGCCAAAGTCCAGACCTGAATCCTATTGAGATGTTGTGGTATGACCTTAAAAAGGCCGTTCATGCTCGAAAACCCTCTAATGTAACTGAATTAGGACAATTCTGCAAAGATGAGTGTTCCAAAATTCCTCCAGGACGCTGTAAAAGCCTCATTGCATGTTATCGCAAACGCTTGGTTGCAGTTGTTGCTGCTAAGGGTGGCCCAACCAGTTATTAGGTTTAGGGGGCAATCACTTTTTCACACAGGGCCATGATGGTTTGGATTTTTTTTCACCTTTAATAATAAACACCTTCATTTACAAATTGCATTTTGTGTTTACTTGTGTTGTCCTTGACTATTGTTTAAATTGGTTTGATGTTCCGAAACACTTAAGTGTGACAAACATGCAAAGGAACAGGAAATGAGGAAGGGGGCAAACACTTTTTCACACCACTGTATATTGCCGGGAGCCGGCAATACATTACAGCTGCAAGCATTTTTAAATTACATTTTTTCCTTTAGAAATTTCATTTTTCTGCAGCACTGTAAAACACATCAGACAGATGTGACACTTTACAGGCAGACTAAGGGGACCCCCCAGGCATGATATTTAAATGAGTATTTCATTTTTATTGTTTTACTTTAAGCATTATTAAAATCACTGCTCCTGAAAAAACTTTGTTTTAAAAACTTTGTTTTGCATTGATATGTGTCCCCTGGGGAAGTACCCGGGTCCCCATAGACTTTTCATAGCAATAGCTTGAATATAAGCCTTTAAAATTAGCTCTTTTTTATGTTCGTGTCCCATAGACTTTAATAGGGTTCGCATGTTCGCACAAATGTTTTTCCCCTTTGCATCTTTTGGTGCAAACCGGGGGGTGTTCGGCCCATCCCTAGTGTGAAAACAAAACTACACATTACCCCATTATTAATATAAAGCCGTGATGCCCAACCTGTGGGCTGAGGGAGGGTAAAATGCAGTCCTGTGCAGCCCTCAGCCAGGATTTCTCTCATTTACCTAGGTGCATAAATAGGAAGAGCTTGTCCTGTTGCATTTCCCATGCATTTGTCATACTGTTTTGGTGAATTTTGATGTGTTTTCATTCATTTTATACAGTACTTCATGCTTTTTGTTTTGGCTAATGATAGCGATAGCTCCTGTCTGTCTAAGAAGGAACCCTGTTGCTATGGCAAAATGTTAAAATGCATCTAGAAAAGATGTACAGTATATGTGTTTTATTTTTTTATTTTTATGCAATTCTATTAAAGTTCATAGGGCCAATTGCCCCAAAGAAGGATATACAGTATTTTCAAATACAGATGAGTAGGGGTGAACTGAACGTAACTGGGTTTGGCGAACATTAGAGAAGTTCAGGTGCCAAATCCAAACCCTATTGAAGTCCATGGGAACCAAATGTAAATAATTGGTTCTGGCCAATTTTCTAGCTAATGGGTAAGGGGTTGTCAAACAGTAACAGGTTGTTAAAACATGATGGGGATGACTGGCGTGGCTTGGTGCGCAGCGAGGATGGAGGCTTGTTAGAGGAGCTCCGGAGAACCCGCAGCCTTAAGCCGTTCATTCTGCACTTTAGCTCTCGATAATGAGCAAGCAGAACAACCTAACACCGCACACCCGATCCCGCCGTGCGGCGACGGCCTCACAGAGCAGAAACATATCTGATCCCTTCAGAAGCCAGTCACTGTCAACGTGGCAGAGGCCAAGATGGCGACAACACATACGGAGGACGATTTTAGTGAAGACTCCCAGTCGGCGGCGGAGGACAACGGTAGGAGTCATTCACATTCTCAGCACCCCCTTACATATGCAGACATGTCCATGTTTGCCGCGGACATTAAATCCATGTTCTCTGCAGCAATTACGGATCTAAAATCCAACCTGCTGGTGCTTACTGAGAAAATGCCCGCGGCTGAGGCGGGCGGAAAACACAGAGAAAAGGCCATACACAGACTTGAGAAAGTCACTTATTCACACTCTAACCACTTCATAGAGATGAATAGACATTTGGAGGATCTTGACAATAGGGGGAGAAGGTGTAACATAAGGGTCAGAGGAGTCCCTGAAACTGTGGATAATGACCAAATCATTCCTGCACTTCAGAGGGTTTTTAATAGCCTATTGGTTAGACCTGAAGACACTGGGATAGTGTTCGTAAGAGCACACAGGGCCCTGAGAGCACGAGGCCCAGACAACATGCCACCACGTGATGTCATCTGTTGCCTGCAGAGCTTTGCGCTGAAGGAAGACATCATGCAAAAAGCACGCCGCAATGATCAGATTGTGTTTAATGGGGAAGTGATAATGCTCTTCCAGGACTTGTCCCATATAACTCTGAAGAACCGCAGAGCCCTGAGACCTCTCTTGGACAAGCTCCGTGAAAAGGATCTACGATACACCTGGTGTTTCCCCTTCGCCCTTCTGGTATCCCATAATGGCAGGCAACACATGCTGAGATCTCCGGACGACCTACCAGAGTTTTGTAACGCACTACAACTAGGTACTTTTGAGCTACCGGATTGGTATCAGGAATTTCTCCTTCCACCACTACAGCAGAGCCCCCCTTTCTCTCCGTTTGCATCACCTGACAAGAGGTCGGCCAAAAAACTAAAATAGAACAGACAGGGGGGAACACTTCCCAGCACACCCAGAGCTTGTCCATCCAGAGCACCAGATAACCCTTGAAGGAAGGAAAGAGAAATATGTTGTCCACTCTAATCTTTCTTTTTTTTTTATTATTCCTCTCACTTCTCAGAGGCCCCTTTTGTTCCTGTTTTTTCTTTATTTTTATGTCCTTTTGCCCTTTTTTTTTATATTGCCTTGATATTCAATGATCGTACATCACTTTATATGCTGGTGGCCTTAATGATCCATGATAACCTTTATCCAGTTCAGACGGAACTTTTTATGCACCCCTCAACTGAGGACTTAAACCTACTCAGATGTTTGCACCCGCAGGTCATGCTTTTTTGGCTTTAGTTAGCAGGCTGTTCAGAATAAGCAAACCCTCTGGACACCTGGGGGGATAAAGGACTCTCCATACTGGCCATAATTCAAAGGCTTACCAACTATGGGTTTTGACCCACATATTAGTAGCTTTTCGTAGGTTGCACTGTTACGTAGACTTAAGAATGTTCACTCCTCCCATACATGACGAGTAGGATGTGATTGTAAGTTATGTTTTAATAAATTTAATTGCAGTTCTAACTGGGGGCTTGCCCCATCCAGGCAGGTGAGATCTGGGTAACCAGCTGACTAATGAAGCTCGGAGCAGAGACTTGGGAAGTCTCAGATTATTGCTAAACTCCTCGCTCATTAGCCGGTTGGCCCTCCTCTCTTCTGGCTGATAAAACCATGGTTGTTCCCTTGTTGTTGCTTGCACTCTAGTGCAGAATGGCTATACATAGCATTTATTATTTGCTACATAAAATGAGGCTGCGGGCCTCCTTTCTCCGTTACTATAGTTTATATCCCTTGTAAAATTACAAGCTGTTTTGATTGACACAGTACATTTCTGCTGTCACCTCCCACTATCCCACAAAGTGCTTCCAAGTGACTTAAGTCCCTGGACAGTACACTATATTGGACCTTTCAGATAGGATACCTATTTGAAGGTGATTGTTCCATGACTTCCTCTTCTTCTGCTATTTTTCTACTCTTTTCTATACTACTTCTTCTCTACGGTAGCTACCTATACTCCTGTAAACTAATACCGGAAAAATACTTACCTTTACCCACGTCTTTTTTGATCAGTGTTGTTCACAGGAATCGGCTCTCCAGATCTGTCCAAGGTGGTGCAATGGCATACTCATCGCTAGGCCGACACTCCCCGGTAATATCTCATAATGTCAGAGGTTTAAATATACCTGAGAAAAAGACAGCTCTTTTGCGAGAGCTCAAGAAAGGTAGGCCTCACTTTACCTTTCTACAAGAGACGCACTTCAAGACACACAATGTACCCAGGCTCACTGATTCCTATTTTACTGAAGCACACCACGCTACCAATGACTCGGTTAAGTCGAAAGGGGTCTCTATACTAATCAGCAGGGAAGCCAATTTCGAAATGACTGACAAATTGACAGATCCGGAGGGGAGATACCTTTTCCTCAAAGGGAAATACAACGGCATACCGACGACATTAGCTAATGTTTATTTCCCAAATTCCTCACATTTGACTTTTTGTCGCCGAGTGATGGGGGAACTTGAAGTATTCAGCTCAGGACGTATAATCCTGGACGGGGACTTCAACCCCCCCTGAATCCCTTAACAGACACATCGACGGGTACATCGTACATAACGTACAAAATTATAAAAATGTTAAAGTCAATACTGACCTCACTTCACCTAATTGACAGATGGTATGGACTTCACTTTCTATTCAGACCCTCACGCTAGATACTCAAGGATCGACTAAATTTTCATAACACGTAAAGACCTGCACTCGGTTGCAAAGGCGAACATTGGCATTCAATCCATGTCTGACCACGCTCCAGTGTCTCTTTTGCTGACCCCCACTGCTTTTCCATCTAAGATACGTACTTGGTGGTTGAATTCCTCGCTTTTGACGGATCATGAGTTACTACTGAAAATTACCACACACTTGAAGGAATTCTTTATTCATAATGTAACTCCGGAAACAGACCCCCTGATGATATGGGAAGCCCATAAGTGCTACATTAGGGGGGAGTTGATGAGAGCGGGGGCTCAGCAAAAGAGAGACAGGGAAAAGGAGATCTTGCAATTGACAGATAAGATTTCCAAACTAGAGCTACAATACAAACAATCCCTAACAAAACAGAACGCAACAGAATTACTCGACGCCAGGAAATCCCTACAACAAATACTAGACGCTACTACCAAACGATTCCTATTCTTTAGGAAAAAAATATACTACGAACACGGAGACAAAACGGGCACATTTTTGGCCAGAGCTCTAAGGGACCCCCGACTCAGCAATAAAATCTTAGGTATACGAAACAAAACGGGAGCTCTAGACCATACTGACAAACAGATTGCACAACATTTTCATGACTACTATTCCAACCTCCATAATTTACTGACTCCGCATAAACCCGCAGATGTACAGGGTAATAGGGTACAAATAATACAAGAATACCTACATTCGGCCAAACTCCCCAAAATGACTGAAACTGACACTGAACTTATTGACCGACCTATTGACGAATCTGAGATAAGATTAGCAATAAAAGACATGAAAACAGGGAAGAGCCCCGGCCCAGACGGTTTCTCGTCTATATATTACAAAACTTTCATGGACATCCTAACCAACCCAATACTGAAAGCGTTAAATTCCTTCTCCACACCCAGGGAGGTCCCCCCGACATTCCTTGGAGCACACATAACTGTCTTACCCAAACCGAATAAAGATCCAACACACTGCCCTAGCTACAGACCAATTTTGTTATTAAATCTGGACGTGAAGATACTGACTAAAATATTGGCGAATAGACTTAAACCCCTACTCCAAACTGTAATTTGACCGGAACAGGCAGGTTTCATGCCAGGTAGGGAAGCAAAATGTTACAAAATCACTGAACCTGATATATGCAGCCAGAGAGCGAAAGATTGAAGGTCTCCTCCTGTTTACAGATGCGGAGAAGGCCTTCGATCGAGTAGCGCGGGACTTCATGTTAGCGTTGTGTAGTCATATTGGCTTGGGCACCCACATGATGACTTGGATATTGGCACTCTACCGAAATTCCTCAGCCAAACTACGCATTAATGGATCCCTGTCCGAGACCGTGTCTATTAGGAACGGTACAAGACAGGGTTGCCCACTCTCACCAATCCTTTTTATCATTTCACTGGAACCTTTTATTAGGAAAATTGTGTCATCACCAGATATTAAGGGTTTCACAGTAGCCAAAACGGAATTTAAAGTAGCGGCTTATGCCGACAATTTGTTATTTTTCCTGACAAAACCCCTCACGTCAATCCCCACTCTGATGCAGGAATTCTCCATCTATGGATTTGTCTCCTATTAAAAAATTTACTACACAAAATGTGTAATAAGGCAATGAATATCACGTTACCAGAGAATTTATTAAAAACCGTACAATCCAATAGCTCCTTTAAATGGGTAACCTCCGCCCTGAAATACCTGGGCATATGACTGACCCCACAACTGTCCCAAATCTTTGATAGAAACTTCACACCCATGCTTAAAATTATAAAACAGGATCTACTATCCTGGCATGCTAATAAGAACTTCTCCTGGTTTGGTAGGGCGGCCATATGTAAAATGTCAGTTCTGCCCAGAATTTTGTACCTTTTTCGAACCTTGCCCATAACGATACCACAAAGCTTCTTTAAAACCCTACAAACAATCCAACTAGAATTCATTTGGGCACACAAACGTCCAAGGATCAAGTTTGACTTGATGACTAGAGCAAAGGACAGAGGGGGAAAGGTGCTACCCGACTATAGAAAATACTACCACGCCTCCCACATAACAAGGATCCTAGACTGGCATTGCCACCAGGATGCCAAGGATTGGGTTTCCCGGGAAAATGATTTAAGCCCGGTTCCCCTGAGATTTTCGGCCTGGATGTCACCAACAGGATACCCGCCGATTTTACGGCAACATCCTTTGCTTAATGCAACCCTATCAATTTTTCATACGCTTCTGAAAAGGTCAGAGGTATCCACACCTCTAAGCCCACTCAGCCACTTAAAGACAACCCTGACTTCCCACCGGGAGTGGGGAACCACACATTGCAAAAACAAGGCTTAGATACCCCTTGCTTACAAAACATTGTTTTGAAAATGACCTAATGAAAGACTACAACAAACTGAAGGTAGATGACCATACTCAGGGTTTACCACTCTGGACGTACTTTCAAATACGAAGCTATGTCAATGCCCCATGATGTAAAACACATTTTGCTAGACAATTGACAGAAATGGAATCAGTGTGCCTGGAGGGAGCTCCAATTTCTAAGGCTACCTCACTAGCCTATTCATGGCTGCAAGCCTCCACACCACAAACCTTGGACAGATTTTCGGAAGAGTTGGTCAAGAGAGCTCAACATGGAACTGACGGACAGACAATGGCAAAAGGCATGTATACTCGCCCACAAATGTTCTTTGAGCACCAGAATGCAGGAAACAGCATATAAATTGCTCACGCAATGGTACGCCACACCGGCCAAATTACATAAATGGTACCCTCAAATCTCAGAATTTGTTGGCGATGTAGGTAAGCAGAAGGCACTATTTTACATATATGGTGGCAATGTCCCCTAATAGCGCCATTTTGGTCAAAAGCGATAGAAACCATTCGTCATATTACAGGAACCTCACTGAAGCTCGATGCAGCAGGCTGTCTACTCCATGTCAACAACTTTTCACTCTCAAATATATGAAAACTTTGTCTAAACATCTACTAAATGCAGCCAAGTCGCTTATACCATTGTATTGGAAATCTACCACTGTACCTTCCACCAAAGAGTGGCTTCACAAGATTGTGGACATACGTGACATGGAGGAGACACTTGCACAATCTAGTGATGCAGCTGAAAGGTATCATCAAACATGGTCTCCTTGGATTGCCTTTAGATTCTCACGAGAATATAAGCAACTTAGATCTCCTGCTATTGATTGAAGAAACATATGCCAATAACTCAAATAGAGAAGCAGGATAATTCTGACACGCGACATAGATCAATATTTGGTCCAGAACATTACGGCGAAACACTTCAGGAGGGGAAATGCTCACTTATTCACATGTATAGGAAGAACCCCCCTGTCAGGAAATCCACCAACAAACTGATTGTGCTAATTTTAAAGGATATAGTTTTCGATGTTACTTCCAACTCAGAGGTATTGGTAAATTGAGGCTACAACTGATAGCTACCTACCTCTTATCTCTTATCTATATCTCTTTTTACCCTCTCATCTTTACTTTTTTCTTACCCCACCCATCTATCACCCTCTGAATCTGTAATTTTTATCCCCAATAACCGCCTCTCTTATAATACCTAAACGGAAGGTAAATACACTGAGGTAATTATGAAGAATTAAATGTGTGTCACAGAAACGGAACACCAAAAAAAGAAGCTCTTATTGCTTAATCTATAACTACATACGAGTCTGTTCTTGGTTTAAGATGTATATATTTTTGTTTTTACTATTTCTGTTATTACAAGCAGTTATGAATAGACATTGTTATACCTGTATTCATGTTCATAGTGATCA
Organism: Lithobates sylvaticus; assembly: GCA_028564925.1. Lineage (NCBI taxonomy): Eukaryota > Metazoa > Chordata > Amphibia > Anura > Ranidae > Lithobates > Lithobates sylvaticus. Next base: position 159,229,867 of record CM053033.1, read on the forward strand.
CATGTACAATGCATTACCTTCAATAAACTTTTGAATGGAAAAAAAAAAAAAAACATGATGGGGATGGGGGCGGCACTGCCCTGGGGAACATTTTACCAAAGCAAAAAACATTTTTAAATTCCATTTGGTGGGGACCAGAGATTTAAATGATTAAAGTGAAACATTAAAAATCTAAGATTCCTTTTCAATATTATGCCTATAGGATGCCTATTTACGTTGCATAGTAGGTGAGGTTCGAAAAAAGACACAAGTCCCTCAAGTACAACCTATGTGTGTGATTATATGTAAGTATTACATTGTGTATCCCTGTATGTTGCGGTCGTTCAGGTGCTTATCTAATAGTTTCTTGGAACTATCGATGCCCCTCGCTGAGACCACCGCCTGTGGAAGGGAATTCCACATCCTTGCCACTCTTACAGTAAAGAACCCTCTATGTAGTTTAAGGTTAAACCTCTATTCTTCTAATTTTAACCTGGCTGTGAAGTGGTTTATTTGTACGATGTATACATCCTACTTCACAAAACTGACATTTACATAAAAAATGCTGTTTAACCACTTCTTGACCGCGTTATAGCCGAATGACGGCTACAGCGCTGTTGTCCAGTTTTGGGAGGGCAGTCGCTAGTTGCAAGTGCGACCTTTGCAACCCAGTTAGTTCTGCCAATGGTGTCCGTAGGACTGTGAATAGTGTCAGTCAGTAAAGCAGTGGACGGTGTCAATATGACAATGGGATTTATCAGTAATGCAGTGGGGCTGTGGACATGTTCAGTAGGGCACTAGACAAAGTCGGTAGTTTTTTAATTGTTTTTTTTTTTTACCATAACATTTTTTTACAATTTTATTCTTTATTATTTTTTACAATTTTTTATTAGCCCAGTTGGGGGGGGCTTTGGCGAGATATCAGGGGTCTAAACAGACCCCTGATGTTTCACCTTTGAGACAGAGAAAGGAGATTGAGGACACAGCCCTCTGTACAGAGCTTCCCCTTCATTCATGATACTATACCGATCACTTACTGCAGGGGTAGGCAATAGAGATGGGCGAAAGGTTCGGCCCGAGCATCAGTTTGGGCTGAACATTTGCCTGTTCGGCCATTGCCGAACACTCATATTTTGCAGGGTGTTAGCTGGGAGTTCACCTGACGAACACCCTGCAATACACTGAGCGCTGGTTGTTAAGGAGCGGGGCCGGAAAGCCGGGCGGTGGCGTCCTTAACAACCAATGAGTCATCAGCTGTCAATGGGTTTCTCCGCTGACAGCTGAACAATAAAAAAAAAAAAAACGGCGTTGAGTCCTCCCTCAGTCTATACCAGGCCATTCAGGTCTGGTCTGGATTTGGAGGGGAACCCCCACGCCAAAAATAAAAAAAAACATTATTAAAATCACTTCTGCAAAAACGATTGTTTGTTATTGATACATGTCCCCCACATGACCCCCATACCCCTTTTATGGCCAATTATTATAAGCATATAAGCCTTCAAAATGGGCACTTTTGATTTTTCCTGTTCGGCTCCTTTAGACTTCAATGAAGTTCGCCATTCTGGTTAGAACATTTCCCCTGTTCAGGTGTTCTGCATCCTTAGTAGGCAAGAGTTTCAGAGATCTACCTGAAAAACATGAAAGAGATCAAAGATCACCGGGGTTCGGCGCCCTTATTTTTTTTAAAGAAATTAACTAGCAAGGCCAAACTAAATAGTAAGGAAAATGTAGTAATATATATTAAAGAAAATGTCACTGTAAAAATATTAATGGAGCCTATCTTAAAAATGGGCAGTGTCAGTAGGGCAGAGGTTGGTATCAATAGGGCAGTGGATGGTATCAGTAGTTTTTATTTTTGTTATCTTATTTTTTTTATTCATTTTTAAAACGTTTTTAAATTGCATTTAAATAAACATTTTAGGAGCACTGTTGGGGGGGCTTTGGTGAAATAACAGGGGTCTAAACAGAACCCTGATGTCTCACTTTTGAGACAGAAACAAGGGACTGAGGACAGATTCCCCAGTCTCTTGTTCTGCAGCCTCAGCTGCAAGTGGCTGGGAATTAGGATTTTACCACCACTACCCATATCTTGGCGCTCTAAGGCTGCTGCTGGCCCTGTCCACAGTAGTGTCCTCTACACACACCCCCCCCCCCCCCCCACACAGCAATGAACACTCTGGTCCCCCTGTATATCACCCCTCCCCACAGTGTCTTCTGGCCCTCTGCCTCCTGTAGCACCTTCACATTACCCCCCCAGTAGTGTCTTCTGCCCCTCTGCCCCCCCCCCTCAGGCAGTGTCCTCTGTCCCCTTCACATAACCTCTCATCCCACAGTAGTTACCTCTGCCCCTGTACCTATATCCTCTGCTCCTTTGACATCACCCCCCCCCCCCCTTACTAACACACACACAATAGTGCCCTCTGCCCCCCCCCCATTCCCATAGCAATCTCCTCTGCTTCTTTGAATTTCCCCCCACAACAGTGCCCTCTGCCTCCAATCTCCATAGCTATATCCTCTGCTGCTTTGACACCCCCCCACAATAGTGCCCTCTGCCCCTCATACCCATAGCAATGTCCTCTGCCCCCCCATAGCAATGTCCTCTGCTGCTTTGACACCTCATTACTTCTCTGTACACAGGAGGCTGCACATCTCTGGACAGGGGACGGGAGCACGAGCTGCTGGAGTTAACTTTCTATAATACCAAGCTGGTGATTGGTTGCTAGGTCAGTCCCATGTTCTAGCAACCAATCATCTGCCAGTTAACTTCAAAAGTTAATTTGGCCAGCTCCCTCCCTCCCTCCATTGTCCGTCCAGAGCTGTGTAGCCTCCTGCTCTCCTGTGAGGAAGGATGAGCGAAGAGGCTGGGGGAAGGACTGGCGCCGACCCTCGACTTACTGTGTCCATTCTGAACAAGAAGGGGATAGTAAATTACATATTTACCAGCTTCTTCTCCCCGCTCTCCATCCTAAAAGCATCACCCTCAGCAGCCGGTGGGAGAGAGGAAGCTGGCAGCACGTAGGGGCAGCAGGAGATAAGTAACCTGGCCACAGAGCTGGTGGAAGGATTTTGATCTACACAGGCAAAGGTGCATTTTGCGGCTCCCCGACCACCACCATCATCCTCCCTGCGCTGGATGAAGGAGTACAGGGGTCATCTTCTGCCTGGGGGAGGGGAGTGTTAAATGCAGCAGCAGATTTCAATACACTAAGAAACTGGAGCCAAACTCCAGCTCTCACTTTATAAACAGTTACAACAAAGTTTTTTATTTCTTTTAGGATAAAGGTTTTACAAAAATAAATAAAAGCTGATGATTGTAAAGATCCCTGTCAGTGGGAGATGATTTGTCATATCCCTCTGCTGCTACATCTGCAGGAGAGTTGGCCTGTTTAAAAATAACAGACTTACTGGCCAGATCATCAGGTGAAAATAAGAGTCTCAAAAAGAAAACTAATGCAGCCACCACATCTAAAGCCCCATACACACGCGCGGATTATCCGAGGACCAGGTCGGTCGGATCCTGTCCGTCGTACTTTGTCCGATGTTGTTGTTGCGTACACACGGTCGGACAACGTTGTCGGAATTTCCGGTCTGCAAGAACGTCGTGACGTAAGTCGTCTTCCACGAGACTAGAAAAGGGAAGTTCAGCACCACGTCAGGCACCCGTTGGGCTCCTTCTGCTGATCCCGTGTTTATCGCGAGTTAGTCGAAGTTTGGGGACTTAAGATTCGCGCTTCTCAGTTTTCTGACTCAGATCGTTACTGCTCTTCAGTTTGTGCTTGTCGTGCGTATCTGTTTATTAGTGCGTGTAGTCAGTTCGCATTTGTTGGTCATTGTGGCCTATATCTTGATATAGGACGCTTTGATTTGCACTGCTTATTGTCTGCTTGTTTCTGGTATTCATTTCGTTCTTTCAGGCCTTGCTGTTTATCGGTGCTTTCTGTTTGTCCGTTCTGACCAGCCGACCTTTTGTGAGCTTGTGAGCGATGTTTCCCGTGCGTACTCGTCGCCGAGTTCGTGCTGTACGCGGAATTGGTGTCGGGCTTTTAGCTTTGACCCAAGACCCGTCCATGAACAGAGTGACAAGGAGTATGTGGACCAAGAATTGGTTGCTTCAGCGTGATCAGTTCTCGCACATGCCTTTGCTTCGTGAGATCCGGGAGAATAATCCTGATGATTTCAGGAACTTTCTCCGGATGACGGACCCCGTGTTTCACCATCTTTTGGCTTTGCTGACCCCTTTTATCAGCCGGCAGGATACCTGCATGAGACAAGCCATCACTCCGGAGCAGAGGCTTGTTGCTACGTTGAGGTACTTGGCGACAGGGAGAAGTCTTCAGGATTTAAAGTTCTCTTCAGGTATCTCTCCCCAGGCCCTGGGAATCATTATTCCAGAGACCTGTTCTGCCATCATCGAGGCACTGCAGGAGGACTATATTAAGGTAACATTTCACCTTTACTATTCCATTCTATGTATGCTCTGTTTGCTAATGACTTTTATTGTTGTCCTCCTTCCAGAATTACCATGATTGCAATATGTTCTAATATGCTGTGCCCCTTTTCTCCTTCATGCATTTTTCCCTTCACTTACCTCTCCAGCATGCTCTTCTGGCCCAATAGACACCTATGGCCTAGTCACTTAAGCAATGTATTTTGTCTGCTGCATAGTATTGTTTGCCCCCAAACACCCCCTAAAATATGCACAAATGTTTGCTGTGTGGTTTACTTCATGTAGAGCCCCTTTTTTTTTTTTTTTGTGGGGGGGGGGGGGGCAAACTCATTAGGAACCCCCCCCCCCAACTGCTCTGTCAGATGGTACCAATCCTCTATCTGCTGGCTTTCCCAAGGTCAATACACACTATATACTTACCTCTTTATAGTGGGCATCTTTAGGGATGAATTCAGCAAAGCATGTAGTGCAAGGGGCTGTCTCCATACTTTCCATTTCCTCTTTTTTGGTGTTCTTTCCCTCCTATTAGCTTGCTTGGTAATTTCAGAATGTCACAATGTGCTTTCCTTTTTTGGGGGGGGGGGGTTTGAAATGTTATTTTATCTTTCCTGGGGGCTGCCAATAGTGTTAAGTAAGGAGGGTCTGGCCAAACTAGCACACATTATTGAGCCATTTGGCAATCAATGAAGTGCAGAGGGTTACCTGTCCAACACCCCCCCCCCCAAAACCCTAGTTATTGCCAATGGCCCATCAGAAGTTGGGGGATTGATGGGGGGTGAGTAATCTGCGAAGGGGACCCTCTACTTTTCTGTGCAAATACTTTCCAGCCTCAAATTTTAAAGTATGCTCTTGTTCCAAGATGTTGATTGTCTAATCTGCTTGCAATGTTTATGTGCAAAGTGACTAATTTTTTTTCCTTGTTTCACTCCACAGTTCCCTTCCACGCCACAGGAATGGCAGACTGTGGCCTCCCACTTTGCCAGCCGTTGGGACTTTCCTAACTGCGGAGGGGCAATTGATGGGAAACACGTCCGCATCGTCCCACCGCCCAACTCGGGGTCCTACTATTATAATTACAAGGGGTTTAATAGTGTAGTGATGTTGGCGGTGGTGTCGGCGACATACGAGTTTATGTATGTGGGCGTGGGGATGAACGGCCGGATCTCGGATGGTGGTGCCATTGCGCACACGGAGTTCTACTGGCGTCTCCAAAGTGGCAGTCTGTGCTTGCCACCTCCAGAGGAGAATGCTGAAGGACTCCCCTTCGTCTTTGTCGCAGATGAAGCGTTTGCATTGACTCCCCATCTGATGAGGCCCTTCCCGATGAGGACCCTCACCCCAGACCAGAGGGTCTTCAACTACAGGCTGTCCAGAGCCCGAAGAGTTGTGGAGAACACCTTTGGCATCCTGGCCAGCCGCTTCCGCCTGTTCTTGACGGCGATTGACTTGGCGGAATACAAACTGAACCACATAGTTCTTGTCTGTTGCATATTGCACAACTTTTTAAAACGACACAACAGGAACTATGTGGTGCCCGTTGGCCCAGATGTGGAGGGCCCTCCAAATGCTGACCTCACAGCCCTTCAAGCGGCACGTCCAGGCTTGCCCCCTCTAAATGCCCGCGCGGTCCGCGAGCAATATATGGACTACTTTGTGGGTAGGGGGGCCATTGCTCTGCCTGACGATGTGTGAGAGGCATTTTTAAATAAATATCTTTTTTCAACCAACCTATGATTTCTTGTCATTTCCGTATTATTGCTTATTTGACCGTGAATTTTTTTCCGTTTGGCTTCGACAGTGGGAATGCACTTTCTGGGCAAAAGGAGGTAACAGTCTCTTCTTCCCAAAAAGATTCTTCTCATGTTGTGTGTTTGATACCTAATCTTTGGTCTAGAGAAGGTTTGTAGTGCAGAACTCACACACAAAATACTCCTTTTCATCACCATGACAGAAATGTGTGTATTCACAAAAATGGTGTGCTACGTGTTTTCAAACAAATCACTGTGGGTGTCATTTACATAAGTCAAATCTACTATGCTCTACAAGTGCAGTGCAAAAGTGCCCTGGAAAAGAAACTTGCAGTGCAAACTGGACTTGCCTTTAGTAAATAACACCCATTGCCCCCCAAATCCTTTACATTTGACATACATAATGCTTTTTTGTATTTAAATAAGGAAGCCACACATTTAGAAATGTAAAAAAGTTTACTTGCAACACATTCACAAGTGCGTTTACAAACTTCTTGCCAAAACTGACAAGATCTGGGTTATTTACAACATTGTTTACAAACATTCCGCATTTGGTAAAACCAGGCATGGAGCAAAACAGAACCTAGGAACTCGGAAAGATCAACTTTCTAAAGTGAAGCCAAGATCAGACATGACTATATGTTCAAAGTGTGTTTGATCTTGCCTTCATCACATGGGGGGTCACCCCTGGAAACTGGAATTTTAGAACATGCACACAATTTTGGTCTGAAAATGGTCATTAGATGGTAAAACACATGCCTAGAATCTTCAAAAGTGCCATTTTCCATCATGGGGATGAATGGACGTTTTTTGGGGGTGCACCCCCTTCACCACAACCACTTTAGTAGTTCGTAAAGGTGGTTGCACCTCCAAAAAAATGTTGTCATTCATCCACCATGATGGGAGCTAGCACATGTGTACACAATGTGTGCATGTTCCAAATTTCACACAGTTCTTAAGTTGCAAATGTGTTCAGAAGCAGTCACAAATGTGTGGTAATTACTTGGTGCGTTTTCAGATTTTTCCTAAAACATCAATGATGTTCTTCAATTTTTGTTGAACATCATTGATGTTTTGCTTTATGTCATCTAGATCTCTATTGCAGACCATTATCTCCCCGATGAGTACATGGGCACTCTCTGTGGTAAAGTGTGATTCTTCTTCCACAACATCCACGTCACCTAAAAACAAACAAAAACCAAAAAAATGTCTTGGAAATGAGGCAGGCATACATTGATTAGCTTACCAGTAGCTGTGTTCTCCCACACTCACCTGTTGTGGTGACAAGTTCTCCAATTTCTATGATCTCTCCTTCCTCCTCCTCCTCCTCTGCTTCTGGTCTTTCCCCTTCTTTGGGAGGTGTTGGTTTGGTGGTTTCCTCTGACGTCACGGGTTTTCGCTCCCGTATGAGAAGGTACAAAAGGAAGATTTAGCAACACAATCTATTGAGGGCCGAAATAGGAAATGTCAAACATTGCTTGAAAGTGAGGGACAATATTTTTGGTGGGCCAGTTACAAATGACAACAACATGAATGTAGACACTTTTTAAAGGTGCTAAACTTAGTAGCTTTTTGGCAGAAGTTGGTTTGATGGAGACCCCCCTCTAGTATCCACTGGAGCACATGTGTAGAAAAGCCTAATAAAAAGTGGGTTTGGGTGTCCCAGCACTAGTGCTCTAGAGTTCAGATGGGTAATCAGCTACTGGGTCACCTCTCCTTTACATCGAATAAATTGGCTTTACATTCTTGATGACATTTGTAATGAGAACAAACTTCCTTTCTCAAAAAAAAAAAAACAACAAACCTCGTATTATAAGTGTCTGAACGATCGAGGTTGAGTACGATCGAATGGACACACACACACGAACATGACAGTGGCAGAAAGATCGAGGTTGAGTACGATCGAATGCACAGACGAACATGAAAGTGGCCATTTTCTAATGTACAACTTTGGAAAAAGACAAACACATGGAGCAGTATGCAAGCAAGAAATAAAACACAAAACACAACTACTTACTTTTTTGAAGAACTCGCTTGATCTTTCTGTATTGATCGGGCTCCCTCAGTTTCAGGTCTGACCAGCGTTTCCTCAGTTGCTCCTTGGATCGTTGTACCCCAAAATGATTGTACAGCCTCCTCACAACTTTAGACATGATCTTGGCCTTTTGGACATTGGGGTTGAGGTAAGGCCCATACTTCCCATCATAGTCGCTCCTCTTTAATATGTCCACCATCTCCAACATTTCTCCAAATGACATATTGGAGGCCTTGAATTTCAGGCTCCGGGATCGGGACGTTTCTGTCTCCGGACTTTCCTCGTGCTCCTCCTCGTTGGTGGGATATTTCGGGCGCACCTGCTGTGTCCCCGCCATGTGCTCTCCTCACTGCGCCGTAAAGAGAAGGGGTGGGGAATAGACGAGAAAGATCGTCAGGGGCCGGCGGAGTTTGACGCATGCGCACTGTATATAAAACGTCACACGCCTGTGTCGTAGCCACGATCTGTGCGACGAGGGGAGAGAAAGCTCATGCACGAGACGATCGCTATAACGAAGGTACAATTTGACTTTGGTACATAACTAGCCTAGACTGATTAGACCTTGAGGCTTCTTTATGGAGAAGATTAGGAGAGTTAAGCCTGACATTATTTATAGTGTTTTGTGTGGTGTTGTGTCTTGCAGAGATTATGCAGGGATTCAACGACGTGAGTTTTCTCCCCCTCTTCATTGAGAAATACAGGGAAATTCCCCTTTTATGGCAGGCCAAACACCCCAATTACGGCAGCAAACCAATGAGGTACGCAGCCCTGCTGGAACTTGTGGAATTTGTAAAGCCAAGGTTCCCCACGGCAACTGTTGGTGATTTAAGAAAGAAAATTGGCAGCCTGAGGAGTGCGTATATCAGGGAGCGCAAGAAGGTCCTGAAGTCCCTAGAATCTGGAGTTGCAGCAGATGTCTATGCCCCCAAGCTCTGGTACTATGACAGTCTCCATTTTCTCAAAGACCAGACTGATGTCACGGAGCCACTCTCGCCTCCTCCTTCCACGCTTCCTTGCGCGCAGGCCACCCCTGATGAGGCTTCCGAGGAGCAACCTGGGCCTTCCAGTCTGGAAGAGGTGGAGGAGCCCAGCTTGTTCCAGGTATAGTAGTTTGGGAACCATTTTTGTGAAAAAGGAATGATGTTCACTGAATTCAGGATCACCAATTGCTTAGTTCATAACGTGTTTGACATATCAACTGACAGTAGTGTTGGAGACAGTTGGGGCAAGAATCTAAACTGCAGGGCTGAGAATTGTATGGTTTGCGATTTGTAACCATTTTGCAACAGTCACTAGATGAGAATTGTGTGTGTTTGATGAACAAATAACTGAAACTATGTCCCTTTTTCATACACAGGAAGACCTCAGCCAGGAGGAGGCTGTGGAATGTGGCAGTCAGGAGGAGGAAGGGGTTAGTGGCAGCCAAGAGGTGGGTAGTGGCAGCCAAGAGGGGGGTAGGCCTCGGAGCCTGACTGTCTCCCAAGTCCCTCCCCTCCGCCTTCCCGACAAAAGGGCGAGAAGGGGGGGTGAGGCGGAAGAGTCAGCGCTCCGGATGATCCGAGAGGCTTCAGCCTCCCTACATGCCACACCCACCGACGAGGAGGCCTTTGGCTCCGTGGTTGTCACTAAAATGAAGGATATGGAGGTGAGGCAACGCAACATGTGTGAGGGGCTCATCCTCAAGGTCCTAAATATGGGTATGGCTGGGGAGATGACCCCACTCACACATGTTTTCCATAGTGACCATGCTCCGCCTCCTCCTCCTCCTCCTCCTTCTGCCACCCCACCAGCAACACAGCCACAGCGTGCAAGGAAGCGTGGAAGGAAGACCTGAGAGTGACGACCTGGATTCAGTCTGGTCTGAGAGAAGATGGAGCCTCTCTGTCATGAAGGCTCCACCAGTGGCCGGCGACATGAGGATCCTGCCAGTAATCGGTGCCTCAGCATCCCTGGTTCCCGTTCTCGGTTGCCATTGCGCATGCGCGAGCGTGCGCGTGCACGCTCGCGCCCGCAGACGAGAGCGCGCGTGCGCGGACGGGTGCGCGCCCCCATTGGCGCCAATGAGGCTATTTAAGTCCGTTTGTCACTGACGGTCCCCGCTGTCTGCTCTACAGCGTTCTGTGAGAATACCTGATCTGTAATCTGTGTACCTGTGTTTGACCCGGCTATCCTTGACCACCCGCTCTGTCCCTGCATATCGACCTTGGCTTGTCTGTGACCATTCTCTTGTCTTGCCCACCTGTACTTCGCTGCCAGCCTGATACCCGACCCGGCCCGTTGACTATCCAAGTCTGCCTGTTGTTCCAGCCTGCACACAGCTTACCTGTTGTTCCAGTCTGCATACAGATCCAAGTCTGCCTGTTGTTCCAGCCTGCACACAGCTACAGCTTACCTGTTGTTCCAGTCTGCATACAGATCCAAGTCTGCCTGTTGTTCCAGCCTGCACACAGCTACAGTCTGCCTGTTGTTCCAGCCTGCACACAGCTACAGCCTACCTGTTGTTCCAGTCTGCATACAGATCCAAGTCTGCCTGTTGTTCCAGCCTGCACACAGCTACAGCTTACCTGTTGTTCCAGTCTGCATACAGATCCAAGTCTGCCTGTTGTTCCAGCCTGCACACAGCTACAGCTTACTTGTTGTTCCAGTCTGCATACAGATCCAAGCCTGCCTGTTGTTCCAGCCTGCACACAGCTACAGCTTACCTGTTGTTCCAGTCTGCATACAGATCCTGCCTACCTGCTATTACCTACTTACCTCAACCGCTGAGCTGATCCAGGGATCTCTTGTACCGGTCTTGTTGTTCCTGCCAGGCACCTGTGCCCCTCCTGACTCCTGGTCCTACTGTCACATCATCAGGGGACCGGCGAGCGGGAGCCGCAAGGGAGGCCCTTCTCTGCTAATCAGACTCATCACTACTAGGGGCGTGACAGTAGCAGACAGCCATGTCTGAGTCTGAGCAGGGGGCCTCTCCCATGGAGGGACTGTGCCAACACCTGGCAGGACTGACTGAGGCGGTAAAGAACCTTCAGCAGGGATACACCCGGTTGGAAGAACGGGTGCTGGCCCTATCCAACCCGGTCGGCCCTGTAGGGCCCTCCCTACCACCAACACCCCCATCCGGGGTAAGTTCAGGTCCGTCGGTGGTAATGCTCCCCCCAGAGCCCCGGGTCCCAATCCCAGAAAGGTTCTCGGGGGCCGGCAACCTCTTTCGGGACTTCCGCAATTCCTGTGAACTGTTTTTTGCACTGCAGCCACGCACCTTCTCCCTGGAAGCCACCAAGGTGGGCTTCGTGATCTCCCTACTTTCCGGAGACCCGCGGACCTGGGCCCACCGCCTTCTAGAACAGAAGGACCCCGCATTGGCCGGTCTTGCTTCATTCTTTGACACCATGGCCCAACTCTACGAAGATCCCCAACTCTCAGTAACCGCAGAGACCACTCTGCGCACCCTCCAGCAGGGGCGAAGGCCCGTAGAGGACTATGTAGCGGACTTTAGGCGCTGGGGTGCGGACACACAGTGGAACGACGCAGCCCTGCGTCACCAGTTCCGCCTAGGACTTTCTGAGGCGCTAAAAGACGAGCTGGCAAGAGTTGGGGTGCCCCAGACCCTGGACACTCTGATTAACCTGGCCATTCAGATTGACCGGCGGCTAAGGGAACGCAGGACTGAACGTGCCTCCAGTTTTTCTCGTCCTACCTGGATGCTTCCCAAAGCCCCAAGTCATCTGCAAACCGGCTCTGCCCACCGACCCGCACCTCTTCCTGACTCCTCAGAGCCCATGCAGCTGGGGCTCCTGAGGCCCTCTCTAACCCCAGAGGAACGTCAACGACGTCGGGTCAACAACTTGTGCCTCTACTGCGGTGAGCCCGGGCACTACGTAAGGAACTGCCCAGCCAAGGCTCGTAAGTGCCCCCTCATGCCTGCCAGCCCTCTGGACTCCTCAACCCAGATCTCCTCTCATCTTGCCCTCTCTGTTTCGTTTCAGCTTCCGGGAAGAACCCTCCAAGTACCCTCCATTATTGATTCCGGGGCATGCAGCTGCTTCATGGACTCCTCATTTGCTGCCCAACATCGGATTCCCCTCCAGTCTAAGGTCCAGGGACTGTCAGTTTTCCTGGCGGACGGCTCCTCCATCCGGTCAGGCCCGGTAACACAGGAGACCACCCCACTGCCCATGACCATCTCGGGCAACCACCGGGAACTTCTTTGCCTGGACATTATCTCCTCTCCACTATCTCCTATAATCCTGGGCATGCCGTGGCTGAAGGCCCACAACCCAGTCATCGACTGGGCCACTGGGATGGTTTCCTTCTCCTCCCTGTACTGTCAGATGTCTTGCGGACTTTCTAATTCCTCCCAGTTGGCCACTCTGCTAAGTATGGACTCTGAGGTGGACCTCCGTGAGGCCATTCCCCAAGCCTACCACGAATACCTGGACGTTTTTAGTAAACAGGCAGCAGAGGTGCTCCCACCTCATAGGGCTTATGATTGCCCCATCAAACTATTTCCTGGAGCAGAGATCCCCTTTGGAAGGGTCTTCCCTCTGACAGAGGTGGAGCAAGGCAAACTTAAAGAGTATATTGAGGAGAATCTCAGGAAGGGCTTCATCCGCCCGTCTACCTCTCCTGCGGGTGCCGGCATATTCTTCGTGGAGAAGAAAGACCACACCCTCCGGCCCTGTGTGGACTATCGAGAGCTAAACAATATAACGGTTAAGAACCGTTACCCTCTCCCACTGGTTCCTGAATTATTCCAGAGACTTGGTACGGCCACCATCTTTACGAAACTTGACCTTCGGGGGGCCTACAACCTGGTTCGCATTAAAGATGGAGACGAGTGGAAGACGGCCTTTCGGACACGTTATGGGCATTACGAATACCTCATGATGCCCTTCGGCCTATGCAATGCCCCCGCAACCTTCCAATACTTTATTAACGATGTACTCCGGGACTTCCTGGACTTGTTTGCCGTTGTATATTTAGATGATATCTTGATCTTCTCTTCCTCTCTAGAATCCCACCGCAGACATGTCAAGGAGGTCCTGGGTCGGCTCCGTATCCACGGTCTGTATGCTAAGGCAGAGAAATGCCAATTTGAACAGGAGAGTATTCCCTTTCTTGGGCTGATCATTTCAAGTACGGGCATCAAAATGGATCCCCAGAAGATCTCTGCCATCCTGGAATGGCCTACTCCGGCAGACAAGAAGGGCATTCAACGGTTTATTGGCTTTGCCAATTTTTACCGTAAATTTATCAAAGGGTTCTCCGCCATTGTGGCACCCATCACCCAGCTGACCAAGCAAGGGACCCGGTTCCGGTGGTCTTCCGAGGCCCAGGAGGCTTTTGAGGGCCTTAAAATCCTGTTCACTTCGGCACCCATCCTCAGGCACCCGGATTCCTCTTTACCCTTTATCCTGGAGGTAGATGCCTCAGAAATTGCGGTGGGAGCTATCCTATCCCAGAGACAGGGGGACAAGTCCCTGCTGCACCAAGTCGCCTTCTTCTCCCGCAAACTGTCCTCGGCCGAGAGGAACTATGATGTAGGCGACCGGAAACTACTGGCGATCAAGGCCGCCCTGGAAGAATGGCGATACCTCCTGGAGGGGGCCTCTCACCCCATTCTAATATTCACTGACCACAAAAACCTGGAATACCTGAAGTCAGCGAAAAGGTTGAAACCCAGACAAGCCAGGTGGGCGCTCTTCTTTTCCCGCTTCACCTTTCATGTGACATATCGGCCCGGATCCAAGAATGTCAAACCAGACGCCCTGTCCAGGATGTACCATAAGCACCAGGAAGAAGCCTCTCCTGATACTATTCTGGCCCCTGGAAACTTTCTCCTTCTCCAAGAGGACTTGCTGTCCCAGTTCAAACGCGCCTCAGCAGGGCAAAGGCCCACCTCTGAAACCCAGCTACAGACGAAGGATGGTCTACTCTGGTACGGGGACAAGATCTACACCCCAGAACAACTCCGGGTAACAGTTATGGAGCTATGCCACGACCACGCTTTGGCCGGTCACTTCGGTGTCGCCAAGACCACCGATCTGATACAGCGTACCTTCTGGTGGCCTCAATTGCGGGCCGACTGTAAGAAGTTTGTGGACACTTGCCCTACCTGCACCCGGAACAAGAATCCCAAGACCAGGGCCTGGGCTCTCCTGAAGCCCCTGTCCGTCCCAGATCGCCCCTGGAGAATGATCTCTTTGGATTTCATCGTGGAGTTACCCCCAGCAGAGGGCCACACGACGATCTTCGTGATCGTCGATCGCCTGTCTAAAATGGCTCACTTCATCCCTATGAAGGGCACCCCCTCAGCTCCGGAGACGGCACGGGTCTTCATCAGGGAAATTGTTCGCCTCCACGGGGTACCGGCTAATATCGTCTCGGACCGAGGGGTGCAATTCACCTCTCGATTCTGGAGGTCCCTGTGCCAGTCCTTGGATATCGAACTTGCTCTCTCATCGGCCTACCACCCTCAGTCGAATGGGCAGACGGAGCGGACCAATCAGACCCTAGAGCAGTATCTGCGCTGCTTCTCCTCCTTCGCCAAGACGACTGGATCTCCCTTCTGCCCCTGGCCGAGTTCGCCTATAACAACGCCACCCAGTCCGCTACCAAACAGACCCCCTTTTTTGCTAACTATGGGTTTCACCCGGCATTCCTGCCTAACTCGCTTCCTGACTGCACCGTGCCAGCAGTCCAAGAGCGGATCCATTTCTTCTCCACCAATAATCAACTTCTCCAGGAAACCATGACCAGGACCCAGGAGTATAATAAAGCCATTTTTGACAAGAAGAGACGGGGAGAATTAGTGCTTGTTCCGGGTGAAACCGTATGGCTATCCACCACCAACTTAAAATTGGCTTGCCCCTCACGGAAACTGGGCCCCAAATTCTTGGGCCCCTTCCCGGTCAAGAGGAGGATCAACGAGGTGGCTTACGGATTGGAACTTCCGGATTCACTGAAGATCCACCCAGTGTTCCATGTGTCCTTGCTGAAGCCCTCGGTTAGTAATCCTTTTCCCAATAGGAGGGCCATCCCTCCTGACCCAGTCCTGGTGGGTGGGGAAGAGGAGTTCGAGGTGGAAGCCATCCTTAATTTCAGAAGAAGGCAGAACCAAAACCAGTTCCTAATCAAGTGGAAGGGGTACGGCCCCGAAGAAAACTCCTGGGAGCCCGAGGAGAACATCCACGCTAAGAGTCTAGTCCAGTCCTTTAAGAGAGCCCATCCTGAGAAATTTGCCCCGAAGGGCATCCGGAGGCTGCCCCTTAGGGGGGGGCAATGTCATGAAGGCTCCACCAGTGGCCGGCGACATGAGGCTATTTAAGTCCGTTTGTCACTGACGGTCCCCGCTGTCTGCTCTACAGCGTTCTGTGAGAATACCTGATCTGTAATCTGTGTACCTGTGTTTGACCCGGCTATCCTTGACCACCCGCTCTGTCCCTGCATATCGACCTTGGCTTGTCTGTGACCATTCTCTTGTCTTGCCCACCTGTACTTCGCTGCCAGCCTGATACCTGACCCGGCCCGTTGACTATCCAAGTCTGCCTGTTGTTCCAGCCTGCACACAGCTACAGCTTACCTGTTGTTCCAGTCTGCATACAGATCCAAGTCTGCCTGTTGTTCCAGCCTGCACACAGCTACAGCTTACCTGTTGTTCCAGTCTGCATACAGATCCAAGTCTGCCTGTTGTTCCAGCCTGCACACAGCTACAGTCTGCCTGTTGTTCCAGCCTGCACACAGCTACAGCCTACCTGTTGTTCCAGTCTGCATACAGATCCAAGTCTGCCTGTTGTTCCAGCCTGCACACAGCTACAGCTTACCTGTTGTTCCAGTCTGCATACAGATCCAAGTCTGCCTGTTGTTCCAGCCTGCACACAGCTACAGCTTACCTGTTGTTCCAGTCTGCATACAGATCCAAGCCTGCCTGTTGTTCCAGCCTGCACACAGCTACAGCTTACCTGTTGTTCCAGTCTGCATACAGATCCTGCCTACCTGCTATTACCTACTTACCTCAACCGCTGAGCTGATCCAGGGATCTCTTGTACCGGTCTTGTTGTTCCTGCCCGGCACCTGTGCCCCTCCTGACTCCTGGTCCTACTGTCACATCATCAGGGGACCGGCGAGCGGGAGCCGCAAGGGAGGCCCTTCTCTGCTAATCAGACTCATCACTACTAGGGGCGTGACACTCTCGTAGTACCAGAGCCTGGGGACCTAGATGGCATCTGCTGCAGTTCCGGATGTTTTGGACTTCAGGACCAGATAGCACTCCCTTATTATTTAGATACGTACTCCTCAGGCCCCCAATTTTAGACACTTCAAAAATGATGGTTGCCGTGGGGGTCCAAGGCTTTGCAAATTCCCCAAGTTTCTTCATCGCTGCGTTCCTCTTTGGTTTGTTGCTGACACCTAAATAAAGGTCTTTTTGATTTGAAATAATCATTGCCTATGTGTTTTACTTTTCTACAATGACAGTTTATTTGTGAGTAGGCAGGTACATTTCACTAATCATAAAGTATAATTAACAAGGGGCACCAACAACCAACAAACTCCTAGTAAATTTAAGCAACAAATACAAATGTTAATAAAGTTGTTTTGCTAAGTTGAGACACAACCCCCCTCCAAAAAACAAAAAATCTCCTTCAAATATGTATTCCAAAATAAAAAAGAAAATGAGAAATCATCCAAAAAATATAACAAAGATTCTTTTACGATCTGAGTAAAAATAAACATGTAGTGTAGAAATCCTGCAAAGTAATAAAGAACTAAGTTTGTGAGAAGTGCGGGTGAATAGGAGCAGCTCAAACATGTCATTCTTCTTGCATTGTAAAGAAAAAGAGAATGCGCTGCATTAAAGACATTTTAACATTGCAGCGTGACGAATGTGCTGTGTCGATTAGGAAAGGTAGTTTTACCTGACCGAGCGCTTCCGTCACAGAATTTCTTCTGAGCATGCGTAGCACTTTGTCCGTCGGACTACCATACACACGATCGGATTTGGTGTGATCGGACCTTGTTGTCCAAAAATCTATCCAGCAGGAGATAGGACTTTGTCCGTCGGACAATCCGACGTACACTGTCCGATGGTGCATACACACGGTCGGATTTTTCGACAACATTGTCCGATCGGACAGAATCCATACGAAAATCCGACCGTGTGTATGGGGCTTAAGAAGGGTACCTGGGCAGTGTGACAGGAGGGGAGCAGTATAACGGGGGAGGGCAGTGTGACAGGAGGGGGCAGTGTGACAGAGGGGGGCAGTGTGACAAAAGGAGGCAGTGTTGGCCTCTTTACATCCTATTTCAGAACGCCTGAGAAGGCATTTGACGTCTCCCCTCTCCGCAGCAGGTGCTGCAGGAGTGCTCTCTCCTACACATAGGCAGTATATCTTCTAGGACTTGATCTAAGGAACTTCTTCTGGACATTTTTATTGGGTGAGTCTTTTGAATTGTCTGGTTTGGCTGGATGATTGTTTCCAGCCTCAGCCACTCAATGTTGATCCTCCCTTACTTATTTTTCGTTCTTGATTTTGTTTTTTCCTTAGCGGCCCATCCGCCTGTTTAAACGTCAATTTAGCAATAAGAAACTATATGTTTTTTAAAGCCGTCTTGTAGAGAGATAAAAGAAATATCTGTCCCATCTACGGCATCGATCCTGGGTCTGAAGATATATGGGGACGCAATACCACATTTGATGCTTTGTATTTTGATGTAAGTGTGTTTACTTTTGTTATAACATACAGTATACATAAATATTTGGACATTTGTGATCTTTGGGTCACAATAGAGTCTATTTTATGCGAAATATTATGTAATTAATATGTTCTTGATATACTCTGTAGATGATGATCTAAATTCCCTGATGAAGACTGAATTATAAGGCCGTTTGGAAACGCGTCGGAATTATCATTCATCTGTTTATGTATCATTTACAAGCATCTGTTGTTTTTATATCTATATGTGAAATATGTATATTATGCTAGAATTCTATCCTTTTGTACAATGAATATATATACTTTATACAAATTCAATTTTTTGTTGCCTTTAAAATTCCATTCTAAGAGGTCTATAAATCTAGTATTCTTGGGGATGATGGCAACCCTAGTGTCTCTAAATAAAAGTTCAACTTATTCAAAGGAGGCAGTGTGAGGGGGCAGTGTGATCAAGGGGGGCAGTATGATGGGGGAGGGCAGTGTCACAGAGGAGGGGGGCAGTATGACAGTAGGACACCTGGACACACTATACTGGCTCAGGTGCTGGGCAGTACACTATGTATTCTTTTAGACTCTGCTGTGGCAGAGAATGTGCAGGTTACCAGGTGGGAGCAGCCTCGGGCAGGGAGAAACTATCTTACTTTACCCAGAGTAGCCTGGAGGCAAGAAGCGGGAGTCAGGGGGGCAGAGCTTGCCAGTCCTAGCTGACTGCTTGACTCTTAGTTATCAACATCGCATTGAAGCTCATGGCGGCCAGAAACACTTAGCACCAGGCTGGATAGAAGGGGCGGCATACAGAAGAAGCAATCTCCATTTTTCTCCTGGCTCCTGCAGGACTTGCAGCATGGGGCCGGGTCTCAATTTCGATCCCTGCGACCCCTGTAATTATGCCTCTGCTCCCATAAACTTAAGACTGTTAAAAGATACATAACTTTAAATAAATTTGGCTACAAACAGAGTAGTAGAGTATGCAAAAGCTGAATATTGGGATTATATGAAGTAAACTTGCAAGTTAAAAAGTAAACTCTTCAGTTCCTACCAGTCTTCCTGCACTATTTGTTGGAATCACAATAAAAGCTGCCAACATTTGATAGACATCGACCATATCACTAATAAGTTCCAGATCAGTGTTCCAATTAAGGTTGAATATAAAGACCACATGCATATAAATCACATGTGATCACCCTAGGTATTCATTGTGATGCACAGTAATGGACAGCAAAGTTTGAGAGGATCTAGTTGCATTAGGTACTATTTTGGAAATTTGCCTTAAGATTTTATAGGCCTTTTTCTGCAAAGGGTTTTATCTGATGATGAGTTGTTGGCTGTGTACAAAGTGTAGATTTATATGCATGTGGACTTCATATTCAACTTTATTTGGAGCATCACATGAAATTAAACTTGTTCACAAATATGCTTTTAATTTACAGATTCTCTGATGGATCTGTGTTCTTTTGTAGTGTTTCTTGTATAATATTTTGTAGCTTTGCAATGGATTCATTCAGAAATAGAATCATTTAAAGCAGGCAGCAGTACTTAGTGATGTAAGCATTTCTGAATTAGTGGTTTACTATAAAGCCCCTCCAATATTTTTCACAGTAGCTGCCCTTTAATCACACCCAGGGGCGTTGCTAGTTCTGCAAAAGATCTGGGGCTAAAGCCCATAGAAGCGATCACCAACCTTTTTGCAGGCCCTGGGGTGGTAAGCAATTTTTCACAGGCAACGGCTGGTGTTGGCGCTTCAATCATCACGGCACCATGGTTGTTATGGTATCAGGGTGATTGAAGCACATTATTTCTATTATTACATTGTAATATACAATGAAGTGGTTCAACTCACCATAATGCAGAATCAGTGAGAGCCCTGGGCGTGTCACTTGCCACATCTCCTGTCACCAGGTGCAGCTTGTCACTTGCCACCGTCGCCTGTCACCACCAGGTGCAGCTTGTTACTTGCCACCCTCACCCGCCACCAGATGTGGATTGTCACTTGCCACCTGATGTGGATTGTCACTTGCCACTGTCGCCTGGCACCAGATGTGGATTGTCACTTGCCACCGTCACCTGCCACCTGATGTGGATTGTCACTTGCCACGTCACCTGCCACCATTTGCAGATTGTCAAGTCACCTGCCACCAGTTGTGGATTGTCACTTGCCATGTCACCTGCCACCAGTTGTGGATGATTGCCCGCCACTATTTGTGGATTGTCACTTGCCATGCCAGCCAGTGCCACCAAATATACATTGTCGCTGCATTGGTGGCAGGCTGGCAGCACTGGTTTATTTAGTTCTGAGTGAGGGCAGGAGTGCGGTGAAGTAGGATGGGCAGTGAGAGATGATGTCATCTCTGTTCCTCCGCTCGCTCGCTTCTGTCATCTGCCTAACTGGCTCTCTCAAGCAGCCCACCGCAAACCCGCAGCCCAGCTGCAGAGAGGCCACAGCCCGCTTGTTAGGCTGGGACCCCTGCAACGCCACTGGTTAAACCAGCATTTCTCAACTCTTTTCACATAAAGGAACCCCTGAAATAACTCGCCAGTCTCAAAGAATAATAATAATGAGGAATCCCTAGGAATCCCTCGCCATTGCAGATAGCTGAAAGATCATTGTTGAATTTGTTCATTGCTTAAAGCGACATTAAAGCTTATTTTTTTCTTTTTTTCCTTTTAATTAAAATAACAAACATGGTATACCTACCTGCTCTGTGCAGTGGTTTTGTACAGAGCAGACACGATCATCTTCTTCTTGGGCCCCCCACTGACGCTCCAGGCTCTTAATATTCAATAAGTGCACCGTGGAAAGATGCTTTCCATGAAGGGCACCCGTGCATACAGGAGACATGTCGGTATACCCCTATCAGTGATCTGGCCTTTATGATATTATAGATTTTTTTTCATGGACATTATATTGTGCATTATATTGGGAAGGTATGTTACAAGAAGAAGGTCAATTTTGGTTGGTTGCTTTGGCCAACAGTGCATTTTTCCTTTTTGTTCTAGTTTTTATAAATCGGCCCTAGAGTGGTTTTGCAAAAAGTTTTTCTGTTTACATAAAGACATTGTGCAGAATAGTATATACAGTACTACCACTACTACTTAGCCCAAAGTAAGACAGCTAAGTATAGGTATAACAATTAGGACATGAAGGATCTGATAATATATAGGATAACATAAAACATCTCTTCCATTTTTCTGTTTTATGTCATGTAAGGGAAATGATCCAGATTTTATTGGCTTTAATCCTGTTCAGTATGAAGTTTTTATCTGATACTTATCCTTTGCGATGACCCCTAATTACCAATTGATCCTACCAGTATCTATATAAAGTGAGTTATCTACAAGAGGTTTAATGCATCCTTACATCTGTCGTTTTGTATACATTTATTAGATGGTAAAAAATGTTAATATGAATGTCAATATGATTAAGGATAATGGTCCATTGATTGGTATGGGCCAGATCTCCCACCTCCTCCTCCAGACATTTCATTTGTGAACTGAAACACTTATCTTCCTACAGACAGGCATTTAAGAGGGTACATTGAAAGTTTAATAATTCTGTGTTCACAGCTTTAAATGGTTCATTGACAATTGTACAACTCTTAGTATTCTTATCCTGCTGTTCCATAAAATCTTCACATTCAACCTGGTTCCTATAAAATATCTACTTCTAACATTTACAGATAATGAAAAACAATGCTTGTTGCATCTCCGGGCAACAGTAACACATTCCTCCATTAAAGAAAATAAACTTGTACAAAGAGAAAAACTTTTCTAGATACAATTAGCAGTCAGCATACATCAGACGATAGACCGTACACAATAATGAAATTTAAGAGCAAATAGATATTGATTTGTATAAAACGTATATTGTCCTAGTTCTTGTTTCAGAACATAAAGTAAATGTGTTGCAACTCTCATCTGCTTCATGTGCAATACGCCCTAACCTAGGGACACCCAGATGCCATGGAACTAAGATAATGTAGGCACAACAGAAGCCTAAACCCAAAAGTGTTAAAAGATTAGGTCCCAATCATAAATCATATATGGAATTGTCACTGTCATCCACTTTAGGTACCGTAAGTATACTCAGGATGTCAACTCAGGTAGTTATAGCTGGCTATATTCATACCCACTACAGATAAGGGTGTCCATTTATCTTCCTACATATTATACTCTTATGTTAGTAAAGTTATACTCTTTACTAGGGTTGAGCGAACCCGAACTGTAAAGTTCGGGTCCGTACCGGACTTTTGGGTGTTCGGGACCCGGACCTGAACCCGAACTATTGGCTGTAAGTTCGGGTTCGGGTCCGGTGTTCGGCACTGTATTGGCGCCTTTTTAACAGCTGCAGGGCAGCCAATCAATGATCGTTTCACTAGTGTGCCCTTAGAAGCCATCACAGCCATGCCTACTAATGGCATGGCTGTGATTGGCCAGTGCAGCATGTGACACAGCCTCTATATATAGTACACACACACAGCACACAGCGTCATTCTGCTATAGACAGTTTCCTGTGCTGCAGAGAGATAGAGGATTTTAAGAGTTAGTGTGCTAAAGTCAGTCAGTCCACATTCCTTGAATTTTCTTCTAATTAGTTAGATCAGTGAGCGATCTAGATAGCTAGAGTAGGGAGTTTCTTTAATAGGCAAAAGAAAGAGGCAGAGAGAATTATTGAAGAGATTCCTAAATCAATTGTACCCTGGCTGGGGTGCAGTGCACAGTCTTTTAACAGTGCCATGAGGCCAGTGCCAGACAAAATATAAAAGTTTTACCTGCAAGCTCAGTGCACCATTAGGACCAACACTGCATATACTAAGAGATACACCACAGTCTGTGTGTATTCTGCTATTGGAAAAACATTGCATAAAAATTTAATTTTGCTTTTTTTTTTTTTCCCAATAGCATTTTCTGTGTGTTCATACATACACGCTGTAGACACTATCCGTGTATTCTGATATTGCAAAAACATTGCAAAAAATAATAATTTTGCAGTGTTTTTTTTTCCCCAATAGCATTTTCTGCGTTTTCATAAACGCTTTACATACTGTCCGTGTATTCTGATATTGGAAAGACATTGCAAAAAAATTTAATTTTGCAGTGTTTTTTTTCTTCCCAATAGCATTTTCGGCGTTTTCATAAACGCTTTACATACTGTCCGTGTATTCTGATATTGGAAAAACATTGCAAAAAAATTTAATTTTGCAGTGTTTTTTTTCTTCCCAATAGCATTTTCTGCGTTTTCATAAATGCTTTACATACTGTCCGTGTATTCTGATATTGGAAAAACATTGCAAAAAAATTTAATTTTGCTGTGTTTTTTTTTCCCCAATAGCATTTTCTGCGTTTTCATAAACGCTTTACATACTGTCCGTGTATTCTGATATTGGAAAAACATTGCAAAAAAATTTAATTTTTGCAGTATTTTTTTTTCCCCAATAGCATTTTCTGCGTTTTCATAAACGCTTTACATACTGTCCGTGTATTCTGATATTGGAAAGACATTGCAAAAAAATTAAATTTTGCAGTGTTTTTTTTCTTCCCAATAGCATTTTCTGCGTTTTCATAAACGCTTTACATACTGTCCGTGTATTCTGATATTGGAAAAACATTGTAAAAAAATTTAATTTTGCAGTGTTTTTTTTCTTCCCAAAAGCATTTTCTGCGTTTTCATAAACGCTTTACATACTGTCCGTGTATTCTGATATTGCAAAAACATTGCAAAAAAATTTAATTTTGCAGTGTTTTTTTTTCCCCAATAGCATTTTCTGCGTTTTCATAAACGCTTTACAAACTGTCCGTGTATTCTGATATTGGAAAAACATTGCAAAAAAATTTAATTTTGCAGTGTTTTTTTTCTTCCCAATAGCATTTTCTGCGTTTTCATAAACGCTTTACATACTGTCCGTGTATTCTGATATTGGAAAAACATTGCAAAAATTTTTAATTTTGCAGTGTTTTTTTTTCCCCAATAGCATTTTCTGCGTTTTCATAAATGCTTTACATACTGTCCGTGTATTCTGATATTGGAAAAACATTGCAAAAAATTTTAATTTTGCAGTGTTTTTTTTTCCCCAATAGCATTTTCTGCGTTTTCATAAACGCTTTACATACTGTCCGTGTATTCTGATATTAATAAAACATTGCAAAAAAATTTAATTTTGCAGTGTTTTTTTTCTTCCCAATAGCATTTTCTGCGTTTTCATAAACGCAGAAAGTCACTATCCGTTTATTCTGATATTGGAAAAACATTGCAAAAAAATTTAGTTTTGCAGTTTTTTTTTTTTTTCCCAATAGCATTTTCTGCGTTTTCATAAACGCTTTACAGTATGTCCGTGTATTCTGATATTGGAAAAACATTGCAAAAAATTTAAATTTTGCAGTGTTTTTTTTTTTCCCCAATAGCATTTTCTGCGTTTTCATAAACACTTTACATACTGTCCGTGTATTCTGATATTGGAAAGACATTGCAAAAAAATTCTGATATTGGAAAAACATTGCAAAAAAATTAAATTTTGCGGTGGTTTTTTTTCTCCCAATAGCATTTTCTGCGTGTTCATAAACGCTTTAGACACTGTACGTGTATTCTGCTATATACAAAAACACCCATTTAGGGCAAGATCATAAATTTAGAAAATATGAGGAGATCATCAAAAAGGGGACGTGGCCCGGGTCGTGGTGCTGCTGGTTGGCGCTCCTGTTGCAGGGAGAGGACGTGGTCGATCTGTGCCAGCTACACGCACTAGTGTAGTGTACTTCCTCAGGTGCGAGTAGGCGACAGAGCCTGCAGCAGTATTTTGGCACGCCTAATGAGGCTGTACGAATGTTGAGGCCAGGACAAGTACAGGCGATAGTAGATTGGGTTGCTGCTGACAGTGCCTCCGGTTCCTTCACATTGTCTCCCACCCAGTCTCCTGATGAAAGTTCAGAGTTGGCACCTGCAGCCGATGTCCATCAGTCTTTCACCTCACCCCCTTGCAAATCAGCCAGTCTGAGCCCCAAATCATGCAGCAGTCTCTTCTGCTTTTTGATGACTCTGTTAGCAGGGTTTCCCAGGGCCATCCACCTAGCCCTTCCCCAGAAGTGGAAGAGATTGTGTGCACCGATGCCCAACCACTTATGTTTCATGATGAGTACATGGGAGGACCATCGCAGCACGTCTCGGATGATGACGAAACACAGGTGCCAACTGCTGCTGCTTTCGCCATTGTGCAGACCGACAAGGAGGGCAGGGGTGAATTTTGGGTGGAAGATGATGTGGAGGACGATGAGATCGATGAGGTCGATGAGGACGATGACCCCACATGGAATCAACGTCATGCAGGTGACCAGTGTAGTTCAGAGGAAGAGGTGGTGGTCACACAGAGCCACCAGCACAGCAGAAGAGGGAGCAGGGTGCAAAAGCGGAGAGTCCGTCCCCTAGACAGTACGTCTGCTACTGCCCAACGCAGCAAGGGACCGAGCACACCAAAGCCAGGTGCAAGGAGTTCCCTAGCGTGGCAGTTCTTCAGACAATGTCCTGATGACAAGACACGAGTGGTTTGCACGCTGTGCAATCAGAGCTTGAAGCGAGGCATAAACGTTCTCAACCTGAGCACAACCTGCATGACCATGCATCTAAGTGCAAAGCACGAGATGCAGTGGAGTAGACACCTCAAAAACTAAGAAAGGTCTCTGGCTCCTCCTGCTTCCTCTTCTGCTGCAGTCTCGACCTCTTCATCCACCTCTGTAGTGACAGTGACACCTGCCAACCCGCAAACAGAGGATCTGCAAGCAACACTACCACCTGGGTCACCAACCATCTCCACAATGTCCCATGGAAGCGTTCAGCTCTCTATTTACCAAACACTGGAGCAGAAGAGGAAGTACCCCCCTAGCCACCCACGATCCCTGGCCCTGAATGCCAGCATTTCAAAATTCCTCGCCTTTGAAATGCTGTCATTCCGTCTGGTGGAGACGCAGAGTTTAAAAAGGCTGATGTCATTGGCTGTCCCACAGTACGTCGTGCCCAGCCGCCACTACTTTTCCAGACGAGCTATCCCTTCCCTGCACAACCAAATGGGGGACAAAATCAGGTGTGCACTGCGCAACGCCATCTGTGGCAAGGTCCACCTAACTACGGATGCGTGGACCAGTAAGCACGGTCAGGGACGTTATATCTCCCTAACAGCACACTGGGTAAATGTAGTGGCGGCTGGGCCTGAGGCGGATAGCAGTTTGGCACATGTCCTTCCACCACCGAGGATTGCAGGGCACTTCAGTTTGCCTCCTGTTGCCAACTCCTCCTACTCCGCCTCCTCATCCTCTACCGCCTCCTCATCCGGTCAGCGTAACACCTTCACCACCAACTTCAGCACAGCCAGGGCTAAACGACAGCAGGCAGTTTTAAAACTTTCCTGTTTGGGGGATAAACCCCACACCGCGCAGGAGTTGTGGAGGGACATGGAACAACAGACCGATGAGTGGTTGGTGGCAGTGAGCCTCAAGCCTGGCCTGGTGGTGTGCGATAATGGGCGAAATCTCGTAGCAGCTCTGGTCCTTGCCGGTTTGACGTACATCCCTTGCCTGGCGCATGTGCTGAACTTGGTGGTCCAGAGGTTCCTTAAGAATTACCCCGATATGCCAGAGCTGCTGCAGAAAGTGCGGGCCGTCTGTGCGCACTTTCGGCGTTCTCACCCTGCTGCTGCTCGCCTGTCAGCGCTGCAGCGTAACTTCGGCCTTCCCGCTCACCGTCTCATATGTGACGTGCCCACAAGGTGGAACTCCACCTTGCACGTGCTTGCCAGACTGTGCGAGCAGCAGCAGGCGATAGTGGAGTTTCACCTGCAGCACGCACGCGTGAGTCGCTCTGCGGAACAGCACCACTTCACCGCCAATAACTGGGCCTCCATGCGAGACCTGTGTGCCTTGTTGCGCTGTTTCGAGTACTCCACCAACATGGCCAGTGCCGATGACGCCGTTCTCAGCGTTACTATCCCAGTTCTATGCCTCCTTGAAAAAACTCTTCAGGCGATGATGGAAGAGGATGTGGCACAGGATGAGGAGGAGGAGGAGGAGGAAGAGGGTTCATTTCCAAGGCTTTCAGGGCAGTCATTTACAAGTGGCTACGAGGGTGGGTTCCTGCACCAACAAGCGCCAGGTACACAATTGTCTGGCAGCAAGGGCACAGTTCTGGAGGATGACGAGGTGGAGGATGAGGAGGAGATGGAGGAGGAGGAACCATGTTCACAGCAGGGTGGCACCCAGACCAGCTCATGTCCATCACTGGTGCGTGGCTGGGGGGATACAGAGGACACAGACGATACACCTCCCACAGAGGACAGCTTTTCCTTGCCTCTGGGCAGACTGGCACACATGAGCGATTACATGCTGCAGTGTCTCCGCAACGACCGCCGAGTTGCCCACATTTTAACTGGTGCTGATTATTGGGTGGCAACCCTGCTGGATCCCCGTCACAAGGACAACGTGCCGTCCTTAATTACCGTATATACTCGAGTATAAGCCGAGTTTTTCAGCACATTTTTTTGTGCTGAAAGTGCCCCCCTCGGCTTATACTCGAGTCAAGCACTTTTCTGCAGCAAAAAAAAAATTTCTGACCCGATTTTGGGGCCCCGTATCTCGGGGCCACTTGGGTCTAGGAATCCCAAATTTGGTGTGCCAACCCAGTGGACCTAGCACTACAACATATCCAATGGGGTTCCTAGCCCTAAGTGGCCCCGAAATACGGGGCCCCAAATTCGGTTCAGAAAATGTCATTCTCTGCTGCAGAAAAGTGCTTGAGATTTTCTGACCCGAATTTGGGGCCCCATATCTCGGGGACACTTGGTGCTTGGAACCCCAAATGTTGTATTCCAACCCAGTGGAATTAGCACTACAACATATCCAAAGATGGGGTTCCTAGCACTAAGTGACCCCGAGATACAGGGCCCCAAATCGGTCAACTGTGTCCATCTGCATGGGCACAGTGAGGCTGCAAATGGGCATCGTTGACCCTCTTTTCCACTTACAGTAGCTGCGCATTTCTCACCCTAGGCTTATACTCGAGTCAATAAGTTTTCCCAGTTGTTTGTGGTAAAATTAGGTGCCTCGGCTTATATTCGGGTCGGCCTATACTCGAGTATATACGGTACCTCACTGGAGCGTGATTGTAACATGCGTAAGATGAGTACAAGCGCACGCTGGTAGACGCGCTGCTGGTGGCATTCCCACCTGGAAGCGGGGGTACGGTGGAAGCACAAGGCCAAGGCAGAGGAGGAGGAAGAGGTCGCCAACGCAGCCAGGGCACCGCCAGCACCTCGGAAGGCAGGGTTAGCATAGACGGAATGTGGAAAAGCTTTGTCAGCACGCCACCACAACCAGCACCACCAGCTGAGATGGAACGTCTTAGCAGGAGGCAGCATTTCACCAACATGGTGGAGCAGTATGTGTGCACACGCCTACACGTACTGCAAGATTGGTCTGCCCCCTTCAACTTCTGGGTCTCCAAATTGGGCACATGGCCTGAGCTTGCCCTTTACGCCTTGGAGGTGCTGGCCTGCCCTGCCGCCAGTGTATTATCTGAACGTGTATTTAGCACGGCAGGGGGCGTTATCACAGACAAGCGCAGCCGCCTGTCCAGAGCCAATGTGGACAAGCTCACATTCATTAAAATGAACCAGGCATGGATCCCACAGGACTTGGCCGTACCTTGTGCAGAATAGACACATATACCGGTGTTCTGGCGAAAACTGTCTTGCTATCGGATAGTGTCCAGCCACTTACTGCGCAGGTGCAGTGCTTGCGCAGTACGGAGGACAAGGAGATTCACAAAATCTCCAAAGATGAACGTCGCCTGCGCAGTGAGTGCAGGTTCAAGCCCGACCATCCAAGTGGACATACGGTAGCACATAGTAACAGGGCCCCTCACGGGCTCGCTTGGCTAGGCTTCAACCTCGGATGATGTGGCTTGAACCTGGAGTCACCGTGCATCGTCTTCGGAGAGTTTCAAAATCCCCTTGTCCTACGTACTGAGCAAGTGCAGTACAGGGCAGACACTATGCGACGGGGGACAGAATTCGACACATCATTCACCACTAGCCTTACCCAGCCATTGTTGTATTTTTGAACCAGTGTTGGCTACCTCGTCCTCCTCCACCGCCGCTTCCACCTACATCACCACATCCACCGCCACCTCAACCACCAAAGTGCGTATTCTGGGGTATTCCCACCATATGTGCGGCATCGTGCTGTTGAGTTTCTGAGGTTCTTAATGACTTCCTGTACCTCTTCTGCTGAGAAGGGGGCCTCCAGCATTTTTTTTTTATTTTTTTTTGTTATTTTAAGTTATTTCCCTATCCACATTTGTTTGCAGATGACTTGCCATGCTCTTAACAACATTTTGTTGCCATTTGCAGCCCTCTAGCCCTTTCCATGACCTTTTTACAGCCATTTTAGTGTTCAAAAGTCCGGGTCCCATTGACTTCAATGGGGTTCGGAGTTCGGGGTCAAGTTCGGGTCAAGTTCGGTCCCAAACCCGTACTTTTTTCCGAAGTTCGGCCGAACCCGCCGAACCCGAACATCCAGGTGTCCGCTCAACTCTACTCTTTACCCATTACAGATAAGGGTATACCAGTGAGGAATAGACTCCACGTATTGCCTTTAGACCAACTCCATGTGTGTGTGGGTGCTCTTCCAGTACCATCAGATATCAAGAACCACAGGTGGTCCTGGAGAACATCCCACAAGACAAAATGCAAGTAAACTTTATCCATAGCAAACAATTGTAACACCACCCTTGAAGGGTAGTTTTGGGATCTCTGTTCTGAGCCTCAACTCCAAGAACAACCCCAGTCCCTCTGACACACCTGGTTGAATATAATTAACTGCAAGCACTTATAAAGACACCAATGTCAAATATCTTTTACCTGACTGTGAGTTACTACCAGGAAAATAGACCCACACACGTTTAGTAATGCACTTCATCTATTGAAGCAAGTTTAAGGTAATTGGCAGTGGAACATAAATAAGCACACAGCAAGTAAATATGAACACAGTCAGCTAGACAGAGTAATAACTCATTAAAGGCAATGTGAGTGATACTACTACGGTTACTCTGGTTTGTAGGGATTGTGCACTTGAAGGGATTGGCTGGGATATGGTACAACGTCTCCTTAGAGGTAAGCAAAGGGGCAAAGGTCTTGGGGCAGCAACTGCTAGGGACAGTCTTTAGTCCTGACTCTTCAGCCGGCTAAGTGTTGGGGCCTGATAACTGCTGACTCACTTTAAGGCAGTCAACAAGGCCTGCAGGCATAATTAGAGCTCTAGGGTAGCTGGTTGGAGAGTTCCTAATGACTCAGTCTCTAGCAGTGGCAGAAGGTAGTGGCTGCATAGCCCTCTCATCAGACCCAGCGACACAGTGGTAGTGGTCTCTCCGATCAGGTGTCAGCTCACTCTGGATTGCCTATGACAACTCTGATAGGTAGTACAGCTGATCTGTGTCCTGGCAGTGGCTCAGTCTCTCTCTGCACACAGGTCACAGCGCTGTGCTCTGGTCCTTGACACAGTAAAGCGTCTTCCAGTGGCTTAGTCTCTGGCGCTTACAGTCTGTAGCAGATCCTTGAGCTTTTGGGTCCTGCACTGGTCTGCTCTCTGTAGCAGGTTTTTTGCCAGGGAACATCCTGCTCACTCTTCCTTTCTTTAGTGGGGCTAGCTGGTGGCTGGAATTGAAAGGCAGCGCTGTCAAGGGAACTACATGTCCCATCATGCTCCTCTCCTCCTCCCATTGTTCCCTGTGTTGCTGGTGTTTTGGTGTGTACCTGGAAGTCGGGGGGAGAAGAGCAGCAAGCAGGAAATTACACGGAGCTGCACTGCACCGATCTCTCAGTGTGGCGGCAGTGAAGGGGGGTGGGAGCAGACCTTTAGCTGCTGCTGTAAAACCCATGCCTCACACTGCACAGGAGTCTAGGCAGGGATAGACATGTAGAGCACTTGGCTACACAATGATAGCTAGATTCCACAACTTCTGTATATGCATAGTGTCATACCTGGATAGAGAATGACCAGCGATTTGACAACTTCTGCATATGCAGTGTTAAATCATAGAAAAAAAATATAAAGAGCGCCTACCCAAAAATATGAGCGTATCTTTTTCTGTGAAGCTGGCTGCCCCTTTAAAGCATGATCGCACACCCTCATGTATAAAAAAAATATACAAAGCAGGCGCTACCACAATACACCTAATAAACCATTAACCAAATACTATAAACAAATACATTTATTCACAAAGCCCAAACATACAGTATCTCACAAAAGTGAGTACACCCCTCACATTTTTGTAAATATTTTATTATATCTTTTCATGTCACAACACTGAATAAATTACACTTTGCTACAATGTAAAGTAGTGAGTGTACAGCTTGTCTAAATTGCTGGCAAAAAAAGTGAGTACACCCATAAGTGAAAATGTCCAAATTGGGACCAATTAGCCATTTTCCCTCCCCAGTGTCATGTGACTTGTTAGTGTTACAAGGTCTCAGGTGTGAATGGGGAGCAGGTGTTTAAATTTGGTGTTATAGCTCGCTCTCTCATACCAGTCACTGAAAGTTCAACATGGCACCTCATTGCAAAGAACTCTCTGATGATCTGAAAAAAAGTATTGTTGCTCTACATAAAGATGGCCTAGGCTATAAGAACATTGCCAAGACCCTAAAACTGAGCTGCAGCACGGTGGCCAAGACCATACAGTGGTTTAACAGGACAGGCCTCGCCATGGTCGACTCAAGAAGTTGAATGCACGTGCTCAGCCTCCTATCCAGAGGTTGTCTTTGGGAAATAGACATATGAGTGCTGTTATTTGGTTCAGATGGTGTCAAGAGTGTGTGGTGGCAACCAGGTGAGGAGTACAAAGACAAGTGAGTCTTGCTTACAGTCACTGATGGAACCATGAATGCCATGTACTGTGACATACTGAAGCAGAGCATGATCCCCTCCCTTCGGAGACTGGGCCGCAGGGCAGTATTCCAACATAACGACCCCAAACACACCTCCAAGACAATCACTGCCTTGCTAAAGAAGCTGGGGGTAAAGGTGATCGACTGGCTAAGCATGTCTCCAGACCTAAACCCGATTGAGCATCTGTGGGGTATCCGCAAACGGAAGGTGGAGGAGCGCAAGGTCTGTAACATCCACCAGATCTGTGATGTCATCATGGAGGAGTGGAAAAGGAAAAGGAGGAGTGGAAAAGGACCCCAGTGGAAACCTGTGAAGCTCTGGTGAGCCCCATGCCCAAAAGGGTTAAGGCAGGGCTGGAAAATAATGGTGGCCACACAAAATATCGACAATTTGGGCCCAATTTGGACATTTTCACTTAGGGGTGTACTCACTTTTGTTGCCAGTGGTTTAGACATTTATGGCTGTGTGTTGAGTTATTTTGAGGGGAGAGAACATTTACACTGTTATACAAGCTGTACAATCACTACTTTACATTGTAGTTAAGTGTAATTTATTCAGTGTTGTCACATGAAAAGAAATAATAAAATATTTACAAAAACGTGAGGGTTGTACTCACTTTTGGGAGATACTGTATATGTTCAAACAAAATGTACGTCCAAAACCAAGAGTCCAAAATTGCAAAAGTTCACAAAAGATGATCAGTCCCCATACCAAGTGAGCTTTCAGATCTTCCACTTTCTCCTCTTAAAATGTGCATCAGATGACACCACCAGATTTAGATTACGCACCCACCAAAGAGCCATGACCTCTAAGTGAATAAAGGTCATAAAGCGCTTGTTCAATATGCCCAGGATGTCATCTGTCAAGGTGGTCTTCAGCTGGCAACTTGTTCTTCCTCTACCATGTCTCCATATTCAGTCACACATATTTCGTTTAGCATTTCTTGTATCAAAAGGTTAATTAAAGCCACAAATGAACAAATGCCCACTCATATTTAATTGTGCCCAAAGTCGGCACCAATGTAAACATCCTTATAGTATACTTGCTCCCACCCCACCACACAGTGGAATCTTTTGTGCACTCCACAGACTGGAATTTTGGGCCCCCGGATGTGATGTCAGAGCAGGAAGAGAAGTGACAGCAATAGTACAGCCTAAACTAGTTTCGCTATCACACCGTCTTCAGGAGGTGGGAGAGTGCTGAGGTGGGGGCAAAGTGTACTATAAGGCTGTTTACGTTAATGCTGACTTTGGTCATAATTAAGTGTGTGTGGGCATTTGTTCATTTGCACTTTTACTTTACTGTACCTTTTGATAACTGTAACAAAAGAGCGTTGGGGACAAAAGATGTACACTGAATAAGGGCACATACAGCAACAAAAACTTTGCCAGTAGTACTAACTATTTCCCACTTTTCCTTTATCTTGGAAATATTTTTCATCACTAACTACTCCAGAAGCTATTCACATGTCTTGTTCCACCAGATGTCCCAAAAATAATAGCATTAGTCCTCATTGCAAGACAGTGGGCATTCACTCCATCTCTTTTTTTTTTTTTTAACTGCATTAGCCCCATTTAAATTAACTTTAGGGACTGCAAGGGGATAGTACGCTAATGCTTTCCCTTGTTGGCTTCCAAGGAACTAGGAACAGCTGTTCTGACTACCTAAATTACTATGTCTTTTGCAAGTATGCTCCCATTGGTCTAGATGCATCAAAGAGAATTTTAACCTAAGGCTGTCCAAATGCAGTCTAACTGTTAGTTGGGAAAACAGCAAACAAACACTAACAGGCATAAAACAGACAACAGGAAAACTGTGAACTGCCTGCAGCTCAAAGAGCCTGCTTGAGCAGTCTTACACCTAAAGCTGGCTTTAAATGAGGCAAAATGTCCGCCTGGTAGAACTTGGAGAAAGTGAGGATAGAAGGCTAGGTGGTAGCCTTGCAGGTCTGGGAAACAGTCATCTGAAGCCTAAAAGCTCAGGAAGCACACATAGATGTAATGAGTGCATCATATCAGAAAAGGATGAAACCTGAACACTAGACCGTGAGATTGGATGATGGTCTGCTTGAATCGCTTTGAGATGGTGGAACTAGAAGCCAGAACATTGGTACAGGGTCCATCCTGGAAAAGAAAAGGAAATAGCCTTTCTTTAAGAAGCTAAGATATAATCAGTTTGGATCACATCCAGACAATAGAAGGAATTGTCCTTTGGATAAACAGGAGGTGGACAGAGGGATGGGGTAACCATTTCTTGATTGGGGTGAAGGGTAGAAACTACCCTAGACAGGAAGAAGAACTGGGCCTTCGTACCATCATGTCTTATGCAAAATCAGGAATGTTTTCATGCTGGATAGCCTTGTTATTGCTATTATTAACCCCTCCTTTTACAAAGGAGACTATATCATTAGTAACCCGACTAGGGATGAGCCGAACACCCCCCGGTTCGGTTCGCACCAGAACTTGCGAACAGACAATAAATTTGTGCGAGCATGCGAACACCGTTAAAGTCTATGGGACACTAACGCGAAAAATCTAAATGTGCTAATTGTAAAGGCTTATATGCATGTTATTGCCATAAAAAGTGTTTTGGGGACCCGGGTACTGCCCTAGGGGACATGTATCAATGCAAGAAAAAGTTTTTAAAACGCCAGTTTTTTCGGGAGCAGTGATTTTATGAATGCTTAAAGTGAAACAATAATAATGACATTTTCCTTTAAATATCGTGCCTAGGGAGTCCCCTTGGTCTGCTTATAAAGTAGCACATTTTCCCCATGTTTAGAAAAGTACTGCAGCAAAATGACCTTGCTAAAGAAAAAATGTTATTTCGAAATGGCTCACGGCTGTAATATATTACCAGATCCCGGCGATATACCTGTACATAAAAAATCATTTAAAAAAACATTTTTTCTTAATTCTGTCATAGGGCTCCCCTTAACCACTTCAATACACTATATTATATATTGTACATGCACCATATACCCTGCACAGAATTATATATACTACACTGATGGCACTATATACTCTGAACTGCAGTATATGTACTATATAGACTGCACTATATACTCTGAAAAATTGGGCCTTAGGTGTTGGTGGTGACAGAACACGGTAACCCCTCACAGTTACTCTTGTTGGGCACATGAACGGTCTCTGCTGTTAAATATTATTTCAGAGGCTGCTTGCCCTCTTTTAGTGGCCTGTGAACATCTGCCTCTCCTTGGAGGCCTTTAGGACATGGTGGGTATTTTTATTCTTAACACCGCACTACACTGTATTATATACTGTGTACACTGCCTGAAGTGTATTAGAAAATGTACACCACCGAATGCACTGTATATATAGGCTACACTGAATGCAGAGTATATATAAATATATATATACACACACACTAGTAGACTGTATATAGATATCAAATATACTGACTGAATATAGCAAATACACTGCCTGTACTGACTGAATATAGAGTTTACACTGTATATATAGGCTACGCTGAATGCAGAGTGTGCGTGCATATATATATATATATATATATATATATATATATATATATATATATATATATAATGTAACCTGGGGGACAGGGAGCAGGTACAAAGCTCCCTGGGATAAGCAGTCTTTCAGGCAAAGACACCAAATCCATTGAGGTAGTGACAAACAGTGTGGTGTTTGTTGGTGATATATACAAGTCTAGATACAGGTGCTGTACAGTGTTTCAGAAAAACAAACAGAACAAAGATAGCCAATCAATATATACAGGCCCTAACTACCAGGCTGTGCAAGCCCACAAACTGTATCTGTGGAAGCTGACAAGGTACCGTAACAGCTTTTTACCAACCTTTTTGCTCTGACAGACCAGTGCTGTCTGTGTTTCCCAGGCAGAGAGCCAAGGCTGTCTGTCACAGGTGAGTTTAAATTGGCCTGGGGGAGAGGACCAAGATCCAAAACTGGATCGTGGATCAGAGATTCCTGAACGTGTATATGAGGAGCCTGGGAGACGTATAAACCCTAAACAGGACTTTTCCTGGCTCTCTCTGGGATGCTCTGCTACATATCCCCCCCCCCCTTGTTTCAACCCCAGGGTTGGAAAACCTGTGGCCCAACAGGGGTGAACACGGCACAGGGCATCTACATTCCCCATCTCAACACCTGGCCTGTGTCTTACAGTGAAGGAGTAATCCTGTAGAGCCAAAAACCACCGGTTCACCCGTCTATTATTCTTCTTCTTTTGGGCCATCCATTTCAGGAGAGCATGGTCAATTATTAACTCAAACTGGCGCCCTAACAAATAGTATCTTAGTGTGTCGACAGCCCACTTTATGGCTAAACATTCCTTTCCAATGTCTGCATACTTTTTCTCATGGTCATTGAGCTTTCTGCTTAGGTAAACCACAGGGTGTTTTTCCCCATTGTGTACCTGTGACAATACTGCCCCGATACCTACATCAGACACATCTGTCTGAACCAAAAAATCTTTGGAGTAAACGGGGGAGTACGGCACTGGCTGTGCACAAAGAGCTTTCTTCAAGACTTGAAATGATTCCTCTTCTACTGGGGACCATTTCACCATTACAGAGTCTTTCCCTTTCGTAAGGTCTGTCAGTGGGGCAGATATAGTTGCACAATTCAGGATAAACCTTCTATAATACCCCGCTATCCCAAGAAAGGCCCTGACCTGCTTCTTGTTTGCAGGACATGGCCACTCCTAGATGGCTTCTATGTTATTCACTTGAGGTTTTATGACACCACGGCCAATAGTGTAGCCCAAATACCTGGCTTCCTTCAAACCAATGGCACATTGTTTTTGTATTTGCCGTAAAACCTTCTTTGAAGAGGGAATCAAGGACAGCCTGGACACAGGGCAATTGAGACTCACAGTCAGTGCTATGTACCACTATGTCGTCTAGATAGGCTGCTGCGTGCCATCGGTGGGGTCTTAGGGCCCTGTCCATGGCCCTCTGAAATGTCGTAGGGGCATTTTGCAACCCAAAAGGCATTTTTTTATATTGAAAGGGACCCTCCTGGGTCACAAATGCAGTATTCTCTTTGGCGCTACCAGTCAGGGGTATTTGCCAATAACCTTTTGTCAAGTCCAAAGTGGTTAGATAGCGGGCCTTGCCAAGTCGGTCTATAAGTTCGCCTACCCTAGGCATTGGGTTTGTGTCAAACTTTGTCACTGCATTAAGCTTTCTGAAGTCGTTACAGAACCTTAACATGCCATCTGGTTTTGGGACTAACTTCTAGCTTCAGGAATTCGGTAGGGTTTGAGCTTGACACGGATCCCAGGTTCAGTAACTATATCATGCTGAACTGCTGAAGTTGTGCCAGGTAACTCTGAAAATGTCTCTCTATTCCTTATCAGGAATTCCTGTTTTTGGGAATACGACAGGGTGTCTGGAATTGTGACCTCAGGGATCAGAGGGGACTCAGTACCCTTAGGCGTTACCGGGAGGGACCTCGCAGTTAATGCCAGTCTATCCTTCCAGGGCTTTAACAGGTTTATGTGGTAAATCTGCTTCCTTTTACCTTGA
Organism: Lithobates sylvaticus; assembly: GCA_028564925.1. Classification (NCBI taxonomy): domain Eukaryota; kingdom Metazoa; phylum Chordata; class Amphibia; order Anura; family Ranidae; genus Lithobates; species Lithobates sylvaticus. The sequence continues at coordinate 159,267,239 of CM053033.1, forward strand.
TGATATACTTTGTAATTGATCTCCCCAACTCTATCAATTACTTCGAAGGGACCCTGCCACTTAGCCAGGAACTTGCTTTCAACAGTTGGAACCAACACCAGGACCCTGTCACCAGGTGAGAAAACATGGAGTTGGGCCCCCCTGTTCTATATTCTCTGTTGGGTTGCTTGGGCCTGCAGTAAGTGTTCTTTTACCATAGGAATGATTGCTGCAATCCTGTCCTACATTTGAGCAATATGCTCAATGACACTTTTGTGGGGTGTCTCCCATAAAGCAACTCAAATGGGGAGTACCCTTGTAGAGGACTGGGGAACCTCCCTGATTGCGAACATCAAGTATGGAATTAGGAAGTCCCAGTTTTTCCCATCCTTGTCAACAACCTATTTTAACATACTCTTTAATGTTTTATTGAAGCGTTCCACCAACCCATCAGTTGGAGGATGGTACACAGAGGTTCGCAACTGCATCACCTTAAATAACTTGCACAGCTTCCTAGTTATTTGTGACATAAATAGGGTGCCCTTGTCTAAGGACCTCCTTAGGGATTTTAACACGACTGAATGCCATGAACAGCTCTTTGGCAATGTTCTTAGTAGATGCGGTGCATAAGGGAACTGGCTCTGGATAATGGGTAGCATAATCCATGATTACAAGGATATGCTGATGACCCCGGGTAGACTTGGGGAGTAGACCCACAAGATCCATGGCAATCCTCTCAAAGGGCACTTCAATAATGGGCAAGGGTACTAAAGGACTTCGGTAGTGGGGCTGACATCTGACACACAGGACAGGATTGACAATATTTCTCAATATCTTTCTGTATCCGGGCCAGTGAAACCTGTGTAACACCCTTTCAGTTTCTCAACCCCTAAATGACCTTCTAGCAAGTGCCCATAGATACGATATAGTAAATCCTCATTGTTGCAGAAATAAGGAAAACAAGGCCTGTCCCCTGGTTCGACAGGTACATCGTTAATAACTATTACATTTTCCCAGGCCCTGGCAAGAGTAGGGTCTTTTCTCTGCTCGGTACCAAAGTTTTCCTTGTGCACATTAAGGTCAGCAAACTCTAAAGTAGCCTCAGCAGACGGCTGTCCACCTTCACTGGTTGTGGGGACTTCCTCAGGCTCCTCCAGTTCTCCTGCCATAACTGAGAAAGGAAAACCCGGGGAACCCTGAGAGGAGTCTGCTGAACCTACATTGTTGGTGCTGTTACTGTGACCGAGTCGGGACAATTCCACAGTTCACAAGAATGAGGGAAATCCCTACCAATAATGGCCTCGTGCACCAAGTGGGGCACAAGTCTGGCCGGATGGGTCACTGTACCTAAGTCAGTTTTAAAGTGAACAGTGGCTATAGGATACTCCTGGATATCCCCATGCACACAGATCACAGCAACTTTTTTAGCATGAAAATATACAGTTTCAACCATCTCAGCTTTAACCAAAGTCACTAGACTTCCAGAGTCCAGCAAGGCCATAACAGGCTTATTATTAAGTAATTTGTCACATGTGTTTTCCTACATTTAGGGCTGTAGCCCAAGAAACAGCAGCAAACATAGATTGCCTTCTAATAGATACGTCACACTGCATGGGTTCACCTGTCAATGGACAGTTTGCTGTAACATGTCCCAGTTCTTGGCAGCAGAAACACCTGATGTTGCCCCAGTTTGGTTTGCTGACAGGCAGTGGCTTCCCTTGTTTGGGACGCCAAACTTCAGTCCTGGCACTAGGGATGAGCCAAACTACCCCCCCCCCGTTCGGCTCGCACCAGAACCCGCGAACGGACCTAAAGTCGGTGCGAGCTTTAGAACCCTATTAGTTATAATGGATGCGAACGTTTGAAATCAAAAGTGCTAATTTTAAAGGCTAATATGCATGTTAATGTCATAAAAAGTGTTTGGGGACCTGGGTCCTGCCCCAGGGGACATGTATCAATGCTAATTTTTTTTTAAAAAACTGACGTTTTTTCAGGAGCAGTGATTTTAATAATGCTTAAATTGAAACAATAAAAGTGTAATATTCCTTTAAATTTTGTACCTGGGGGGTGTCTATAGTATGCATGTAAAGGGGCACATGTTTGCTGTGCTTAGAACTGTCCCACTGGCTAATGTGAATTGACGGCTCCCGTAATACAGAGAACAGTCATTCATTGAAAGTCATTCATAAAAAAAAAGGCATTGATAAAAAATAAAAAAAATGAAAAAAAAAAAAAGCGTGGGGGTCCCCCCCAAATTCAATAACCAGGCCCTTCAGGTCTGGGATGGATATTAAGGGGAACCCCAGCCAAAAAAAAAAATGGCGTAGGGTCCCCCTCAAAATCCATACCAGACCCTTGAGGTCGGGGATGGATTTTAAGGGGAACCCTAGCCAAAAAAAATGGCGTGGGGTCCCCCTCAAAATCCATACCAGACCCTTATCCGAGCACGCAACCTGGCAGGCCGCAGGAAAAGAGGGGGGACGAGAGCGGCCCCCCCTCCCGCCTGAACCGTACCAGGCCACATGCCCTCAACATTGGGAGGATGTTGATGAGGACAAGGGCCTCTTCCCCACAACCCTGGCCATTGGTTGTGGGGGTCTGCGGGCGGGGGGCTTATCGGAATCTGGAAGCCCCCTTTAACAAGGGGACCCCCAGATCCCGCCCCCCCCCCCTGTGTGAAATGGTAAGGGGGTACAAAAGTACCCCTACCATTTCACCAAAAAAGTGTCAAAAATTGTAAAAATGACAGGAGACGGTCTTTGACAATTCCTTTATTAAAATCTTCTTTCTTCTTTCTTCATCCTTCGGTTTCTTCATCTTCTCCTTCCGTCATCTTCTTCCATCTTCTTCTTCCATTTTCTTCTTCCTCCGATCCGCTTCTTCTTGCGCTGGTCTTCTCGTCCTTCTCGTCCTTCTCGTCCGGCATCTTCTTCCATGGCGTCGGCATCTGTTCTTCTGTCGGGCCGCTCCTCGCAATGGGAGGCTCCCGCTGTGTGAGGCTTCGCTCCGTCTGACAGGTCTTTTATAACGGAGGGCACCTGGTGACCCCACCCCCCTCTGACGTCATGGGGAAAGCCATAGGGAATTCCCCATGACGTCCTTGTGCGTCAGAGGGGGCGGGATCACCAGGTGCCCTCCATTATAAAAGACCTGTCAGACGCAGCGAAGCCTCACACAGCGGGAGCCTCCCATTGCGAGGAGTGGCCCAAGAAGAGACACCGACACCGACGCCGACGCCATGGAAGAAGATGCCGGACGAGAAGGACGAGAAGGCCAGCGCAAGAAGAAGCAGATCGGAGGAAGAAGAAAATGGAAGAAGAAGATGGAAGAAGATGACGGAAGGAGAAGATGAAGAAACCGAAGGATGAAGAAAGAAGAAAGAAGATTTTAATAAAGGAATTGTCAAAGACCGTCTCCTGTAATTTTTACAATTTTTGACACTTTTTTGGTGAAATGGTAGGGGTACAAGTACCCCCTTACCATTTCACACAGGGGGGGGGGCCGGGATCTGGGGGTCCCCTTGTTAAAGGGGGCTTCCAGATTCCGATAAGCCCCCCGCCCGCAGACCCCCACAACCAATGGCCAGGGTTGTGGGGAAGAGGCCCTTGTCCTCATCAACATGGGGACAAGGTGCTTTGGGGGTCTTAGACCCCCAAAGCATCCTCCCAATGTTGAGGGCATGTGGCCTTGTACGGTTCAGGCGGGAGGGGGGGCTGCTCTCGTCCCCCCCTCTTTTCCTGCGGCCTGCCAGGTTGCGTGCTCGGATAAGGGTCTGGTATGGATTTTGAGGGGGACCCCACGCCATTTTCTTTGGCTAGGGTTCCCCTTAAAATCCATCCCAGACCTCAAGGGTCTGGTGTGGATTTTGAGGGGGACCCTACGCCATTTTTTTTTTTTTTTTGGCTGGGGTTCCCCTTAATATCCACCCCAGACCTGAAGGGCCTGGTTATTGAATTTGGGGGGACCCCCACGCTTTTTTTTTTTTGTTTTTTATCAATGAATGACAGGAGCCATCAATTCATTAGCCGCGAGTGCTTTTAAATAGCTTTTTTCCAGGGACAGTTCTAAGCACAGGAAACCTGCCCCCCTTCACAGGCCACCTATAGACACCCCCCAGATGTGATACTGCAATGCTGTACTAACAGCACGCACACACAAATCCCCAGAAATAGAGCACATATGGCTCTCCTCGCTGCCGGCGCTGTGATTGGCCAAGCATGCGGGGTCACAGTGCATGCTTGGCCAATCATCAGCCAGCATTGCACTGCGACTGGCACAATGCATTGCGGGCCGCTCGCATCACACGAATATGATGCGAGCGGCCCAAATAGTTCTGGGCTCGCCGAGCGGGCGAACGCCCGATGTTCGATTTGAACATGGGTTTGAATCGAACACCGGGCCCATCCCTACCTGGCACCAAAAATCCTCCCGCTATCTCCTTACCATGCTTAACACCCACTTCCCCTGGAACAGTCTTACCGGATGCCTGGGGAGGCTTGGCATGGCTTTGGGTGGAAAGTCCGTGCGGCTGTAGGGGTTCTCTGCAGCAAAGCATCTCTCTAAAAATTTTAGATGGACATCTTGGCGAATGCAGGGATATCGGAAATAGTTGTGATTTAAACATACACGCACAATAACACAGGTTGAACTGAATGGACTGGTGCCTTTATTCATCCTTACCTACTTTGTGACCATGTAACTGAATAGCCAGTTTAAACACTCGCTTCACCAAAGAAAAGGAAGCAAGCAAACTACTCTATTGCTGAGAATAAAGAAAGGGATGCCTCTAACAGGATTAAAAGGCAGTTTGGAGTGCAGACAGAACCAGATCCCAAATTTTCACAAGAGTGAGCTACATGAAAGACCCCTCCCAAGTGCTAATGCTGCCCCAGACCCAGCTGCAGAAGAGGATTCATCCCGAATAGAAGCTCCTGGGGGAAGAAGACCAAGTCCAATAATAAACTTTAAAAGAAACAGACCCTGCGGCTTTAGTATCAAGGGTTTCATAGATTCAGCAATCTTCGTGTCCCTCAGAACTATTAAAACAAAAGGCCCAGTAGAGGTAAAACTGCAGCTTGAGTATAGTACCAACATTTCTGTTAACCCTCTCCATATGAAGCTCACCTTCTCCCTGCTGTCGAAAGCTCACGGTTGGTATCAACAGTTTTGTAATGCACCTTGAAAGATTTGCAATATCTCAGTTATGGTAACAAAGTAGTACTAAGATGCACAATAGCTAAGTGGTTAGCACTTCTGCCTAGCAGCACTAGGTTGTCAGTTTGAATGTTTGCATGTTCTCTCTGTTTCTGTGTGGGTTTCCTCCCCGTACTCCAGTTTTCTCCCACATTCCAAAGATATGCTGGTAAGTTAATTGGCTCATGTCTAAATTGGCCTTAGTATGTGTATGTGAGTTAGGTACATTAGATTGTATGCTCGTTGAGGGCAGGGACTGATGTTATTGTATAATATATATGTAAAGTGATTTGTAGCTTGATGGCGTGTAATAAATAAAATAAATGCTTGTCTTTAATAGGGCTATTTTTTTTTTCTTTCTTTTTTTTTTTTTTTTTGCCACTTCAGCGAAAATCTTATGAGAGACTTAATTCAACTTGAAAGTTCATCTTTGTCCCTTCTCCTTTTCACATCATTGTAGATTAAGTCATTTTGGGTAAGGCAAATTATTTATAGGGTTTTTTTTTTTTTTTTTTTTTAATATATATTCCCCCCCTTTCTTGACAAGCTTTAAACATTTTATTGATTAAAACAGTATTCCCCCATTCCCCCCTCTCCCCATCACCCCCCCTCCCCTCCCCCCCCAACCTCACCCACCTCGGTCCTCTATACCCACTGATATTTTCCTACTCCGCCTTTTGTAGTTCTCCGTTACTCGTACTCGGTCTGTTAACTCACCGATTCTACATCCTCAATTCTTGCGCGTAACTCCATGATTTTTTGAAGGTTCTCCAACACTCCCATTTTCCTTTCCACCCTGTATCTTTTTCCTCTACCTCGTCTCTCAAACTTTCCATCCTATAGGTTTCTTCTACTGCGTCTATCCAGCCCCAGATTTGTGGGCTATCTAGTCCTTGCCAATTCTTAGGTATAAGTCGCTTTGCTGCGTTTAGGAGATGTGGTATTATTGATCCCCTGTATTTCGCTATCCCTTCGTCTGTTCCATGGAACAGGATCACCCACGGGTCGTACTCCAATTTCTTTTGACTAATTTCTCTAATTAGTTCTATTATCTTAACCCAAAACTTTTTAATTTTCGGGCACTGCCACCAAATATGGGCCATAGTTCCGACCTCCCTGCATCCTCTCCAGCATTCAGAGGATTTTCCAGTTTGATATCTGCTTATTTTGTCTGGAGTCGCGTACCAACCTGTTAAACATTTATAATTTAACTCTGCTGTCCTCATGTCCACAGCAGAATTATGTGCCAATTTCATTATTTTTCCTATTTTCAAAGTGCTTTTCTGTGCTCCTAATTCCCTTTGCCATTTACTAATGAATGGCGGGATCACCAGCTCGTCCGCCGTCATAAGTACTTTATACATTCTTGAGATTGTATTTCTTGTATTTTCTGCTGTACATACTCGCTCCAGCTGGGACAGGTCCTCTTCCGACCTGATTGGTTGTGGTAAATTCTTTACAAACTGACCCAGCTGCTGATACCGCCATTCATTTATCGCCATTAACTCTCTCTTGTGTTCCAAATCTTGTAGTGTTCTTAATTTTCCATTTTCCATTATGTCTCTTAATTGTGCCCTATCATTTTTAATCCAATTACCTCCAATCCCCCCCCCCCCCCCCCCCCCCCCGGTGCAAAAAACTCGTTATCTTTTAACGCTATTAAAGGTGAGTTGAATTCCCCATTTAAACTTTTATATAATTTATCCCATATTCTTAAAGTGTTTTGTGTTTTGTGTCAGTGCATGAGTGTTTACCCCCATACCTCTAAATTTTGGGGGATTCCATATTATATCTTTCAAACGTGCATTACACAGAATATTCTCTATCCTCACCCACCTTTTTTCCTTTTTGTCCCTTACCCATTCCACTACTCTAGATAATACTACTGCGTTATAATAATTTTGAATATCAGGTATTGCTAAACCTCCTCTTTTTTTTTTCCTGTTTTAATGTTAGAAAGGACACTCTTGGCTTTTTGTTTTTCCATATAAAGTTCATCACTATAGTTTTGAGTTTTCTGAGGTATGTTTGTGATAGTGCAACAGGTATCATCTGAAATTTGTAGGTTATTTTTGGGAGGATGACCATCTTTAGAGTATTTATGCGTCCGATCCAGGATATTGGCTTGCTCAGAAATCTTTTGCCTTCTTGTTTAATTTCATCTAGGAGTGGTATATAATTAATTTTTTTTTAGATCTTTTCCAGGGAGTTCGTTAATTTTATACCTAGGTATTTGATTACTTTTCGCCAGGGGAAATGGAACTCTTTTTGAATCTCTTGTTTTACTCTTTTAGTCAGATTTATATTCAATATCTCAGATTTGGCTAAATTAATTTTAAAATGTGATAATTCTCCGTAATGTTTTAGGATTTTGATTAAATTCGACAAAGTGGTCCTTGGGTGTCCAATCTAAAATAGTACGTCATCAGCAAAAGCTGCTATTTTGTGTTCTTCCTCCCCCACCCAAATTCCTCTTACATCTGCATTGTTTCTTATGGTGGCCAGGAGTGGTTCTATGGATAGGATAAACAATAGGGGAGACAGGGGACATCCCTGTCTCGTCCCATTCTTCATCTCAAAGGGAAGGGATGATAGTCCGTTTATTTTAACTGAGGCTGTGGGGTGATGGTACAATGACTGAATCCACTGGATCATTCTTGTTCCAAATCCCATTACTTCCAAAGTCTGTACCATGAATCCCCAGTCTACCCTGTCGAAAGCTTTTTCAGCGTCGATCGACAGGAGTAGACCTGGGGACCCACTTTCTTTTACCCTCTGAATCAAGAGGAGTGACCTAACCCCATTATCCCTCCCTTCCCTACCTGAAATAAAACCCACTTGGTCCGGATGTATTAATGTGTTCATCAAGCCCTCAATCCGCCTTGCCAATACTTTAGCATAGAGTTTTATATCTGTATTTAAAAGCGAGATCGGCCTATAACTAGAACACATCGATACATCCTTTCCCTCTTCTGGTATAACCGTAATTGAGGCGGTCGCCGCATCCCTACTCAATCCATATTCCACTCCCAGGCCATTAAGGTACTGGCACAGTCTTGGAACCAGGATCTCCCCATATTTCTTGTAATAAACTGTTGTGAACCCGTCCGGACCCGGGCTTTTGCCTGGCGCCGAGTCTTTTAAAGCTTCTTTGATTTCTTCCTGAGTTATGGGTGCCTCTAGCCCTTCCCTCTCCTCTTCTGTAATTACTGGTAATTGTGCCTTAATTAGGAAATCTTTTGTTTTCCGAATTTTCTCCTCTAGCGGGGACACCTTATTCTTTACGGAGTACAGCTTCTTATAATAATTCTTAAATGTTTCTGCGATTTCTTTAGTTTCATATACCATTTCTCCAGTTTCAGTTTACCGATTTTTTCTTTTGAAGTATTTTAGATAAATGTTTACTGGCTTTATTTCCCCATTTATATCGCTCTTGGGCTATTCTATTAAATTTTCTTTTTTCCTCTTGGTCCATATGTTCTTTCAGTTCCCCTCTTTTAATAACTAATTTTTTAATATAAAGTGGGCAGGGGGTTTAAATGTTTTTTATGTAATTGTTCTACTATGGCTACTTCCTCCCTTAACCCCTTTATTTTCTCAGCCCTCTCTTCTTTTTTTTTTGCTCCTAGCGCTATTAATACTCCTCTCACGTACGCCTTATGGGCCTTCCACAGTGTTGCTGCTGATATTCCTTCAGTGTCATTTATCAAGAAGTACTGCTCTATTTCTTTTTTCACCTTCTCTGCGCTTTCCTCGTCTCTTAGCATTGCTTCGTTTATTCGCCATTTGTTGGGGTATCTTTGGTTTCCTACGGTTTTTAATCTCATTACCACCGGAGCGTGGTCCGACAGTGTAGCTATTTCTATTTTTGTTTCTGCTACTTCCCCAACCATTCTGTGGTCTACCAGGATATAATCTATCCTAGAGTATGTCCCGTGCACAGGGGAGTAGAACGCAAAATCTTTACTTTTTTGATGCTGAATCCTCCAAGCATCAACTAGCTGGCATTTTTGTAATTTTTGTTTTAATGCTTTTAATTGTACGTTCCCTGTCCCCTGTACACGGGACGTACTATCCACACCCTGTTCCAAGCAGAGATTTAGATCTCCCATTAAGATCATATAACCCCTCTGGAAAGCCATCAATTTCCCCAATACTTTAATCAGGTATTTTGCTGGGTTCGTATTTGGGGCATAGATATTTGCAAATGTAAATTCCGTTTCTCCCAATTTTCCTTTTAAAAACAGGAATCTTCCCTCTGGATCTGTCAGCCTCTCTTCTAATTGGAATCTTATTCCTTTGGCCATCCCTATTGCTACCCCTCTTGCTCTTGCGTTAATCGTGTCCCCATAGTACCATGTTGGATAGTTAGCTGATGATATTTTTATGTTTGCTTCATGCGATAGATGGGTTTCTTGTAGGAAGACTATATCTGCGCGGTTCATTGAGTATCTTATTTCTTTTGGCTAATGTATTTAAACCTCTAACATTGTATGTCAGGAAGCGAATTTCAGTCATCTATACCTATATATTTTTTTATTTTTTTTAAGTTATCCCTCGTACATATACTTATCCTTAATCCTTCTAGGCACTTTGCTAACTGAGGGGGATGAGGTTCCCTCCCCCCAATCCCCCTGTCTTCCCTCCCTCCCAAACCCCCCCTCCCCCTACCTTGTGGTCCTATACCGACCTCAATATCGTTTTTTTTTTTTAAAGTTATCCCTCGTACATATACTTATCCTTAATCCTTCTAGGCACTTTGCTAACCGAGGTGGATGAGGTTCCCTCCCCCCAATCCCCCTGTCTTCCCTCCCTGTCTCCCAAACCCCCCCTCCCACCCTACCCTGTGGTCCTATACCGACCTCAATATCGTTGGTGGCCCTGGAACCCATGGCCACCCCCGGTTTTCTTTCTAGTGAGGTGGGAATCCCTGGCTGCCGCCCATATCCACCTTCCCCTCTACCTGCTGATGTATAACAAAGGCAGTGAAAGCAAAGGAAGGTGGTCGTGATCTTACCAGTCGCACCCCTGCCCTATCACCCAGGTCCTCTATATGCAAGCCCCCCCCCCCCGCAGAAAAAGAGGGAAAAAAAAAAAAAAAAAGAACTATCAGGTAAGGGAATCCAAGGTTTTCTCTCCCTCCTTCTACTCCCCCTCCTCCTCTGACCAACCCGGTAATTATGGTACTTGAAGTCCCAGCTTGCTACAGAACTCAGCTAAATCCTCCGGAAAAACGAATCTAGCTGATACTCCTTCTTTCTGTCCTATAAGGCATGCTGGGAACCCCCAGTTGTATTTAATATTCTGGGTCCGCATCTGTTCTAATAGAGGTTTCAAGAGTCTTCTTCTTGCCAGAGTCTCTGGGGCTAGGTCCTTATACATCTGTACCTCTACTCCTTCGTATACCATCGGTGCAGCCCCTCTTGCTTTAGTCCATACCTCGGCCCTATCTTCATAGAATCTAAATCTGGCCACTATATCCCTCGGCCTCTCTCCTGCGGAATTTCTTATTCTTCCGACTCTATGAATCCTCTCGATCCTTGGGAAATCTTCTGTGGATCTCTTCAGTATAGGGTTGAATATTTTTTTCATGATTTTTATCAGGTCTTTACCCCTACTTTCTGGTACCACACGGATCCTAAGATTCTGTCTACGATTCCTGTTCTCCTGGTCTTCTAGTCTGTATAATATTTTCCTCTGATTCCGTTTAATGGATTTTACTTGTCCCTTTAGTATACTGAGTTCCTGGTCTTGTTTATCTGTTCTTTCTTCCAATACTTCAACCCTCGTCAGTAGGTGTCCCAGATCTCCTCTTAAGGCGTTTATATCCGCTTTAATTGCATTTTCGAGTTTCAGAAGCATTTCCATCATTTCACTTTTTGTTGGCAACGCGGAGTCTGCTCTTTGTTCCTTCACCCTACTCATCTCAAATTCACTCTCCAACGTCATATATTCTCTGGATTGATCTGATGCTTCTCCCAATTTTGGGATGTTACCTTTTCTTCTGTCCGATTTCCCTTGCTGGGGATCTACTGCTTGAGGGCTAACTCCCTGATTCAAATATTGTTTTATTGTACTACTTGTTGATTTCATTGTTTTTGAGGAGCTCCCCTTCGTTGTTTTACTCGTATTTTTGCTAATCGTGCTGTCCTTGTTTCTTCTAATTTGTTTCCCCAGTTTGTCACTCTCTTCTCCCTTCTCTTCGTCTTGTCTGTCTTCCCCTTTCCCCCTTTTCCACGCCCCAGTATTTAGTAAATCAAACTTCCAAGTGGAAGGGCAGAAATGCTTATAGCCGAAGCAAATTATATACCGGTTTAATGGGGGGCCAGTAGGAACTCAGGTATTAGTCCTAAGAAGAAGTCAGAGTCACGCCTCGGGGTTCTGTCCGCTGCCTCCACCTCTGAGGGTCGTAATGTTTATAGGACTTCAGCTTTCTTCAAAAAAAAAAAAGGGGGGGAGAGGAGGGGAAGAACACCCCCACAAATCCTGTTTTTCTGTAAGAATTAAGGCTTCACCAGTCCCTGGTCCTCCACCCTCTTGGTTGTTACGGCCCTGGATATACAAGCAGTTTTAAGGGAGCCCTCCGGGTACCCCAGTCCGTTTTTTTTTTAAGAAACTGTACGGTTGCTTTCACCGGTATTATATTATTCCTGGCTACTGCCCCCCCCCCAAGAGGTTTCTGCGCTGGTTTCCCAACCCGTCTTGGGGTACCCCTTCCGTAATGGGGCTATTTTTACCAGGGGGATTTGTCTCTATATCTTCCCGTCTCTTGTCTCTAGATTGTTGAGACTTCGGAGCTGGAAATATATAGGGTTTTCAATCCTTTTGCAGCTAAGACCTCTGTCCCCTGCATCTAGCGCCTCCTTGGAGAAAAAAGAGGGGTAGGAGAGTCTACCGCTTTTAGGGAGACCATACCCCCCAATTTCCAGTTTTGGTTTTCTTGCACCCCAATCTTGGCGGGTGTTTTGGAAACTATCCGCTTCTGCTACCTCAATTCCAAATCCCACCTCTCCTGTTGTCTTTAGTATCTTATTGACCAGTCCCTGATTAAGCAGACCGAATTGTATAGGGTAGGGGGGAAGGATAAAGAGCAGAATAGCCGCATGCAATCCCGCTATTAGATTTGAGTTTAGTTGCGCTGGGGTTCCAACTCAGTATTCACTGCTTCAGATGTCTACCCGTCAGGGGGAGTAAGGGGGAGTTCAAACTGGTGTCCTTAGGGACCTGCTTTCAAAAGCCCTTCACAAAATATTAGGATCTCCTCCCTGAATCTTTGTCCCTCTGTCGTTTTTATTTGTATGTATATTTCCAAGCATATATTTAAAACAGATATCTTGCACCTTCAGCCGCTCAGATTATTATATCCACTACTGTTTGTCACAATGTTATCCGGAACCCCAGGTAAGATTTGAGTAAACAATAAACAGAAAATGTACCAGTTGTTTGTATCTGTATCAAAACATGTGCGGATAAGACATTTACCAGCTTATTTTCCCTATTAAAACAGAGAGGAATCACCATTTTCATTTATTCCATTTCTTTCACACAATATCCCTTCTGGTGTGTAATTTACTGTGTCCCGTTCCGGGTTTACCTCATAGTTCTGCTCTTCAAGCTTCCCTTCCTCCCAGGCTTACTCTCCTTGGTCTCCCAGTGGTATGCCAAAAAGAAAAAAGGAACTGATCTCTCTGAGATCTTTCTTACCTCCGCTGCATGGCGTGTCAGTTACCTTCCCAGCTGATTTTACTCTATGGCAGGGTCATTAAGCTCCAGCGAGGGGACTACAGCTTGAGCGGAGGTGGGGGTAGGGGGTGGGGAGGGGAAAGGGCTGCGTCTCCCGAACATCCGCCCGCCTCTCCTCTCCTTCTCAGCGGGCTGTGTTACTTTCCTCTAGCGATGTCGGGGGGTTCTCAGGGTCCGTCGGCTTCTCGCATGGAGCCTCTCACTCTCCATGCCGTGGGTGAATTTCCCGGGTCTCGGCACAGGTGCAAGCCTCGCGGCTCCGTCAGGCCCCTCCCTCGATGACGCGTATTGTTTAATAGGGCTATTGATCCTGCCATGAGCTGAATCTGTGTTGTTCTTATGTGGAGTCAGATATGATACCAATGTATCATGGGGTCTCTTTGTGCCTGGTTATAAGGAGAATTATCCATGAGAAGGGCATTAACTGCTCCCCCTGCACTTGTTATCAGTGACTCTGGCTACCTCTGCTGGGCAGTTCTAACACAATCTTTATCTGGTAAAGCAAGCTTCACTCAGGCCCAATAACCATTCTTTTGAGGCCTTTTATAGTGAGGAGAAGAGCTTTGGTGACAGCAATCTCTTGAATGAGATCTAGACTTTTCAAAAGTGACTGGATTTATGCAGAATGGAAGAGGATCTTCTAGATCTTAGATTGTATTTCTGGTTCTTCACCTGCAGTGAACCTCAGTCAGTAGGACATATTTGGCAACAGAGAGAGTCCCGTTAAGAGAAGTTTCAGTTTTTATGTAGGTCCGATGCGGCATCTGCCCCCTGCTGGCTCTATGGTTGAGAACTGAGCGATCAAAGACCACTGATAGCCCAGTTCTCAGTGCTCTATGAGCAAAGAGCTGGTGACTGTCAGTCATCAGCTCTCTGCTCTGCCCTCCCCCCACCCCTGCGCACTCACTGGAGCGCTGGACTGTGGAGGGAATGGGAGTGGCTGGCTCAGGCTCTCTGAGAGCCTTACCTGGGTGTGTCGGTCCATGGATCCCGACTGCATGGTCACGATCTTTCCCCAGCCTGGACCAGCTCAATGACATCAGACGACAGTCTGTCTGCTGAAAATGGGTCACAGGAGTGCACAACAGACCGCACTCCTGTGATGCATAGGCGAAATACAGCCAAATGAGCTTTGGCTGTACTTCCCCTTTAACACCTAAAAACATTCTTTCACTAGTAAAAATACCCATCTGGTCAGATGACCATTACCTATAGGAACCAGGTGGCTCTTTGTCATGAAGGGAGCTCAAGGTGCAGGGCAGCTGCAATACTGACATTAGGCAACTACAATAATGTAACATAGATGTGGATGTCATATCTGTAAAGCCATCAGCTTTTTAAAACGACCCCCCTCACACACACACTTACACACTCTTCCTGTCTCTTGGCCAATTTGTTTAGTTTGCTTATTTTCAATTTGGCTGTCAGTGTTTGTCCAAACCCAAGATAGCCACTTCTAAAATGGGCACTGGAAATGCACACTGGAACCCAGTACGACAACGGCCATTTAAAGAGGTGACACGGCGCACAACTGGGGAAATTAACAGATAAACTCCGAACAGAGATAAAAAAAACTATTTATTGTAAGCAATTGCAGTACCTAAACAAGCAGCAAACGTTTTTCTGACAAAATACTGCTGCCAGGAGGAAAGGCATCTAGGAGAGATGGCCAAATGTCCAGTGTGCATGAGGCCTTAGGACTCAAGGTCAGGGACTTTGCTACAGATGTTGAACCTGCATGGGACTAAGGACCATGAGGACGAAAAAAAGGGAATGGGTTTTTGTGTGTGAGTAAACTCTTTATTGCTATGCATTTGTCCTGTGGCTGGAAGTAGGTGGGTCTACTTCCACATGTATGCTGCCATGTTGGTGCCAAGAAAGTAGTTTTTTTTGTTTTTTGTTTTCTGTGGCTGTTTTTTGATTTTTTTTGTATTATGTCCTGTACACGCGATAGGATTTTCCAACAACAAATGTTGGATGTGAGCTTGTTTTCGGAAAGTCCGACCGTGTGTATGCTCCATAGAACATTTGTTGTCGGAATGTCCGCCAACAAATGCTTGAGAGCAGGTTCTCAAATTTTCTGACAAGAAAACTTGTTGTCGGAAATTACAAGCGTGTGTACACAATTCAGAATAGCTGCACTGGCTATTGAACTTAATTTTTGTCGGCTCGTCGTACGTGTTTTACGTCACCGCGTTCTTGACGTTCGGAATTTTCAAAAACATTTGTGTGACCGTGTGTATGCAAGACAAGTTTGAGCCAACATCCGTAGGAAAAAAAATCCACGGTTTTGTTGTCGGAATGTCCGATCGTGTGTACGGGTCATTAGTGTTTTCTCCAAACGCCAAACTGTTCATGTCACAGCAACATCAAGTTCAATATAATTTTAGTACTTTAATATAGTGTTAGGAATATTCATGGGTGTTTTTAATAGTTTGTCCCCTTTTTAAGTACACAGCCTTTCAGGCAGGTGTGAGGTTATATAATTTCTTTAAGAAAGATTGCTTTAAGAAAGCCCTGGATTCTTTCCTAAATGTACATAATATAATTGGGTACTAACACTTCTAGGTAAAGTTGATCCAGGGAAAATCTGATTGCCTCTCGGGGAATCAGGAAGGAATTTTTTTTCCCTGTGGTAGCAAATTGGATCATGCTTTTCTGGGGTTTTTCGCCTTCCTCTGGATCAACTTTGGTTATAGGATTGGGTATATGGGATTGTATGAGATTATTATTTATTTATTTTTATGATTGAACTGGATGGACTTGTGTCTTTTTCCAAACTGACTAACTATGCAACTCTGTAATAACATTTTAAATTGTCCCATGCATGACATCTATAATCACCTTTTATATTTCATTATATGGCTATTGTGAGTAAAGCATATTCTCCAACATTATAGACAATGTGTAGAAATGCCATTAATGGTAGTTTACAAATGAACACATAAGTATACGTGGTAGAAATGTGTGAATCACTTGCAGAAACTCATTTTAGCAACTTGATATGTGACAATCAGGTGATATAATGACATAGGACCTCTGCTGGCCAGACATGGTATAAAAACATATAATATATAAAGCAGACCTGTCACAAATCTGGCTTCCTCAAACTGAGCATATGCAAATCTTGACTTTTTCTGTAAAAGTCAAAACTAGCCCTGCCACCTCATCATTTTTTAGATGTGAAGATATGGAAAAGTTTGTTTGAACAGTTAACATGGCAAAATGTTTTGGCAAGATTGATTTTTTTCATTTTTTTATTTTATTGTTTTTAGGAATGTATCATGGTATGGAATAGTTACAGGAATATAATGGCTGTAGAGCAATAATATTTTGTTAATGTTTGCAATTTTATGTTTTCACACTACAACATCTACAACTACATCAGCAGCACTATTCTCTAACTAGCTTGAAAATGATTTTACAACAGATTCCTCATCATGAGTGAACTTTTAGCAATCACAATGGAGCCCAAATGTACAGCTAAAATTCATTTTCAAAGATTTATCGTAATTTAAACTTTCAGTAAATATTGGGCATTTGTGCCTCTCCATGCTAATATTAAGGGCTACCCTTAAATAGTTACATAGTAGGTGAGGTTGAAAAAATACACAAATCCAAGTCCAGCCCTTAGTGTTAATAAATCCAATTTCAGCAGCATGGCCTAATCATGTGTTTGCATTTATCTTTACCTGTAAAAAATCCTGTCCCGGCCACCACTAGAGAGTGCTATTTGGACACCTACTATTCGCTGAGCTGAATAAGCAACCCGCCACCTGGGAGCAGATCTGGACCAAACGGCCGCAGGGAGTATTGCAGAAAACAGGACTTCTCATTATAAAAGGTAGCCTTAACCTCCTGAGATCCGCGCTATAGCCGAATGACGGCTACATCGCGGATCTATATTGCCGGGACTACGTTATATGATGTCGTCCCGTACACAAGGGGCCTGCGTGCCCCCTGAAGGCTGAGACTCGCTGGATCACAGATTCGAGTAAGGGGTCGATCCCGACCCCTTACCACGTGATCAGCTGTCAGCCAATGACAGCTGCTCATGTGATATCAACAGAGCCGGTAATCGGCTATTTTTCCGCGCAAGGAGAAAAAAAAAGCCGATCAGGCAGTGAGAGGGACATTAGTCCAGATGACTACGATGTGCCCCGGCTCCACGGTGCCCACCTGTCCCCCCTACAAGTGATCCCTACCAGTTCCCACCAGCTCCACCTGTCAGTGTCCACCAGCTTCACCTGTCAGTGCCCACAGTGTCATCTGTCAGTGCCCACAGTGCCATCTGTCAGTGCCACCTGTCAGTGCCCACAATAAGTGCCTGAACAGTGCTGCACATCAGTGTCACCTACCAGTGCCCATCAGTGCCAACTATCAGTGCCCATCAGTGCCATCTATCAGTGCCATCTATCAGTGCCCATCAGTGCCATCTATCAGTGCCCATCCATGCCACCCATCCATGCCACCCATCCGTGCCACCCATCAGGGCCCATCAGTGCCATCTTATCTGTGCCCATCAGTACTGACTTATCTGTCACCATCAGTGCCACCTTATCTGTGCCCATCAGTGCAGCCTATCAGTGCCCACCAGTGCCGCCTCATCAACGCATATCAATGAAGCAGAAAAATTACCTGTTTGCAAACTATTTAACATGATTTTATTTTTTTTCAACATTTTCCACCTTTTTTTGTTTGTTTAACAAAAAATAAAAAACCCAGCTGTTATTAAAACTACCAAAAGAAAGTTCTATTTGTGGGAAAAAAATGATAAAAATTTAATTTGGGCACAGTGTTGTATGACCGCGCAATTGTCATTCAAAATGTGTCAGCGCCGAAAGCTGAAAATTGGTCTGGGCAGGAGGGGGGTTTAAGTGCCCAGTAAGCAAGTGGGATTTTAATTCAGATGCTGCTGCAGTAAATAAAGTGTAGCTTTTTAGAAAAAATGCAGTAATTTTTTTTGCAATTAGCGTTGCCATCTTATCCCTTTAAGCGGACCTTAGGCCACCAAGCATAAAAAGCCCAGGTACATGCAGCTCTGCATTCCAATCCACAAACATCCTCAAGTCATATGTCAGAAAAGATTTATCTGTTTACTTACATTTATTTTGTTGTACTTACTGATATTTGTGGGCACTGGCGATGTAGCTTTGGCCTCACAGTTGTCCCTTGGGAATCTAAGTCACCTTCCAACTACATTTCGTTTGTAAACTGCTTTTGGGATCTTTGGGGGTGGGGGTGACTTTTTTGCCCAAGATTTGGCACCATATTCGGTGGGCTGGAGGAAGAAGCCATCAATTATATACACAATGGATATAAAAAGTCCACACAATGACAGGTTTCTGTGATGTAAACAAATTTGATTACAGAACTTTTTCCGCCTTTAATTCAATTGAAAGACAAGCTGAAATCTGACACTCTTATAAGACGGCTTTCACACCGAGCTGCGGGGAGCGTCAGCGGTAAATTGGTGCTACTCTTAGCTCTGCTTTACTGTCGTTTTAGCGGCACTATTCGGCCGCTTTTCGGCCGCTAGCGGGCATTTTTACCCCCCGCTAGCAGCCAAAAAGGGGTTAAATTCCGCCCGCAAACCGACGCCGGAGCGGAGTTTTGCCGGCGGTATCGCAGCACTGCCCCATTGATTTCAATGGGGAGCAGCGGTGGAGGAGCGGTGAGTTCACTGCTCCAAAGAAGCTGCTGGCAGGACTTTTTGTGATGCCCTGCCAGTGCACCGCTCCAGTGTAAAAGCCCTTGGGCTTTCACACTGGAGTGAATGGAGCCGCTTTTTTCAGGCTGTAGCGCCTGAAAAACGCTGGCAGTCTGAAAGGGGTCTAACTGGGAATGTAACTGTGTTCAGAATTAAGCAATCACATTCAAACTCATGTTAAATAGGAGTCAGTACACATCTGCCATCATTTAAAGTGCCTCTGATTAACCCCAAATAAAATTTAGCTGTTTTAGTAAGTCCTGACATTTTCTTAGGAGGGAATAGTATCCTGACAGTGTGGTGCTGTGGATACTTCGCAAATAATAGCGTGCCACGTCCTGAAATTAGTAATCAGAAGAAGGGGGGGGGGGGGGACTTTGGACTTTTTAGGCACCATAGACGAAATGTAGTTTTTACAAAATTTATTCTTAAAAGGAGAAATACATATTGTGACGAAACGTCCCTACACTCCTCTTGAGTGCGTTCGTCATATATCACTTCCTTCAAGTCTGGATATAGGTATAAGATATTCCAACCGCTCCCAAGCACCAAACGAGACAACACTTGCTTGGTGCCAACATGGACTGCGTTTTTATTACAAAGCCAAGCTCACATTTATACAGAGTAGAAGAGGAGGTCCCCCCTCCCTCTCATATTACTCTAACAATACATTTGTAGCAACTTAACATAAACTAATTAACTAATCCCTTTAAGCAGCCGATGTGACTCAGGATTTCACTACAAGTCAGACTTGTGGTCACCGAGCTAAACACAGTTGATTATAAATTATCATAATTACCACCACAAGACATCTCATCACAATAGCAGGAGACCACCAGTAACAGACGGACTGTCTCCTGCATTGTGCAGAGGACAATGGGATCAGCTAACTCAATTAACATGTTGAGTTCATGACACTAGCATCTGAGAGTATATGTCCCAACAGCATGAGACCACACACATTATATATATACACATATATACAGAGAGTGTGTCTTGGGGGGGCCCGCAATCAGCTGGCAGGAGGCTGGCATGTAGCCCTCTCAAAAAGCCTGTGTCCCGGCTAGGTCTGTCACATTTCTCCCCTTTCGGCAGGAGACTAACACAGGAGGAGACCCCAAACGGGTTGACTCCGAAGTTAGTCCATAGTCCCAGTCCTCTAATGCCTGTACCCACACAGTACCCCAAACAAATTGTTTCAAACAGAGCACTCACCCAGCCAACCTCTGCCTCTCTCAAAGAACATATCTGCCGTTGGGGAGAGGCCTGGACTGGCCCTTCTCCCTGGAGTCTTTTCAGCCGCTGGAGAGAAGACAGGGTGACTGGGCTCAGTCTGTCATGCTGTTGGGCATATGGGCCTACTGCCCAGCATCCCTGGGGTATACAGGTGGAGACTGAATTCCCATCCACCTTTACAGGAAATCTGTCCTGTGTCAGTTGAGGGCAGAGGCCAGCAGCGCTCTGTTCCGTTGCCAGTAGTTCAGCTGGGCGTAGGAGCTTCCCTACATCATCTGCTCCAGCTAACTGTTGGGGAGAGAGGCCGACTGCCCCAGCTCCCTGGAACTCCGCAGCTGTTACCGGTGCTGGGCAGAGGTTGGTAGCACTCTGCCCGGTTGCCAGCACTTCTGCTGGTTTTCTGTTAGTGGAGACCACAGGCCCATCCACTGACACCAGATCAAGCTGCAGATGTGAAGTGCAGATTGCATTCTCTCCTTGGGTCCTGAGCTGCTGCTCGGGAGTGACCACCACCTCCTCACCCTGGGCCTCCAGAACTGCCACAGGTGTGGGACAGAGGTCTTGGACCCTCTGTTCAGTGACCAGAGCTTCAGCTGGGGAAGTTCCTTGCAACTCCATGGATACTGGCGTTGGTGCTGGGCAGAGCACAGTGAAGTTCGGCCCTAATACCAGCTCTTCTGCTGGAGGCTCATCAGGTTGTTTTTCCTCAGCAGAAAAGTCTATCAAATCCCCAGTCTCTGCAACTGGTGTCTGGGGATAGAGGTTCACCATCTCCTGTCCATGGAACCCAGAAGATGCTATCAGTGCTGAGCAGAGGTTGGCCGAGCTCTGGCCGGTTGTCAGCACTTCAGCTTTGGGGATGGCAATTTCCAGATTTTCCACTGCCGATTCTCTGGCATGCTGCTGGACAGGCACCTTCCTCCATCCAAGATCATCCCATGCAGAAACAGGATCATCAAGGTCAGTCAGCACTTGCTGCATCCGCCATAAGACCTCCGCGTCCATAGCTGCAGGGGCAGGTTGGCAAAGCACACTGTTACTCTGCCACATTGCTGACTCTTCAGCCAGGATTTCAGAGTTGTCCACTGGTAGTTCCGTATAGTCCCAGGCAAAGGGAGCCCAGCCCTGGCACTGAGCAGAGTCTAGCAGACGTCTGTAGGCCATCTCCAGCTCCCATTCCTGATCGGCCAGAAACTCCAAATCTTCCAGTGCCCAGTGCACTTCCGAGACGTTCAGTAGCCCTTTTCTGAAATCCATGATTTCATCCAACCGCCACTCCAAATCACTCCCAAAGTTAGAGTCCCCTGTCAGCTTCACATACAACAGTCCCAGGCCGCCGTAGCTTAAGCCTTCCATTGGGCTGTCATCTGCTATCCAAGGGCATGCTTGGGATACATGCCACCGGAGGGCTCTGTAACTCTCATCCAGCTTCATCTCTGCCCAGATCAGCCTGCTTAATTCAGCTGTCTGCTCCTTGTGTGGTTTCTCTCCCAAAAACAGCACCCGCAATCCATACTGCGACCAGTACCTTTCCTGGTTGGAGGGGAGAACTTTTCCCTGGTGACGCCGCTCACGGGCTAGCGCTTCCTTCCAGAGTTCGCAGCGAATAGAATCAAACCATCCCAGCAGGACCTGCTCTGATACTGGTCCTCTGTGCTGTAGCTGCATCTCTCGCAACCTCCTCATGAATTCCTCTTCCATGGCGGCTGGTATCTGTACCTCTCCTCCTCTCCTGCTATCCGGACCTTGGATCCAGGTGGAGGTTTGGATGTCCCAGACTGCAGGAAGCATCCCACTACTGCCACCAATGTGACGAAACGTCCCTACACTCCTCTTGAGTGCGTTCGTCATATATCACTTCCTTCAAGTCTGGATATAGGTATAAGATATTCCAACCGCTCCCAAGCACCAAACGAGACAACACTTGCTTGGTGCCTACATGGACTGCGTTTTTATTACAAAGCCAAGCTCACATTTATACAGAGTAGAAGAGGAGGTCCCCCCTCCCTCTCATATTACTCTAACAATACATTTGTAACAACTTAACATAAACTAATTAACTAATCCCTTTAAGCAGCCGATGTGACTCAGGATTTCACTACAAGTCTGACTTGTGGTCACCGAGCTAAACACAGTTGATTATAAATTATCATAATTACCACCACAAGACATCTCATCACAATAGCAGGAGACCACCAGTAACAGACGGACCGTCTCCTGCATTGTGCAGAGGACAATGGGATCAGCTAACTCAATTAACATGTTGAGTTCATGACACTAGCATCTGAGAGTGTATGTCCCAACAGCATGAGACCACACACATTATATATATACACATATATACAGAGAGTGTGTCTTGGGGGGGGGCCGCAATCAGCTGGCAGGAGGCTGGCATGTAGTCCTCTCAAAAAGCCTGTGTCCCGGCTAGGTCTGTCACACATATACATCAAAATACGTTTAAAAAACACATCTTGTCAGGACATCAATATGGTAAATACAAGCCACATATGTAACCTATAATGTATAGCCTTAGGGACACCAGAGGGGACGATCAGCTATGGTTAGCTTGTCCAGTAGTTTTTAGGGGGTCCAACGATGAGGCGAGGGTACAGTGGGGCGAAGGTATTCGTGACAGAAGCTCTACATGTTTCGCGTTTACGTTAACGCTTCATCTGGAGCATAACAAGGAGATAACTGACAGAAAAAATGAAGTTTAAAAGACACATAATGAGTATATGTACACAACATTGTAATTGATCTATAAATTATGATAATATAGGTCTACATATTGTATTAGATTAGTTGACTCATGACGGTACTGGGGGAGCATCAGAACACAGAATGTGGCCACAAACATGGAGGCTGGTGGTCCATTACTCAGTGGGGGCGTGTATAATATGATGAACTGCTGCGACAAGAAGTTATAAAACAGTACTTACTGAAATTCAGTCTGACTGACAAGTGTAATAGATTAGGACGGAAACCCCAACATTCCAGTGGAGCCGTGTGTAGATAGCCCACCAACTGGGGGTGAGTATACAATGTCGCAAGCTGATCAAAAGCTTAGCTAAGCTGAGCTGTCCGTACGGTAAGCACTTGCCCTTAGCCATACTTACCAACAGGCCATTCTTCCCCCCCCCCCCCCTGTTTCTGGGGTCTGTTTTTGGCGGGTTCATCTATAAATATTGCCTATACACCTTTTAGATACCTGGTCTGCACACGCCAACCAGCGCTCCCTGGACCCTATATGCGAACTATATGGACACCTAGCCTATGTTCTGTCTACTCTGTGCAACTACTGGTTTGTGCTTTACCAATGTACATTCCTCTATAGACGTATGGTCCACGCAGTAATGCAATATTAATCCAGGTGAGTCCACAGTTTACAATCACTTTGTGGCTCTAATCACATAATGTCTAGTGTCAGCTATATCATTCATAATAATACAACTATATAATGTATCTTGCAATCTCCCCGCCAATTAGGACTGGACTTTTGATCAGCTTGCGACATTGTATACTCACCCCCAGTTGGCGGGCTATCTACACACGGCTTCACTGGAATGTTGGGGTTTCCGTCCTAATCTATTACACTTGTCAGTCAGACTGAATTTCAGTAAGTACTGTTTTATAACTTCTTGTCGCAGCAGTTCATCATATTATACACGCCCCCACTGAGTAATGGACCACCAGCCTCCATGTTTGTGGCCACATTCTGTGTTCTGATGCTCCCCCAGTACCGTCATGAGTCAACTAATCTAATACAATATGTAGACCTATATTATCATAATTTATAGATCAATTACAATGTTGTGTACATATACTCATTATGTGTCTTTTAAACTTCATTTTTTCTGTCAGTTATCTCCTTGTTATGCTCCAGATGAAGCGTTAAAGTAAACGCAAAACATGTAGAGCTTCTGTCACGAATACCTTCGCCCCACTGTACCCTCGCCTCATCGTTGGACCCCCTAAAAACTACTGGACAAGCTAACCATAGCTGATCGTCCCCTCTGGTGTCCCTAAGGCTATACATTATAGGTTACATATGTGGCTTGTATTTACCATATTGATGTCCTGACAAGATGTGTTTTTTAAACGTATTTTGATGTATATGTATTTCTCCTTTTAAGAATAAATTTTGTAAAAACTACATTTCGTCTATGGTGCCTAAAAAGTCCAAAGTCCCCCCCCCCTTCTTCTGATTACTGACATTTTCTTAGTCACATCCTACAGCAAAAAAGACATGGTCCGCAGAGAGCTTCCAAAGCATCAGAGAGATCTCATTGTTAAAAGGTATCATTTAGGACAGGGCTCAAAATTTCAAGTCCTGAGCTACTAGCCAGGCCTTAAGGGTTACGCGCCACCAGTTGCCCCGCCCAACCCCTACCATGCCCCGCCCCACCCCTACCATGTCCCGCCCCTAATCCCGCCCCTATACACAACCTCAAAAAATTCTCATGGAATTACACTTAAGTGTTTTATGAAGAATTAAGTTACACAAATAAATATTAAAAACAACTATATCACCCGTGCCCATCAATGCAGCGTGACCAGTGACCACTAACGCAGCCTCACCAGTGTTCATCATTGCAGCCTCACCTGTGCAGCCTCACCAGTGTCCATCATTGTAGCCTAACCCATGTCCATCATTGCGGCCTCATACGTGTCCATCATTGCAGCCTCACCAGTGCAGCCTCACCCATGTCCATCATTGCAGCCTCACCCATGTTCATCATTGCAGCCTCAACTGTGTCCATCAATGCAGCCTCACCTGTGCAGCCTCACCCATGAGCCTCACCTGTGTCCATCATTGCAGCCTCACCCGTGCAGCATCACCTGTGTCCATCATGCAGCCTCACCCATACAGCCTCACCTGTGTCCATCATGCAGCTTCACCCATGCAGCCTCACCTGTGTCCATCATGCAGCCTCACCTGTGTCCATCTTGCAGCCTCACCTGTGTCCATCGTGCAGCCTCACCTGTGTCCATCATGCAGCCTCACCCATACAGCCTCACCTGTGTCCATCATGCAGCTTCACCCATGCAGCCTCACCTGTGTCCATCATGCAGCCTCACCCGTGTAGCCTCACCTGTGTCCATCATTGCAGCCTCACCCGTGTCCATCATTGCGGCCTCACCTGTATCTATCATTGCAGTCTCACCAGTGCAGCCTCACCTGTGTCCATTATTTCAGCCTTAACCCCTGCAGCATCACCCGTGCAACTTCACCCGTGCAACCTCACCTGTGTCCATCATTGCAGCCTCACCCATGCAGCCTCACCTGTGTACATCATTGCAGCCTCACCCGTGTAGCCTCACCTGTGTCCATCATGCAGCCTCACCTGTGCAGCCTCACCTGTGTCCATCGTGCAGCCTCACCTGTGTCCATCGTGCAGCCTCACCTGTGTCCATCATGCAGCCTTACCCCATGCAGAGAGGGCGGCCGAATCATTATAGTGTGGAGGAAGAGGAGAGCCGGCTTGTTCACAGAGCAGGGTTTGCCTGCTGTATCAGCTTACATTACATTTGCAGTCCACGCGCTGTCACACACAGCCCCGCCCTCCTGACCCCGCACCTGTGACAGACAGAACGCCGGTCCAATGCCAGGGCGCTTTCTGTCTGTCACAGGTGCGGGGTCAGGAGGGCGGGGCTATGTGTGAAGGTGCACGGACTGCAAATGTAATGTAAGCTGATACAGCGGGCAAACCCCGCTCTGTGAACAAGCCAGCTCTCTTCCTCCACAATGATCCGGTCGCCGTCTCTGTTCCTCCACACTCTTTTTCTCTGGGAGAACGGCTCCCATTCATCACTGCCTGATGGCGGTGCTCGCCTCCCCCCCACTCCCAGGCAGCCAAGCTCCTCGCCAGACCTCATTTTCCACTCACAAAATGCGAGTAGGCGAGTGGAAAATATGAGGGCTGATTTAGGAGAAGGGTACAAAAGACTTTCCAAGGCATTAGATACCATGGAACACAGTGAAGACAGTCACCATCAAGTGGAGAAAATAATGCACAACAGTGACATTACCAAGAACTGGACGTCCCTCCAAAAGTTTTGAAAAGATTAGATGAAAACTAGTCAGGGAGGTAAAAATTAAAGGAGCTACAGGAATATCTGGTAAGTACTGGCTGTTTGGTACATATGACAACAATCTCCCATATTCTTCATATGTCTGGGCTATGGGGTAGAGTGGCAAGATGGGTGGATGAAGAAAAACATCCAAGCCAGGCTAAATTCTGCAAAAACACAACTGAAGTCTCCGAAAAGCATGTGGGAAAATGTGTTATGGTCTGATGAAACTAAGGTTTAACTTTTTTGCCTTAATTCCAAAAGATATGTTTCGTGCAAAAACAACACTGTACATCACCAAAAGAACACCATACCCACAGTGAAGCATGGTCATGGCAGCAGCATGCTTTTTGGCGGTTTTTCTTCAGCTGGAATGGGGGTCTTAGTCAAGGTAGAGGGAATTATGAACAGTTCCAAATACCAGTCAATATTGGCATAAAACCTTCAGGCTTCTGCTAGAAAGCTGAACATGAAGAGGAACTTCATCTTTCAGCATGACAACAACCCAAAGCATACATCCAAATCAGCAAAGGAATGGCTTCACCAGAAGAAGATTAACATTTTGTAATGGCCCAGCCAGAGCCCAGACCTGAATCTGATTTGAAAATCTGTGGGGTGACCTGAAGAGGGCTGTGCACAGGAGATGCCCGACAGATTTGGAGTGTTTTTGCAAAGAAGAATGGGCAAATATTGCCAAGACAAGATGTGCCATGCTGATAGACTCGTACCCAAAAAAGACTGAGTGCTCTAATAAAATCAAAAGGTGCTTCAACAAAGTATTAGTTTAAGGGTGTGCACACTTATGCAACCATATTATTTTATTTTTATTTTTTTAATTTCCCTCCACCTAAAAGATTCCAGACAACAGTTGTACAGTTTATAAGTCACATTAAAGGTGGAAAAAATTCTGAAATCATTTATCTTTGTCTCATTTTGTTTACATCACAGGAACCTGACATTTTAACAGTGTAGACTTTTCATATCCATGGTGTATGTATGTGTATATGTGTATATAATGAAGTTCTGAGATTTCATTCGTTTTGTCAAGTTTAATAATATGGGCAGGGAGATTGGCTTTAAAATATACACATGCTGTATGGCTAATTGAAAATAGCTTGCTTAATCTAATTACCATGTAACCATAGAAACTGTGTAATTTGTGTAGCGCTACCCCCTTAAGGGTCGCTGGATTTTGGGTCCCCCTTCTTTTGCACAGCCAAGCAACACGCATTTTTGGCAGACACACAAAGTCAGTAAACCAGTCCAAGGGCTTAGTTTTTGTTTTTTATTGGGGTAAACAATTGGATGGGGTATAGGGAGGTAAGGGATGCCCAGAACTGACTTGGAAAAAGAACCTTTAGGGACTTCTGCATCTACTGTCTTCTTGGTCCAACTCCAGACTGTTCCTATAGGAGACTACTTCCAAACAGACTTGCAACCATCCAAAAACACTAATCCCAGCACTGGTATTTCAACAACAAATCTTCCCAAGCAGGGTATGAAGGTTTGACAATAGCTGTCCCTCCTTAATGGCTAGCTTGGTATTGCACCTGGCTGCCTTCCCCTATAGGCTGTGGGCAATGAACAAACGGAGGTTACTGATTCAGTCCCTGGTGTTTAGTAGCAGAGAGGCCTCCCGCTGAACAGGTTCCATGTGCTTCCAGAATGTCTCAGCCAAGCCTGGCTGAGACTGAAGGGGGGGGGGGTGAGGATTCCACTCTACTTCCTTCCTACTTCTCTCTCTCTCTCTGGCACCTTCTGCCTGGAGGCAGAGCCCCTCAGGACAGGGGTCTCCTCCAGGCCTCTGAATCCTAGAATCTCTCGCTACATGGCCAGGCTCCACAATATTTAAGGACCATCTCCTCACCTTCTGGGTCTTGACAATTTGTGACATCAAATGTAATGTCTCTTTCAAACAAACCCAAAATCATTTTTGGGAAAATGTACCAGGCACCTTTTAGATGCCGGCATGTCAAGTTTATTTTCATATTGACCTCCTCAGGTTCCCCTTTATCACAGAGCACTGCATAGACAAATATCAAACAGATTTCATGGTTCAAACACAACCTGTCCCCACCCCTCCTGTCTCCTGCACTTTGCTTTTAGCCAGTGAGATCACCCACTGAAATTGAAGAGTAGGTGGGAGCAGGGCCAGGTCAGGCTCTGTTTCAAAATAAGTATAGCATAGAACCCCAAGATTTGAGCAGACCCAGTAGCTGAACATTGACATTAACATCTGAAATCACACAAGGCATGCAAGTACGTGACGGTGCCTGCTACAAAACACCATTAGAAGTTTATTTACTTAAATTTTACTTCAAGTAATGTGTGCTAGCTAGTAGTGTAGGTTTGTAGTGCTAGGTGTTAGTGTAGGCAAATTTCTTTAGCTCAGGGCTAAGCCTGAGCTGTGAATCTGGGTCAGGGTTCAGTGACTCTGGGCTGGATGGCTCATCCTCACAGCCTTTCTGGTGCCACTCCCTGTTTACTAGGACATTGGAAAATGCTCTAGACATAGTGGGTGGAGGTTAGGAGGAGCTGCTTGGCATATATGAGGACCTCAGCCAATCCCCAGTAAAGGGATGGCAGTGGGCAGGCCACCTCATAAATAGGCATGAGTCATGCCAGCAAGGGAAGTTGGGTGGAAGATGGAGTGCTGAAGAGGCTGTCGGTGGCCCTTAGGGGTGCTACCTAGTCTTGAGAAGTGACCTTGGGTCGGGGCTCGGGTGGTGGAAAGATCCTGCCATAACACATGGATTAAGCCCTTCCTGGAGGCGCAGGAGCAAGGAGAGAGGACAGCAGGAGCAGGTCAGCACTACTGGGAGATCTCTTGAGTCAGCCGGGGGGGCTGGTGAGTGTCAGTCTGGAGGACTGTGGTGGAGAAGTTAGCCCGGAGAGCTAGTAAAGGGGCAGTTGCTGCCAAGTGGGTTGGAAGGGTTGGGTTGCCTGAAGAGGTGGTGCTGGGATCAATAGCCACAGGAGGAAGAGTACAAGCTGGACACTGTAATCTCTTTTGCTATACAATTAAGGTGTCTTGGGTTCTTGCCTGTAATGAGCCATTGCTTTTAATCTGACTGAGTGACTGTCAGACCTTCAAACCCTGATCCAGTTGGGTTCTGCAAGCAAGTGAGTGGTGGAGGAAGGAGTGGAACTATAGAGACTGTATATAGGAATAGTGTCCCTGAAGTTTGTTGTTGAAGTCAAGTGGGCATTCTATGATCTCCCATCCCAAGTTATTATCGCTCAACAAATAACAAGAAAACAAAGTCACTGACTATTCTCTGTCTCTGAAGTGCCTGTGAAAGTTCAGTGGGCCTGGCTTTGCAGGGTGGATGATCCAAGTCCATTTGCGGCCCCTTACGAAGGTGCGCTACATATGCTTAAGATCTAACACTGACACTGAAACATGCATACAGATTTGCAGCTTCTTTACATACATACCACTGACACATTTTCCACTTAAATAGCATTGATTTTTTTTTTTTTGTTCATGAAACATGTACAAAAAAAAGTTTAGAGCAAACATTGAAATGCTTTGGTTCTTTCTAGCAATCAGTCAAGTTTTATTCATATTTGTTTTGTTCACCATCTTAAACCGATTTGGCACTCCAAACAGAAATTTCTTATACATTGTATTTTAAACTTATTGTATTCTATGTCATGTGAACATCATTTATTGGAGGGAAATCTGTTTGATACATATGAATGTATTTAATTTTAAGTAGTTTTATGGGTTAGGGTTCCCTTTGTTTGTTTTTTAACACTGATTTATTGATCTAATAAACTAGTATATCTTTTAGCTGTGCAGCAATTTCTAACTTGGAATCTTTTGTTGAAATTGTATTTAATTTAGGTTCCATAGAAAGCACCCAGCAGTGGTGCAGCTCCCCTTGGGGTGTTTATGTAAATCGGCTCATAAACTGCAGAATCTTCAGAACAGTGGGTTTTAAAATGTAAAATTAGACTCCCATTGAGAATTTCAGTGCGCTAAAAGAGTAAGTTTGAATACCTACCACTTAGATCATAGTCTAAGCCAGCGTACACAGCTGACTTGGTTTCTGCACACACAGACTTTAGGAAGGGGCTATAGGAATGTGGTTATTTATACCACTGAAGGCTTCTTGTCCCTTTGGTTTTATTAATTTGATCAATACACATGTGTGAATAAAATTTACCACATCAAGGACTCCCTAAGTAGTAAAGCTATGATCAAGATGACTACCTTGATCCTATACCTAAAAACACTCAGCAATGACAACCCCCTTTTTTTTATTTGAAGAGTTCCCTAAACCATTTGTTTTTTAGAAATATATGGCTGTGGATGATGATGATGAAATCTGATTTTAGGAGTCGTCTATGTATAAATTAGGGATATTCTCAAAGGTTCACAAATTGTAGTCTACAGCTACTTTTATAGTAAGAAAATAGGTATTTTCCATTATAAATAATTGTGCTTCAATGTTTTAATAAGTTTATTTTACTTATGACTGGTGCATTTTTTACAATGCAGGACAAAGTCTCTTTGATGTTTTTGGGCCACATTTTTTAATTCTTCATGTATCCAGCAGCAAGTGATAGAATTTCAAAGGCACAGACTGTCTTCCAAGTCTTGCAGGTAGTTTCCTGAGTTCACCCATGACACTTAATGCTATCAATCCACAGAAAGGCTAGGAGACATT
This sequence comes from Lithobates sylvaticus, assembly GCA_028564925.1. NCBI lineage: Eukaryota > Metazoa > Chordata > Amphibia > Anura > Ranidae > Lithobates > Lithobates sylvaticus. The sequence continues at coordinate 159,297,848 of CM053033.1, forward strand.
CTAAGCTAGCGTTTATCAAACTTTTTACTATAGATTGACTCTTGAAATAATTTTCAGGTCTCCCGCAACCCCTGCTTAAATACAGCTCATGGAGCATTATTGTGATAGGTTAGTTGTAGATATAATAATGAATAAAAGGCTAAGGGAAGTGGTCTGCTTAACGCATTTATTATGCAAAGTGGATAATTTTTTAACCACCCCACCTCCCTATATGGTAAAATTATTTTTATTGTTCAGTGGGACGTGACCCTTTATCTTGATAGTCAGTGGAAAGATTGCTTTGTTATGTTGGATTTTGTCATGCAAGTGAAACCGTTAAAACTTCTCAAGAAATCTTCATGCTAGTTAAACCAGGCAGAGTAACGCTAAAGTCCATAATGGTTCACTACTTAAGGCAAAGTAAGAGCACCCTTATAAAATATTAGGGGTAATGCCCACTTCATCTTTAGCCTTGTGACAGAATTATTGAATGGGGTAATATATGCTTGAAGGTCATCAATACCAATATGCGGGGGTTCCTCGTGTATAGAAGGCTCAATCAAAGCTAATGTGTTTTCTTTAATAATCTGCGTGCCTCTCTATACGTACCATATATACTCGAGTATAAGCTGAGTTTTTCAGCAGATTTTTTTGTGCTGAAAATGCCCCCCTCAGCTTATACCGAGTCAAGCATTTTCCTGCTGCCAAAAAAATGACATTTTCCGAAGCGACTTTGGGGCCCCTTATCTCGGGGGCCACTTGGTGCTAAGAAATTTAGTGTGCAAACCATGTGGAACTAGCACTACAACATATCCAAAGCTGGCGTTCCTAGCACCAAGTGGCCCCGTGATACAGGGCACCAAAGTCGGTTCGGAAAATGTAATTCTCTGCTGCAGAAAAGTGCTTGATATTTTCCGAACCGACTTTGGGGCCCCTTATCTTGGGGCCACTTAGTGTAGTGCTAGGAATCCCAGCCTTGGATACTAGTCCCACTGGGTGTGCACACCAAATTTGGGCTTCCTAGCACTAATTCGGTCAACTGTGTCCATCTGCAGCAATGTCATTTCCGAACCCTTTAAAACCGAAAAATCCAGAAATTTGGCTGCAGCTAGGGGGCATCTAGGAACCCTTAACTACCGAGTTTGAAGTTCAGGGGACCTATGACTGCAAATGGGCACAGTGAGGCATGCAAATGGATACAGTGAGGCTGCAAATGGGCATTGTTGACCGTCTTTTCCACTTACAGTAGCTGCGCATTTCTCACCCTAGGCTTATACTCGAGTCAATAAGTTTTCCCATTTTTTTGTGGTAAAATTAGGTGCCTCTGCTTATATTCAGGTCCGCTTATACTCAAGTATATATGGTAATTAGTTTGATAAAGGTATATCTTTTTTTCTATTCCCCCTTTTCACACACTGCAAAAAATGTGAACTTATCCATAATGATACATGAATCAATATGAAAAATAACTCTTATATTAGTGGTCATTAATAAGTATGCCCCCTTACAGACAAATAAAAAGATCCTTGGTGCCAAGGGTTACCTAAGAGAGGGGAGGTTGCACTAGTTCTACCGACTCTGTGCAGGTTCTGTCAGGCAGGAAATCAAACTATTACTTCTTCTAACATAAATAGCTCCTAGCATCCTCTAGATCAGGGGTCTCAAACTGGTGGCCCTCCAGCTGTTGCAAAACTACAAGTCCCATGAGGCACTGCAAGGCTGACAGTTACAAGCTAGACTCCCACAGGCAGAGGCATGATGGGACTTGTAGTTTCGCAACAGCTGGAGGGCCACCAGTTAGAGACCCCTCTAGATAACTTCATGAAACCCTGGATATAAAAGTTAATCTAGTCTATGCTATACAAATAAAGCTTGGTGTTTTAAAGGCTAGGGTCAACTTTTAAATAAATACAATTGACCATGCAGTCAAGGGGCCCTACTACATTAAAAAACACTGTGCAGCTTGGAAAAAAACTTGTTTAAATGTCATACCTGTAGGCCATAAGCAACATCCCAAAAGCCTGGCTAAAAAATTTCCATTGTATGCCAGCAGCCTTATCCTGCCTAGAAACTAGGATGCACCATATAAAGAGCACTTAACCCAACATTGGGAGAGCTAGAGCTCTCCCTTGCTCAAAACCTATGCATGCACAATGTGCTCTCACTCTCTTCATAGCAACATTTCCTCCCACCAGCCCATTAGGAGGTTTCTGAAAGATGTTAGGCAAAGGCCGGCTTCCCAGTCATGTGATCACTGTAACTGGCTGTTTGGTGACCATTGGTGACATTATTGCGAGCCCCTCCCACCATAAACGGTGACCAGAAGCTGTCAGTGACAGCTGATCATTGTGCTGGAAAAATGCTTTCAGCACAGGACCATGGAGCCTGCTGAAGCATATATGTGTACAGCTTTAATGCCCACCTGGTGTGCTAATGTGCATTATGCTTGGGGGAAGAGGTTACCCTACTGAGACCAGTGGCGCATCATCCATGTGTGCAGGGTGTTCACTGCACACAGGCCCCCAAAGGGGGGGGGTCCCACTGTGACCCACCTTGCACACATGGATGATTGTCCCTTGACAACCGGGGATGATCGGTGTGGCGGGGGGGAAAGTTGCAAGCACCGATCTCCCTGCATGGCTTTTCAGACAGCAGCTTCTCCTCCTCTCCCTCTCACGGCTGTCAGCTGAAATGCCATACAGGGAGATTGGTGCCCACAGCTGTCTCTCTGCCGCAGGGCCGCACCGATCATCCCCCCAAATGTTCGCAGCATCTTCCTCCTCCTCCTCCAGCTCCCATGTTCTCCGACCACCTGTCCTCCTCATCCGGCTTGGTGTGTGCTCCTCTTCCACCCCCCCCCCACAGCCGGCTTCCCTCCTCTCCTCTTCCGCCGGCTGTTGTGGGGGTTGTGTCAGGATAGAGACATCCTACCCACCTCCATACACTCCGCACTCCTCTCCTGCACATACTACCCACCACCATACACGCCATACTCCTCTCCTGCACATAATACCCACCACCATACACTCCATACTCCTCTCCTGCACATAATATCCACCACCATACACCCCATGCCATACTCCTCTCCTGCACTTACCACCCACCTCCATACACTCCGCACTCTTCTCCTGCACATAATACTGACCACCATATACTCCATACTCTTCTTCTGCACATACTACCCACCACCATACGCTCTGTGCTCCTCTTTTAAACATACTACCCACCACCATACACTCCGTGCTCCTCTTCTGCACATACTACTCACCTCCATACACTCCGCACTCCTCTCCCACACATACTATCCACCGCCATACACTGCACACCCCTCTCCTGGACATACTACCCACCGCTGTACACTCTGCACTGTATATTCCCTATGTAACATTACCACATTCTGCATGTAAGTACTCTCAGACTCTATTAAAACACACCCTTTTAAACCACGCCCAATAGGTCACACACTTTAAGCCACGCCCACATTTTGCAGCTGCGCTGGGTCCACTTTTTATCTTACACGCAGGCCCACTCATTTCATGATACACCCCTGACTTGGGCCCCTTGGTTGCATAGTCCATTTTATTAAGCATTTAGGCTTGAGGGTTGGTAAGACATTTCTATGCACACTATGCACAAAATGTTGGTAGTTCCTAGCTTGCTCCTAATGAGGGGTAAGCAGATAATTTTCATTACCTTATACTGTAAACTATGTTTCAAAGCCTTATCCATATAAGTAATCCTAATTTTCTTTTTTTCTTTATGGTCCTTTTGTGCAACAGAATCAACCCTGTAAGGGCACCTTCTCTCTAGCATACTAGTTTGTCGGCTAAATAAAAAATTATTTTATGACTGTAATAAAATAGGGAGACATGCCTGCCCTCTGTAAAATGTGTAATTTCAGACAGATAAATTGAGCAGTATATAAAATTAAGTTTTTATGGTGGAAAAAAAAATCAATTTGTGCGTTTCTAATTAGAGATGAACATAATCATGTTGTCCACTTAAACAGTATTTTAGAGAAAATACAATTTTTTTAATCAGAATCTGGATGCACAGACAAAAAATAAATAATACTTGTTTTATCCTTAATCTATAACAAAACAGGTAAATCTACTTAAACCTAGTTTTGAAATTTTGCGGTGGCCAGGATAGCTCTGTGTATCACCCTTTGTCTACGACTGTATCCACGCATTAGGTAGTGGGTAATGGACAGGTAAATTGGATGACAAGTGGTTAAGGTCTGTGGGACAGCAGAGAGAAATTTCTATCTACAGAGCAGGTGAACTGTTCACCCTAACACTAAAATCTGTAAATCTACAGGCATCCACGATCTAAGACTGACCTATCTAGCCCTGTAAAGAAAAAGCTATACGTACCTTTTTTTTAAGCCGCTTGGGTCCGGTCCCACCCTGAGCTGTCAGCTGCAGCTTCGCTGTGTAGGCAGGTGCAGGGGAGGCAGCTGACAGCGGAAGCCCCATAGTAACTCTATTGCCGCGTACACACGTGCGGACTTTTGCCGGCGGACCTAGTCCAGCGGACAATCCCGCGGGACTTTCCAGCTGGGTCCGCTGGACTTTCCGAGCGTGTGGACTTGCCCACACACGCACGGACTTCTCCAGCGGATAATCCGCCGGCCAAAAGTCCGCGGGACTTTTGAAAATGAACGGACTTGCCCACACACGGAGCAGTCCGTTCATTTCGAACGTAACTTCAGGTTACGTAGCTAGCGTAGGCAGTAAATGCCGCCGCGCTAGCTCCGCAAGCTGGCATGGATTTAAAGGGAATCCCCACGCCGAAAAAACGGCGTGGGGGTTCCCCCCAAATCCATGTCAGACCCTCATCCGAGCACGCAGCCTGGCAGGCCAGGAAAGGGGTGGGGGACGAACGAGCGCCCCCCCCCTCCTGAGCCGTACCAGGCCGCGTGCCCTCAACATGGGGGGTGCCCTGGGGAAAGGGGGGCCGTGCGGCCCCCCCACCCCAAAGCACCTTGTCCCCATGTTGATGAGGACAAGGGCCTCTTCCCGACAACCCTGGCCGTTGGTTGTCGGGGTCTGCGGGCGGGGGCTTATCGGAATCTGGGAGCCCCCTTTAATAAGGGGGCCCCCAGATACCGGCCCCCCACCCTATGTGAATGAGTATGGGGTAAGATGTACCCCTACCCATTCACCTAAGGTGTAAAATGTAAAGTACAAAAACACACACACTTTTGAAAAAATATTTTATTGCACTGCTCCGGGGGTCTTCTTCCGTCTTGGGGGTCTTCTCGCCGGACTCCTCCGCTCTCTTCTGCTCTTTTACCTAGCTCTTTCACGAGGGGAGGAGTCCGGCTACCTTCTTCGTCGTCGCCGCCGTCGTCTGGGGGTCTCGATCCGCCTTCGGGGGTCTTCCGGGGGTCTCTTCTGTTCTTGCGGCGGTCGTCGTCTTCCGCGCCGCCGGCGCCTTCTCCTTCTTCTTGTCCTTCTTCTTGTCCTTCTTGTTCTTCTTCCTCTTCCGATGTTGACCCGACGCTCTCTCTGCCCGGAATGCCTGTGCCGCTCTGCGCTGAGACTTATATAGGGGAATGGGGACAGGGTCACATGCACATGTCACATGGTGACCCCGCCCCCTTGTGTTGTCACAGTCCCGGAGGATGCTGGGACTGTGACATCGCAAGGGGGCGGGGTCACCATGTGACATGAACATGTGACCCTGTCCCCCATGTCCCTATATAAGTCCGAGCGCAGAGCGGCACAGGCATTCCGGGCAGAGAGAGCGTCGGGTCAACATCGGAAGAAGAAGAAGAACAAGAAGAAGGACAAGAAGAAGGAGAAGAAGGAGAAGGCGCCGGCGGCGCGGAAGACGACGACCGCCGCAAGAACAGAAGAGACCCCCGGAAGACCCCCGAAGGCGGATCGAGACCCCCAGACGACGGCGGCGACGACGAAGAAGGTAGCCGGACTCCTCCCCTCGTGAAAGAGCTAGGTAAAAGAGCAGAAGAGAGCGGAGGAGTCCGGCGAGAAGACCCCCAAGACGGAAGAAGACCCCCGAAGGCGGATCGAGACCCCCAGACGGCGGCGACGACGAAGAAGGTAGCCGGACTTCCCCCGCTCGGTAAAAGAGCTTGGTAAATGGCGGGGGAGTCCGGCGAGAAGACCCCCAAGACGGAAGAAGACCCCCGGAGCAGTGCAATAAACTATTTTTTCAAAAGTGTGGGTGTTTTTTTTTTACTTTACATTTTACACCTTAGGTGAATGGGTAGGGGTACATCGTACCCCATACTCATTCACATAGGGTGGGGGGCCGGTATCTGGGGGGCCCCTTATTAAAGGGGGCTCCCAGATTCCGATAAGCCCCCGCCCGCAGACCCCGACAACCAACGGCCAGGGTTGTCGGGAAGAGGCCCTTGTCCTCATCAACATGGGGACAAGGTGCTTTGGGGTGGGGGGGCCGCTCGGCCCCCCTTTCCCCAGGGCACCCCCCATGTTGAGGGCACGCGGCCTGGTACGGCTCAGGAGGGGGGGGGGCGCTCGTTCGTCCCCACCCCTTTCCTGGCCTGCCAGGCTGCGTGCTCGGATGAGGGTCTGACATGGATTTGGGGGGAACCCCCACGCCGTTTTTTCGGCGTGGGGAGTCCCTTTAAATCCATGCCAGGTCACGGAGCTAGCGCGGCGGCATTTACTGTGTACGCGGCATAAGAGTGATGTCACTTCCCATTTATTTCCCAGCCGCTGTCTGCAGAACTTCCACCAATGGAGACTGGATCGAATCGGCTTTAAAACAGGTTTGTATAGCGATTTCTTCTTTACAGGGCTAGATAGGTCAGTCTTAGATTGTGGATGCAAGTAGATTTTGAGATTTTAGTGTTAAAGTGAACTTCTACTTTAAGGCTCTGAATATATAAGTGAAACACCACAGTTCTACTTTAGAAAAAAACGGATGTTTCTCAAGTTCTTATACATTTGTTTTAAATAGTAGATAAACCCTTACACTATGTCAGTGTATAGCACCCTTTTTCATTGTATAAGTTCCCTTAAAGAGTACAGTAGTTCCCCTCTGGGTGATCTATGTACACTGCATTTTAACTTTAGGAATTTTAACAAACGACGTTGCAGATTCCTACCTTTTCTTATTCTGAAGGAAGAGCTATTTGTGTCCATGTGCAAGTGATTCTATAGGGGAGTGGTTTTAAAAATTATCAATCAGCTGCTGAATGTGCAGGGCTCTAATGAGGAAATTGGTAGGGTCTGCATCCCTTTAGACTTGATTTCCATTTGGAAGTATCTCATCAAAAATGACTTTTTTTTTGCAGGGGCTGCAAATATCTGACTTGTATCTTAGTGCAGACTTCTGGGAAAATCAGTCAGCCAATCACACAAGCAGGAAATTACATTTTCAGGGGGTGTTCTGTATGCAGTCTGTGTACAGCAGTGGTTCTCAACCCTGTGCTCAAGTCCCCCTAACAGGCCATGTTTGCAGGTTTTCCTTTATCTTTCACAGGTGCTTTAAATAAGAGTCAATGGCTTGGTATTTTGGACAGCTATTTTATCTAAGAGAAATTCCCAAAACATGGCCTGTTGGGGGTACTTGAGGACAGGGTTGAGAACCATTGGTGTACAGAACACCCCCAGGTAGCCATATTGCATTGCATTTTACAGAAAATTACAGAGCTGCAGATTGAAAAGGAAAGGTAATTTTTAGTAACATTTAATTACAATATGACTTAAAGCGTTTGTTACCCTACAAAAAAAAATGATCCTGTCCCACAGTGCCTGTGCTGTGTAATTTGGCCCCCTTGTATCACCTGCAATACTTGGTTGATCCTGCCTGGTTCTGCCCTCCCCCCTGTAAACTGACCATGGTTTATCATGGCTGCTAAACCCTGTCACCGTAGTCAGTTTACGTGCCTACGTCATCCGCTTTCTCTTCTGTCCTCTCCCGCATCCTCTACACCCTCCCTGCCTGTCAGCCCGTGACAGTGCCCGCACTTCCCCTCCTGCTGTTATATTAACTTTATAATTTTATGTCAATCCCCTGTGTTAGATAATGCAATGTCTCCAGTGTCTGTGCTTTATTAAAAAAATGCCCCAGTGTACCTTATTTTCAAGTTCCACTCGGCGCTCACGTGACCGGCTGCCTCTCTCCTCCTCTCCTCCTCCCGACTCATGTCAGCGGGGTATTCTTGGCCCCTCCCGCTGTAGCTGTTAGATCGGGAGAGGCGGACGGTCACGTGAACACCGAGCCGCGCAAAGGTATACAGGGGCATTTTTTTGATAAAGCACCGACACTGGAGACATTATCATTATTTATATAAACAAAGAAACGGCGCTGGAATAGACGTGTGCAATATTGAACGAGAAAAAGAAAACACAAAAAATGTGCAGCTGCTGATAAGAAAGTGCTATAACCTTCAAAAAATGCTCAAACCAATAAAACAGCGCTGGCAAACAAAAATTGTGACAAAATAATAAATGATCCCACAAAATTGACAAACATCAATAATGTGTGTGAAGTGGTTACATGTCTGACACAAACCAATCCCATAAAAAATAAACTAGCATCAAATAATATGTGTGATAAATTTAATTTATCACACATATTATTTGATGCTAGTTTATTTTTTATGGGATTGGTTTGTGTCAGACATGTAACCACTTCACACACATTATTGATGTTTGTCAATTTTGTGGGATCATTTATTATTTTGTCACAATTTTTGTTTGCCAGCGCTGTTTTATTGGTTTGAGCATTATCATTATTTGGCAATCCCCTTTGTTAAATAATGCAAAGTGGGTTTACAACCACTTTAAGTTGCAATTGTATATGCTATATTTTATTTTATTTCCCATGGAAGTGGAGTTACCCTTTTAACAATAATTATTTTTTTATGCATCTGTTTCAAAGTTTTTTACCTGGGAATTCTGCTAGAAATAGGACTTCTTGTGGCAGGCTGACAACAGTAAGTCACTTCCGTTTATAATGCCCGGCAGAGTTGTTGTCAGCCTGCTCATGCCCACTTCTTCAGCTGGCTGTTGGGTTTGCCTATTGGATAGATCTGATAGGCAGCCCAACAGCCAACTAAAGGAGCACACTCAGTAGGCAGACAAGTCTGCTGTTAATTGTTGGGCAGTGCCTTAATGTTATTAGCCTGCAATAGGAAGTGCAGTTGCTGGTAGGATTTCCAGGTAAATAAATCATTGCAACAGATTTAACTTCTTGCCGACCGCCCACTGTCAATTGACGGCGGAGCGGTGCGGCTCTTGTGGCGGGACGCCATCATATGACGGCGCTACCATTTTGGCCACTAGGGGGCTGGGGACCCGATGCGCGTGCCCGGCGGCTGCGATGTCCGCCGGGCACCCGCGATTGCCCAGCAACTGAGCAGGACGTGGATCTGTGTATGTAAACACACAGATCCACGTCCTGTCACTGTAGAGGAGACCGATTGTGTGTCCCTTGTACATAGGGACACCGATCGGTCCCCTCCCCCAGTCAGTCCCCTCCCCCCACAGTTAGAATCACTAACATAGGGAACATATTAACCCCTGCAGCGCCCCCTAGTGTTAACCCGTTCCCTGCCAGTCACATTTATACAGTAATCAATGCATTTTTATAGCACGGATCGCTGTATAAATGTGAATGGTCCCAAAAATGTGTCAAAAGTGTCCGATATGTCCGCCGCAATGTCGCAGTCACGATAAAAATCGCAGATCGCCGCCATTACTAGTAAAAAAATAATAATAAAAATGTCATAAATCTATCCCCTATTTTGTATACGCTATAACTTTTGCACAAACCAATCAATATACGCTTATTGCGATTTTTTTTTACCAAAAATATGTAGAAGAATACGTATCGGCCTAAACTGAGGAAAAAATTTGTTTTAAAAAAAAAAATTGGATATTTATTATAATAAAAAGTAAAAAATATTATGTTTTTTCAAACTTATCCCTCTTCTTTTGTTTATAGCGCAAGAAATAAAAACCGCAGAGGTGATCAAATACCACCAAAATAAAGCTCTACCTGTGGGGAAAAAATTTATTTGGGTACAGCGTTGCATGACCGCGCAATTGTCATTCAAAATGCGACAGCACTGAAAGCTGAAAAATGGCTTGGTCAGGAAGGAGGTGTTCGTGCCTGGTAGACAAGTGGTTAAAGACAAAACTGTTTGTTTAAAGCCCAACTCAAGGGGAATGTGAAATTATCTCTTACAGTGGGGCTGTAGGATTAATTGCTCAGTTTGTCTAGGCGAGAGGAGAAATACATTTACTTATCTGATCCTCTGCTCCCTTGGCAGATGGCACTCCCCCCTGCTCCAGCGGTGGCCTGTCCCTCAGTGGCAACACGTCCAATGCAAGGCTATGGACCCACTTTGGTCTTGATGATGCCAGAATCCTGGACCACTAGAGCATGGGGGAGAGGAGGCTGCGGGGACCAGTCTAGCAGCAGGGAAGAGCAGATCTCGTTTTGCTCCCCTAGACAAGTGGTTCTCAAGCCTGTCCTCAAGTACCCTCAACAGGCTATGTTTGCAGGTTTTCCATTATCTTTCACAGGTGCTTTAAATCAGAGGTCTCCAACCTGTGGGCTGGCGCCTCTGCTGCCGGGCCATGGAGGAGACAAGTAATGTCAGCAGTGCGGCAGCGGGGGAGAGAGATGACATCATCTTTCATTGCCCGCACTGCTGTTCCGCCCTTACTTACAGGGCCGCAAAGGCTCTGTGTTTCACCTGCAGCTAGTTTACCCGTGCTGAGGAGAGACCGACAGCGTTGTACCTGGCTGCAAATACTCTGCAATGCTGGGGGGGAGCTTGATTTTACATGTAAATTATTTAATGACAAACTGCTATTTTTTGGGTGGCAGCCAGGTAATTGTGGTAATCCCCATTCTGCTAGCAGGCAGCGTGGCAAGTGACATCTCCATCTAGTGTCAGGCATAGTGGCACGTGACATCCCCATCTGGTGACAGGCATAGTGGCAAGCGACATCCCCATCTGGTGGCAGGCATAGTTGCAAGTGACATCCCCATCTGGGGGCAGGCAGCGTGGCAAGTGACATCCCCATCTGGTAGCAGGCAGCGTGGCAAATGACATCCCCATCTGGTAGCAGGCAGCGTGGCAAGTGACATCTCCATCTGGTGGCAGGCAGTGTGGCAAGTGACATCTCCATCTGGTGGCAGGCATAGTGGCAAGTGATATCTCCATCTGGTGGAAGGCATAGTGGCAAGTGATATCTCCATCTGGTGGCAGGCAAAGTGGCAAGTGACATCCCCATCTGGTAGCAGGCATAGTGGCAAATGACATCCCAATTTGGTGGCAGGCATAGTGGTAAGTGACACCCCCATCTAGTGGCAGGCATAGTGGCAAGTGACACCCCCATCTGGTGGCAGGCAGCGTGGCAAGTGACATCTTCATCTGGTAGCGGGCAGCGTGGCAAGTAACATCCCCATCTAGTGGCAGGCAGCGTGGCAAATGACATCTCCATCTGGTGGCAGGCATAATGGCAAGTGACATCCCTTTTGAGGGAGGCCTGTAATATGGAAAATCCCTTATGATGATCATTCAAAAGGGAGGCCTGTAATATGGATAATCCGTTATGATGACCATTTAAAAGGGAGGCCTGAAATATGGATAATCCCTTATGATGACCATTTAAAAGGGAGGCCTGTAATATGGAAACTCCCTTATGATGACCATACACCAAGCAGTTTTATTGTTTTCTCCAGTTTCCAACTACCAATTTCTTTTGTAGATGACACTGTATGTGTCATCTACTTCCATTTATAAGGCTTTCTGTGCAGACTAAATGGCAAGTGGTAAAGCAGTACTCTTTCTTGTGGAGTAAATGTAAATGTATGCATGGACCTGTCCTTGATTAGCCGATATCCTGAAATGGAATCAGAGCACTGAAGTATTTTGCCCTAGCCAGCTTTTCAGGGCTGCCAATTGATAGTGCACCTGCTACACAACCTTATTGAGGTCTCTGGAGTCCAGGCAAATTTGCAGCTCACCTGCACTTGATTTTTTAACAATAACCATTAAATTTACCATTCTTTATCAGATTTGACAATGTCACATAATTTGTAGATCCTGTCAGGCATACTTGCTAATTTGTTTAGCGACTGGGACTTTGAAGAGCATGCCCTGCCACACTATTGTTTTATTCAACCTGGATGTTGTATTCTCTAGAAAATGAACCTTGTTACATCCTTGTAACGCATTAAAAATATCAGCGTTATCGACATCATGACTGTGTAATTTGAAATTCATAGATTCCATACCAACTGAATTAGATGTAAAATAATAAACATGTTGAATCCTAGCACTCTGTTAGCCATGTTATTTGTAATGTCTGTTGTTTTTGTAGGTATAAGTTCACATACCTCTTAAGCCCCATACACACGGTCGGACTTTTTCATGGATTCTGTCCGATCGGACAAGGTTGTTGAAAAATCAGACCGTGTGTATGCACCATCGGACAGTGTTCGTCGGTTTGACCGACGGACAAAGTCTTATCTCCTGCTGGAAATCTTTGCCGTCAACACGGTCCGATCACACCAAATCCGATCGTGTGTACGGTTGTCCGACCGGACAAAGTGCCACGCATGCTCAGATCACATTACAAGACCAAAGCTATTGGCTACTAGCCTCTACGTAGTCCCATCGTAGGCAACAAACGTCACCACGTTCAGAATGATCGGATTTTCCGACAACTTTGTCCGACCGTGTGTACGCAAAACCAACATCGGACAAAGTATGACGGACATGGTCCGACGGACCTGGTCCGCGGATTGTCCGACCGTGTGTATGGGGCTTTACAGTGCCCTGAAAAAGTATTCATACCCCTTGAAATTTTCCACATTTTGTCATGTTACAACAGAAAATGTAAATGTATTTTATTGGGATTTTATGTGATAGACCACCACAAAGTGGCATATAATTGTGAAGTGGAAGGAAAATTATAAATGGTCTTCAAATTTTTATACAAATAAATACATGAAAAGTGTGGCATGCATTTGAGTCCACATGTGTGTAAATTAATCTCAGTATAAATACAGCTGTTCTGTGAAGCCCTCAGAGGTTAGTTAAGAGAACCTTAGTGAACAAACAGCATCATGAAGGCCAAGGAACACACCAGACAGGACAGAGATAAAGTTGTTGAGAAGTTTAAAGCAGGGTTAGGTTATAAAAAAATATCCCAAACATTTAACATCTCATGGAGCATTGTTCAATCCATCCGAAAATTGAAAGAGTATGGTACAGCTGCAAACATACCAAGACATGGCCGTTCACCTAAACTGACAAGCCAGGCAAGAAGAGCATTAATTAGAGAAGCCAAAAGGCCCATGGAGGAGCTGCAGAGATCGCAGCTCAGGTGGGAAAATCTGTCCACAGGACAACTATTAGTGCACTCCACAAATCTGGCCTTTATGGGAGAGTGGCAAGAAGAAAGCCATTGTTGTAAGACAGCCATAAGAAGTCCCGTTTGCAGTTTGCTAGAAGCTATGTGGGGACCACAGCTAATATGTGAAAGTAGGTGCTCTGGTCAGATGAGACCAAAATTAAACTCTTTGGTCTAAAAGCAAAACGCTGTGTGGTGTAAAACTAACACTGCACATCAACCTGATCACACCATCTGACCCACTGTGAAACATGATGGTGGCAGAATCATGTTGTGGGGAAAGGGAAGTTGGTCAGAGTCGATGGGAAGATGGATGGAGCCAAATACAGGGCAATCTTAGAAGAAAACCTGTTTGCATCCACAAAAGACTTGAGACTGGGGTGGAGGTTAACCTTCTAGCAGGACAACGCCCCTAAACATACAGCCAGAGCTACAATGGAATGGTTTAGATCAAAGCATATTCATGTGTTAGAATGGCCCAGTCAAAGTCCAGTCCTAAATCCAATTGAGAAAGTGTGGCAAGACTTGAAAATTAGAATAGGTAAGGAATTTCGCGCAAATAGGGATAAATAACAGTAAAGTGCACCAGTGCAATGATTGCTAGCTGATTGTAACACTAATAGAGGTTAATGATCTGGAGGTAATAAATAAATACAGTCCTAAATAGGTGTAAAAATAAATACAATCCTAAATAGATGTAAAGATCAGAAATGCATATAAATATCACAAAATGGATGTAAAAATCGCATACAAATATAAAAATCGCATAGAAAAATTAGTGGATGTTGTATCGCAAGTAAATCGCATAAAAGATAAAAATCACGTGGGTAAAATCAACAATGGTGACAATTGGCTAAAATTGTGAGTGCCCAGTGCTAAAAGTAGCTACAAAGTGAATCGCATGAGTAGCATAAGGAGCATGAGAGGCTAGAGAGACCAGCCAAGGATACCCCACAAATAGATGAAACCTAATTGCTTTATCCACATAGCCAAACGCATAGAATTTATGCTCGGAAATATCTGACAGCACTCTGGAGCAATATTGGACTACTATTGATATCAATATTATCTGTTTTTATGCCCCTAGTGGATTCATCTATTTATTTATTTATTTTCATCACACCATTGATTCATCTATTTATTTACTTTTTTACTCATTTATTTATCACACCATCTATTCATTGATTTATCACTCTTCTTTATCACATTATTCACTATTATCAATAGCATTATAACTTTGATGCATTTTATGCACTTTTAGATACTTTATTTGATAATTTGCTTATTAATTATGCTACTCGTTCGATTCACTTTGTAGCTACTTTTAGCACTGGGCACTCACAATTTTAGCCAATTGTCACCATTGTTGATTTTACCCACGTGATTTTTATCTTTTATGCAATTTACTTGCGATACAACATCCACTAACTTTTCTATGCGATTTTTATATTTGTATGCGATTTTTACATCCATTTTGTGATATTTATATGCATTTCTGATCTTTACATCTATTTAGGATTGTATTTATTTTTACACCTATTTAGGACTGTATTTATTTATTACCTCCAGATCATTAACCTCTATTATGCCGCGTACACACGAAGGGACAATCCCGCGGGATTATCCTCTGGACTGAAGTCCAGCGGATAATCCCCTCGTGTGTGGGCGCCGGCGGACTTTTTGGCGCCAAAGTACGGCGGACTAAAGTTTGAAGTTTTGTTTTCAAATTATCCGCTGGACTTGGCAGTCCAGCGGATAATCCCGCCGTTAGTGGGCAAGTCCGCGGGACTTTTGAAATGAAGGGACTTGCCGCTCATCGGCAAGTCCGTTCATTTAGCACGTGACTTCAGGTTACGTAGCTAGCGTAGGCAGTTACTGCCGCCGCGCTAGCTCCGTGACCTGGCATGGATTTAAAGGGACTCCCACGCCGAAAAAACTGCGTGGGGGTTCCCCCCAAATCCATGTCAGACCCTCATCCGAGCACGCAGCCTGGCAGGCCAGGAAAGGGGTGGGGACGAACGAGCGCCCCCCCTCCTGAGCCGTACCAGGCCGCGTGCCCTCAACATGGGGGGTGCCCTGGGGAAAGGGGGGCCGTGCGGCCCCCCCACCCCAAAGCACCTTGTCCCCATGTTGATGAGGACAAGGGCCTCTTCCCGACAACCCTGGCCGTTGGTTGTCGGGGTCTGCGGGCGGGGGCTTATCGGAATCTGGGAGCCCCCTTTAATAAGGGGGCCCCCAGATACTGGCCCCCCACCCTATGTGAATGAGTATGGGGTACGATGTACCCCTACCCATTCACCTAAGGTGTAAAATGTAAAGTACAAAAACACACACACTTTTGAAAAAATATTTTATTGCACTGCTCCGGGGGTCTTCTTCCGTCTTGGGGGTCTTCTCGCCGGACTCCTCCGCTCTCTTCTGCTCTTTTACCTAGCTCTTTCACGAGCGGGGGGAGTCCGGCTACCTTCTTCGTCGTCGCCGCCGTCTGGGGGTCTCGATCCGCCTTCGGGGGTCTTCTTCCGTCTTGGGGGTCTTCTCGCCGGACTCCCCCGCCATTTACCAAGCTCTTTTACCGAGCGGGGGAAGTCCGGCTACCTTCTTCGTCGTCGCCGCCGTCGTCTGGGGGTCTCGATCCGCCTTCGGGGGTCTTCCGGGGGTCTCTTCGGTTCTTGCGGCGGTCGTCTTCTTCCGCGCCGCCGGCGCCTTGTCCTTCTTCTTGTCCTTGTTCTTGTTCTTCTTCTTCTTCCGATGTTGACCCGACGCTCTCTCTGCCCGGAATGCCTGTGCCAGCTCTGCGCTGAGACTTATATAGGGGAATGGGGACAGGGTCACATGCACATGTCACATGGTGACCCCGCCCCCTTGTGTTGTCACAGTCCCGGAGGATGCTGGGACTGTGACATCGCAAGGGGGCGGGGTCACCATGTGACATGAACATGTGACCCTGTCCCCCATGTCCCTATATAAGTCCGAGCGCAGAGCGGCACAGGCATTCCGGGCAGAGACAGCGACGGGTCAACATCGGAAGAAGAAGAACAAGAAGAAGGACAAGAAGAAGGAGAAGGCGCCGGCGGCGCGGAAGACGACGACCGCCGCAAGAACAGAAGAGACCCCCGGAAGACCCCCGAAGGCGGATCGAGACCCCCAGACGACGGCAGCGACGACGAAGAAGGTAGCCGGACTCCTCCCCTCGTGAAAGAGCTAGGTAAAAGAGCAGAAGAGAGCGGAGGAGTCCGGCGAGAAGACCCCCAAGACGGAAGAAGACCCCCGGAGCAGTGCAATAAAATATTTTTTCAAAAGTGTGTGTGTTTTTGTACTTTACATTTTACACCTTAGGTGAATGGGTAGGGGTACATCGTACCCCATACTCATTCACATAGGGTGGGGGGCCGGTATCTGGGGGCCCCCTTATTAAAGGGGGCTCCCAGATTCCGATAAGCCCCCGCCCGCAGACCCCGACAACCAACGGCCAGGGTTGTCGGGAAGAGGCCCTTGTCCTCATCAACATGGGGACAAGGTGCTTTGGGGTGGGGGGGCCGCACGGCCCCCCTTTCCCCAGGGCACCCCCCATGTTGAGGGCACGCGGCCTGGTACGGCTCAGGAGGGGGGGGGCGCTCGTTCGTCCCCACCCCTTTCCTGGCCTGCCAGGCTGCGTGCTCGGATGAGGGTCTGACATGGATTTGGGGGGAACCCCCACGCCGTTTTTTCGGCGTGGGGATTCCCTTTAAATCCATGCCAGCTTGCGGAGCTAGCGCGGCGGCATTTACTGCCTACGCTAGCTACGTAACCTGAAGTTACGTTCGAAATGAACGGACTGCTCCGTGTGTGGGCAAGTCCGTTCATTTTCAAAAGTCCCGCGGACTTTTGGCCGGCGGATTATCCGCTGGAGAAGTCCGTGCGTGTGTGGGCAAGTCCACACCCTCGGAAAGTCCAGCGGACCTAGCCGGAAAGTCCCGCGGGATTGTCCGCTGGACTAGGTCCGCCGGCAAAAGTCCCTACGTGTGTACGAGGCATAAGTGTTACAATCAGCTAGCAATCATTGCACTGGTGCACTTTACTGTTATTTATCACTATTTGCGCGAAATTCCTTACCTATTCTATTGCTTATTTGTGTATTTTGTGAACACTACTCATTTTGCTGCAAATTACCCACCCGCCATTATTATATAATCACTTATTGACCCCAATTACTCACAGTAGCGCCAGGGACCTACATTATATCACAAGACTTGAAAATTGCTGTTTACAGACGCTCTCCATCCAATCTGTCAGAGCTTGAGCTATTTTGCAAAGAAGAATGGGCAATCTCAATGTGCAAAGCTGGTAGAGACACCCCCAAAAAGACTTGCAGCTGTAATTGCAGCGAACGTTGGTTCTACAAAGTATTGACTGGTGCTGAATACAATTGCACCCCACACTTTTCAGATATTTATTTTTAAAAAATTTTGAAAATCATTTATCATTTTCAATTTCCAATTCACAATTATTTGCCACTTTTCTATCACACAAAATTCCAATGAAATACATTTTTGGTTGTAACATGACAGAGTGTGGAAAATTTCAAGGGGTATTTTTTCCTCAAAATCTGCACCTAAAAGCTTTTTTCTGTTGCAATATGTTTAAGGTTATTGCGTTCACAGGTGTGAACTTGTGTCCAATTTAAAAACATGAGTTTTGTGTTTTCTTCTACTGCAAATTTTGTGAAAATTTGATCAGGTTGGTCCTTTTTTATTGCATTTAGGCTACTTTCACACTGGAGCGGTGGGGGCACTGGCGGGAAACCATTCCCTTACTGTAGGTCTTTCTGGGTCCAGCCACTTTTTGGGGGGGATTATTCCCTTGCCTGCATTTAATAAATATGGTAGTAATGTATTTTTATACTATTTTATTTGTATTATGAAATAAGCAACTCCATGGGTCATCTATTACCTCCTCTTTGGTAATCTCCTTTATGTATACCTTCTGCCAGTACTCTCTAACATTTGGGCATTCCCACCAAATGTGTGTCATAGTGCCCTGTGTGTTACATCCCCTCCAGCAATTTTGAGATTTTTCCGCCTGATATTTATGTGCTTTATAACAGGTGTTATATACCATTTAGCAAGGCATTTATAATTTATTTCTAATTTATTTCTATGGTATTGATATCTACTGTACCGCTCTTAATTTTTTATGTAATTGGCATTCTGATAACTGTGATCCCAATTCCCTTTCCCATTTTTCTATGAATGGGGTATCCTTGGCTCCACTATATCTGTAATTATTTTATGAATCTGCGCAATACAATGTTTAACCGGTATCCGTGAATTACATAGTTGTTCCATTGCATTAAATTTTTCTTCAGATCTTATCGGTTGTGGGAGCACGCCTACAAAGTGTTTTAGCTGTGAATACCTCCATTCATCCAATTTCATCAAATTTCCCTTGTGTTTCAAATCTTGAAGCAAGCATATTTTTCCATTTTTTAGAATATCTTTTAACTGTGTATTTTTTACCCAATCCCCAAATTGCATTTTATTCCCTGGAATAAAAATATTTGTGCCCGATAGTGATATTAAAGGTGAATTATATTCCCATTTTCCAACTGGTACATTCTATCCCAAATTCGAAAGACATTTTTAGTTAATTCAGGTACTAATTTATTATATATTCTGTCTTTATGTGATACCCAAATATTTCTGTCTAATTGTGTTTTACTTAGTGTAAATTCAAATTTTACCCATCTTTTATAATTTTTTATCTTACTCCATTCAACCATTCGTGCCTCTACTACAGCTTCGTAAAATCTTCTGATTTCTGGTGCAGCCAATCCCCCATGTGCTTTATTCTTACTCAGTACTTCATAGTGTATTCTCGGTTTCTTTCCCTGCCAAATACATTTCAATATCATTCCCCTTAGCATCTAAAATATATCTGGGGTAGAGCTATTGGCAGCATCTGAAGTTTGTACAGAATTTTCGGAAGTATTAGCATCTTTATTATGTTTATTCTTTCTATCCGAGCGGTTTCATAACAATTTTTTTAAGTTCCGTTTTAATCTCATTTAATAGACGGATATCATTTGCTTGGTATAGTTTTCCTATGGATGGCATGAGTTTTATTCCTAAATATTTTAACCAGTTCCCGACCGGCGCACGACGATGTACGTGGGCAGAATGGCACGAACAGGCAAATGGGCGTACAGGTACGTCCCTTTAAATTTGCCGCGGGGAGGAAGAACGGCGAGATGCTAAAGTAAACAAGCATCTCTCCGTTCTGCCTAGCAACAGTGTCACTGATCTCTGCTCCCTGTGATTGGAGCAGAGATCAGTGATGTGTAAATGACACGCCCCTAGGACACACTTAACCCCTACACTGCCACCTAGTGGTTAACCCCTTCACTGCCAGTGTCATTTACACAGGAATCAGTGCATTTGTATAGCACTGATTGCTGTATAAATGACAATGGTCCCAAAAATGTGTCAAAAATGTCCGATGTGTCCGCCATAATGTTGCAGTCACAATATAAATAGCTGATTGCCGCCATTACTAGTAAAAAAAAAATATTAATAAAAATGCCATAAAACTATCCCCTATTTTGTAAACGCTATAACTTTTGCGCAAACCAATCAATAATCGCTTATAGCGATTTTTTTACCAAACATATGTAGAAGAATACGTATCGGCCTAAACTGAGGAAAAAATATGTTTTTTTATACATTTTTGGGGGATATTTATTATAGCAAAAACTAAAAAATAATGAGTTTTTTTCAAAATTGTCGATCTTTTTTTGTTTATAGCGCAAAAAATAAAAAACGCAGGGGTGATAAAATACCACCAAAAGAAAGCTCTATTTGTGGGAAAAAAATACATCAATATTGTTTTGGAGCCACGTCGCACGATCGTGCAATTGTCAGTTAAAGCAACGCAGTGCCGAATCGCAAAAAGTGGTCTGGTCTTTGGCCAACAAAATGGTCAGGTCTGAAAGTGGTTAAATCTGTTTTCCCCCATGTAAAAGGGAATTCTCCCTGTAAGGCTTGTTCCTCCTTATTATCTATATTTATATTTAATATCTTTTTATCTTCTAGATTTAATTGGATTAATCTTTAAATTAGACAGTTCTCCATATTTTTTTAAGTTATTTTACAAAATTTGGTAGTGTTATTCAGGGGTTGGTTACATAGCACAGGATGTCATCTGCATATGCTGCTATTTTTTGTTCCTCTCCTCTTATCTTCAGACCTCTTATATCTACATTTTATGGTATTGTTGCCAATAGGGGTTCTAGTGACAGAACGAACAAGAGGGGCGAAAGCGAACCTCCCTGTTTTGTACCGTTCATCGTTTTAAAAGTTGGTGACAGACTCCCGTTAATTTTCACTGCGGCTGTAGGATGGTTGTATAGTACTTTAATCCACCCAACCATCCTAGGGCCTATTCCTATATTGTCTTGTTGTTTTTCTACCCTTTCACAAAGCAGTTGTGTCTGGCATGTGATCTTCCACAACTTGCATCTGTATTTTAAAAGGTTTTTGTTTTGTCTGAACCAACCTGTGCTGTGAGTCAGACTAGACTGCAAATATCTCTGCCATGTTTATATCCATTACATGGGGGATGAGGGGATTCGTTTGTAAAAGATTATTTTTGCTTTTAATACAGTTCATGGGTAACATCGAAGACACTACATTTCTGGAAGGACCAATAGGAGTTTTCTGTACTTGCTTAGTACAGAAAACAGCTATCCTTAGCCTGAAAACAAATTCAGCCATCACAGCTAGGCACTGGTGAGCCTAATTATCAGTGGCGGCCCGTGCACTGTGGGCGCATGGGAGCCGCCCTCCCATCCATGCGCCTGGCCCCTTTCAGGATGCCGGACGCATGGGGGGTGGGAGAGGGGGGTATATTTTGAAGCACTTGATTAGGGCCTGAGGCTCTAATAGGCTTCAAAATAGGGTGGGCTCGGGGCGCAGAGAGTGCGCCCTGATCCCACCCAATTGTGTGACCATAGCAAATACATTTTCGCTATTTTCACACTAACCTTCCTCCCCGCCAATCAGGGGGTAGGACATCAGACCTGCTTCCTGATTGGCCTAAGCGCTGGGCCACCCTATTGGATGCCTGGTGCTTAGGAAGAGGAGCGAGGAGACTCATGCTGGAGCGGAGGTCGCCGCCGCTCTGAGAAGTAAGTCCCCTCGGCTGCACCCCCCCACGCGTATCGCAGCTTTGGCACCCCTCTTCGGGTATGCAGCCAGAGCCAATAACTCCACGAGTTGGGAGGGGGTCGGTGGGTGCAGGTGGCTGCATTTGATTGGCGCAGGTGGCTGCATTTGATGGGCGCAGGTGGCTTCATTTGATGGGCACAGGTGGCTGCGTTTGATGGGCATAGGTGGCTGCGTTTGATGGGCACAGGTGGCTGCGTTTGATGGGCACAAGTGGCTGCGTTTGGGCACAAGTGGCTGCGTATGATGGGCACATGTGGCTGCATTTGATGAGGGGGGGTGTCAGTATTTTTCAGTTTGTTTGCGCCCCCCAAAAAATTTTGAGCACTAGCCGCCACTGCTAATTATACAATATTTTGGTCCTTGGGTTTAGTTCTCCTTTGACCCTTTCACTGTCACCAACGTAAGGCCTCATGTATATTACAGCTGCTAAACTGAAGTTTAGGCGCAGTAGGGCATTTTTTTTAGCAGCACTTGGACTCTCCTCTGTTATCTTATGTGTACATGTACACTCAGTTGTTTAGAGGCAGTTGAGGTTACAGGAATTTTTTTGAAAGTGGAACAATTATGTTCAGGACTGTAGTTTACTGGCATTTCAAACGCCAAATGCTTGTAACCGCGATAAACCACGTTTATGCACGTTTGCGCTTATAAGCTTTTTTAAAAACATTTCTGATCATTTTTAAACATATAAAAATGTTGAAAAAACTAACTTCACCACATACAGTTGCTTGCATCAATGAATGAGTCTAGTAGCGAAGAACTCTGCTCCTCTCACGCAATTTTCCATGTCTTTGGAGCCTCAGCAACATCAAGAGCAATTCCTTACACATGCTCATGATGGGATCCATAGTGAAAACACAAAAAAAGATCTACAAGCACACTGCTCTCTTCTCTCACAGAATGGCTGAAATTGTTAATAATTTACTTGTTTTTCATGCATTGTGGGCATTCAGGAGAGTCTCCTAAAGGTTATCTTTAAAAACGCTTCTAACCTCATATGCTCATAACCGTTGCTAAACTCAGTATGTAAAAGCTGTAAAACTGATGTTTTTTACTATACTGCTGTAAGCTCATGATCACTGAACCCATCACAGAGGGGTCCCCTAGACTGTGCTGATTAATGAATAGAGCCATTTATTAAAATGTTTAATTATTTGCTATTTAAAATTCTTGCTATAGATTTATTAGGAATGTTGTAAGTCATGTTGCTTTTGTGTGCCCCAATAATGATTTTAGTGTATTTTTATAGAAAATATTGTTTCGATAAATATGTGTACAGCTATCTTAAGACCTACCAAATACAGTTGTGTCCATATATATATATATATGTAGCGTTGGGCTCCTGACGAGCACACACTATATGTTTTGTAAATTTAATGTTCCTGGAACCACAGTTGGGTTTTAGGGTTAATTATACCAAATTATGGTTTCAGTACAAGTCTGGCTGGATTGCACTGGGTTATGCTTGGCCATAGGTGTCGCTGTCACTTCTGGCAAGTACGAGAATGCAGTTTGGCTGGGCGCATTGAGTGCCAATCTCTCTCGGAACCAGCCCAGTGGGAGTGTCGTCTTGCTGTGAATTCTGGGAGAGGGTACTTAAGGTACTGAGATCACGTGCTTCTGGGTTCTGGTCCAAAAGATCTTTCTGTCTGTTTGGTCCTAGTCCTCCTGACCAGCCCCCATGGCTCTCATGGCCTGGGGTGCGGATCCATCCAATTCTGAGTCTTGGGGATGGCTAGCCCGAGGCAAAGTAACTGGAAGGAGGATTCCAAGGTGGCCTGGTGCCGTCTCGTCTGTGGAGAGGCCCAGCAACTGAGAAAGCAACCAGGGGAGGACTCTTCGGGAGAGGGCTACGCATAAGGCTTGTTCCTCAGCAAGAGCCTGGAAGCTAAGTTGAAAGACACCAAGTGAATCTACACTCGTACGGTATCGCCGGACCGGCTGCAAGATACTGGTACCGTATGAGGGCTCTCTAAGTTTGTCTATATCCTTCAGTTATAACCAAGTCTGTGGCAGAGACTTTATTCACAAGTTCTACAACCAAGTCTGTGGCAGAGAATTTATTCACAAGTTCTACAACCAAGTCTGTGGCAGAGACTTTATTCACAAGTTCTACAACCAAGTCTGTGGCAGAGACTTTATTCACAAGTTCTACAATCAAGTCTGTGGCAGAGACTTTGCTCTATTTGAACACTCTATCGGCTGCTAGGCCTAGTGAGAGGAGGATTATCCGATAGCTGTGAAAATCCAGTTGTGAATGGCTATTCTCTGGATTCTATAGTGAGAGACATTCAGTTTTGAGCAGTTCCAAGAGTACCTGAGCTTTCTACCTAAACCCTCTATCCCTTACTGAGAGACTGTGTTTGTCTACCCTTTTTGCAAATAAAAATCCCAAAGCGGATCCAGTGTCAGCATACGAGGTCAAGAGGGTAACGGTAAGCCCAAATCAAACCAGCAGCTCCTTCGCGGGTTAGTGCTTCATATATATATATATATATATATATATATATATATATATATATATATATATATATATTATTACAAAACACCAAAATTGTGTGCCAATAACTCACTGGGGTCTGAACACTGTAGAGCACATATGAGCAATATATAAGTATATGAGCAAATGCAGCATCCCAAATGTTTACTGACTCACCTATGGAGATGCCGTCCAAGTAACTCGTTAGAACAAAAACAAAAGTTGGGGTAAAGGGCCCCCTTTAAGGAAGTTACAAGAGGACCATGCAGCTTAAACATGGGATTTGTATTACAAAAATATGAATGCAAACACTGGGTAAAAGATTCCCACCACCATCACTTCTGCTGTATATTAAAAAAAGACAACGTTGTCTATAGTGGTTGCAGCTGCATCGCACGTAGCACATACACACACACACATCACTTGTATATCCAGGAATGTTTAACTAACCAGTCAGTATATGGAATATGTGTATAAAGTAAACAACATTTAAACGAATGGTGTACTGGTAATGGCTCCAATCCAGCCGGAATATTCACCATGCCAAGGCACCAGATGAGTGAATCAAACTGACTTCACTCGCTGTGGAATAGGGAGTCCCGTAATAGGATGCATGGATGTGTGACTTGATAATCAAACCAGGTAGAGCAGGGCTCCCCAACCACCAGACCACAGGCCACTACCGGGCCATGGCCTCTCTGCAGCTGGGCCATGGGTGCAGTGGGGGGCCGGCGGCATGAGAGCGCAAAGCAGGCGGGTGGATCAGAGAGGCGGGCAGATGAGAGAAGCAGGCTGGCGAGCAGAGATGACATCATCGCTCTCTGACCCGCATCACTGCTCTTCCACCCTCACAGCGCAGGCCTCTTCATTGTAGGAGCTGCAGCGGGGAGCGGATAGATGACATCATCCCTCACAACCCGCCCCACATTACCTCTCTCCTGCCCTCACTCAGAAAGGACCACTGCACAGAGGCCTGCCTCTGTTCTAAATGGACCAGTGCTGTCACCAATGCAGTGACAATCCACATCTGGGGGCACTGGCAGGCAACATGGCAAATTACATTCCTCATCTGTTGGCAGGCGACGGTGGCAAGTTATACGTTTAGGGCTCCCACTGAATCTGCATTATGGTGAGTTGAACAATTTAATTTTAAATTGCAATGTAATACTAGAAATAATGCGCTTCAATCACCCTGACACCATATCAACCATGGTGCCATGATGATTAAAGCACCAACACCAGCCATTGCCCTAACAAATTGCCCGCAAAAAATCGCTTACCCCCTGAAAACATCTAATGGTATTTTTCAGGCAACAGATGGATCTGTTATCGTCACTCATTGTAAAGAACAAAGTCCCTATTTTACAGTCAATGTATGGTAAGTTGATAACAGTATAGGGCTCTGTAATCATTGGTGGAGATCTCAGGAGGTGTGCACCTAAATGTTACTAGAAGTTTGCCAAGAGGTGCTTAAGTAAAGCAGGGAATTCAGGTAACCATCTAATTACTCACAGTTTGTGTGAAGGATGTAAAGTGTACAAGTGCTGTAAACAGACCAGGAACCGACAGATCCACTCACCCGACCATATACGATGAAAGCCTGTGTCCTGGATAGCCTGGGAGAGTCAGTTCCTGAAGGATTCTATCAGGTCCTTGAACATCTGTCTTGCCTTACTTGTTTTTATTAACTTCCGACATTATGACTACACATTGCCTTAAGCTGCTGGAGAAGCACTCGGTGAGCAACATGTAGAGCGAGTCAAGATACTCTACGCCACAAACTTATAGTACATCAAGCACTCTGGAAATAATAACCGTTTAGATTGCTTGGATTTTGTATGTAGTGCAATTTTTGATATATGAGTGGTGAATACTCTATTATACAGGCGGTATTCATTAGCGTGAATTTCAAGCAAATTCTTACTTTTTTATATATGATGTATTAAAGATGATTTAATTTTAACATTGTGTACTGGTGTGCCTAAAAAGTTCAAGTTCTATGTTCTCTCATCAATTCCCCTGCTCTAGCATAATGATTATCATTTGTGAGAATCAAGACAACCAGTCAAACTTTTCCACCCAGGATATACTGCTCAGGGGTGTTAACTTGTAAAGGGATTTGGTTTCCTTTTAGTGTGGGACCCCACCCTGTCTCCAGCCAGTCTGGGCTGTTTATCATTTTCTTTTGCTAGGGTATATAAACTAGGGGTGGAGCTAGTTGTGGATGGAAACAATGAGAACCATGGAGAGTTCCAGCAGTCAGTTGTAAGCAAGCCACATGTCCCCCCCTCAGTGGGCTTTGGGGCCTAACCAGCTCAGTAAATTGGAGCATATCTAAAGTATATTCACATATACATAAAGGGAGTCGGGAAGGGCCCCAAATAAGTCCCCAAAAAATTAAATGGGCTAATGACGTGGGAAACATTTCAGACGAACAATGGGGAAGGATAATAGAGCTTGCCCCGTGGGTCTCACTTTCCCCTCCTCAGAAGATGTCACATCTTTTCTTATTATATCGTGCGTACTATACCCCGGCGAAATTGCTCAGGTTTGGGTGTAGACAAGATGATATTTGTCCTAGATGTGGGAGATTGGGTGCAGATCTTATCCATATGTTCTGGAGATGTCCCAAATGATATCACTATTGGTACGAGGTTGTGGCTAGGATCGCCCAGATCTTTAAATCCACCTGGAGTTAGATCCTATTCTTTGTGTTTGGGGGGGGAGTGGAGGGAAGGGGCAGGACAGGAGAGACTCAATTAGCGATTTTGCGATGCCTATTTCAGGCCAGGAAACTCATTGCCCAGAAATGGCAGTCCCCTCTTCCCCCATCAGTTGAGGAATGGGAACAAAATATGGAGAGGGTGATTCTTAAAGAGAACAATTTACATTAAACAAGGGAACTATGATAAATTCCACCTGTTGTGGAAACCGTGGAATGAAAAGGATAGAAATATGAATTACTAATATTCTGGAGCCCTATTTAAATGAAGCGCAATACAATAGTAGGATGAGGGTGAGCTAGAGTCGGGCGAGTGAAAGATGGACGAGTGATGTAGGGGGGGAGAGCGAGGTGGGATGGAGGGGGGGAGCGAGTAAGGTATAATCAACTCACATAATGACTAGCTCATATCTCTTTTTATATGCTTTAATTGATTATTGCTTACTGGATGTATGAATATGTATGCTTTTTCTTTTTTTTTTTTCTTTATCTTGGTTTTGTAGCAAATGTGTAAAATATATAATAAACATATAAAGTTTAAAAAAAAATTGGAGGATATCTGAGAGCGCACAACCTATGACAGACTGGGGAGAGTTTGAACACTTCTGGGGGATATTCCTCTGAGATGGACTGTGTGTTATACTGAAGCTAGTGTAGTATCCTGGATATTTGTAATACCCTGCCATTATCTGGACTTCATTTAATTCATTCAGTAAAAGTCAGAAAGTGAGGCACGGAATGTATGACTGCAGGGAATGGAATGCAGGGCCGGGCATGACAGTGGTGACTAAGGGCTACAAAGGGTTAACTGGTAACTGAAAAGAGATGAACAGGAAGGGGTTGGCTGTGTGGTAATTTTTGGAAGGAAGGGGAGGTCCGATATAAAGGGGATGGGTGGAGTCATGTGATCACTTTCAGGAGTGTGACCAACAGAGGAGGCAGTTTTTTCTTCAACTGCTCCTCTTCTCCCAGCAGCATGGCAGAGGTGGAAGAAATGTTGGCATCCTTGAGGAGGGCTGCGGCGGTGAAAGGGGCGGCTTGGCTCAGAAGGCAAGTGGGATCTCTGGCAGAGGAGGACGGGGGGGGGATCGCAGGACGGTGGGAGGCAGCAGCACGCGCGGAGGCCCAGGCCTCCGGAGCGTTATTCGCCTGGGCCCTCTTCTCGGCCACCTCGTGTCACCCGGAGCCCGGGGGAGGACAGATCTAACCCCCCAGCGAAGCGCACGCTGCGTGAGGGAGCAGGCCAGGGACAGACGGAGCGAGCGGTACCGATCGCGGGGGGCGGGACTACCAGCCGGCGCGGCGCGGCTTCATCACCCGGGACCCACAACACTAGAGGGGGGGAGAGCTCCGGTGAGGCCTGGCACAGCGATCAACATCTCGGGGGGCGGGGCCACCGGCCGGATCGGCGCGGTTTCGCCGCCTGGAACCCGCAGCTTCACCAGGGGCAGGGGGTCATCGGGGGGGCCCAGCACCGCCATGGACGTCGCGGGGGCGGAGCCACCGGCCAGAATGGCGCGTCTTCACCGCTTGGAACCCGCAGCAACAGGAGGTCAGGTGCGGGCGCAGGACTGGACGCAGGGGGGGTGGGGTGGGGGGACAACGGCGGAGTGCATGGCCCAAGGCGGCAAGTAGCAGGGGCAGAGGTCTGGTAGGGACTGCGAGGGGGCGGGGCTTGCCAGAAGGACGTTCGGTGGGTGGGGGGGCAGCCAGCGATCGATAAGTGGAGTGTCTCCCAGGTCCGGTTCGGAACGCCGGTCTGGGGTTGATGGGACAACAGCTGCCAGCCGGGAGTCTTCGCCATCTTTGGACGCAGCTGCCATGGTTCAATCACCCGGGGGGCTGTCGTTATCACCTGACCGTGAGCGGGAAGAACGATCGGAGGGCGAGATATCGGACGAGGAGGAACCACAGGTGCCAGCGAGGGAGAGCAGCAGATCGGCTGTGGGACGACCTTCTGGTCAGCCGGGTGAGCCTACAAGTTCATTGTCTTTAACTAATGCATTGCAGGGTTTGTTGGGGGTGGTCAGGGCGAACACATTGGAGTCTGGTGCACAGGGTAAAACGGGGGACCGGCCTCTGCCGGGGGTCATCACCGGCAGGGCTGAGCCCGCGGCTCAAATGTCAGATTTGTTGGACGGATTACGGGCACTGGTTGGAAAATTTGGGGACAATCTAGGTCAACATGCACAGGTGGCGCCATGGACAGCGGGGGGTGTCAGTTCGCCTGAAAAGGGGCCGGTGGTCAACAGGGGGGTGGAACCCGCTGCTGTGGAAGAGGTAGGGCAGGTTGTTGCTGAGGTGGGCCCTGACGGAGTGGTGGAGAAGGAGACGGTAGTCCGGGCGGATGTGGTAAGGATGGCGGATGCGGACAAATGCGAGGTGTATGTGTGTTTTGAGGGTCCGCTGGGAGCACATTTGAAACAGGAAGTCCGAGACAAGATTGTCAAGGGTGAGTATGTTGAAATTTTTTCCCTCCTGCCGCTGGAAAAATTTAACTTGGATAGGGTGAAACCGGATAGCTCCAAGAAGGACAATGAGGAGAAGCGCAGGTATCGGTTGATTCCGCGCACTTTCTCAAATTGTCTCCAGGCGTTTGCCATTCTGGCCAGTGTTATTGGGGAAAAGAACCCCGAGCATTGCTCGGCGTTGTTTTGCTACATGTACGCTATTGGGGAGGCACACAGGATATATGGGGGGGTGGCCTGGCTGCGGTACGATGAGCAATTTAGGCAGCGCAAGGCGGTCAGGTCTGAATTGAGGTGGGATCACAAGGACATTAGCCTCTGGATGAGGCTCATGTCTTCAGCACCGGCCCCACCTCAGTTTCTTCAGGGGGGGGCCGGGGGTGCAATGTCCCAAGGACTGCCGGCCGGAAAGAAGTTGGGAGTGTGTTGGCAGTTCAACGAGGGAGCGTGTAAGTATGGAGGTACATGCAAGTTCAAGCATGAATGTTCAGGATGTGGCGGAGCCCACATGCTGTCCAGATGCTTTAAGAGAGGTAAGCGAACTGGCGACGCTAGTCACAAGAGGGAGGACGCCGGTGATGGTGGAAAGGATGCTTCCTTTTCTAAGTAAGTATCCGGACAGGGCGGCAGCTTTGTTGCTGGCGCGGGGGTTTAGGGACAGGTTTCGGATTCCTTGTTCGTTGGCGGTAATACCGCCAGTGGCAAGAAACTTGAAGTCTGCGTTGTTACACCCGGGGGTGGTGGGCGAAAAGCTGGGAAAAGAGGTGGCCATGGGGCGGATGGGGGGTCCATTCCCGCACAAACCGTGGCCGGATTTGGTTGTCTCTCCGTTGGGGGTGGTTCCCAAGAAGGAGACGGGCAAATTCCGCCTGATTCATCACTTTTCTTTTCCCAAAGGGGGGTCGGTCAATGATTTCATTGAACCGGATGCATGCACAGTGTCATACACGTCCTTTGACGCAGCGGTTCGTTGGGTGAGGAAATATGGGCAAGGGGCACTTATGGCGAAGGCAGACGTGGAATCGGCGTTCAGGTTGCTGCCGGTGCACCCAGACAGCTTTAGGCTGTTGGGGTGTCATTGGCGGGATCAGTTTTACGTAGACATGTGCCTGCCCATGGGTTGCTCTATATCATGTGCATTCTTTGAGACATTTAGTTCCTTTTTGGAATGGGTGGTGAGGGATGTGTCGGGCCTGGAGTCAGTCATCCACTACTTGGACGACTTTCTGTGCGTGGGCCCACCTGCCTCCGCTGTGTGTGCGATTATCTTGTCAACGTTGCAGCACATCACAGGCAGGTTCGGGGTTCCCCTGGCGGCGGATAAAACAGAGGGCCCGACTGAGGAGCTGAGTTTCTTGGGAATCGTCATTGATTCCAAAGCAATGGAATGTCGGTTGCCCAGGGATAAGTTGGACGACTTGCAGAGGGAGATCAGGGAGATACAGGGAAGGCATAAGGTTCAGTTGCGTACGCTGCAATCCTTGTTGAGAAAACGTAACTTTGCCTGTAGAATCATCCCGATGGGGAGGGTGTTTTGCCGAAGGCTGTCGGCAGCTACGGCGGGGGTAAATGTTCCGACCCACTTCATTCGTTTGAATCGGGAACACAGGGAGGATTTGCGGGTATGGCATGATTTCCTATCCAGTTATAACGGACGGGCTATGTGGATGGCGGGCCCGGTGAGCAATTTTGATGTGGACTTGGCCACTGATGCAGCAGGCTCAACGGGCTACGGGGCATATTTTAAGGGCAAGTGGAGTGCAGAGCGTTGGCCGCAGGCATGGGAGACAGCGGGGCTGCTGGGGAACTTAGTGCTGCTTGAGCTGTTCCCAGTTGTCGTGGCGCTGGAATTGTGGGGGGAGGAGTTTCGGAACCTGAAATTGCGTATAAACTGTGATAACATGGGGGTAGTGCAGGTGGTCAACAGAATGTCGGCCTCTTCTCCCCCTGTCATCCGCCTGTTGCGACAGTTGGTTTTTCGGTGCTTACAGTTGAATATCTTAATTTATGCTGTACATATACCTGGGGTGGAGAACTCACTGGCGGATGCCCTATCTCGTTTTCAGTGGGAGAAGTTCAGGGAGTTGGCACCGGGAGCCGTGGAGACTGGGACCCGCTGCCCGGCATGGATGTGGGAGCTGCCCTTGGAGTCGTCGCAGGCTGGATACGCCGGTCAGTGAGCGAGGCCACATGGGGGGCGTACTCCAAGGTCTGGAAGGATTGGTGGGAGCTAATAAGGGTATCCGGGGTAAGTGGTCAGGGCTCTGACACAAGCCTGCTGGTTCTGTACTGGGTTTCTTTGGGCATGGAAAAGGGTTTATCGGCATCGGCGATTGACAAGAAATTGGCAGGTTTGGCATTTCTTTTCAAATTGCAAGGGGAGGAGGACTGGACAAAAGATTTTTGGGTTAGGCAGGCATTGCGGGGGTATCGCAGGCAACATAAGAGAAGGGACAACAGGCGTCCGGTGACGTTCGCCAATCTTCAGGCGATATGTGCACAACTGCGCTCGGTTTGTATCACCGATTACGAGACTTTGCTGTTTAAGGCTGCGTTTTCTTTGGCCTTTTATGGGGCGTTTAGGTTTGGGGAACTGGTCAGCCCCCCCAGGACAGTGGCGGGTGGGTTGTTGCAGCAGGATGTGCAATGGAAGAAGGATCGGGTGAGTATTTTGCTGCGAAGGTCAAAAACGGATCAACAAGGCAGGGGCAAAATGGTGACCTTGTTTGAGTTGCCGGGTTCTAGTGTGTGTGCCCAGTGACAGCGGTGGGGCAATTCGGAAAGGTAAGGGGCAGGGAAGAGGGCCCCTTCTTGGTTCATGCAGATGGGTCATACCTTTCTAGGTTCCAATTTGTTGCAGTGTTTAGAAAATGCTTGGAGGCCATAGGCCTGAACAAATGGGAGTTTGCGTCTCATTCCTTCCGCATTGGGGCGGCCACGGAGGCTGCCAGGTGCGGGTTGGAAGAGCAGGCAGTAGGGAGAATTGGGAGATGGGAGTTGAGGATGTTTCGTACTTATGTCAGGCCGCAGTTGGCGGCGGTTTAAAATAAAAAAAATAAAAAATAAAAAAAAGAAGAAAAAGGGGCATTTTTATGCTAAGGTTGGAGGTTACCAAGGTTTTTCGGGGCGCCGTATTTGTGATGGTTACTGTTGTACGGATGCCAGTTATGTTGTTATTTCTCATTCCAGATGCAGGTTATCCACGCCTTGTCTGGATCTTAGGGCACTCCTATGTGTGTTGGGGGGCCAGGAGAGGAGATGCAAGACCGAACGGCAGACAGCTGGGTATTTCCAGGCGGGAGGCTGATATTAGATGGTTGGGCTTCCCGGGTTTGAAGTGGGAAAGAGTTAAGCGGGAGGTGGAGAGGTTTGCTTTCAGGGATAGGCCCCCGGATGTTTTGGTTATCCATGCGGGGGGGAATGATTTGGGCTTACGCAAGGTCAGGGACATACTTGCAGACATAAAGGAGGACTTTATGCAGCTGCGGGCACGTTTCCCGAACACCATATTGGTTTGGTCCGACATTGTGGCCAGGACAGTGTGGAGATGGGCAAGGTCAGTGGTCAGCATTAAAAAAACAAGGATACGTGTTAATAAGGTGATTGGGAGGTTTGTGGTCAGGAATGGTGGGATTGTTATTAGGCACCGGGAGTTGGAGATCAACATTGGTCTCTATTTGAGGCGCGATGGTGTTCACCTCACTGATGTTGGTATTGATCTGTGGTCCATGGGTCTTCAGGAGGGGATACAAACAGCTCTTAGGGTGGGGTGGCCCTCAAGGTAGAGGTAGTCCCCCTTTCAGGCTGTGGCGGTGTTTTGGTGGTCTTTGACAGTGACGGTCTATCAGAGGTGATCGTAAATGGGTGGGGGGCTCATAGTGTAACTGCCCCTCCTGGGTATTCCTGAACGTTGGAGGGAATACTGGTTTGTTCACTGATGGATGGTTGTCTCCGAGAGTTCTCATTTGGAGGCCTGGTAAAAGGTTAATTTGTACCGCAGTGACCTTGTTGCTTGCAACAAGTTTGTTCACCGTCAGAGATCACCAGACTGGGTTGTACAGTTATATCTTGTGATGTTTATGGTTATTTATATATATTATTTATATATATATATATATATATATATTTATATTTTGGTTGGAGTGTATTTAATTGGTTAATAAAGGCTGTCGTGGCCATTTTACTCCAAGAGCAAGGTGTGATCTCATCCTTTATAAAAGGGGGGTTATAAGGTTGGGGTATTTTGGCCATGCTGGTATAGGCATAAAAATGGGGACATTTAGGCTACACTGGTCAAGAAAGTTCTCCAACTTGACATTCCATTACTAAGCGAGCAGAGATGAGTGTGGAACAATGAATGGCTTAAAGGGAATATAAACTCTTGTGGTGTCCTGTATACAGAGAGGGTAGGTGTAACTGGTAACTTTTCAGTGGCCCTCAAGGTGTCAGGCAGAGCATTGAGGATTCTGCTAATGTTCTGAGTTATAGGAAGAGAGAGAGAGAGAAATAAGCAGTGGATGAATTGTATACCTTAAGTCTTGCTACATATATGTGTAAAAGGCCATGGTCTGTGACGTTGGTTGTATTCCTGGGCCTTATGGCCATCCACAGCCTGGCAGGCCTGGAGGTACATGTTGGCGACAAGTACCCTACCCCAGCTGAAAAGAGGGTGTAGCCCAAACCTATCATGCTCATGTTCTACAGTAGTCCCCCCGCAGGACCTGTCTTTGCAACCACCACAAGAGACCACAAAAAAATGATGTCTGAATGTGTGCACTGATATGATGAAATCCATAAGCTATTTAAAGGACCACTATATTGAAAATGGTGTACTCTGGTAACTTAATGAGGTTAATACCTTTTAATTCTATTTTTCAGTATATGCTTTTCTCTTTATTTAACATGCTTTTTTATATTTTTCTGTGCATTTACATCCAAACCAAGTTGTCCAGAAAAAGTGAAAGTTACAGGGGTTGCAATATTCCAATAACACTTTTGGTGGTACATACAACAGTAAACTTTTATTCATATTCTTTAATCCTTTTTTTCAAAAGAAATAAACTGCTGCTGTTTCTCTAAGTGTTAGCTGGAGTTGGGCTTTAGTTTGTTTTTCACTTACTGTGATCCCATTCACAGCATTTCACTAAGGTGCATCAATGCACACATGTTAATGCTCATTATGGCTTATGTTAACATGCATTGCATTAACCACTTGCCGACCGCCCCCTGTATATATACGTCGGCAGAATGGCACGTACAGGCAGAACCACGTACCTGTACGTGCCATTCTTCCGGCGGGTGGGGGGTCCGATCGGACCCCCCGGCCGGCGGGGACGGTCGGGATCGCTTCAGGAGCGATCCGGGATGAGGGGACGGCCAGTGGTTTCTGGCCACCCCCTCGCGATCGCTCCTGGCGAATCAGATGCTTCCTCTGTCTGTGTCAATCAAAACACAGGCAGAGGAAGTGATGTCACGCTCGGTGCGCCGGTCTATGTGACCGGAACGCCGAGCTGTGAACGTCTAAAGGTTAGTGCACCAACAGTACACTGACACCAGTACACATAGGCACACAAAACACCCCCCTGTCACCCCCAGATCACCCCCCAGATCACCCCCTCCCCCCCCAGTCACAGTGTCACTAATTGCAGTGATCATTTTTTTACTGATCACTGCATTTAGTGTCAGTGTGACTGTAATAACTGTCAGTGCAGTTAGTTTTAGGTCCAAGGTAGCCCCCTACCCCCCCCCTAATAAAGGTTTAACCCCTTGATTGCCCCCCAGGTAACCCTTTCACCCCCTTTTGCCAGTGTCACTAAGCGATCGTTTTTCTGATCGCTGTATTAGTGTCACTGCTGTCGCTAGGTAACCATTTTTTTTTTTTAGGTAACCGCCATGTTTATATAGGTTCATAAATAGGTTTATAGGTCAGGTACCCCCATATTACAACCTAAATAAAGGTTTTAACCCCTTGATTGCCCCTAGAGTTAACCCTTTCACCAGTGATCACTGTATAACTGTCACTGGTGACGCTGGTTAGCCAGTTAGTTATTTCGTTATTTAGGTTCCCCGTCAGGTTTTTATATAGCGTCAGGTACCCCCATATATTACCTAATAAAGGTTTTAACCCCCTGATTGCCCCTAGTTAACCCTTTCACCCCCTTTTGCCAGTGTCACTAAGCGATCGTTTTTCTGATCGCTGCATTAGTGTCGCTAGGTAACCATTTTTTTTTTTTAGGTAACCGCCATGTTTATATAGGTTCATAAATAGGTTTATAGGTCAGGTACCCCCATATTACAACCTAAATAAAGGTTTTAACCCCCTGATTGCCCCTAGAGTTAACCCTTTCACCAGTGATCACTGTATAACTGTCACTGGTGACGCTGGTTAGCCAGTTAGTTATTTCGTTATTTAGGTTCCCCGTCAGGTTTTTATATAGCGTCAGGTACCCCCATATATTACCTAATAAAGGTTTTAACCCCCTGATTGCCCCTAGTTAACCCTTTCACCCCCTTTTGCCAGTGTCACTAAGCGATCGTTTTTCTGATCGCTGCATTAGTGTCGCTAGGTAACCAGTTTTTTTTTGTATTACTGTTACGGGTGACGCTGGTTAGTTAGCTTTATTTTTTATACTGTCAGGGCACCCGCCATTTATTACCCAATAACGGTTTAACCCCCTGATCGCCCGGCGGGTGATATCAATTAGGTTTTAGGGTCAAATAAGGTCTGCGTCGCCCCAGGTTAGTGCCAGTACCGCAAACACCCACGCGCAAAGCATACACCTCCCTTAGTGGTACAGTATCTGAACAGATCAATATCTGATCTGATCAGATCTATACTAGCGTCCCAGCAGTTTAGGGTTCCAAAAAAAAACGCATTGTTAGCGGGATCAGCCCAGATACCTGCTAGCACCTGCGTTTTCCCCCTCCGCCCAGCCCAGCC
Source organism: Lithobates sylvaticus (assembly GCA_028564925.1). NCBI lineage: Eukaryota > Metazoa > Chordata > Amphibia > Anura > Ranidae > Lithobates > Lithobates sylvaticus. The sequence goes on from CM053033.1 coordinate 159,334,010, forward strand.
CACCCAAGTGCAGTATCGATCGATCACTGTCACTTACAAAACACTAAGCACACATAACTGCAGCGTTCGCAGAGTCAGGCCTGATCCCTGCGATCGCTAACAGTTTTTTTTTGTGGTAGCGTTTTGATTCAGTCGCTTCAGTCAGGAGCTTTTTTACCTGTGAATCTCAAAAAAATAAAAAAAAATAAAAATAGTTGTCGTTTTATTGTTCTCTCTCTCACTCTATTCTCTCTCTATTGTTGCTCTTTTTTTACTCCATTCTATTCTGCAATGTTTTATTATGTTTTATCATGTTTTATCATGCTTGCTTTTCAGGTATGTAATTTTGTTTACTGTGTTTTAGTGTTAAGCATTTTTTTGTTTTCAGGTGCGCCATTCAGTTGCAACGCGGATTTATTTATCTTGACAGCAACAGCGTTTGCTCCCACGATACATAAAGCCGCGACTCCAACGCTGTAGGAGGTGATTTCACCACCACAGTTAAAAAAAAGAGCATATATGCCGAAGCATGGGGGCAGCAGGGGGGGGGGGGGAGGAGCGATTGGCTCCTAATGCCACGTACATACGGTCGAAATTCCGACCGTGTGTACACGGCATAACTTTTGCGGGAGGATGCCCCCATGCATCGGCATATATAAATGGTGCATGTATGCCCATCATTAGAAGTGGGTGGATGAAGGGAGGTATTCTAATGGTGGGCATACCCACCAATCAATCTCTTTTTTTCGTTCAGCCAAGAGGCTGCATGAAAAAAAAAAAGATTACAATATATGTCCAGTATGTTGCTGGACTTTGAATGGTTATACCAGAATGATGCCTGCAGGTTTAGGTATCATCTTGGTATCATTCTTTTCAGCCAGTGATCGGCTTTCATGTAAAAGCAATTCTAGCGGGTAATTAGCCTCTAGACTGCTTTTACAAGCAGTGGGAGGGAATGTCCCCCCTCCCGGATATAAACCGCGCCATTGGGAAATTGGGAAAGCATTTTATCACACCAATCTTGGTGTGGTCAGATGCTTTGAGGGCAGAGGAAAGATCTAGGGTCTAATAGACCCCAATTTTTTCAAAAAAAGAGTACCTGTCACTGCCTATTGCTATCATAGGGGATATTTACATTCCCTGAGATAACAATAAAAATCATAACAAAGAAAAAAAATGGAAGGAACAGTTTAAAAATAAAATAAAAAAGCTAAATAAATAAAAAAAAAAACAAAAAAAAAAGCACCCCTGCCCCCCCTTCTCTTGCGCAAAGGCGTACACAAGCGTTGGTCTGGCGTCATATGTAAACAGCAATTGCACCATGCATGTGAGGTATCACCGCGAAGGTCAGATCGAGGGCAGTAATTTTAGCAGTAGACCTCCTCCGTGAATCTAATGTGGTATCATGTAAAGGCTTTTAAAGGCTTTTAAAAATGTATGTAGTTTGTCGCCACTGCGTGTTTGTGCGCAATTTCAAAGCATGTCGTGTTTGGTATCCATGTACTCGGCCTAAGATCATATTTTTTATTTCATCAAAAATTTGAGCAATATAGTGTGTTTTAGTGCATTAAAATAAAAAAAAGTGTATTTTTTCCACAAAAAATGCGTTTGAAAAATCGCTGCGCAAATACTGTGTGGAAAAAAAAAATGCAACACCCACCATTTTAATCTGTAGGGCCTTTGCTTTAACATTATATATAGTGTTTGGGGGTTCAACGTAATTTTCTTGCAAAAAAAAAATATGTTTTCATGTAAACAAAAAGTGTTAGAAAGGGCTTTGTCTACAAGTGGTTAGAAGAGTGGGTGACGTGTGACATAGGCTTCTAAATGTTGTGCATAAAATGCCAGGACAGTTCAAACCCCCCCCAAATGACCCCATTTTGGAAAGTAGACACCCCAAGCTATTTGATGAGAGCAATGTTGAGCCCATTAAATATTTTTTTTTTTTGTCCCAAGAGATTGAATAATGAAAAAAAAAAAAATATATATTTTTTTTACAAAAAGTTGTCACTAAATGATATATTGCTCAAACATGTCATGGGCATATGTGGAAATACACCCCAAAATACATTCTGTTGCTTCTCCTGAGTACGGGGATACCACATGTGTGGGACTTTTTGGGAGCCTAGCTGCGTACGGAACCCCAAAAACCAATCACCGCCTTCAGGCTTTCTAAGGGTGTAATTTTTTTATTTCACTTCTCACTGCCAATCACAGTTTCGGAGGCCATGGAATGCCCAGATGGCATAAAACCCCCAAAAATAACCCCATTTTGGAAAGTAGACACCCCAAGCTATTTGCTGAGAGGTATGGTGAGTATTTTGCAGATCTCGCTTTTTGTCACAAAGTTTTGAAAATTGAAAAAAAGAAAAAAAAAATTTTTTTTCTTTACTTTCTTCATTTTCAAAAACAAATGAGAGCTGTAAAATACTCACCATGCCTCTCAACAAATAGCTTGGGGTGTCTACTTTCCAAAATGGGGTCATTTGGGGGGGGTTTTGTGCTATTTTGGCATTTTATGGCCTTCGAAACGGTGATAGGTAGTGAGGAGTGAAATCAAAAATTTGCACCCTTAGAAATCCTGAAGGCGGTGCTTGGGTTTCGGGGCCCCGTACACGGCTAGGCTCCCAAAAAGTCCCACACATGTGGTATCCCCATACTCAGGAGAAGCAGCAAAATGTATTTTGGGGTGCAATTCCACATATAACTATGGCATGTGTGAGCAATATATCATTTAGTGACAACTTTTTGAAAAAAAAAAAAAAATCTTTTTTATTTTTGTCTTTATTCAATCACTTGGGACTAAAAAAAAAAATATTCAATGGGCTCAACATGCCTCTCAGCAAATAGCTTGGGGTGTCTACTTTCCAAAATGGGGTCATTTGGGGGGGTTTTGTACTTCTCTGCCATTTTAGCACCTCAAGAAATGAAATAGGCAGTCATAAATTAAAAGCGGTGTAAATTCCAGAAAATGTACTCTAGTTTGTAGACGCTATAACTTTTGCGCAAACCAATAAATATACGCTTATTGGCATTTTTTTTACTAAAGACATGTGGCTGAATACATTTTGGCCCAAATGTTTGACTAAAATTGAGTTTATTAGATTTTTTTTATAACAAAAAGTAGAAAATCTCTTTTTTTTTCAAAATTTTCGCTCTTTTTCCGTTTATATCGCAAAAAATAAAAATCACAGAGGCAATCAAATACCATCAAAAGAAAGCTCTATTTGTGGGAAGAAAAGGACGCAAATTTCGTTTGGTTACAAAATTGCATGACCGCGCAATTACCAGTTAAAGTAGTGCAGTGCGAAATTGAAAAAAGACCTCTGGTCCTTTGGCTGCCAAATGGTCCGGGGCTGAAGTGGTTAAGGTGGATGAAAAAACATGACCCTTTTTTAACACAACATACAATATATGTGTTGTAGTGTGCTGCGGTGCATTGTGAGTTGTGCTGTACTATACATTGCGTTGAGGTGCCATTCACAATGAACGTCCCACAATGCACACAGAGTAGGCATGTTGCCATGTGTTGTGCCTTAATGCACATGTTTGAATGGGCCCTTAACGTTCATTTAAACTACACGTCGGGCTATAGTATCTGTTCTTATCAGTTACCAAGTGGTGGCGCTCTGCTACTGTCCCTGATCTACGGCGGTAGGTTAGGGGTGGCGGTGGCTATGCAAATCCACTTGGTGTAATGGTAACCTGGATGGCTAGTATCAGGGAGAGCTGAAACCGGATTACTCAATGAACTGAGGGCCAATAATATTTCTCCTCTAGTACTTGGGTGGGTCTGTTTCGGCAGACCTTCCAAAGGACGGGGTCCATCTGGTTTCGTACAGATAGACCAAGTGAGCCTAATGCCGCGTACACACGAAGGGATTATCCCGCGGGATTGTCCGCTGCTAGTAGGCTAGTCCGCCGGACTTTTGAAATGAACGGACTTGCCGCTCATCGGAAAGTCCGTTCATTTAGCACGTGACTTCAGGTATACGTAGCTAGCGTAGGCAGTGAATGCCGCCGCGCTAGCCCCGTCACCTGGCATGGATTTAAAGGGACTCCCCACGCCGAAAAAACCTGCCTCTAGGGTCATGCCTTATGGCTGGTACCAGAGGAATTTTTGAATCCTGGCCAAAGGACCTGCCATGGTATTGCACTGCTTGCACTTCTCCACTTCCCTTTCCCCACTTTTATTTGTGTGATTGTCCCATTTGTCTTTCTTTTTTTTTTTTGGGCACGGTACACTTTATTTCACAGTTTGATTAGTAGGGTGTAGGTCCTCGGGCCTGCCCTGAAAGTCTTGGGAGGGGGAGGGGGTGGATATGGCCTTCTGGCTTGGTTTGCCCTCTCTCATAGTCTCCCTTCGGGGAGCTCCACCCAGTACTTGGAGTTGGTCTGTTTTGGCAGGCCTTCCAGAGAACGGGGTTCGCCTGGTTTCGGTTAGGTGGTCCAGTGAAGTACCTCAGTCCCCATCAGGAGGTATCAGGGTAAGGGTACTTTCTCTTTGAAGGAGGATCATGTGTACACCCTGTGCACTTTTTTGTGTTCTCACATTTTGTGTGTGCACTTTTTTTTGCACCGGTTGTTAGTTTGAGTGTGTTTCACACACCATGGGCTTAAAAAAAAATGTCCATCTACGATTTTCCCCATGGTGACAATGCTGCAGTGTGATTTCACAAAGCATTGACACCCCTTTACAGGACATCTAACAGACCTCCTGGCAGGCTCAGCAGGTAATAAAAATGTTATGGGGGGGAAAGGGGATTGGGGAAAAAACTACCATGTTAATGCCAGCACAATAATATATTAAATTTTTAGCTTTGCCCATAATTCCATTTTAACATTAGTCATGGTAGAGCTAGTTACCTTTGCATAGGGGCAAACTAAAGAAATCAGCTTGTTCGTGATGGGAACAGATTTTTTTAATTTAGAAAAGTGAAGAAAGTGTGCCACATTTGGTGGTAAATGCCCTCAAGTACAGAAATGGGTACCTAAAGAGCCAAGCTACTCGGGTATGTTTTTTATGCTACTCCTACTACTTCAAACATAAGTCCCTTAAAAACTGTCCACTGTCTAACCAGCTTTCTATGATCCACCTGAAAATCAAACTAAGCTACACAACAGCCACAGGGCTGCAGTGTGTCTACTCAGGATTTTACAATGCCAAAGTAGAGCTTGTGGCTACATGTAAATAGGTCTATTAAATTAAATGATTGTGTTTTTAGCTTTTAGTTTCAAGAGATTTTCAATTGTTTTATTCCACAAAAATGATAGGTAAATAGATAACCCTTTAAACTGTGTGGCAATCCCCAAAGGTATGCAGTTGTTCAGTCCTGTTTCATGCTAAAGCCAATATTATTTGTAGGTTTGAGTTGTCTTTCCAAAGGATTTTTTATACGATGCTAATCATACAGCACAAAAATAACCAACTCTAAATTTAGGACAGTTTGACGCATTGCCTATTTCCAACACACAATGTACGCATTGTTCAAATAATCTCTGCTATGTCAACCGTCCTAATAAATGGACTAGTTTTTCCTTTTTTGCAGGATAAGAGATTTGATTGGTCCTCACCCATTCCTTTCCAAAGAGAAGGCAATATGCTGTCTTGCAGTGTGCCACTAAGACTTTTGTAAAGAAATATCAGGGGTTAATGGTGAGGAATCTACTAACTTCATTGTTCAAGTTCCTGCTGTACAAATCTGATCATTCATCTTTCTATTTTAGCATTTTACAGTTCCCAGGGATCTTAATCCTCTGTAGGAACAAACTTGTTAATTGCTCTGAAAAAGCTACTACAGGTATATGGCTATACAGACAATTTTTTTATGTACTTTTTGTTTATTTTATTTTTTTGATACGAAAAAAATGCTTTTTTAAAGTATGGCAAGCTAGTAATACTAATGTATAAGTAACTTAAAGTGGATTTTTTTATTCCAAAAAAAATGTTTCTCATATTAGAAATCGGCATTGAATATTTTAAGGTAGGGGCAACACAACACAGACCTCAGAAGAGCAGTGCAGTCAAACATTTGCAGCATACATAGGAACAGGAACATAGAGATACAGTGTATGTCTGCAAGCAAATGTCCATTGAGGCCCGTTCACATCTCACAAGTAGGGATGGTGTGAACGGTTCTCTGGCTGAACTTCCATTGTTCGAACGTTCAGCGAACATCCGAACAAACGGGTCGTTCGACCGTTTGTTTCGCTCCCCGAACTGACCACAATGCATTGCGGCGCTAAACAGTGCATTGCAAGCCCTGATTGTCTGAAGCAGTGAAAGCTTCAGCCAATCAGGGCACAGAGCACTGTCAGAGTCATAATTGGACACTGTCATCATGACTTTATCCAATCATGGCTCACCCCCCCCCCCCCCCCCAGAGTATAAAAGTATTCTTTCAATGGCAGCCATTTTCAGTGTGATTTCGGTGTAGAGAGAGATAGAACAGGGCTCTGTTCACTGCTATTATTGTCAGTGTAGAATATTAGTTTAGTGTCAGTCTAGGGATAGTGTGAGTGTAGTGAGAAGGACCATCATTCAGCTTTGCATAGTGTGCAGCTAGAGTAGGGACAGCTCAGATAGTTTTACTGAAGTGTTGTGAGACTGTGTCATTCATACATACGTTAGTGTAGAGTAGGGCCAGCTCAGATAGTTTAAATGTAGTGTAGTGAGACGTTGTCAGTAATCTTGACATTAGTGTATAGCTAGTGTAGGGACAGATCAGATAGCGTCAGTGTAGTGACAGTTGAACACTGTCTATTTGATTACGTTACTGCCAGTTTAATGCCATTTACTTCTGTGTGCGTTACTGCCAATTTAACGCCATATAGTTCTGTGTGCGTTACTGCCAATTTAACGCCATATAGTTCTGTGTGCGTTACTGCCAGTTTAATGCCATATAGTTCGGTGTGCGTTACTGCAAGTTTAATGCCATATAGTTCTGTGTAGGGATGAGCTTTGAGTTCGAGTCAAACTCTTGTTCGACTCAAACATTGCCTGTTTGCCCGTTCGCCGAACAGCAAACAATTTGGGGTGTTTGCTGCAAATTCGAAAAGCCGCGGAACACCCTGTAAAAGTCTATGGGAGAAATCTAAAGTGCTAATTTTAAAGGCTTATATGCAAGTTATTGTCATAAAAAGTGTTTGGGGACCTGCAAAAAAAAGTTTTAAAAACTGCCGTTTTTTCGGGAGCAGTGATTTTAATAATGCTTAAAGTGAAACAATAAAAGTGTAATATTCCTTTGAATTTCATACCTAGGGGGTGTGTATAGTAAGCCTGTAAAGGGGCGCATGTTTCCTGTGCTTAGAACTGTCCCTGCACAAAGTGTAATTTCTGAAGGAAAAAAAGTAATTTAAAATCACTCGCAGCTATAATGAATTGTAGGCTCCCGGTAATATAGAGAACAAAAAAGAAAAGAAAAAGAGAAAAAAATGTGTGGGGGTCCCCCCAAATTCAATTACCAGGCCCTTCAGGTCTGGTATGGATTTTAAGGGGAACTCCACGCCAAATCTAAAAAAAAATGGCGTGGAGTTCCCCCAAAAATCCATACCAGACTCTTTATCCGAGCACGCAACCTGGCAGGCAGCAGGAAAAGAGGGGGGACGAGAGAGCGCCCCCCCTCCTGAACCGCACCAGGCCACATGCCCTCATTATTGGGAGGGTGCTTTGGGAGTAGCCCCCCAAAGCACCTTGTCCCCATGTTGATGGGGACAAGGGCCTCATCCCCACAACCCTGGCCCGGTGGTTGTGGGGGTCTCTGGGGGCGGGGGGCTTATCGGAATCTCGAAGCCCCCTTTAACAAGGGGACCCCCAGATCCTGCCCCCCCCTGTTTGAAATGGTAACGGGTACAATGTACCCCTACCATTTCACAAACAAAGTGTAAAAATTTAAAAAAAAACACACAGACACCGTTTGGGATAAGTCCTTTATTAAAAAAAAAAAAAAAGATTCCAGCGGTGGTAATCCACTCTCGGTATCCTGCGATGGGTGATCTCTTCTCTGGGGTCCAGCGATGGGTGATCTCTCCTCTCCAGGGTCCAACGATGATGTCCAGCGCATCCTGTCTCCACAGGAGACACAGCAGGAATCCCGGCAGCCTGACAGGTCTCTTAGCTGAGGAGGATGGGGCCACCCGTCACGTGACCCTGCCCCCCTCTGATGCAAGGGGAAACCCAGGCTTCCCCAGTAACGTGCGGGTGACCCCACCCCCCTCTGATGCAACGCCGGTTTCCGTCTGCTCCCGAAAAAACGTCCGTTTTTAAAACTTTTTTTTGCATTGATACATGTCCCCTGGGGCAGGACCCAGGTCCCCAAACACTTTTTATGACAATAACTATGCAAGTTATATTCATAAAATTAGCGCTTTTGATTTTTCATGTTCGAGTCCCATAGACTTTAACAGTGTTTGGATGTTCGAACAAATTTATTGCCTGTTCGCATGTTCTGATGCGAACCAAACTGGGGGGTGTTCAGCTCATCTCTAGTTCTGTGAATCACTGTATGTTTGGCGCATTATATTGCAGTATATTATAGTGGAGAGTGTCTGTAGTGTGAGTACTCAAATTAAAGTGCACCAACCACCACTTTACATTGATTAAAGTGCATCTACGTACAGATTTCCACTTCTTCTTTACATTTGCTTATAAGCACTGCCCCCTCCCACCCAATAATGTCTCGGAGGACAACAAGGAGAGGCAGACGGTCCCTTGGCACTGTACGGGGCTAGCAACAAATGTGTCCACAGGCAAAGATGGACGTGGTGGTCAGTCCCCAGGCAGGGCATCATTTCCTCTGTTTAGTGGGTTTGCCCTTGCTATCCAGCCACATCATGCAAAGGAGGTGGTGGATTGGCTTACTAAACCTTCCTCATCTGTTTCCTCATCTGTTCCATCACCTGTTTGACAGGTGCATATTATAGCTTTCATCAAGATTACCTTTATAGGGTTATGGTGGGAAGGTGCCACCGACACCCAACGACCAATGTTTACACACCCGTTACTTCTATCCAAAGTCAAAGTGATACCAGAATGTATCCAAAAAATCTCTAATCTTGTTCCCAGTGCACTTGGTGGCCTCATCATACACACTGGCTCCCCAGCTGTTGCTGAGCAAAATAAAGGCAGCTTGCAGGGAAAATGTAATTTTGTTTTGGCTTTATAAATGCAATTATTGCTGCAGCAGATTCTCAACATGGTACAAATCTGCCACTTTACAGGTAGACTAAGGGGCTCCCCCAGGCACTATATTGGAAGGAATTTTTCATTTATATGCTTTCACTTTAAAAATCAAAAAATCACTGCTCATTTAAAAATGAAGTTTTTCACAAACTTTTTTTTTTGATACATGTCCCCAGGGCAGGACCCGGACCCCTATAACCATTTTATGCTCAATTACTTGCATATAAGTCTTCAAAATGGGCACTTTTGATTTTTGACGTTCAGGTCCCTTTGACTTCAATGGGGTTCGTTATTCTGGTCCGGACTTTTGCGATATTCAAAATTCCTGGTGTGAACCGAACAGGGGTCCGTTCTGTCCACCCCTACTCACAAGTTGAGGTTGTGTGCAGAATCTCTGCGATTCTGCCCATGATTCCAAATCACATGGCAATCTCAGCACACTGTGCTGGGAGCATTTGGGTGCATTATTCTTCCATGGTATTTCAAACGTAATTCGATTGCCACGACAAGTGAATGGCTGCCGTAAGGGACTAACCGGAATAGGTTGTGCTTTCCTGTGTGATTCCGCACTACTTTTGCAAACTCACAGCAACTAGATTGCATGGTACTTCTGTACCATGCAAACTGGTGCGGGCAAACCTGTATCTGATATGTTATTAAATTAATATTGACGTCCAATCCAGATCGCAACTGCAGTGTTTTTTGAATGTGATGTTGCAAGTGTGCATGGAACATGGGTTTCTCATACTGTGTTCTGATGTGAACTGGCCCTTAAAGGTTCCTTAACTTTTATTTGTCAAAGACATAAACAAACAAAAAAAGCACAAACAAAAAAGGGATGAGGTTCAGATTTGCCTGACGATTGGGCCTCATGCACACTGGACGTTGGACTTCAGTCATTAAACTCTCCATCATGTTATCCTATGTGTCCATGCACACATAGGCTGTTAGCAGCAGTTTTGGGCAGTGGCGTTTTTGAGTAGTAAAAAAAAAACCAAACTAGTGGGTTCTGAGAGACGTTTTTCAGCTGTAAAAACGCTCTAAGGCTGATAAAGGCACAAAAACTTCACTCACCAGCGTTTTTTAATGTTTTTGATCCATTGAAAAAAAAAAAATTTTTTTCTTAAAAAAAAAAAAAAAAAAAAAGCTAAAATATACTAACGCGGAAAAATGCTTTAAAACACTTTAAAACGGTAAAAAACATTGAAAAAAGTTGAAAAACTCACTGCAAAGCTACTGCCATTTTTATAACGTTATTTTAATGTCCAGTGTGCATGAGGCCTAAAGGAGAATCCTGGGATTCAGGTGAATTTATCTACTAATTTGCCCAGGCAGTTTTTTTGACCACCCATAAGGCCTCATGCACACTGGACATTTTTACAGCTGCTGTTTTTGGCTTCAGATGTTTTTTTTTTTTCTGCAGCCAATAAACTCTCCAGCATGTTAACCTATGTGTCCATGCACACATAGGCTGTTATTAGCAGTTTTTGGCAGGAGCGTTTTCTGGCTGGAAAAAAACCCAAAACTAGTGGGTTTTGAGTGTTTCAGCTGTAAATATGCTCTAACTCTGAAAAAAAAGTTGAAAAAAGCTTAAAAATGACAATAAACACTAAAAAACTTGGCTATTCAGCGTTTATTATCGTTTTTGAGCCATAAGCTTTTGTAGGAGTATAATTTTTGTTTAAAAAAGCTACAGCTTAAAATCACAGGGAGAAATCCTCCATTTTGCTCAGAAGTCCTCCATAGCTACCAGAGTTCAAGAGACTTGTTACAAGATCATGACCCAATGGTATAGGGTACCCACTACTCTGCATCTTTCCGCAAGTCCCTAGTCTATGTTGGCGGTGTGACAGTGCAGAGGGAAAAACGCTTTTGGGACTGTCCCAAACTCTGGCCTTTTTGGCGCGAGGTGACCTGGACAATCAAACACCTGACCAATGTTGCTCTTGGAGGGGAACCCCGTGGCTTGCTTGCTTCATCTTTCAGAGTGACCGATCAAAAAATACAAAGCCTCCCTCACCATCCATTTATTGAATGCGGCCAAGGCATGTATCCCCCTCTGTTGGAGATCGGAGAACCCGCCGTTGAAATCTCTGTGGTTGACGAAATGAGATATGGAGAATCTCGCCGCCACCTTGCACAACCGGGAGGAGACCTTTCGTGAGACCTGGAGACCATGGCACCATTTTGTGTAAGCCGATGTCTACCCCTGAGAGGTTTCGCAGCCTGGCTGACCTCCTAGATTCGTTTTGCTCCCTAGGCGGGAGGCACTACCTGTCTTCTCCCTTTCTCTCTGCTCTTAATTATGTTCTTATCTCGCACTAGAGATACCTGATCCCCTACTCCGTATACTTGGCTCAGTTATGGGCTGTATTATTCAGATACTGTAAATATCCTTGCTTGTATTATCCCTACCTCAGAGTCCCATCTCTGGGCCCAGCTGGCCATCAGGAGCCTTGCCTCCCGATACACTTTAATGCACACAGTATACATACACACGAGCGGTTTTGCCGGTGGAATAAACTCTGAAGGTTTCTCTGTCGGAATTCCGCTCAAGCGGTCTTGCCTACACATGGTCACACCAAAGTCTGACCATCTAGAATGGGGTGATGTACAACACGTATGACGGGACTAGAAAAAGGAAGCGCAATAGCCAGTAGCCAATAGCTTCCGTCTCGTACTTGCTTCAGAGCATGCATCGTTTTTGGTACGTTGGAACAGCATACAGACGATCGGTTTTCCTGATAGGAATTGGTTCCGTCGGAAAAATTTAGAACATGTTTTCTCTTTCTAGGTCCGTCAGAATTTTCGACGTAAAAAGTCAGATGGGGCATACACACGATCAGAATATACGATGAAAAGCTCCCGTCTGTCTTTTTCTGTCGGAAATTCCACTTGTGTGTACACGGCATAAGAGTTTTATTTTGTTGCATAGTTTTGCTTCTATGAATATATGTTTTGGGTCTCTCATGTAGTTGGTTGGATGCCTTCCCGGCTCTATGCACCAACAACATTTTCTTCACCGTGCTATTTCTTCGTGCTGCCCATACTGTGTATTGCCGGGGCAGTTGATATGTTGATCATTGTGTGACCCTTTTTGCAATCTGAGGAATTACAAAAAAAATAACAACATAAAGCATTTTGACAATGCTACCAGGAGTTTTTGGGTTTCAAAAGCACAATTTATAACCAGAATTGTCCATGTCCTCGGTCACACTCCACTGACTCAAAGACTGTACCAAACTGCTCATTTTTTTTTCTTTTTCCCAGATGACCTAGCTCCTCGGAGAGCCACCAATAATCAAGCAAGTGGAAGCGCTATAGTCCAGATGGGCCACAATTTTTGTAACAGTTTAACTATTCAATGACCCCTCCAAAAAAAACTCCCTGGCCATTCAAGCTGCTGTAACCTTTTTTTCCTCTTTTTGTGGCATCTCGCCAATCCTCGACTTCCAACATACCGTAAATCAAGGATAGATAGGTGGGGAAAGATTTTTGTCTTAGCCTGTACTTTCCGGTAACAAAAAAAGAAAATATAACCAGCGACTTAGAAATTGAAAAAAATTAGAGTAAAGCCCCATACACACGGTCGGATTTTCCGATGGATTCTGTCCTATCGGACAATGTTGTCGGAAATTCCGACCGTGTGTAGGCACCATCGGACAGTTCTATCTCCTGCTGGATAGATTTTTCGACAACAAAGTCCGATCACACCAATTCCGATCGTGTGTAGCAAATTCCGATGGACAAAGTGCTACGCATGCTCAGATCACATTACAAGACCAAAGCTATTGGCTACTAGCCTCTACGTAGTCCCGTCGTAGGCAACAAACGTCACCACGTTCAGAATGATCGGATTTTGAGACAACTTTGTCCGACCGTGTGTACCCAAAACCAACATCGGACAAAGTACGACGGACATGATGCGAAGGACCTGGTCCTCGGATAATCCGAGCGTGTGTATGGGGCTTAAGAGTAATTCTCAGCTACCACTCAAAATCTGTGTTCCCCACTTATGGCACACAATGGATACAAGTAAATAATGAAAATAGGCGGTGCTAAGTATAGAAAAAACTAAATACCAATGTATTATTGAGAAATCTATCTAATCTATTGAGAAAGCCCAATCAGAGGGCAATACGCGTGTAGAGGGGAAGAGCCGCGCCCGTGAGGTCACGCAGCAACAGTGGTGAGCAGGACTATACAGAGCTGGTTTTAACTAAATATCTTGTAAGACTTTTTTTATTGGGGCATTTTAATAAATGTTGCAAATGGAGAGCACTATGTATCCTCTATTTATTGTTGCATGAATGTGAAGCCATGTCCTATCAGGAATTCCGAGTAATAACGCTGGTGTGGAGGATGGAGAAAAGCAGTGGGGAAGTTTATAAGAGAGATCTTTCTTGTGATCCCCCTGGGAGGCTTCTGATTGGAAAGTGAATACAGAGTAGCTGGCCGGATGTGGAAGAGATGAGACTATAGCTGAAAGAGAGGAATTGTTTTGAGTCTTTCTGACTCATGTATGAGGTAAGCAGGTATAACAGCTGGTGAAGGTGTGCGCATTATCTGCTGAAGACACGATTTCCACAGTGGTGGATGATATTTGAATTGAGAAGTCACAATAGTTGAGAAGTCACAATAATTCAACGCAGAAAGGTTTTAGCATATGAACTTTAATTGCACACATTATTATATTTATTTATTTGAATATAATTTGATATCACTGGATATTTCACATGATAGACAAATAGTGCTCAGTAAATGTGATAAACAAGGTGCTAAAAAAGTGCTCAGAAAGTCCAGAAAAATTTCCAACATGGTTATAGACATGGGAACTGCCAAAAAATTAGTTTCGTTTCGTTTCGTCCCGTTTCGTATATAAAAAAATTCGTAATTCGTAATTCGTGTACGAAATTCCGTTCGAATTCGTACGAAATACGAAATTCGGACGAATCGTAATTTTTTTACGAATCGTTAGTAAAGTTACGAATCGTTACGAATCGTTACGAATCGTTACGAATCGTTAACGCGGCTAATGAATTGTTGGTTCTCATAACACAGAGAACAATTCGAATCCAACTACAAATATCGAATTTCAATTTCAAGTTACGAATCGTTATGAATAGTTACGAATCGTTACGAATCGTTATGAATAGTTACGAATCGTTAGTAAATCCAACTACCAATATCGAATTTCAACTAATTTTGAACGAAATTATTATAGCAGATATAACGAATGAATTCGAATGACAAAGTGTCATTTTTGCAGAAAAAAAAAAAGCGTAGGGTCCCCCCAAATTCAATAACCAGGCCCTTCAGGTCTGGTATGGATATTAAGGGGGACCCCAGCCAAAAAAAAATAAAAAAAATGGCGTGGGGTCCCCCCCAAATATCCATACCAGACCCTTCAGGTCTGGGATGGATTTTAAGGGGAACCCCGGCCAAAAAAAAAAAAAAAATGGCGTGGGGTCCCCCTCAAAATCCATACCAGACCCTTTATCCGAGCACGCAACCTGGCAGGCCGCAGGAAAGGAGGGGGGGACGAGAGCGGCCCCCCCTCCCGCCTGAACCGTACCAGGCCACATGCCCTCAACATTGGGAGGGTGCTTTGGGGTCCCCCCCAAAGCACCTTGTCCCCATGTTGATTAGGACAAGGGCCTCATCCCCACAACCCTGGCCGGTGGTTGTGGGGGTCTGCGGGCGGGGGGCTTATCGGAATCTGGAAGCCCCCTTTAACAAGGGGACCCCCAGATCCCGGCCCCCCCCCTGTGTGAAATGGTAAGGGGGTACAAAAGTACCCCTACCATTTCACCAAAAAAGTGGCAAAAATGGTAAAAATGACAGGAGACAGTCTTTGACAATTCCTTTATTAAAATCTTCTTTCTTCTGGTCTTCCTTCTTCCTTTCTTCATCTTCTCCTTCCGTCATCTTCTCCTTCCGTCATCTTCTTCCATCTTCTTCTTCCTTCGATTCGCTTCTTCTTCCTCCGGTCTTCTCGTCCTTCTCGTCCGGCGTCGTCCTTCTCGTCCGGCATCGTCGTCTCTTCTCGCAGGCCGCTCCTCGCAATGGGAGGCTCCCGCTCTGTGAGGCTCCGCTCCGGGTGACAGGTCTTTTATAACGAAGGCACCTGGTGACCCCGCCCCCTCTGACGCACGGGGACGTCATGTGGAATTCCCTATGGCTTTCCCCATGACGTCAGAGAGGGGGCGGGGTCACCGGGTGCCTTCGTTATACAAGACCTGTCACCCGGAGCGAAGCCTCACAGAGCGGGAGCCTCCCATTGCGAGGAGCGGCCTGCGAGAAGAGACGCCGATGCCGGACGAGAAGGACGACGCCGGACGAGAAGGACGAGAAGACCGGAGGAAGAAGAAGCGGATCGGAGGAAGAAGAAGATGGAAGAAGATGAAGGAAGGAGAAGATGAAGAAAGGAAGACCAGAAGAAAGAAGAAAGAAGATTTTAATAAAGGAATTGTCAAAGACCGTCTTCTGTCATTTTTACAATTTTTGACGCTTTTTTGGTGAAATGGTAGGGGTACTTTTGTACCCCCTTACCATTTCACACAGGGGGGAGGCCGGGATCTGGGGGTCCCCTTGTTAAAGGGG
Source organism: Lithobates sylvaticus (assembly GCA_028564925.1). Lineage (NCBI taxonomy): Eukaryota > Metazoa > Chordata > Amphibia > Anura > Ranidae > Lithobates > Lithobates sylvaticus. The sequence continues at coordinate 159,349,773 of CM053033.1, forward strand.
GCTTCCAGATTCCGATAAGCCATCCGCCCGCAGACCCCCACAACCACCGGCCAGGGTTGTGGGGATGAGGCCCTTGTCCTCATCAACATGGGGACAAGGTGCTTTGGGGGGGACCCCAAAGCATCCTCCCAATGTTGAGGGCATGTGGCCTGGTACGGTTCAGGCGGGAGGGGGGCCGCTCTCGTCCCCCCCTCCTTTCCTGCGGCCTGCCAGGTTGCGTGCTCGGATAAGGGTCTGGTATGGATTTTGAGGGGGACCCCACGCCATTTTTTTGGGCTAGGGTTCCCCTTAAAATCCATCCCAGACCTCAAGGGTCTGGTATGGATTTTGAGGGGGACCCTACGCCATTTTTTTTTTTTTTTGGCTGGGGGTCCCCCTTAATATCCATCCCAGACCTGAAGGGCCTGGTTATTGAATTGGGGGGACCCCTACGCATTTTTTTATCAATGACTTCAATGAATGACAGTTCTCTGTATTACGGATCCAACAATTCATTTGCCGGCAATAGCGAGTGATTTTAAATAGTTTTTTTTTTCCTGCAAAAATGACACTGCAGGAACAGTTCTCTATATTAGATATACTGAATCTCGAATCATTCGAAGCATTCGTTATATCCGCTATTATAATTTCTTTCATGTTAGTTGAAATTACATATTTGTTAGTTACAATACAACATTCGAATTGTTCTCTGTATTACGGGAATCGGCAATTAGCCGCGAGTGATTTTAAATGTCTTTTTTTCCTGCAAAAATGACACATTGTACAGAGAGAGTTCTAAACACGGGAAACATGCCCCCTTCATAGACATACTATAGAGTATATAGTATATAGAAGGGCGCAGGTTTCCCGTGTTTAGAACTCTCTCTGTACAATGTGTCATTTTTGCAGGAAAAAAAGACATTTAAAATCACTCGCGGCTAATTGCCGATTCCCGTAATACAGAGAACAATTCGAATGTTGTATTGTAACTAACAAATATCTAATTTCAACTAATATGAAAGAAATGATAATAGCGGCTATAACGAATGCTTCGAATGATTCGAGATTCAGTATATCTAATATAGAGAACTGTTCCTGCAGTGTCATTTTTGCAGGAAAAAAAAAACTATTTAAAATCGAGTCGCAGCTATTGCCGGCAAATGAATTGTTGGATCCGTAATACAGAGAACTGTCATTCATTGAAGTCATTGATAAAAAAATGTGTAGGGGTCCCCCCAAATTCAATAACCAGGCCCTTCAGGTCTGGGATGGATATTAAGGGGGACCCCAGCCAAAAAAAAAAAAAAAAATGGCGTAGGGTCCCCCTCAAAATCCATACCAGACCCTTGAGGTCTGGGATGGATTTTAAGGGGAACCCTAGCCCAAAAAAATGGCGTGGGGTCCCCCATAAAATCCATACCAGACCCTTATCCGAGCACGCAACCTGGCAGGCCGCAGGAAAGGAGGGGGGGACGAGAGCGGCCCCCCCTCCCGCCTGAACCGTACCAGGCCACATGCCCTCAACATTGGGAGGATGCTTTGGGGTCCCCCCCAAAGCACCTTGTCCCCATGTTGATGAGGACAAGGGCCTCATCCCCACAACCCTGGCCGGTGGTTGTGGGGGTCTGCGGGCGGGGGGCTTATCGGAATCTGGAAGCCCCCTTTAACAAGGGGACCCCCAGATCCCGGCCCCCCCCCCTGTGTGAAATGGTAAGGGGGTACAAAAGTACCCCTACCATTTCACCAAAAAAGTGGCAAAAATGGTAAAAATGACAGGAGACGGTCTTTGACAATTCCTTTATTAAAATCTTCTTTCTTCTTTCTTCTGGTCTTCCTTTCTTCATCTTCTCCTTCCGGCATCTTCTTCCATCTTCTTCTTCCTTCGATTCGCTTCTTCTTCCTCCGGTCTTCTCGTCCTTCTCGTCCGGCGTCGTCCTTCTCGTCCGGCATCGGCGTCTCTTCTCGCAGGCCGCTCCTCGCAATGGGAGGCTCCCGCTCTGTGAGGCTTCGCTCCGGGTGACAGGTCTTGTATAACGAAGGCACCCGGTGACCCCGCCCCCCCTCTGACGTCATGGGGAAAGCCATAGGGAATTCCACATGACGTCCCCGTGCGTCAGAGGGGGCGGGGTCACCAGGTGCCTTCGTTATAAAAGACCTGTCACCCGGAGCGGAGCCTCACAGAGCGGGAGCCTCCCATTGCGAGGAGCGGCCTGCGAGAAGAGACGACGATGCCGGACGAGAAGGACGACGCCGGACGAGAAGGACGAGAAGACCGGAGGAAGAAGAAGCGAATCGAAGGAAGAAGAAGCTGGAAGAAGATGACGGAAGGAGAAGATGACGGAAGGAGAAGATGACGGAAGGAAGACCAGAAGAAAGAAGATTTTAATAAAGGAATTGTCAAAGACCGTCTCCTGTCATTTTTACCATTTTTGCCACTTTTTTGGTGAAATGGTAGGGGTACTTTTGTACCCCCTTACCATTTCACACAGGGGGGGGGCCGGGATCTGGGGGTCCCCTTGTTAAAGGGGGCTTCCAGATTCCGATAAGCCCCCCGCCCGCAGACCCCCACAACCACCGGCCAGGGTTGTGGGGATGAGGCCCTTGTCCTCATCAACATGGGGACAAGGTGCTTTGGGGGGGACCCCAAAGCATCCTCCCAATGTTGAGGGCATGTGGCCTGGTACGGTTCAGGCGGGAGGGGGGGCCGCTCTCGTCCCCCCCTCCTTTCCTGCGGCCTGCCAGGTTGCGTGCTCGGATAAAGGGTCTGGTATGGATTTTGAGGGGGACCCCACGCCATTTTTTTTTTTTTTTTTTTTGGCCGGGGTTCCCCTTAAAATCCATCCCAGACCTGAAGGGTCTGGTATGGATATTTGGGGGGGACCCCACGCCATTTTTTTTATTTTTTTTTGGCTGGGGTCCCCCTTAATATCCATACCAGACCTGAAGGGCCTGGTTATTGAATTTGGGGGGACCCCTACGCTTTTTTTTTTTTCTGCAAAAATGACACTTTGTCATTCGAATTCATTCGTTATATCTGCTATAATAATTTCGTTCAAATTAGTTGAAATTCGATATTGGTAGTTGGATTTACTAACGATTCGTAACTATTCATAACGATTCGTAACGATTCGTAACTATTCATAACGATTCGTAACGATTCGTAACTTGAAATTGAAATTCGATATTTGTAGTTGGATTCGAATTGTTCTCTGTGTTATGAGAACCAACAATTCATTAGCCGCGTTAACGATTCGTAACGATTCGTAACGATTCGTAAAAAAAAATTCGTATTCCGTACGGAATTCGTAAAAAAAAAAATTCGTACTACAGATTCGTAAATTCGTACGAATTTCGAAAAATTCGTACGAATTACGAATTCGTACGAAACGAATCGCACATGTCTACATGGTTATGCTCGATGCTCCAGTGCAATATTCAATCTTCCAAGTGCTTGTGATGCCACCAGCCTCATGCCTTCATTGGAAAAAAACTCATAAGACAGTTACTGTATGAACCTCTACACCATACTGGGTCAATAAGCTCTTGTGTCTTTATAACTCTGCCACTCAAGATCACTGTCAGGACCAAGACTGTTCACACCAACTGTCACAAGTTCAAATAGGGCAGTAGAAACTACAAAGACAAATTCATAGCGCAACCCATTTATTAAAAATATTTTGCCCACATTAAACTAAAATGTGCACTCACATGCCTGTGTGCCAAACACCTGCACCCAGTATATCCAGCTACAACAGAAAGACTACAAGCTGTGCTACTCTGAACCAGGAAGTAGCGTGCACTCCACTGATCGAAAGTGAAGTAACAGGAAGTGACATCAGCACCCTCTAGTCTATATCCTGCCTCAATGTGTTTCACCAGCCCAGGCTACTTCAGGAAGCTTCTGATAACAGAAAGGAGTAGGAACTTGGAGGACAAATACAATAAACCTGTGCTGAGAGATAGGAGTAGCTAGGTTGTTACTATTTAAAAAAAAGTGGGTTCAGCAATTTGACTACAAAATGTTATCAGCAAACTAGTCCTTAAAGACTACCTGCATACAACACAATCAGTGCTTGCTCGGGGTCCTGTTTTCAAAACCCATGGACAACAAATGGGATCACACAATAACTTGGTGTCCACAGTTGATTACAAATTTTGATTGGTCAATACTGTCCATCTGAGAAAGGGGGTTGCAAAACAATGGCAAATTCTGTTCCAGATCCCACAAAAGTGTCACTTATGGTCAGTTTGGTCTGCCGCAATGTCGCAGTCCCGCAAAAAATTGCAGATCACTGCCATTACCAGTAAAAAACATAAAAAAAAATAAAAGTCCCTAAATCTATCCTGTGGTTTGTAGACGCTATAATTTTTGCACAAACCAATCAATATACGCTTATTGGGATTTTGTTTACCAAAAATATGTAGCAGAATACATATCAATACATATTGGCCTAAATTGATAAAGAAATTTGTGTTTTTACTTATTTTTTGGGGATATTATAGCAGAAAGTAAAAAAAAAAAAAAATATATATATATATATATATATATATATTTTTTTTTTAATTCTCGGCCTTTTATGTTTATAGCACAAAAAAAAATAAAAATGCAGAGGTGATCAAATGTCACCAAAAGAAATCTCTATTTGTGGGAAAAAAAAGGACATAAATGTTATTTGTGTACAGCGTCACATGTGCAGTTGTCAGTTAAAGCGATGCAGTGCCTTATCCCATAAAATGGCCTAGTTAGGAAGTGGGTAAAACCTTCCGGGGCTGAAGTGGTTAATGTGTAACGACAATATAAACACAATGCATATTTGCAGCATTTCTGAAACGCATGGCAAAGCGCTCACTTTCTGTGCGTTTTGCCATGCATTTGAAATTACACAGAAGTGAATGGAGCCTCATTGTTCTGGTGTAAACGCAACCAACTTCACTTTTAGGCCCCATTCACATCAAGAGTAGTGGGAGCACATGTTTTTTGGCTAGTTTTTTCCAGTGACATACATAGGGCAGCCTGTTGATTTCAATGGGCTGTACTACACATGGAATAGTACCTCATGGAAAATGTTGAGGTGTTGCGGTTACACATTTTTTTTACTGTGTGTTTTGCTATGTTTGTTACCCTTTTTCATGTGGCAAAATGTGTGTTTGCTTCTGTGTTTGGTGTGCCGTTAACTATTAATGACACTGAGAGCGCAACAAGGTAAATTTAGGTGTATAAATGTGGTCATACTCTATTAAATCCGATTGTGCAATCTCCTTTAGATTTAATACAACTATATAATAGGAGGACCCACCATCTATCCAATTACTCTGTATCCAGTCAGGCAGGCCCTTGCAATACTTTAGGGGTGTCCCATGGGCTGCATGCAGCCCCAGGGAGTTTAGCATGCAGCCTGAGGTGGTCTGGAGACATGCCGGGGAAGCCAGGCAAAGGCACGCGTGGAGGGGTGCCATGGAGTTTATGGGGGAAGGGTGTGTGCTAATGAGGTCAGCTGGTAAACTCCTTCCTGTCTCTTACTGGTTTCTCCATCCCAAATCTATGCACCAGCAAGTGATAAAGCTTTCTAAGAAATACAGCAAGGGCTAAGGTAAGGCCTTGTTCCCAAAATCAAAGCAAGCTTTTATCTTTCTGCAATCGAGGTACATTAATGGTATATTAGTACATAGGGGAGCTGGATTTTAGAAGAAAAAAAACGTGAACATAGCGTTTAAATATATCCTGTATGCCAGCTCATATTACCATTCATTTTTTTTTTCAAAATGTGGACTACTTTTGAAAAAAGTGACAAATGTTAGTAATCTCATTTGGAAAATGGCTGTCCAACCTAGTCCTTAATCATGTTCACAAGTACAAAATATTAGGGAAAAATCTATATTATAAATAAGCTTCCTTCCTGTGTCTAATACAAGTATTTGATACTATAAATGTTTAATGTTTTTTTTTTTTAATGCTTTTATATGTAATTTATATATTGCTGAAAAATAGGTTTTAGTCTTCTTACTTAAATAAGCGCTGTTTAATTATCTCACCTCTAAATTACTGTGCAGCGACCATTTCTGATGACATCACCATCCGGCCCATCTCACAGAACAGCTAAAGGTCACAGTTATAATTGTGGCCAATTTCAAAATATTCTTTCAGAAAATATACCTAAACTACTTCCATTACACACTTAGACTTTTATGGTTCAGCATTTAAATACACGTAATTAATTCATAATAGATAAATGTAAAGGTTAAACGCTTATAAGGCATTTTAGACTCCCTGCTCCATTTTCCCCTAAGAAATTTCATTAAACTATTCACCAACAGGGCCTCTTTTATGGCTTGCTGTCACACTTAAAGCTTTTCCTTTTGGATGTCAAATTAACATACACTCTTTATTCCGGAAATATTGTGCTCAGTGAATTTCTGGAATATTTTGTTTTATCTAATTTTTATCCTCTGTCCCCCTTTTTACTTCTACATCTGTTAGTGCTTTAACCACTTAAGGACCGGAAGATCTTCCCCCTTAATAATTAGACCATTTTTTGCGATGCGGCACTATATCGCTTTAACTGACAATTGCGCGGTCGTGCAATGCTGTACCCAAACAAAACGTACGTCCTTTTTTCCCCACAAATAGAGCTTTCTTTTGGTGGTATTTGATCACCTCTGCCATTTTTTTTTGCGCTATAAACAAAGAGCGAAAAAATATTTGAAAAAAAAAATTTTTGTTGTTGCTATAATACATATCCAAAAAAAATATATAAAAAAACTAATTTATTCAACAGTTTAGTCGGCAAGCAGTTAATGACCAGGCCATTTTTTGAGATATGGCACTGCGTCGCTTGAACTGACAATTGCGTGTCGTGAGACAATGTACCCAAACAAAATTTACGTCCTTTTTTTCCCCACAAATAGAGCTTTCTTTTGATGGTATTTGATTACCTCTGCGGTTTTTATTTTTTGCGCTATAAACAAAAAAAAAACTTACATTTTGAAAAAATAAACACTATGTTTTACTTTTTGCTATAATATCCCCCCCCCCCAAAAAAAAAAAAAATGTCTTCATCAGTTTAGGCCAATATGTATTCTTGATTGGTTTGCGCAAAAGTTATAGCGTCTACAAAATAGGGAAAAGATTTATGGCATTTTTTAATAATTTTTTTCTTTTACTAGTAATGGCAGTGATCAGCGATTTTTAGCGGGACTGCGACATTGCGGCGGACAGATCGGGGACTTTTGACACTTTTTTGGGACCAGTGACATTTATACAGTGATCAGTGCTATAAAAATGCACTGATTACTGTATAAATTAAACTAGCAGGGGAGGGGTTAATGCTAGTGGTGATCAAGGAGTTAAATGTGTTCCCTGGGAGTGTTTCTAACTGTGGGGCAAGGGGACTGACTGGAGGAGGAGAGAGATCGCTGTTCCTGATCACTAGGAACAGCAGGGCTCTCTCTACTTCCCTGTCATTAGGGGAATCTGTTTACATTGACAGATCCTTTGTTCTGGCTCTCTGTGGAACAATCGTGGGTGGCCGACGGACATCGCAGCTGCCAGCCACGCGCATCAGCTCCCCCACTGTGCAGTGGGCACGCGCGCCTGCTATAGCTCTTAAAGGAGCCGATGTACCGGTATTCGCGGGAACGAGCCGACCTGCCACAGTATAATGACGGCGGGTGGTCGGCAAGTGGTTAAAGGGGAACTAAACTCTGGAAAATGAGCCTACAAAAAGGCAGGCAGAGGGCAAAGGACTAAATTATCCATATTAGAAGCAGCAGCAAGTAGAACAGTGAGTAGCACAGTAGGAACATAACAAAATCTCCTGAGACTAGCAGTCATGCCGCGTACACACGAGCGGGTTTTCCGTCTGAAAAATCTTGGATGTTTTTTCTGACGGAATTCCGCTCAAGCTTGGCTTGCATATACACGGTCACACAAGTTCTCTGAACTTTCGACCATCAAGAACGCGGTGACGTACAACACTACGACGGATGGAGCATACACACGGTCGCATTTTCCAACCAAAAGCTCTCATCTGTCTTTTGCTGGCCGAATTTCCGATCGTGTGCATGTGCCATTAGAAGCATCAGTGCCTTAGATCTCACACTGCAGATCTACTGCTATGAGGCTGAAGCTACAGAAATGCCTAGACACCATCACATACAGGAAAGTGCACTGCTTTTTTTTGCTTGGATTTTAGGGAAAAGTGATAAGGTGCTAAAATACATACAATATTCCAAATAAAGTGCTTTCATGCAGGATATGATAAAACGTCCATATGGTGAGAAAAAAACAATCAATAAAATCCTTAAACCAATATAATGGTGAACCAAACTATAAAAATCCTTACATACATATATATATATATATATGTATGTGAGAAAAAAGTGCTATAATGTGCTGTGCAATCCAAAAAAGTTCAAAAGTGCTCCAATGTAATCCATGCGATCCATGCGATTCAGTGGTTGCTGTGATATCAATCCAATATTAAGGTGCTGCGTGTGCACTCAGGTGTTCCCCCCAGGTAATGGCCGCTCACCTTAGAGCGTGTGACCTTGCTGATTAGGCTTCGTCAATACACGCATTGGAACCTGTAAATGGTTCAGTGGTAAATCCGGATTCCTGTGGTGGCCTCATTCTGTGCTTCAATATGATAATAAAGTTCCTTTTGTGCCTCAGTAATACCAATAGAAAAAGGAGGACTTCATAGTGTAGTATATTAAAACTTTTATTATTAACACAGTAAAAAATCCCTTGCAGGGTACTCACATTTGCATGGCGCGTCAGGGCGCCACTCTAAAATAGCATAAAAAACAAGCTGTAGCGGCTGATATCAGGGTGGTATGCTGATCGTGATGATTAGTGGGTGCACTGACTAGCGTTCTGTCCTGTCCCCTTCCCCTACGCGTGTCGATACAAGGGGTTAATTCGTATCTTACTCAGGGGGTAATTTGATTGGATGATAAAGCTGTCATTTAATATAGGGTGTCCGTGGCCATTTTGTTGTTGACCGGGGACACTCTAGTGTTGAATTAGTGCAGTTCAATGGGAAAAACGTCTAAGAATACAATAGATGGATGCAAAAACTGACCTCTAAGGTTTAATATAACTCCATGATGCCTGTGATCTATAGTGGCCTGATTGGAACAAACAGCGCTGCAAATGGCTAAATGTAAGCCTGAATAAATTATATATATATATATATATATATATATATATATATATATATATATATATATATATATATACACACACCCAGGACAGACGCTATGACTGATCAGTAAACCCATACAATAATCAGCCTTTCTGCTATACATGCATCATTAACTTCTTACCGACCGCCCAAAGACGGCTGAGCGGTGCGGCTCTTGTGGCCGGTCGCCGTCATATGACGGAGCTACCATTTTGGGAGGTAATAACAGTTTAAATATGGAGAAAAATCTATTAATGTAATCAATATAGGACATATTTATAAAGTCTGAATGTGAACTATTCAGATATATATCTATATAAGAAATTTACTCCATATATGTATATAAACACATATATCTGGCATTTATATTCACTAATAGCCACTAGCCACTAACCAGTGCAAATGGTGAAAGTTTACAATAAATAAAGAATAAAAATGTGTATGTAAAATACTAAAATAAGCAGGTATGGAATAAGATATGAAAAATATAAAAAATATAAAATATATATAAAATGTATGTATATGGGAATTACTTACACTATTATAATACCAAGGTGCCATTAGGGCAGTTAAGTGGGCCTTAAACAATGATGGAATAGGAAAGAAACTACGGCGATTTATCCTCAAATGTTTAAGTTTCTGCCTGGAGCATAACTTTTTTTGGTACCAGAACACATTTTATTTGCAGATCAAAGGCGTTGCAAGGGGAGCCAAGTTTGCCCCTAGCTTTGCCAATTTATACAATTGGGAATCCGAGGGTATTCTACACAATAGAGACCCTAACATTATACTACGTTTCATCAATGATCTCTTGATTTATATGGAAAGGTGATGAGGAACCTCTAATGGAGACACTCCAGACCATGAATAATAATGATCAGAATATTAATCTAACGTGGCAGGTTAGTAAAGGTATGGTTCATTTTTTAGATCTAGAAATCCGGAGCACACCACAAGGTATAGAGACTAGAACATACTTTAAAGCGAAAGACCGCAACTCGTACATCCCCACCATAAGCTGCCACTTTAAACCATGGTTGGATAACATCCCAAGAGGCCAGTACATGAGAATAAAGAAAAATTGTACACAAGAAGCTGACTTTGAAGCACAATCGGAAATGTTAACTAAGATATTCAAACAGAAAGGTTATAGGGAGGATTTCTTGGTAAAAGAGAAAAATGAAATTAAAGACAAAAATAGAGGCGATTTACTGAAGGATAACACTAACAACAAGGCGCTAAATAATGATATGGGTACAAGCATTGTTCTGGATTACAACCTACAGAATAAGGAGGTGGAGAGAATCGTTCATAAATACTGGTTTTAAAACAGGACACTCAACTAAAGGGTCTATATCTGAAACACCAAAGATAGTATATAAGAGGGCACCCAATTTGCGTGACATACTGGTGCATATTGTGGTAGAACCCCCTTCCCCCAAACCCAAAATGTTTTGGGATATAAAGGGTTTCCATGGCTGTGGACATTGCTACAGTTGCATTAGGGTGCCTAGAAACACCAAGAAAGTAAAAGAATTTACAAATCCGCAAAACGGTCAACAATACACTATCAGGGATCTTATCTCATGTGACACGGTTGGAGTTGTCTATGCAGTAAAATGCCCATGCGATTTTATCTACGTTGGTAGAACAATAAGGGCATTGAAAAAACCCATGGCAGAACATGTAAGGAACATCAATAAGGGGTTCAACAAACATTTTCTATCCATCCATTTAAGGGACGTACACAATAAAAATACAGATGGCATGCAAGCGACACTGGAGAGGCTCAAATTATATAAGGGAAATCAGCAAGAGGGAATCATGGTGGATACACCAGTTAGGTTCATTTGCGGCTGGAGGGTTGAACAAGGAATTCGACCTAAAATGTTTTTTAAGTAACTATTGATTGCATACACCTTGACGACATATAGAACAGGGTATGCACTTATTTTAAGGAGTACTTTTAAGGAGTTTTTTCCACCAATATATTTTAGGGGGTCCCGACTGCAGAATTAGCAAGGGGTATTATAATACTAAAATAATACTAAATAATAATAATACTAAAATAAGCAGGTATGGAATAAGATATGAAAAATATAAAAAATATAAAATATATATAAAATGTATGTATATGGGAATTACTTACACTATTTTTCATATCTTATTCTATACCTGCTTATTTTAGTATTTTACATACACATATTTTTATTCTTTATTTATTGTAAACTGTCACCATTTGCACTGATTAGTGGCTATTAGTGGATATAAACGCCAGATATATGCGTTTATATACATATATGGAAAGGAGTACATTTCTTATATATATATATATATATGAATAGTTCACATTCAGACTTTATAAATATGTCCTATATCGATCGCATTAGTTGATTTTTCTCCATATTTAAACTGCTATTACCTCCCAATTCAATTTAAATAATATGCAGCGCAAGTTTGTTGAATTTATTTTATAGGCATTATTATATTGAGTAAAACATTTAAATTCATCTGTTTAATGATAAATGTATAGCAGAAAGACTGATTATCGTATGGGTTTACTGATCAGTCATAGCGTCCGTCCTGGGTGTGTGTGTATATATGTATATATATATATATATATATATATATATATATATATTTAATCAGGCTTACATTTAGCGATTTGCAGCGCTTTTTGTTCCAATCGGGCCACTATAGATCACAGGCATCATGGAGTTATATTAAACCTTAGAGGTCAGTTTTTACATCAATCTGTTGTTTTCTTAGATGTTTTTCCCATTGAACTGCACTAATTCAACACTAGAGTGTCCCCGGTCTACAACAAAATGGCCATGGACACCCTATATTAAATGACAGCTTTATCGTCCAATCAAATTACCTCCTGAGGAAGATACGAATTAACCCCTTGTATCGACACGCGTAGGGGAAGGGGACAGGACAGAACGCTAGTCAGTGCACCCACTAAGGACGATCAGCAAACCACCCGGATATCAGCCGCTACAGCTTGTTTTTTATGCTATTTTAGAGTGGCGCCCTGACACGCCATGCAAATGTGAGTACCCTGCAAGGGATTTTTTACTGTGTTGATAATAAAAGTTTTAATACAGTGTAGTGGGATGCCCCTTTGTCCAGATTCTGGTGCAGGTCCCTTTAACTCAACTCCCCACAATCCTCTGAGCTCCTGGATCCGCCCGGGGGATATAAATGTCAGCTCCACCCAGCTTCCTGTGCTCAGAGAGATCCTGCCTGATGGGACAGCAGTGACTGGGCAAGTGAGCTGTTCCCAGGTGCTGGGTCCTCCCCTGTTAAGTCTGGTGTGCGGGCCACCAGCAGTGAGCACAAGAGCACGCAGCATCTTTCCAAGCCCCAGTCACTGGAGAGGATTCTGTTACAGTCCATTTTCAGAAGCTGTCCATGAAGTGGGTTGGCCCTATCTGCAGCCACCAGAGCCTCCTGACCAAAGCAAGTAGAAAGCAGTGCCAGCAAGAAGTTTGTGCCAGAAGGAGGTCCACTCAGCTCACAGTCTGTTGAAAGAACGATTACCATCTTGGACATGTGAGAATCTGTTACCCTCTATCCTATTTGTATATTGAACTCACAACATGCTGCTGCCACCTAGTGGACATTAGTTGAATGGCAGTATAATTGTGATATGCTTTTTCTTCACGGTTCATATTAATGTTCTGTACTGTATACCGTGTTCACAGAACTCCGGTACAATTTATGTTGAAGTTCATTGTTAAGTAAAAAAGTGTTGCATATCACCTCTGGTCTGATCATTTGGCTGAGACCGTTACACTACACTTGGCGTCACGAACAGGATCAGCCATGTCAGGCAGTGATGAGGAGAGCAGCACAATGGCAGCGCCAGTCAGCAGTGGCACTGAGGGAGCTAAACAGTCTGCCATAGCTTCTCTATTGCTGGCAGGATTGCTACCACAACAGCTGCCTAATTACACAGGACCAGATCAGGACTTAGATGATTAGATTAGAAGATTGCGGGGCTTGATCCGGTCATATGGGGTCCCACCTGCATAACAGGCAGACCTGGCCATTAATGCCCTTGAAGGGGAAGCAAGGAAGTTGATCCTACACCTTCCAGCAGAGGACCAGGACTCTCTAGACAAGATAATCAGCCGCTTGGAAGCAGTGTACACCCAGACGGTTGCATTAGGGGATCTTAGAGCTCACTTTTTCAGTAGAAGGCAGAGAGTGGGAGAATCCATTCCACAGTACGCCCTGGAACTGCAGGATATAGCAGCCGAGATCCGCCGCAAGGAGAGGAGGAGAGCAGGACGTGCTGGCTGGAGTGATACAGATGGGTGGCTGAAGGATCAGTTTGTGGATGGGCTTCTGTCTGACAAAGTTAGGGAAAAGTTACAGGAAAAGGACAGAAGTAACCCAAACTTAAAATTCCACGAAATTCTAGAAGCAGCTATCCTATATTGAGAACCCAGACGTGCCAGTACGGATGTCCTCATGGCCAGCACAGGTGATAAACCATGTAAACCGCCACAAACTGAACACACAGCTCCGTGGGAGGTGGCCACAAGCTGACGGAAGGAATGGCCCAGCTCCAGACAGAACTTGCCACGCTGAGACGTGAGCGAGACAATCCAAGAGGACCAAGGGAGCACACCCCTTCATGGAGAAACCGATCTCCGCCCCGCAGACGATCAAGACGGGAGAGGTCACCCTCTCCATGTTGGGGCTGTCGACAAAAGGGTCATCGCTTGAGGGACTGTCCTGATCGAATACCGAGGGAGCCTTTAAACTCAGAGCGCCCCGCCGCTAAGAGTCAAGCAGTGGGGCGGCCCAGCAAAACGACTCCCCCGTCACACACGGAGGACGTGGTGGTCGATTGCCCTGTGGTACATGGGTACTTCGATGGCCAAGAGGTCGAATGTCTCTTCGACACTGGGTCCCAAGTTACCATTCTGCCAGAACCTTTGTTCCAGCGATACTTTCCAAAGAAGAAAATGAGTCAGGATACCCCCTGGATCTCACTGACAGCTGCCAACGAACTTCCTATAGAAGTGGCCGGGATTACCTGGATGAAAGTAGAACTGTGGGGACAGGACCTTGGCTAAAAAGGTGTTGTGGTTACACGAGCATCCGGAAAAGGACGGCCGCAGGTGATATTGGGCATGAATATCATCCAGGGGCTGAGGCCTGAGCTGTTAAAACAATGTCCTACACACCTGGGACCACCTAAAGAAGTTAGAAAGCTGTTCCTTACCTTGGCAGCCCTAAAGGACTCTGACTCAAGTTTTGCAAACATTAATGAAAAGGCCGGTGTTGTGAGGGTTCCTTTTGGGACAGAGATTGTAATACCTCCCTGCAAAGAACTTATACTTCCCATTAGGGATGGGCCCGGTGCTCGATGCGAACTCACGTTCGCATCGAGCACTGGGCGTTCGCTCGATCGGCGAGCCCAGAACTATTTGGGCCGTTCGTATCACATTCGTGTGATGCGAGCGGCCCCGCAATGCATTGCGGCCGGGGCGGCCGGCGCAGTGCATTGCTGGCTGATGATTGGCCAAGCATGCACTGTGACCCCGCATGCTTGGCCAATCACAGCGCCGGAAAATCTGAGAGCCATAATTGGCTACAGGCAGGACGCCTGTAGCCAATTAAAGCTCAGGGGCTTTAGTACACGCCCCACCATTTAAAAGGCCGCCACGCCGTCGGCGCCGGTCACATGAGTTCCGGCTTTAGGAGAGATCAGGCTGATTCTGTGTCTTTGCTAGATTCATTCATACAGAAAGATTTGCTCTTCTTTGCTAAACCATTGGCTATTTATTTGCTAAACCATTGCTACCTGTCATTGATCGTCCATTGCTGCTGGTTAGTGTGTTATTAGCTGCTGCTGGGGATTAGTCTGGTGCGTGTTTTACTGTTAGTACAGTATTTCAGTAGTACCAACCGCAGTGCTGTTAGCACAGCATTGCACCCCAAAAGCACCCATAGGACTTCTAGTGTGTTAGTGGCAGCAAACAGAGCTCCTATATTTTCTTCCCAGAAGCACCCATAGGACTTCAATTGTGTGTTAGTGGCATCACACAGAGCTCCCATATTTTCTTCCCAGAAGCACCCATAGGACTTCTAGTGTGTTAGTGGCATCACACAGAGCTCCCATATTTTCTTCCCAGAAGCACCCATAGGACTTCTAGTGTGTTAGTGGCATCACACAGAGCTCCCATATTTTCTTCCCAGAAGCACCCATAGGACTTCTAGTGTGTTAGTGGCATCACACAGAGCTCCTATATTTTCTTCGCAGAAGCACCCACAGGACTTCTAGTGTGTTAGTGGCATCACACAGAGCTCCCATATTTTCTTCCCAGAAGCACCCATAGGACTTCTAGTGTGTTAGTGGCATCACACAGAGCTCCCATATTTTCTTCCCAGAAGCACCCATAGGACTTCTAGTGTGTTAGTGGCATCACACAGAGCTCCCATATTTTCTTCCCAGAAGCACCCATAGGACTTCTAGTGTGTTAGTGGCATCACACAGAGCTCCTATATTTTCTTCGCAGAAGCACCCACAGGACTTCTAGTGTGTTAGTGGCATCACACAGAGCTCCCATATTTTCTTCCCAGAAGCACCCATAGGACTTCTAGTGTGTTAGTGGCATCACACAGAGCTCCCATATTTTCTTCCCAGAAGCACCCATAGGACTTCTAGTGTGTTAGTGGCATCACACAGAGCTCCTATATTTTCTTCGCAGAAGCACCCACAGGACTTCTAGTGTGTTAGTGGCATCACACAGAGCTCCCATATTTTCTTCCCAGAAGCACCCATAGGACTTCTAGTGTGTTAGTGACATCACACAGAGCTTCTATATTTTCTTCCCAGAAGCACCCATAGGACTTCAATTGTGTGTTAGTGGCATCACACAGAGCTCCCATATTTTCTTCCCAGAAGCACCCATAGGACTTCTAGTGTGTTAGTGGCATCACACAGAGCTCCCATATTTTCTTCCCAGAAGCACCCATAGGACTTCTAGTGTGTTAGTGGCATCACACAGAGCTCCCATATTTTCTTCCCAGAAGCACCCATAGGACTTCTAGTGTGTTAGTGGCATCACACAGAGCTCCTATATTTTCTTTGCAGAAGCACCCACAGGACTTCTAGTGTGTTAGTGGCATAACACAGAGCTCCCATATTGTCTTCCCAGAAGCACCCATAGGACTTCTAGTGTGTTAGTGGCATCACACAGAGCTTCTATATTTTCTTCCCAGAAGCACCCACAGGACTTCAATTGTGTGTTAGTGGCCTCACACAGAGCTCCCATATTTTCTTCCCAGAAGCACCCATAGGACTTCTAGTGTGTTAGTGGCATCACACAGAGCTCCCATATTTTCTTCCCAGAAGCACCCATAGGACTTCTAGTGTGTTAGTGGCATCACACAGAGCTCCTATATTTTCTTCTCAGCAGCACCCACAGGACTTCTAGTGTGTTAGTGGCATCACACAGAGCTCCCATATTTTCTTCCCAGAAGCACCCATAGGACTTCTAGTGTGTTAGTGGCATCACACAGAGCTCCTATATTTTCTTCTCAGCAGCACCCACAGGACTTCTAGTGTGATAGTGGCATCACACAGAGCTCCCATATTTTCTTCCCAGAAGCACCCATAGGACTTCTAGTGTGTTAGTGGCATCACACAGAGCTCCCATATTTTCTTCCCAGAAGCACCCATAGGACTTCTAGTGTGTTAGTGGCATCACACAGAGCTCCTATATTTTCTTCGCAGAAGCACCCATAGGACTTCTAGTGTGTTAGTGGCATCACACAGAGCTCCCATATTTTCTTCCCAGAAGCACCCATAGGACTTCTAGTGTGTTAGTGGCATCACACAGAGCTCCTATATTTTCTTCTCAGCAGCACCCACAGGACTTCTAGTGTGTTAGTGGCATCACACAGAGCTCCTATATTTTCTTCCCAGAAGCACCCATAGGACTTCTAGTGTGTTAGTGGCATCACACAGAGCTCCCATATTTTTCTTCCCAGAAGCACCCCATAGGACTTCTAGTGTGTTAGTGGCATCACACAGAGCTCCTATATTTTCTTCTCAGCAGCACCCACAGGACTTCTAGTGTGTTAGTGGCATCACACAGAGCTCCCATATTTTCTTCCCAGAAGCACCCATAGGACTTCTAGTGTGTTAGTGGCATCACACAGAGCTCCCATATTTTCTTCCAAGAAGCACCCATAGGACTTCTAGTGTGTTAGTGGCATCACACAGAGCTCCTATATTTTCTTCGCAGAAGCACCCACAGGACTTCTAGTGTGTTAGTGGCATCACACAGAGCTCCCATATTTTCTTCCCAGAAGCACCCATAGGACTTTTAGTGTGTTAGTGGCATCACACAGAGCTCCTATATTTTCTTCTCAGCAGCACCCATAGGACTTCTAGTGTGTTAGTGGCAGCAAACAGAGCTCCTATATTTTCTTGTCAGCAGCACACATAGTACCTATAGTGTGTTAGTGTCAGCACCCATAGGACCTACAGTGTGTTGTGAGCACACATAGGAGCTCTATTTTTTATACTATATACACTACCGACTACAATGCCTGGAAGACCGCCAAGGGGAGGCAGAGCGTGCAGAGGCAAGAACACAGGGCAGGCAGGCTCTGTTTCTAGAGACAACAGTGCTGGCCGTGCCCGTGGTCGTGCATCGTCATCAGCACGTGGCCATGGGACACGCTCGTCTTTGTTTTCGGCAGCTGGACATGTGGAGCCGCATCATGCTGAAGGCTTGGTAGAATGGATGACCAAGCCCTCCTCATCCTCCTCATCCTCTCTCACCCAGGCTCAGGGTACTGGCAGAGCAGCTGCCAACGCGTACTCAATGGCATCATCAGCCACCCCTTCCCTAGACCCACCATGTCCTCCTGAGGAGTCCCCCGAACTCTTTGAGCACAGTGTTGGGTACATGCTCCAAGAGGATGCCCAACGATTCGAAGGATCGGATGATGGTACCCAGCTTGAGGAAGTCAGTAGTGTGCGCGCAGAGAGAGGGGATGCTGAAAGACAGCAATCTGGCAGTACTGTTTCACCAGCTGCAGCTTACTGCCAGGTTTGTTCTAGTGGTGAAGAGGGAGGGGATGATGAGGTCACTGACTCCACGTGGGTGCCTCAAGGGAGAGAGGATGAGGAGGAGGAAGAGGAGGAGGAGGAGGATGCGGCGTCACATGTCCAACGAGGCAGGATGCCCCCTGGAAGCCAGCTAGAGGCCAGCACAGCATCTGTACCACACCGCAGAGCTCCGCCTGTGCAGGGCGCTGCCTCTGCACGTTATCAGAAAAGTTCTTTGGTGTGGGCCTTTTTTGAGACGAGTGCATCAGATCGCACCACTGCTTTTTGCAATATTTGTCTCAAGCGTATCTCGCGTGGCCAAAACATCAGCCGCTTGGGCACCACAAGCATGAGCAGACATATGTCGACCTGCCATGCAGCTCTTTGGCAAGCACACATAAAAGACCCACACCAAAGAACAAAGCGGACCTCTCCTTGCTCCTCATCAGCTGGGATCTCCATCCCCACTACATCTTCAGTCCTCTCTGAAAGCTGCTCTGAGAGGACTGAAGGTGTAGAATTAGGTGTGTCACAACCAAGTACTTGCAGTACACTGACGTCCGATTGTAGCAGGCAAATTTCCCTGCCCCAGCTGCTGGACCGTCGAAAGAAGTACACTCCCAGCCATCCACATGCCCAGCGGTTGAATGCTAGCTTGGCTAAATTGCTAGCACTTCAACTGCTGCCTTTTCAGTTGGTAGACTCGGCCCCCTTCCGTGAGTTTGTTCAATGTGCGGTTCCTCAGTGGCAGGTTCCCAAACGCTACTTTTTCTCACGGAAGGCGATTCCGTCTCTCTACCGGCATGTGGAAGGCAATGTCCATGCCTCGCTGGACAGGGCGGTCAGCGGTAAGGTGCATATTACCGCTGACTCATGGTCCAGCAGGCATGGACAGGGACGTTATCTTTCTTTCACGGCCCATTGGGTCACTCTATTGGCAGCTAGGAGGGATGCAGGACAAGGTGCAGTAGTGTTGGAGGTTGTTCCGCCACCACGCCTCCAAAATGCTACTACTGCTACTGGTTGTGACACACCTCTCTCCTCCACCCCCTCCTCTTCTTCTTCCTCCAGTGCTCTGTCCTCGGAACCAGCGGTGCTCCGTAGGCGTACAAGGGGCTACGCAAGTACGCAGGCAAAAAGATGCCATGCCGTGCTTGCGCTGGTGTGTTTGGGGGACAGGAGCCACACTGGGCCAGAGGTTCTGGCAGCTCTGCAGGGGCAGGCCGAGAGGTGGTTGACGCCACGCCAGCTTAAGCCAGGAATGGTCGTTTCTGACAATGGCACCAACCTCCTCTCCGCCCTGCGACAGGGGCAGCTCACCCATGTGCCCTGTATGGCTCACGTCCTCAACCTGGTGGTGCAGCGGTTCTTGGGCAGGTTCCCAGGCTTACAGGATGTCCTGAGGCAGGCCAGGAAAGTCTGTGTGCATTTCCGCCGATCTTATAATGCCAGTGCTCGGCTGACTGAGCTGCAAAAGGTGCTGAACCTGCCCAAGAACCGCCTAATATGTGACATGCCCACCAGGTGGAACTCAACGTTGGCCATGCTGCAGCGACTGCACACGCAGCAGAGGGCCATCAATGAGTACCTTTGCGACTACGGCACCAGGACAGGGTCAGGGGAGCTTGGCTTTTTTTCCCCACGTCAGTGGAGCATGATCAGGGATGCATGCACTGTCCTCTCACCATTTGAGGAGGCCACGAGGATGGTGAGCAGTGACAGTGCATGCATCAGTGACACTGTACCTCTTGTCCACCTGTTGGAGCATACGCTGCGTGGGATAATGGACAGGGCACTTGAGGCAGAACAGAGGCAGGAAGAGGAGGACTTCCTTGCCTCTCAAGGCCCCCTTTATCCGGACAGTGTTCCTTCTGTCCCACCCATCACACAGGAAGAGGAGGAGGAGGAGGATTGTGTGAGCATGGAGGTGGAGCCTGGCACTCAGCATCAGCAGCAGCAGTCTTTTAGGGATGATGTACAGTCCTAACAAACCAGTGGACTTGTACGTGGCTGGGAGGAGGTGGCTGGCGATCATGTCATCCTCAGTGACCCAGAAGACTCCGGACCGAATGCCTCAGCTAACCTACGCTGCATGGCCTCCCTGATCCTGCAAAGCCTGCGGAAGGATCCTCTTGTTCTTCGGATCAAGGAGAGGGACCATTACTGGCTGGCCACTCTCCTTGATCCACGGTACAAGGGTAAGGTTGCTGACCTTATCTTGCCGTCGCAGAGGGAGCAGAGGATGAGACATCTCAGGGAGGCCTTGCAGAAAGGTCTGTGCAACGCGTTCCCAGAAACTGGGAGGTTACAAACTCCTGGTCCTGGACGACGAGTTGCTGAGGCTTCGGTCAGTAGCAGAAGGAGCGGTGGGGAAGGTGGACGTCTGACCGATGCGTTCAGACAATTTTTTAGTCCGCAGCCCCAAGGTATGATCGGTTCCAGCAACCATCGCCAGCGTCTGATATACATGGTGCAGGAATACCTTGGGGCAAGGTCAGACTTGGACACCTTTCCCACCGAAAATCCTCTGGCTTACTGGGTCCTGAGGATGGATCACTGGCCAGAGCTTGCACAGTATGCAATTGAGCTACTGGCCTGTCCTGCCTCCAGCATTCTTTCCGAACGCACATTCAGTGCTGCTGGAGGATTTGTCACCGATCATAGGGTGCGCCTGTCCACCGACTCGGTTGATCGACTGACCTTCATAAAAATGAATCAGTCTTGGATCACCACCAGCTACCAGGCACCTGAAGCGGATATAACGGAATAATTTATAATGTCACATCCCTTCAAGACTGCCTATGCTGATGCTGAGTGACTGTCCTGTTATGTTCACTGACTATCCTCTTCCTCCTCCTCAATGATCCATGCCACCACACCAGTGCCTAAGGCACAATTTTTCAGCCCCTGCATAACAGGGGCGTGTACTTACATTTTTTTTTTTTAAAAAATGCTTCGCAACAGGTGTGACTGCTGTGCTCCAAGTACAGTATCTGTGAGGGGTTGCAGTGTTGTGGCACCAGCACCAGTGCCTAAGGCACAATTTTTCAGCCCCTATTGGGGCGTGTAATTACAATTTTTAGGCAATGCTTTGCAACAGGTCTCATTGCTGTGCTAAGAGTACAGTATCTGTGAGGGGTTGCAGTGTTGTGGCACCAGCACCAATGCCTAAGGCACAATTTTTCAGCCCCTGTTTAACAGGGGCGTGTAATTACAATTTTTTTAAAAAATGCTTCGCAACAGGTGTGACTGCTGTGCTCCAAGTACAGTATCTGTGAGGGGTTGCAGTGTTGTGGCACCAGTGCCTAAGGCACAATTTTTCAGCCCCTGTTGGGGCGTGTAATTACAATTTTTAGGCAATGCTTTGCAACAGGTCTCATTGCTGTGCTAAGAGTACAGTGTCTGTGAGGGGTTGCAGTGTTGTGGCACCAGCACCAATGCCTAAGGCACAATTTTTCAGCCCCTGTTTAACAGGGGCGTGTAATTACAAATCTTGATCTAATAGTTCACAGCAGGGCCCATTCCTGCGCCCACCAAGAGTAACTATGAGGGCCTACAGTCTTGTGGCAACACCGTCCACCACCACCGCCAAAGGCCCAATTTTTCTGCCCTGTTCAACAGGTGCATGCAATTACAAATCTTGATCTAATAACTCACAGCAGGGCCCATTCCTGCGCCCACCAAGAGTAACTGTGAGGGCTTACAGTCTTGTGGCAACACCGTCCACCACCACCACCACAGGCCCAATTTTTCTGCCCTGTTCAACAGGTGCATGCAATTACAAATCTTGATCTAATAACTCACAGCAGGGCCCATTCCTGCGCCCACCAAGAGTAACTGTGAGGGCTTACAGTCTTGTGGCAACACCGTCCACCACCACCACCACCACCAAAGGCCCAATTTTTCTGCCCTGTTCAACAGGTGCATGCAATTACAAATCTTGATCTAATAACTCACAGCAGGGCCCATTCCTGCGCCCACCAAGAGTAACTGTGAGGGCTTACAGTCTTGTGGCAACACCGTCCACCACCACCACCACCACCAAAGGCCCAATTTTTCTGCCCTGTTCAACAGGTGCATGCAATTACAAATCTTGATCTAATAACTCACAGCAGGGCCCATTCCTGCGCCCACCAAGAGTAACTGTGAGGGCTTACAGTCTTGTGGCAACACCGTCCACCACCACCACCACCACCACCACCACCAAAGGCCCAATTTTTCTGCCCGGTTCAACAGGTGCATGCAAGTACAAATCTTGATCTATTAACTCACAGCAGGGCCCATTCCTGTGCCCACCAGTCTTGTGGCTATACCAACATCTAATAGGGCAAATTTCTGCAGAGTATATACGGCAGGCCCCTACTTTCAAACATCCAACTTACAAACGACTCCTACTTGCAAACGGAAAGAGAAAACAGGAAGTGAGAGGAAATCTACCCCTAGGAAGGGAAATTCTATCCTGTTAGATTTAATTTGGGAAAAGGGTATCTCCTCTCTACTGATGCCTTATCACCAATCCTTGTTTCAATTAAAACCCCACTTTTCCAAAAACATTTGTCATTGGGACGGAAAGTGAGGTGACATGTTCTGAACAGATGTGCAAAGACAGCAAATGTTACAGGGGTGATAACCCCTCCCTATGTTCTCCAAAAAGCTTAAAAATAGATTTTTTTGGGATGGAGCTACACTTCATAATGTACCTGTTCAGATTCTACTTAAGAACAAACCTACAGTCCGTGTCTTGTTTGCACCACCTATATACTGCTGTTCAGAGTATATAGGGTTGTAGGTATAGGGTTTTATTTTGGGTGCGGGGTCCCCCTTAATATCCATACAAGACCAGAAGGGGCTGGGGTGGGGGGGGGGGTGATGGGGTAGCCATGCCATTTTTCTCAAGGATTTTCAGCCATATGGCGGCCAGGACAAGACATGACATTAAAGCCGCAAGTGGTTTTAAATGGCTTCTTTTTTTCCTTTACAAATGTCATTTTGTGCAGGGACAGTTCTAAACACGGGAAACACATGCCACTTCACAGGCATACTTTAGACACCCCCCAGGTACCATATTTAAAGGAAAATTTCACTTTTTTTTTTTCACTTTATGCATCATTAAAATGACTGCTCCCGAAAAAACGTTAGTTTTTAAAAGTTCTTTTTGCATTGATATATGTCCCTTGGGGCAGGACCCGGGTCCCCAAACCTGTTTTATGACATTAACATGCATATTGGCCGGTGTAATTAGCACTTTTGATTTCGAACGTTCGTGTCCATTATAATGTATAGGGTTCAAAAATTTGCGCGAACTTTCGGTCCGTTCGAAGGTTCTGGTGCGAACCGAACCCGGGGGTGTTCGGCTCATCCCTACTTCCCATGAATGTTGGATCATGCCATAGACTACAGGGCATCCCAGTGCTAGTGGAACCCTTACCCTCAGATATGGCCCCATTTGTTGCTAGAACTCTCACAGTAGTTCGCCAAGGCACCGTGCTAGTTAGGATGCAGAACAGCAAGACGATTCCACTTCACCTGCCCCCGGGGACACCAGTGGCGGAACTGGCCCTGATTACAGGTGTGATTTCTCCCAAAGTGGACCACATAGAGCTCCAGAAGTTTCACGGACGATGCTATGTAGCTAAAGTGAATGTTGCCAAAAGTTCAGCAGGGGCAGACCCAGCATGGGTAGGAGAACAGATACTTCCACTTCTACAGCTGTCCACTGAGGAACTCACACCCCCTCAGGTAGAAGCAGTAAGGCAACTGGTAGATAAGTGGTCAGAGGCGTTTTCCAAGGGGGATTTTGACCTGGGCTGTAGCAATGGGATTGAACATGAGATCTCAACAGGAGGGAATCCACCCATCCGGGATCGCTACAGAAGCATACCCCTCACCTTTATCAGGAAGTCAAGCAGATGTTGGAACAGATGATGCAGCAAGGCGTAATTGAAGACAGCAAGAGCCCATGGGCAGCTCCCGTTGTATTAGTGCGTAAAAAGGACCCTCCGCTTCTGTGTAGATTATAGACGGTTGAATGCTGTCACTACAAGAGACGCCTATCCCCTGCCGCGGATTGAAGAGTCCCTAACTGCTCTAGGGAAAGCCAAGTACTTTTCAACACTTGACCTCGCCAGTGGGTATTGGCAGATGCCTGTGGCCAAAGCAGATCGACCAAAAACTGCTTTCATCACCCCTATGGGACTATGGCAGTTCAAGAGAATGCCTTTCGGGCTGAACAATGCACCTGCTACCTTCCAAAGGACAATGGAGCATTGTCTTGGGGATATGAACTTGGATAGCATCCTGATTTATCTTGATGATATAGTGGTGTTCTCTGCCACCTTTGAGGAACACCTCGCTCACCTTGATGCTGTTCTAGCCCGGCTACATCAGTATGGGCTGAAGCTTAAGCCAAAAAAATGCCACCTGTTCAAAAGTGAGATTGAATATTTGGGACATGTCATTTCAAAACATGGTGTGCTCCCCAACCCAGAGAAAATCAAGGTAATACAAGAATGGAAGGCACCAGCGACTGTGACTGAGGTTAGAGCCTTCCTAGGGTTAGCGGGGCACTATCGACGTTTCATCAAGCACTACGCCCATCATGCTGCTCCAATCCAGAAATTACTACATGGAGTAGACCAGAAAAGAGGTCACAAGAGGGTGGAATGGGGACTGGAACAACAAGAGGCATTTGACTTCTTAAAGCAACGGTTGGTGACAGCCCCTGTATTGGCCTTTGCTGATTTCTCCCTTCCCTTTCGGTTACAAACTGATGCCAGTAACCAGGGCCTGGGGGCCGTGCTCTCACAAATGCAAGATGGTAAGGAACGGGTTATTGCTTATGCCAGCCGCAGCCTTCATCCAACCGAGAGAAACCCTGCAAACTACAGCTCCTTCAAGTTGGAACTGTTAGCGCTGGTGTAGGCCGTCACAAAACGTTTCGCATATCTCACAGGGTCTAAGTTTGAAGTCTGGACGGACAATAACCCCTTAGTACATCTCCAGACATCCAAACTTGGCGCTCTGGAACAAAGATGGGCAGCACGTTTAGCAAAGTTTGACTTTTCCCTGCATTACCACCCGGGAAGGGGGAACCACATGGCTGATGCCCTATCACGGTACCCTTCAGCACAACCACAGCGAGATGTGGATGAAGAGGCAGAAGAAGAAAAAATTCCACCCTTAATGGGGGCTAGATCTAAGAGTAGACTACGGGTGGACCTTATCCAGGTATTGGAAGATCATAACTGGGCAGAAACACAGAAGGATGACCCGGTGATTGCCCCAGTAATAGAGGCAATGCAGTTACGGCGCTGGCCCAGTAGAAGTGAAAGATCACAACTGCTACCGGAAACACAAAAACTGCTGAACGAATGGTCACGCCTCCTCTTGAGAAATGGCATATTGTATCGCAGAATAATGTTCCCCCATGACTCTTCGGTAACCTGGCAGGTCGTACTGTCGCGGGCAAGAGCTCGACCAGTAGCAGAAAGGATCCATGTAGAAGGAGGACATTGGGGAGTCCACAAAACATTCACCTGGTTCAAAAGGCAAGCCATGTGTGTGGGGCTGTTCCAGTTGATTGATCAGATATGTCGGCACTGTGCGGTATGCTCCGTGACCAAGGGGGCTGAGGTCCAGGTGCCTCCCATGACTTGGAACACGTCTGCCCCATTGGAAGTATTGACAGTTGACTTCCTCACCCTCGACATGGCAGAAGATGGACATCGCCATGTCCTTGTTATGGTGGACCACTTTACCAAGTTTGCAGTAGCTGTACCAACTCGTGACCAGACTGCAAAGACTGCAGCTCAAGCAGTGTGGAAACACTTCTGTCTCCCTTATGGTTGCCCTCAGAAGATAGATTCAGATCAAGGGCCCTGCTTTAAAAGTGAGTTCTTCCAGGAGTGGTGTCGCTCATTAGGTGTCAAGAAGACGCATACGACCCCATATCACCCACAGGGTAACGGAGCCTGCGAGAGGTTTAATCGTACCCTGATACAACTGTTGAGAGGGCTGGCCCGTGAGAAACGAACCAGATGGACCCATTACTTGGCTGAAGTGGTTTGGAAGTATAATCATACTGTGCACTCAGCGACAGCTCGCTCTCCTTACCACGTGATGTTTGGTCGTACTCTTGGGGGACCCACAGATCTATGGGGTGTCGTCCCCACTGAAGAACTGGAGTATACTCCAGCAACCTGGATTCGGGAGTGGAGGCGACGCCTGTCAGAAGTCCAACAGTTTGTAAAGGAGCGAACTTGGGTGGAACAAGAAGAGTCAGGAACGGAGGTCTATGACCTGAAACCTGGAGATAGGGTCTTGATCAGGCGCAAAGGTGCACATCAGCAGGGCAAGCTACAAACTCCATGGGAGGAAGTGCCCGGAGTTGTGCTACAGCAACCAATTCCAGGAGTGCCAGTCTATGATGTCCAGAAGGAAAGTACACAAGACAGGTCGAGGCGGCTACACCGCAGGCTCCTTAAACCCATTAGGAATTACGTAGAGATGCCTGAGAGCTTATCTAGAGAGCCGGAAGAACAGGTTTCCGAGCCACGCGTAGCAGCCCCCAGCAGAGGATCAGTGGTGGCTACTCTCCGTTCCCTCACTGCCGCCTCCAAATCTCCCAGGAGAGATTACATATACAGACAATGCCATGCAGCCCAATGATTGACTAGCTCGGATTCCTACTCCTGCTGTGGAGCCCTCTGACCCACTGTCCACTGAGATGCCTGAAGGTGAAGATGTACCTTTGCCTTCTCCTGAAGAAGAGCCTGAACCTCAACCCTTGAGATGCTCTCAGAGACACAACTTTGGGAAACCACCTGAACGCTTTGCACAGGAGGACTTTGTATGGTCGGTAAACTTGCCTGGAATCGCAAGTTCAAGTGGGGTGGAGTGTAGTGGGATGCCCCTTTGTCCAGATTCTGGTGCAGGTCCCTTTAACTCAACTCCCCACAATCCTCTGAGCTCCTGGATCCGCCCGGGGGATATAAATGTCAGCTCCACCCAGCTTCCTGTGCTCAGAGAGATCCTGCCAGATGGGACAGCAGTGACTGGGCAAGTGAGCTGTTCCCAGGTGCTGGGTCCTCCCCTGTTAAGTCTGGTGTGCGGGCCACCAGCAGTGAGCACAAGAGCACGAAGCATCTTTCCAAGCCCCAGTCACTGGAGAGGACTCTGTTACAGTCCATTTTCAGAAGCTGTCCATGAAGTGGGTTGGCCCTATCTGCAGCCACCAGAGCCTCCTGACCAAAGCAAGTAGAAAGCAGTGCCAGCAAGAAGTTTGTGCCAGAAGGAGGTCCACTCAGCTCACAGTCTGTTGAAAGAACGATTACCATCTTGGACATGTGAGAATCTGTTACCCTCTATCCTATTTGAATATTGAACTCACAACATGCTGCTGCCACCTAGTGGACATTAGTTGAATGGCAGTATAATTGTGATATGCTTTTTCTTCACGGTTCATATTAATGTTCTGTACTGTATACCGTGTTCACAGAACTCCGGTACAATTTATGTTGAAGTTCATTGTTAAGTAAAATAGTGTTGCATATCACCTCTGGTCTGATCATTTGGCTGAGACCGTTACACTACACTACTACACTATGAAGTCCTTCTTTTTCTATTGGTATTACTGAGGCATAAAAGGGACTCCATTACCATATTGAAGCACAGAGTGAGGCCACCACAGGAATCCGGATTTACCACTGAACCATTTACAGGTTCCAACACGTGTATTGACCAAGCCTAATCAGCAAGGTCACACGCTCTAAGGTGAGCGGCCATTACCTGGGGGGAACACCTGAGTGCATACACAGCACCTTAATATTAGATTGATATCGCAGCAACCACTGAATTGCATGGATTACATTGGAGCACTTTTGAACTTTTTTTGATTGCACAGCACATTGTAGCACTTTTTTCTCACATACATATATATATATATTTATATATATTTTTTATAAGGATTTTTATAGTTTGGTTCACCATTATATTGGTTTAAGGATTTTATTGATTGCTTTTTTCTCACCATATGGACGTTTTATCATATCCTGCATGAAAGCACTTTATTTGGAATATTGTATGTATTTTAGCACGTTATCACTTTATTGCTGTTGTTATATAGCACATTTTTCGTTTCACTATTTGGATTTTAAGCGCAGCGTACTTTAGAATATTGGATGGTCTTTGCATGATTTATGAGACATGTGCAACGCTAGCTGCTGATTTACCCCATTCTATACCCACAGTTGATCCAGAGGAAGGCAAAAAAAAACAGCAGCGCATGCTCCAATTTGCTAAAGCAGGGGAAAAAATTCCTTCCTGATCCCCCGAGAGGCAATCGGATTTTCCCCGGATCAACTTTACCTATAAATGTTAGTACCCAGTTATATTATGTACATTTAGGAAAGTATCCAGGCCTTTCTTAAAGAAATCTACTGAGCTGGCCAGAACCACCTCTGCAGGGAATCTATTCCACATTTTCACAGCTCTAATGCCCCGTACACACGGTCAGATTTTCCGACCGAAAATGTCCTATCGGACAATGTTGTCGGAAATTCCGACCGTGTGTAGGCTCCATCTGACTTTTTCTGTCGGATTTTCCGATGGACAAAGTTTTATCTCCTGCTCTCAAATTTTCCGACAACAAAGTCCTATCGGACTTTTTCGGATCGTGTGTAGCAAATTCCGACGGACAAAGTGCCACGCATGCTCAGATCACATTACAAGACCAAAGCTATTGGCTACTAGCCTCTACGTAGTCCCGTCGTAGGCAACAAACGTCACCATGTTCAGAATGATCGGATTTTCCGACAACTTTGTCCTACAGTGTGTATGCAACACCAGTGTCGGACAAAATCCGTCGGAAAAAATCCGATGGATTTTGTGGTCGGATTTTCCGACCGTGTGTACGGGGCATTACTGTGAAGAAACCTTTCCGTATTTGGAGATGAAATCTCTTTTCCTCTAGACGTAAAGAGTGCCCCCTTGTCCTCTTTGTTGACTGTAAAGTGAATAACTCAACACCAAGTTCACTATATGGACCCCCTTATATATTTATACATGTTGATCATATCCCCCTTAATCTCCTCTTATCAAGGGTGAATAAATTCAGTTCCTCTAATCTTTCCTCATAGCTGAGCTCCTCCATGCCTCTTATCAGTTTGGTTGCCCTTCTCTGCACTTTCTCCAGTTCCCCAATATCCTTTGAGAACTGGTGCCCAAAACTGAACTGCAAATTCCAGATGAGGTCTTACTAATGATTTGAACAGAGGCAAAATGATATCTCTCTCTCTGGAGTCCATACCTCTCTTAATACAAGAAAGGACTTTGCTTGCTTTGGAAACCGCAGCTTGGCATTGCATGCTATTATTGAGCTTATGATCTACCAAAACCCCCAGATCCTTCTCCACTACGGATCCCCCCATTTCAAATTATAGTGTCATTTGGGAGACCCTATTTTGGGCTTATAGCAAGTGGTGGCTCGCAGGACATTACATTGTTTGTTTACTGAACATTTTCACCCCCTTCCTGCCCAGACCATTTTAAAGTTGTCAGCGTTGTCACACTTTGAATGCCAATTCCTGTGTTTATTTTTTTTGCTTCATAAATGAAGAAATACTATAGGACTCTATAACAGAGATCAATGTGAGAATCCCTGCCTCAGTAAAGAAAAAGGACACTGATACTTCCAGGCATCCTCACAAACATTCCAAACATTGTCCCTCACAGAAAAGTCCAGGGTAGCTCTGGTAACAGGACAAAGCACTATCACACTAGAACTGGAGTATTCTGTAGCAATCAGGGAGGGTTACCCAAAATAGCTGGTCAGTGGTGAAAATGCCTCCTTACACTGGCCACAGCTCAAGGAAGCCCTAGCACTCTTTGGAGGAACCCTATGTTTCCACAAACCCCCAGATTGAAAATGGCTGTGCTATACAATCAGATTTTTACAATCTCCTTTAGATCTCTCACCAACTATGTAATGTTACATTGAATACAGGCTGAATGGATTGTTTCTTATATTACATTGTTTTCTGTAAATCTAAAGCAGATTGTACAGAGATTGTGCAAACAGATTACAATGTGTATGGTTCAAGATTCAAACTTATTTCCCGCGTCATAGAAAAGTTAGTAAGTGAGAGGAAATGCTATGTTTGAGAGTTGTAACCAAAAGATTTATTCTAACCTCTTGTTCCACTGTTAGCTGTAACTGACAAAAAGCCAATAAAAACCCTTACACATTTGATCAAAAAGTATTTAATAAAAGGTTGGACTGATGCAGGCGAGGAAACCGTTTTTTGTTTTTCTTGGCAATATTTTGGAGGATGGTGTCTGCGGATCTAAGATTGCAGAGGCCTTTTGGGCTTTGGCCCAACTTGATCGATGTTATAACAAACGTATCTGTTTGTTCCTCATACTATCTCTTTACTGTACTTATTTTCATATATCAGCAGATTTGGAAAGCCTCTGTTACTATTGGACTCAATTAAATCTAATATCTATCTTCTTGTTGGATGTATTCTCTGAAGTCATATGGTATGTCGACTTGTGTATGACAATGTTGTTCCTTTATTGTATTATAATGCAACTTCAATAAAGATTACAATACAAAAAAACAAGTTTGGATTGGGTTTCAGATTAAGTTTGTAAGCAGATTACTTGTTTTCTTTAACCCCTTCCCCCGCCGCTCAGCGTCCCTTTTAATAGTGTAACCCTCCTTTTTTTTGGGGGGGGGGGGGGGATTAATGCGTTATGAGAAATTGCCCTCCCCAAACAGGATATTGTGCTAAACCTGAAGGTAACTATAAGAACCAGAACATTTACGAAGGGAAAGGGTGGGTGTGATAATAAAATTGGCAGTGCTTCCACTCAGGACAGAGCCTCTGAGAACAGAGGGGATTCCCTAACTGGGATATTAACCAGGAATCTAGTCAAGTTTGGGAGTAGAGGAACTACTGCAACCATCATATAACAGTAACCATAAGTATGTATATTCACACCAGTACAGAAATAATACAAGCTTTATATAAGAAGAAAAAAATGACAGTACATACATCTAATGCACAAACAGGTATTATCAGAAAAGGGCCGATAAGAGTCCTGATGACATTGTGCACATATACCTTGGTAAATATGGTTATTAATAGAGATACCTCTAGATGAATGCTACCTCAAAGTCCAGTTTCATGGGCCTCTGAGGATAATGTGGCGTGCGTCTTTGTGCTAGAGACCTAGAGACAAGATCTGCAGTCATGGGGAGATCCTCCAACTGTTGTCCAACCAGCCTGGAACTGAGCTTCTCACCGGTAGGAACTGTGGTGTGGCACTGAAACTCAGTCAGCCTATCTACTGTGTTCAGTCCCTCCCTAATATTTTCTAATCTGACATGCAACTGGATCTCTAAGATAATGACCCCACAGTGGCACCAGATGCCTAACCTGGCTCTAGCCTGTTCTGGTTATTGAGCTCGAAGGCCGGAAAGGGACAGACCGGAAGGGACATGGTTAACTAAAATAACAGTAGCTGCATATAAATTATATGGCAATAAACAGGTTGACCCACCAATATACATGAAGGTGACCACAACACATACATAAGCATAGACCTAGCTATCTGGCATTGTGCATGTGAAATAATAACAAGAACAGGATAGAGATACTCTGTCACAAGAATTTAGATATATAGTTAGCAGCTGCAGTTAAGCTATTAGACCATAGTTATACTTACATAATGGCCCTTTCTGGCTGTGGGTTAAACACTATTAACAAGGCATGTGGCTAAGATTTTCTTTTTCCCCACTTCCTCCTTCCAGGGTTCCAAAGCCCACATCCCAAGGACAGGAAGAGCATACATAATATATGTACAGGCATTTTCAATTTCAGACAGAGGGCAGCAAATCCCTACAATAAGATCATAAACATAGACCAGGATCTGTCCATATAGTATTGTAGCACCCCCTAGTGTTAGTGCAGGCACATTTATGTTATGACTCATGGTTAGTTTGTGAGTTTGAAATTGGGTCAGGGTTTACTGCAGGTCAGCCTGGATAACTCAGAGAGGCAGGTCTATGGTACCTCCCCCTGGTTCTGGAAGGATACTTGAGGAATGTGGCCAATCCCCAGGCAGAATGTCCTGGCAGGTTGGCTGAGTCAGCCCTTAAATATGGTGAAGCAATGCCAGCAGGGGAGTTGGAGATGGAGTGCTGAGGAGACTGTCAGTGGCCTAGGAGGGACCCCTGGGGGGGGGGGGGCTCTGGCTCTGCCCCTGGCTTGGCTCAGACTGGCTTGGGAAGATCCTGACGGCATTAAGGTTTGAAAGGAATCTTCCCAGAGGAGCATCAGGGAGCAAAGAGGACAGAGTGAGTACATCAACACACCCAGGGATTCACAAGGGGAGAGATTGCCACATGTAGCAAGCCTTTCAGGAGGACAGCGCTCTGATTAACTATTTCTATGCCCTAGCCAGGTGGGCTGGTAGTTCCTGCAGGCAGTAGAGCTGGGAGATAACAATAAATTGTCACAGACAACCAAATTAACCTGTCTAACAGTATGCGTTAAAAACAGGGGTAAGCCACAGAGCCTCATCACGGCACCCTGGTATCTGTGGTCCTAACACTAAAATATGAGTGTCCCCACAGTGGAGGCACATGCATTCTGATGGATAAATGAGGGCAGGTGGACTGAAGGAGAGCCCACCTTTTCTTAAAGGAACAGGAGCACACCAAACACCCAGCAAGTAGCACAATGGCTGCAAAGGTGTTGGTGCGTTGCTGGACCAATACAAACACCAATGTGATAAAAAACTTGCCACCGCCCTTATCTATAGCTGGCTATCGCAGCGGCATTGGAAGGCTAGAACAGGTAACAACAAAGCCTGGGGAATACCCAGGAAAAAAAACCAAGCCTACTTACCAACCAGCTCGCAGACAACCAAATTAACCTGTCTAACAGTATGCGTTAAAAACAGGGGTTTAATCCGCACGCATTTGCAAACGCATGCGTAAGCCACAGAGCCTCATCATGGCAACCTGGTATCTGTGGTCCTAATACTAAAATATGAGTGTCCCCCCACAGTGGAGGAACATGCATTCTGATGGATAAATGAGGGCAGGTGGACTGAAGGAGAGCTGGAAGAAGTGTCTACGGAGGAGTTGGAGATGCTCCTGAACGCAGCTTACAACACACTGTGCTATTTTCTAAAAGGGACAGAGTTCCTAGTCCTTCATTTTGACTTTTGTTTACCAAAGATTGTTAAAGGCCAGGAGGGAGAACAGTCCAGGATCTTTGTACATAGGGAGGAAGTTGTCCCCATCTATCGTTTCAGTCAATTTGCGCATTCCATAACCCCTTTACCCCATCCAAGTTATCACCCCTAATGAATCAACAAACACCGGCTCCAGGACTGTTTCTTGTGTTTGCATGTGAGTAGAAAATGCTTGTTGCCTGGCTGTGCAGGAATAGGGGAACCATCAACCAGCAGCTCCTGCAGGGGTAGTGCTACAGTAGATTTTTGAATGTGCATGGGGGAGCACCTGGTAGAAAAAGTAATCTCCCTTAGAGGACTTATTAATAGTTAAAAATCATCAAATGTAGCCAACACATTTCATGGGAAAAACCCTCCCTTTCTTCAGGTTGAGCAATTGGTGTTAGTAAAACCACAACAGAATGCACAAAGAGACACATGTTAAGGCTTGATGTAGACTAGCATCTCCTGACAGCACTGTAGGCACTAAGATGCACAGAGCTCTCTTGCTTTTTTAATCCAGCAGACCCAGTACCAGCCTGTATCCAGTGAATGTGTATTTACTCCTTAGTGGCCAGTCACTAGTAAATACCCAGTCTTTAGTAAAATTTAGAATAATACCTCACTTTTCTTCAGTGTATTATGCAAATATTTATCTCATCCCCAATGACTTTGGTCAAATAGTTGAATGACAGAGTCTTGGCTACAATGGAAGAGTGGTGAAGCCTAATCTCCACTTGTCTGAGGTCCCATGTCAGAGGCGACCCATCCATTAGGGGCGCCGCCCCCCTAATTTCTATACACTGGACGCTTTTGGGGTTTTCTTTTCTTTGTGAAGCACATGATTAGCGCCCTGAGCCAATTAGCGCCCTTGTGACAATAGTGAATTGACATTCGCTATTGTCTTT
Source organism: Lithobates sylvaticus (assembly GCA_028564925.1). Lineage (NCBI taxonomy): Eukaryota > Metazoa > Chordata > Amphibia > Anura > Ranidae > Lithobates > Lithobates sylvaticus. Next base: position 159,384,173 of record CM053033.1, read on the forward strand.
CTGTGGCTCCTCCTGGCCAATCAGAACAATAAGCGGGTCCTGAGACCATTTTGGCTGGGAGGAGAAGTGACCAGATTGGCCTGGAGGAGAAGACGGGGGAGCTGCCGAAGCCTCCCCAAGACCTAGATGCAAGCAGGGCTGGCGAGCGGGCCGGTAAGCAGGCAAGGGGTGGATGGTGGGTTTGCAACCCCCCCAAAAAAATGGAGCACCAGCCACCACTGTCCCATGTACATACTAAGTTGAAGCCTATGCAGGCGAAACATGTAGGGTTGGATGCTTGCCTAAAGCCACCTGTGAGATTTTTTATCCGCGCCTTTTTTAAAAAAGCTTTTTTACCTTCATCCGCTGTTTGTGATTGCTAACTCTCAAATAAAAGCCTCCTTTTTTATCTGTGGTATTACACTATGAGGAGTTTTTTCTCCTTCTTTTCCCGTTTTTTTCTTTTTTCTGTGAGCTATCCACGCTAAGGAACAACTTCCAGAGTCCCTTCGCCCCCTCCCCCCCCTTCTGAAATTGGGGAGTCTGCCGAGGGTGAGTATTGGAGACCCTTACCGCGGCAGTACACGGAACCCTCCAAAGGATATCTGTGCTTGCAGCATCACCTTGAGATTTCCGGGTGACCCGGTAACACGCTCGTTTGACTCACCACCGAGAGGTCTGTGAGTCCACCGCCTCTGGTAAGAGTACCTTGATTATTCCTCGTTTCTGTATTAAGAAGAAGGCTGACTCCTCTTCAAGTCAAACATACTAGTTACATCTATAAGTTGACCCATCTTCAAATTAGAAATTGTTACAACCACCAACTGCCACCTTGGGACTGTATTTTCCACTTTATATAACCACCTATGTGGCCGACCAAAAGACTAACACTATACCACTGGTAGAACATAGCTGATTGACATCACACTACTAGTGAAGCATACAGCTTTCTCTCTGTTTGGGGTGTGTGAATATAACCCACTACTATTACCATAAGTGGTTAATCACAGAGTTGATGAACCTGTTTTTTAAACAGAATGTTCTATCGTTTTATCTAACTTTGTTGCTTTTGTATATGTGTTTTTGAAAAATCGCACAATCCACCCATATATGCACCTTGGGAAATTGCATTGCTAGTCTAATACCTAGTAATTTTTTTAGACAGACACGTACTAGGACTTTTTCTCTATCCATTTCTGATTGTTGCCATGAATAGCATCACAACTCTAGACAGCGGATTAGTCTTGAGTTAATATCTGCATTTTGTTTTCACTGTATTCACACCAGCCCGTCGGGACAGCCTGACGAGCTACACATATTATTCCATTAGTTTTGAGTTTACACCCTGATCACATTCACATGCTTTTTCAGCATAGAAAAAAACGCATAAGTGTTCCACAACAATCTATAATTTTAACATTGAATTGCATACTCTGCCCCTACACTGTTTTGTGAGAACACGTTTTAGTCCTATGCTAGGAGATGGGACTTTATACACTTTTATCACATCAAATTGTTGTGTTTCTTTCTATCGATGCACTTTATGAGAACGTGACCCTTCTCATAAAAAATCTTTCTTCACCTTATCTAAAGGGTATGAGTGATTGTCCTTACCATTAATACTCCTGTCATGCACGTCTGCCCATAGGATTTGAATCCCCTATGCGGCTGTATGCAAAACAGGGACACTCATTCTCTTTCACCTTCATTTGTAGCTTCCTGTTGCACTTCAGGGACAAACATCCCGCCATTTACGCTTGCAAAAAACTTTTTCCTTACACAAGCGCTGCACTTTTATAATTATATGTTTGTATACAATTTAGTCTGATTGTTGTGCTAGCAGCTATATTTTTCATTTCACTTTTATTTAAGGTTTGGCGCAGTATTTTCCCAATTTTTAGTTCATGTACATACTAAGCCTACGATCTAGGGGGATCCAGTGGTCACAGTGTCCAATTAGAAAAATTACAGGAAAAAATGAGGAATGTGCAGCTGCCTTAGGGTCCCTGGACATCAGCACTTTTTTTACACTGGAAATATTCCGGGTCAGGTTTACTTTCAGTTGTAGTTGTAATTATATGTAACTGTAATTTATAATGCATGGGTTAATTAACTGATAGGTAAGTGTATTTGGTGTTCTCCATATTTTAAATCTTTAAAAAATGTACATTTAAAAAAAAAAAAAGTTGATTTGCCATAAATCCAGTGAGCACCTCACCGTCTGGAATCTAAAGAAGAACCTAGTGTAGGTAACTCTAGGTGTCCTAGAAATTTGACACATTTCTCTGCTTTTTAATTTATTGGGCTTGTAAGGAGGATTGTTGCTAGGCACATTTTTTTTTTTTTTTAAAAGGGTGACTCAAAAAACAAAAAAAAAACATAAAAAAAACACTTTTGTTTAAAAACACTACCTAGAGAGCAATAACTAACGGTAACAGTCTTGTGTTTCTTTAAACGTTATCAAACTATGTCTATCACATGACCTATTAATGTATTGATCCTCAGTATAGTGCTATTGTGCATGAGCTTTTTATTACTGAATCAATAGTGGAATCTGCAAGGAAATGCTATTATGAAATACATATAACCTTTAGGTATAAATCATTGCAACCTGTCAAACCACTTTCGGCACAACAGACATTTTAAAATCGAAGCCTACCCTCTTCTTTGGTATGAAACCTTGAAAAGATCAATCCAAGTGCTCTTGACTGGTATGCAAGCAATAAACAAGGAAATCATATATGATCTCAAGCCTGCCAGGGATTTCCCATAGAGTTACAATGTACACAGTACAGTGTACTCAAAGTAGTGCTGGACGTTTTTTTTTTTTCCAACCTGCAATGTAAAGGCATAATGTGCTAGTATGCATTGCATACTAGCACATTATGTGAAATAGGTATAATAGGTAAATAGGTAAATAGGTAAAATTTAGTGATGGAAGTTTACTTCATCTTTAAAGTAACAACTCAGTCTGAAAGGGTTAATCACGCATACAAAGCTAAAAGTGATACACCTTTGAAAGCAATGTTAATGCTCTATCTACTCTGAAGGCCGCGTACACAAGATCGGACTATCCGGCGGACTTGGTCCGGTGGACCAGAATCCCTCGAAAAATCCGTCCATGTGTGGGCTCCGGTGGACTTTTTCTTCAAAAAAGTCCGGCGGACTTAGAAAGAAGTTTTGACTCAAAATTAATCGCCGGACTCGGACCTCCGCTAAATTGTCCGCCGGATTAAGTCCACCGGATAGTCCGGCCGAATAGTCCGATCGCGTGTACGCGGCATTAGTGTTTTAAAGCTAATGGTCCGCAGGAACCAGAAGTGATGTTTTACATGTTGCTTCTGGGTTCTTAGTAGGAAGGGGAGATCAGCAAATGGATTTTCACTGGTTTCTCCCCAATATGCAGGTCATGGAGCGTGAAGTTGGTAAGTTGCTGGTGGTTGGGGGGAACTTAACCGGGGGTTGAAACTTAGAGTTGACTGGCGCCTTGTCAGATTTACACGTACCAGTAGCTACTGGTGATATGGGACATACATCAGTGGCAGCAAAAGGGTTAATAACTTCACCTAAACACATACAAATCTGAAAGTGAATCGCCCTTGAAAGCACTATACTATATACTATATATGTATATACTATACTAGATGGTACTACTATCTAAGTGTGCTCATGCACTTGAAATGGGGTTACATACAGCTCAGTATGTTCTCAATACTGATCAAAGACATCATGGTCCAATGCAGTGGTGGCCCGTCCATAGGGGGCGACGCCCCACTCCCCCAACCCCAAACGACCCTTTAAAAAAAAAAAAAGGTCCTTAAGTGCACTGTGCTCGGGCGCCGGATCAATCACGAGATTGCAGATGAGGCACTTCATTTGCAGGCTTTTGTCCCGCCTTGCAGCGCATTCCATCACGCCAAACAGCTTCCGCCCGGTGCCTGTAGTATGTATTACTACAGCCGTGTGGTTTGATTGACATCCGAGTTAGATGTCACTTCCGGTTTTCTCTCTCCCATTGCGCCCATGTGGAGGAAGATGGTTGCATTTGATGGGACGGTGAGGCGGCATTTGATGGGACAGTGAGGCTGCATTTGATAGGACCGTGAGGCTGCATTTGATGGGACACAATGAGGCTGAATTTGATGGGACACAGTGAGGCCGCATTTGATGGGACACAGTGAGGACGCATTTGATGGGACACAGTGAGGCTGCATTTTATGGGGCACATTGGCTGCATAAGATGGGCCCATTGGCTGAACAAGATGGGCACAGTAGCTGTATTTTATGGGGCACAGTGGCAGCGTTTGATATGGCACAGTGGCTGCGTTTGATGGGCACAGTGGCTGTGTTTGATAGGTGCAGTGGTTTCGTTTGATGGGCATAGTGGTTGCGTTTGATGGCACAATGGCTGCGATTGATGGGTTTTTTTTTCAGAACTTTTCAGTTTGTTTGCAGCCGCCACTGGTCCAATGTACAATTTAAAAATTCATAGTTTCAGTCATAGCAGTACAAAACAGAAGAACTGAGCAAGTATGTGATGAAGCATACCAATTAATGAGGTAGTGTTCATAAGCATATACTTTCAAAAATAAAATAAAAACAGAGGGCACTTAAGACTAGTAGTAGCACAGCTGTAGTAGTTCTGGAACTCTAGGCAAAGAGGATGGTTTGAGTGATATTTCAAGATATTTTGAAGCTAGCAATGTAACTTGGGGCAGACCTGGGCATGGTGTCCTATGATGATAGGGTTTTGAATTTTTATTTGTTGGATGAGTGGAAGCCAGTGGAGGGATTTTCAGAGACAGGTGATGGACACTTAATGGTTGGAAATTTGGATGAGTCTGGCAGCAGCATTCATAATAGATTGGGGATAGTCTGTGTAAATGTAGGCCAAAAAGGAGAGGGTTGCAGAAGTCAAGATGAAAGATAATGAGAAACTCAATTAGTGTCATCATTGGACGAAGGGGTGAAATTTTAAAAAGATTTGGAGATGAAGGCAGCTTAATTTAGGCAGTTATTGGATTTAAGGCTGAAAAGAGGTTGGAGTCAAGGACTACATCTAGCACCAGTGGCGGCTGGTGTTTTTTTTTCTTGGGGGGTTCAGCAAATGATCCACCCAACATCGCCCCCAACCAGCATCCAGCAACCACCACCAAACAATTCCCCCCCCCGGTCGGTTGGCTGGGTCACAGGCGGCACCCTCCCACCGGGTTGGTCAGTCAGTCACGTGCCCCTGCACTTGCCCCATCTCACAGGCAGTGCTCTGGGCGGTGTTGGCTGTTCCTCCCTCCTCCTCCTGACAGCCAATCCGATAGGATCTCCTTTCGGCCAATTGGGTGACAGGTCTCATGACCTGATTCCTGATTGGCCGGGAGGAGAATCAGTGTTACAATAGTGAATAATAATTTGCTATTGTCGCATAAAAAACACGACTGGAATCCATGCAGGGCGCTGGACGCATGGATGGGGTGGTAGCACCCATACACCCCTAATGGACGGGCTGCCATAGAGCGTGCAGGGGGGGGGTGATGTGGTAAGCAGGGAATATAATGAGCTCACTTTATTAGAAAGATAGGAAGCGGTCTAACATCCATACTGATGCCAGTGAGTACATTAGTGATGCACAAGGAAACTGTGGGTTGAGGTGTACAGAAGATAGATTTAGTTGTCATCAGAATAGATATGGGTATGGAAACCATATGAGGTTATCAGTTGCCCAAGGGAGGAAGAATAGATAGGCTCTATCCTTGGACCCCTTCTATTCTCTAACAAGACCACTGTGGATAGGGGAAGGGAAGAGAAGAGAAGGAGAGGGCATTGCAGACGACAATAGGATATTTAGGAACATTTAGATAGGTAGGAGGAGAACTAGAATCTTGGAGATCAAGGGAGTGGAGTTTTTTGTGGGGGGGGGGGGGGGGGGGAGATTATCAAGGTGGTTGCCTGTATCAAAGGCAGCAGAAAGGTCTAACAGGGTGATTATAAGGTATTGCCCGTTGGTTATTGCAGTTAGTAGCTTTAGTGTGTTTGTAGTAGGGTAGGTTTCTGTGGAGTGTTTCAGGTGGAAGCCAGTCCATAGGACAGGGGTAGGCAACCTCGGCCCTCCAGCTGTTTTGAAACAGCTGGAGACATTGCAAGACACTGACAATCACAGGCAATGACCCCTAGAGGCAGAGGCATGATGGGATTTGTAGTTTCATCACAGCTGGAGAGCCAAGGTTGCCTACCCCTGCCATAGGGGATCAAGAAGTTTGTCAGTGAGGTAATGGTTCAGAGAGATGCAGACTGGGCATTCTAGAATTTTGAATGGGAGCAAGGAGATCGGTCTTAAGTTATTCAAACTGCTGAGGTCGCAATTGTGTACACACAATCAGAATTTCCGACAACGGATTTTGTTGTCGGAAAATTTGAGAACCAGCTCTCAAATTTTTGTTGTCAACAAATGTCCGATGGAGCCTACACGCGGTCGGAATTTCCGACAACAAGCTCACATCGAACATTTGTTGTCGGAAATTCCGACCGTGTGTACGTGGCATTAGTCAAAAAATATACGTGGCATTAGTGTCACCAGTGCGTGTGATGCCAGTAGAGAGAGATTGAAATGTGAATTAGAGAGCAAAGAACAGAGCAGAAGGGTGACTGGAGTAGTTGTGAGGGAACAGGGTCCAGGGGCAGTTGGTTGTGTGGCCATCTGGGAAAAGTTTGGCAACTTCCTCTGTAGTAATAGGGTCAAAGGAGGAAAGTATTAAATGTGGCAGTAGAGATGGTATGTTAAGCAGGGAGGAAATCGGGACAGTGCAGGTCTCATCATGAATTGCATCTATCGAATGAGTTAGTAGGTGGAGGCAGTGGGATAGAAACTAGAGAAATACAGACCAAGCAGTGTTGACTATGACTGGATGAGAGAGATGTTTAAGGAGAGTGGTAGAATAGGTCTGTTTGGCAGTTCAGTTTGACAGTTCGCTTGTGTGTTGTGTTTTTTTTTTTTTTTTACTTTTTCTAACCTGCATGCACTAGCTGTCTGGTTAGGGTTGGGAGCAGGGCTCAAGTCCTGCGGGAACGCATGGGAACGGAGTTCCTGTACTTCTTCCACAACAGGAACTCAGTTCCCGTTAGCAGCTGTGTCCTGCCAGACTTTGAAGTATGCGAGCTGTGTGGCAGGTGCTACACCAGCAGCTGCCGCCACAGCTCACAATAGTAAGTGCCGCAAACCTGACCATTCAGGCATTGCCAGTAGGGGGCGCCATGACAGCTTCCTCTTCGATCTACCTGTCTATCACAGCTAGCTGACATGTAGATCAGGTCCCTGCTGCTAAGAGATTGTGTTTAGTCAGACCTCTCGTGATGTCTCCTGCATACTTGCTCTGTGTGTCCCGCTGAATCCCCCCCTCCTCTATCTTCAGTGCCATATGATGAGAGAACCCAGAGGAGGAGCACAGCTATTCTGCTCACAGGACATGCAGGGAGAGAGGTGAGCTGAGGGAGGAACATCAGTTTGGGGTGGTAAGCTGAGCACAATACCTGGCAAAGTTTAATGCCAGGAGGGAAGTTTATGTGGAAATATGTGAAGGGTTGGAATAGCAGCGAGTGTGTGTTGGAGCCCTGCAGTTTTCCAAGCTAACATACATCTCCTAAGCAGGAACACATCACTATCTCCCTAAGCATTCTGTCCAGATAATGTGCAGTTAATTTATGACCTTTCCTTTTAACCCTGTGTTATCCAAACTCTGTTCAATGAAAAGTGTAAACTCACCACATAAACACTCTATATACAAAATAAAATTCCCCAATAAAGATCAGAACATGATGTTCACATTTGCATGGAAGCACAATTGAATGAATGCTGATTATTCAGAGAATTACCGTATTTATGTTTATTGAGGATTGTTTTTTTTTTTTATGTACTAACAGTTAAGCTTCATACACAAAAAATTGGATGAAAAATACCACTTTTGAAGCGTTCGTGCATATGAGCGTATAATTTTTTTTTTTGGGTGGGGGAGTGGATCTTGGGGAGTGGATCTTGGGTGGGAGTGCCCACACTTTTTCCCCCAGGACTTGACCCCTGATTGGGAGACCCCTTGAACTAGTTCAACAGGGTGGAGGAAAACAACTATTTGCCCACAAGGAGTTGCAGGTAGCTGTATCCTGGTACCTGCCAGCATGGAGACCCTGGTATTTTTGGGAACCCCTCTCAAAGCACCAGGACATTCTGAAGTGAAAGTGATCTGGTATCAGATTAGCAGGGGGGCTGCATGCTCACCACTACCTTGCTGTGGGGTTACCAGCCTACATGCCTAGTATGCTGGAATGGTTTGATTTTTTTTATGTACAATATTTGTTTATTTTAGGTTTTTGAGAATGACAAAATGACAACATTGAACAGTTGAGTACACCTCGTTAGAGGGCACCAAAAGGGTTCAACCAGAACAAATGAAATACAGGTCATGAGAAGCTGGGCATAATAAAGGCTAAACTGCTAGAGAGGAACCCTGTGTAGTATATTGTGGAACATGTAAATCTTCTAAAGGAACCTTGTAGTAAACATGAAAACAATGGCAAAGAGGGGCAGAGGTGCCTAATGGTGTCTAGGGATGAGCCGAACACCCCCCCGTTCGGCTCGCACCAGAACCCGCGAACGGACCTAAAGTCCGTGCGAGCTTTAGAACCCTATTAGTTATAATGGATGCGAACGTTCGAAATCAAAAGTGCTAATTTTAAAGGCTAATATGCATGTTATTGTCATAAAAAGTGTTTGGGGACCTGGGTCCTGCCCCAGGGGACATGTATCAATGCAATTTTTTTTTTTTAAAAACTGCCATTTTTTCAGGAGCAGTGATTTATTAATGCTTAAATTGAAACAATAAAAGTGTAATATTCCTTTAAATTTCGTACCTGGGGTGTGTCTATAGTATGCATGTAAAGGGGCGCATGTTTCCTGTGCTTAGAACTGTCCCTGCAAAAAGTGTCATTTTTGCAGGAAAGAAAGCTATTTAAAATCACTCGCGGCTAATGTGAATTGACGGCTCCCGTAACACAGAGAACAGTCATTCATTGAAAGTCATTCATAAAAAAAAAGTCATTGATAAAAAAAAAAAAAAAAAAAGCGTGGGGGTCCCCCCAAATTCAATAACCAGGCCCTTCAGGTCTGGGATGGATATTAAGGGGGACCCCAGCCAAAAAAAAAAATGGCGTAGGTTCCCCCTCAAAATCCATACCAGACCCTTGAGGTCTGGGATGGATTTTAAGGGGAACCCCAGCCAAAAAAAATGGCGTGGGGTCCCCCTCAAAATCCATACCAGACCCTTATCCGAGCACGCAACCTGGCAGGCCGCAGGAAAAGAGGGGGGGACGAGAGCATCCCCCCTCCCACCTGAACCGTACCAGGCCACATGCCCTCAACATTGGGAGGATGCTTTGGGGGTCTGAGACCCCCAAAGCACCTTGTCCCCATGTTGATGAGGACAAGGGCCTCGTCCCCACAACCGTGCCCGGTGGTTGTGGGGGTCTGCGGGCGGGGGGCTTATCGGAATCTGGAAGCCCCCTTTAACAAGGGGACCCCCAGATCCCCCCCCCCCCCTGTGTGAAATGGTAAGGGGGTACAAAAGTACCCCTACCATTTCACCAAAAAAGTGTCAAAAATTGTAAAAATTACAGGAGACGGTCTTTGACAATTCCTTTATTAAAATCTTCTTTCTTCATCCTTCGGTTTCTTCATCTTCTCCTTCCGTCATCTTCTTCCATCTTCTTCCATTTTCTTCTTCCTCCGATCCGCTTCTTCTTGCGCTGGTGTTCTCGTCCTTCTCGTCCGGCATCTTCTTCCATGGCGTCTGCGTCGGTGTCTCTTCTTGGGCCACTCCTCACAATGGGAGGCTCCCGCTGTGTGAGGCTTCGCTCCGTCTGACAGGTCTTTTATAACGGAGGGCACCTGGTGACCCCGCCCCCCTCTGACGTCATGGGGAAAGCCATAGGGAATTTCCCATGACGTCCCCGTGCGTCAGAGGGGGCAGGGTCACCAGGTGCCCTCCATTATAAAAGACCTGTCAGAGGCAGCGAAGCCTCACATAGCGGGAGCCTCCCATTGCAAGGAGTGGCCCAAGAAGAGACACCGACACAGACGCCGATGCCATGGAAGAAGATGCCGGACGAGAAGGACGAGAAGACCAGCGCAAGAAGAAGCGGATCGGAGGAAGAAGTAAAATGGAAGAAGATGGAAGAAGATGACGGAAGGAGAAGATGAAGAAACCGAAGGATGAAGAAAGAAGAAAGAAGATTTTAATAAAGGAATTGTCAAAGACCGTCTCCTGTCATTTTTACAATTTTTGACACTTTTTTGGTGAAATGGTAGGGGTACTTTTGTACCCAATTACCATTTCACACAGGGGGGGGGGGCGGGATCTGGGGGTCCCCTTGTTAAAGGGGGCTTCCAGATTCCGATAAGCCCCCCGCCCGCAGACCCCCACAACCACCGGGCACGGTTGTGGGGACGAGGCCCTTGTCCTCATCAACATGGGGACAAGGTGCTTTGGGGGTCTCAGACCCCCAAAGCATCCTCCCAATGTTGAGGGCATGTGGCCTGGTACGGTTCAGGCGGGAGGGGGGGCCGCTCTCGTCCCCCCTCTTTTCCTGCGGCCTGTCAGGTTGCGTGCTCGGATAAGGGTCTGTTATGGATTTTGAGGGGGACCCCACGCCATTTTTTTTTTGGCTGGGGTTCCCCTTAAAATCCATCCCAGACCTCAAGGGTCTGGTATGGATTTTGAGGGGGACCCTACGCCATTTTTTTTTGGCTGGGGTCCCCCTTAATATCCATCCCAGACCTGAAGGACCTGGTTATTGAATTTGGGGGGACCCCCACGCTTTTTTTTTTGTTTTTTATCAATGAATGACAGTTCTCTGTGTTACGGAAGCCATCAATTCATTAGCCGCGAGTGCTTTTAAATAGCTTTTTTCCTGCAAAAATGACACTTTTTGCAGGGACAGTTCTAAGCACAGGAAACCTGCCCCCCTTCACAGGCAACCTATAGACACCCCCCAGATGTGATACTGCAATGCTGTACTAACAGCACGCACACACAAATCCCCAGAAATAAAGCACATATTGTGAGCAGTCAGCAGCACACTGACACGCTGACACTGAAACACAATATGCGAGGCCGCCGCCGCGGCGGCCTCTTATACCGTGGGGCGTGTACTAAAGCCCCTGAGCTATAATTGGCTACAGGCATCCTGCCTGTAGCCAATTATGGCTCTCCTCGCTGCCGGCGCTGTGATTGGCCAAGCATGCGGGGTCACAGTGCATGCTTGGCCAATCATCAGCCAGCATTGCACTGCGACTGGCGCAATGCATTGCGGGCCACTCGCATCACACGAATTTGATGCGAGCGGCCCAAATAGTTTTGGGCTCGCCGAACAGGCGAACGCCCGATGTTCGATTCGAACATGGGTTCGAATCGAACACCGGGCCCATCCCTAATGGTGTCTAATGAGTGGTATATACAGCCATGGCCAAAAGTTTTGAGAATTACACAAATAATAATTTTCACAAAGTCTGCTGCCTCAGTTTTTTATGATGGCAATTTGCATATACTCCAGAATGGTATGAGGAGTGATCAGATGAATTGCAAAGTCCCTTTTTGCTATGAAAATTAACTCCATCTCATAGAAAACATTTCCACTGCATTCGTGAAGGAGGCTCCAGGGCGCCAAAGAAAGTCCAACAGGTGCCAGGAACATCTACAGTTGATTCAGCTGTGGGATTGGGGCACCAACAGTGCAGAGCTTGCTCAGGAATGGCAGCAGGCAGTTGGGAGTGCATCTGCACACACAGTGAGGCGAAGACTTAACCACCTGATTACTTTGCACTTAAACCCCCCTCGTGACCAGACTAATTTTCAGCTTTTGGCGCTGACGCACTTTGAATGACAATTGCGCGGTCATACAACACTGTACCCAAATGAAATTTTTTTCATTTTTTTCCCACAAATAGAGCTTTCTTTTGGTGGTATTTAATCACAGCTGGGGTTTTTATTTTTTGCTAAACAAACAAAAAAAGATGGAAAATTAAAAAATAAAAATAAAAAATCATGTTTAATTGTTTGTTATAAAATTTTGCAAACAGGTAATTTTTCTGCTTCATTGATATGCGCTGATGAGGCGGCACAGGTGGGCACTGATAGGCTGCACTGGTGGGCATTGATAGGCTGCACTGGTGGGCACTGATAGGCTGCACTGGTGGGCACTGATAGGCTGCACTGGAGGGGACAGATAAGTCGGTACTGATGGGGACAGCAAAGATGGCACTGATGGGCACGGATGGGCACGGATGTGTGGCGCGGATGGGTAGCACGGATGGGTGGCACCGATGGGCACTGATGGATGACACTGATGGGTGGCACTGATGGGTGGCACTGATGGGCACTGATAGGTGGCACTGATGGGCACTGGTAGGTGACCCAGATGAGCACTGGTAGGTGACACATATGAGCACTGGCAGGTGACACTGATTAGCAGCACTGGCACTGTGGGCACTGAGAGATGGCACTGTGGGCACTGAGAGATGACACTGTGGGCACTGAGAGATGGCACTGTGGGCACTGAGACATGGCACTGTGGGCACTGAGAGATGGCAGTGTGGGCACTTTAATGGGGCAAAGGTGGGGGCACTTTAATGGGGCAAAGGTGGGCATTGTATTGGGCACATCGCTAGCACATTGCAGTGAGAGGGACTGATGTCCCTCTCACTGCCGCCGGTGATCGGCTTTTTTTTTTTTTTCTCCTCGCACAGCGCGAGGAGAAAAAGCCGATTACCGGCTCTGTTAGTATCACATGATCAGCTGTCATTGGTTGACAGCTGATCACGTGGTAAGGGGTCGGGATCGACCCCTTACTCGGATCTGTGATCCAGCGAGTCTCACAGACTCGCTGATCACAGAGCGCGCCGCGCGCGCCCTTCAGGGGGCGCGCAGGCAGCTCGTGCCCGGGACGACGTCAATAGACGTCGTCCCGGCACTATAGATCCGCGCTGTAGCCGTCATTTGGCTATAGCGCGGGTCTATAGTGGTTAAGGAGGATGGCCTAGTGTCAAGAAGGGCAACAGAGAAGCCACTTCCCTCAGGAAAAACATCAGGGACAGACTGATATTCTGCAAAAGGTACAGGGATTGGACTGCTGAGGACTGGGGTAAATTAATTTTCTCTGATGAATCCCCTTTCTGATTGTTTGGGGCATCCGAAAAAAAACCTTGTCCAGAGAAGAAAGCGAGTGCTACCATCAGTCCTATGTCATGCTAGCTGTAAAACATCCTGAGACCATTCATGTATGGGGTTGTTCTCAACCAAGGGAGTGGGCTCACTCACAATTATGCCTAAGAACACAACCATGAATAGAGAATGGTACAAAAATATCATCCAAGAGCAACTTCTCCCAACCAGCCAAGAATAGCTTGGTGAGGAACAATGCCTTTTCCAACATGATGAAGCACCTTGCCATAAATAAGTGGCTTGGTGAACAAAACATCAACATTTTGGGTCCATGGCCAGGAAACTCCCCAGACCTTTATCACATTGAGAACTTGTGGTCAATCCTTAAGAGACGGTGATTTAAGTATTACCTGGGAAGATGCAGACTAGAATACTGCAATCACTGAGCAGCAAATGATATCACCTGTGATGTATTTCAGTTATCTGAAAGGGGACAGGAGTTGAGAACCACTGACTTAAATGAATGGTTTGTTTTTTGAGGGGGGAGAGCACTTCTTTTTTTCAGCACCATGGAAAGCATGTAGGCAAATGAATAAAAAGGACATTCCTGTTATTTACAAAGGATTTGCCCAAAACATTCCCACAAAGATTTGTCCAAAGGTGAAAAACAGCTGCTACTGTACTATAAAGATTTGTTCTGACAAGATTTGAACTAACACAATTTGCCCAGTGAATGGCATACACTACATGGGATAAGAGAGAAAATGTTGGGTGAATCCTGTTGACTCTTACTTGGTTAAGCTTAGCTATTTTTCACTAACTGAATTGCTCCAGTGAATCATTGCTAAATACACCCCTAAGTGATGTCACATAAGTAATGTAGGCTTATTTGAGTCTATACATATAACCCTCCCAAATAATAATTGTTCTGGGTCCATTGTGCTGTACAATAATATTGGCCCTTTAATTTATTAAATCCCTCTGATCCTAAGGTCTCTATGGTCCTATACATGCCTACTCTTTCTATCCTGATGCTAATGACTCTGTATTATGTGTATATTGCTTGTGATCTCGCTCTGTTATAGATGCAAAGCTTGGTGTGCTCTAGTAACTCAAGGATCCAAACCTATTACTGCATCATTTCTTTTTGTTTAAAATATATTCAACCTTATTCTGGATGTCAACATTTATCACCTTTCTCCTCTGCGCAGCAAAGAATCGTTCTCCCTGCAAATTGACCACAAATACCAAAACTGCAAACAGGATACTGGGCTCAGGGGAATGTTTAACTCATTTACTGCCACATACCGAAACAGAGAGCAAAACTCTTGCGTCTATTTCACCCTTGAAGGCCTACTCCACCATCCTGACAGATTGGATAGTTAAAAACAGGACACAGACTTGATGAATATTGTAAATATAGATTATAACCCGTTTTGTTCCCCCTAAGTAGAAGGCTTTTGAAGTAGTCCCTGTACTGAGCATTTAACTGGGGACCGTAGAACAAGCTTATATATCAATTATGTATTTAATGAATTGATGTACCTTAGTACACAAATAACCCACTGCCATCTTTCCTGACTTGTGGTCTCTACCTGGACGCATTTGGATTTGGTTCTTGGCGGTTCAGCAAATTTTACCGAAATTTGGATGCCAAATCTGAACCCCATTATAGCCAGTAAGAGCCAAATCTTAGAAATCAAGTTTTCTTCGCTAACAGGCAAGAGATTGTCAAACAAATAGCATTAGGGGGGCTTAGCGAATGTTTTTTTATGAATTCCGTTGACAGGGAGCAACCTTTTTTTTTCTTAAAGTGAAATGTTAAAACTGCTAAATTCCTTTAAATAACATGCCTGTGAAGTAATACATCCTAATTCAGCAAAACTGACATTTACAAAACAAAAAATTCTGGTTAACCACTTGCCGACCAGCCGCCGCAGTTATACGGCGGTAGGTTGGCTCTGCTGCGTGAATCACCGTAGGTGTACTTCGGGCTCCTACACGGCGATCTGTGGGCGTGCGCCACTTTTATTGTAATTATAAATGTTCCAGGTTTGGGTCTCTCAAAATGTGATGGCCGTCTAACATCTTTCGATACCCTGTGTGAAAGTGCGCTCTACACTGTGCCGTGCTGTACCCTATACTAATACTCCACTAGTGTGTGGCAGTCCCAGATGCAGAGACCAGGTTGGCCAGGACAGGAGGGACAAAAATAGCGGGTGTCGCGCCTGTATCCGTGCTTGGTTCAGACACGGCATCTTATTTGGGGTGCTCTTTGGGTAGGTGTACCAGGGAGGACATCCAAAAAATTCCTCTCATGCAGCCTGCTCACTACATCTTGATTGGGAAATTGGGCCACAGCACCTTCTGGATACAAAAGGGCTGTGATCTCTTTTTGGAATTTTAGGAAGGATCCACTTTTGCCTGACGCTTTGTATAGTACATAAGCGTTGAACAGAGCCAATTGTAATAAGTATACAGACATTTTTTTGTACCAGCATCTGGCCTTCAGGCATCATCTGGTCATTGAAGTCCACCCCTCCCATTTTACAATTGTAGTCGTGGACACAGAGGGGCTCCCCAACAACACCAGTCACCATTGTAAATTTGTACTGCCGCATCTGCATGAATGGTAGACAGAACAAAAACGTTCCATCTGTCCTTCCACCTCACTGCAAGCAATTCATTGCACCTCAAGCAGGCTCTCTCCCTCTGACTAAGTGGGGCATTTACAAGCCATTGGGGGAAGCCCCGGCGATTAGATCGCATGGTGCCACACGCACCTATTGCAAATTGAAAGAGGTGTCTAAAAAGTGGCACGCTTGTGGAGATTGTCCACGTATAAATGGTACCCCTTTCCGAATAAGGGTGATACCAAGTCCCAAACAATCTTGCCGCTGCTCCTTATGTAGTCTGGGCAGTCGGGGGTGGGGGTGCTCCACACTGCTATCTTTTCCCTCGTAAACCAGGAAACTCCATGTATAGCCTGTTACCCTGTCACAGAGCTTACACATTCTGACCCCATATCTGGCAAGCTTGCTTGTGATAAACTGTTTGAGAACAAGAGAAATAAGGGTAGCCTCTAGAATCAATGATAATGAGTAAATTATGTAGAGAGGGGTTGTACCATCATCCAGAAACTTAGAAATAAAGGGATCAGGAGCCTGGTCCCCAACCAGGCCTCCCCAAAGAAATGGGGCAAATGGACTATCTTGGTACAGTGCAAAAGGGGTAAATTCAAATATGTAAGAAAATTTATAAAATACAAAAGTTTATTAATGCATGATGAATAGCACATAACGAAAAATCTGTTACAGGTTAAAAGCATTGGTAACAATTCATGTGTATCGCCAAAATAATACTCCCCAAAGGGGAAGATCACAGTGGGATAATTGATCATGGATAACATCTCAACTAGTTTTGCAGACTAATGCCGCTTCATCAGGAGGATATCTGTAATTTGATTAACAAATAATCAATGACAATATAATTGGTCAAGGACATGAAAGATAACAGTGTTTGATACAAAATATCAGTCAACCAATGTATTTATGTGTACAGGGGCAAAAGCGAGGCTGCTTACCCATATCCCAGCAGGCACAAGGCGTCACCAGTAAAAGGGGTCTCCTGTGGCGACTAGGGGGACTAACAAAACCACAGGCTGGAATCTTTTTTTTTTTTTCCAAGAAAAGTTTATTGAAAATCGTGATAACAACAAGCAGTTTTACACAGTCAATGCATACATTGTAGTGTAGGTTACAGGGAAACAACAAACAATTGAAACACTGCAGGCAGAGTAAAACCGGTCAGTTTCCTAAGCGGTATATCTAAGGCAGGATAGTGGCTCGCGTGAACAAGCCTTAAAACCTAGGACTACTGAACTAACGCCAATGGAGGGGCAGGGGCCACATTGGCGAGTGACACAGATAAACAACAGTAAAACATAACCATAATACGAACTGTTAGACAAATAAAAGAAACCTCAGAGGAATAAATGAGGGTGATTATTATACCCTTACCTTACTATAAAGATGAGGGCGTAACAGTTCTGGGAATGCGGTCTCGGACCACAAGCATTCCCAGATTTATGCCATTAGAAAGGCACGGGTAAACCGGGAGTGAGGCAAGTCGAGGCGGTACAGGGGGCAGCGGGGATGGGAGGCGGGATGGAAAGGGTGTGGACCCATGTTGTAGGGAGACAACCCTGGGCAGCCAGCACCAAAGGTCAAGAGGTGTCATATACCGGGAAAGGGGGATGGGTAGAAGCAAACCTGTCTGGACAGATATGTATTATAGGGCCTGACTTAGGGAGTCTGGGGATCTAGGAGGACAAGGAGACAAGAATCATCTGTATTCATCCGTGGTGGTAAAGTGGTGCCAACAGGACCATACTGTTCTGAATTTAGAGGGTGAGTCCCTAGATTGGTGAATCAAATTCTCCAGCTCCTCGATTCTTGAAATGCGTCTAAGCCAATCCGCGATTGCCGGTGGGTTAGGCGATTTCCAAAGAACGGGTATGCACATTTTTGCTGCGTTCAGTAAATGTAACACGAGGAAATGGTGATAATGTCTGAAAGGGATGGAGGAGTGATGTAGGAGCATTTGTGCAGGTGTAAAATCTATCTGGTATGTGGTAATTTGTGAGGTGAGACGGTGTACTTCACGACAGAATGGTTGGAGTAAAGCACAGGACCACCATATATGTAAGAGAGAGCCATCCCTGTTAGAGCATCTCCAGCAGTCAGGAGGTATAGCCGGGGAAAGTTTGTGAAGTCTGGATGGGGTCCTGTACCACCTGGAGAATACTTTGAATCCGTTTTCTTGCGCTGTGACGTTTATGGTCCCTTTATGAATGTGTGTGAAAACCCGTTCCCAATCCTCGTCCGAAAGATCTAGAGATAGATCTCGTTCCCACTGCCGCGTAGCGACATTGGCCTTTGAGTTGACGTCAGCAAAAAGCAGTGTGTAAATTTCAGAGATCAAGTGTCGTTGTGGTTCCTGTCTGGTACATAGTGTCTCAAAGGGTGTAAGTTGTCTGCAAAAGTCAGGGCGTTTGGCCGGGTCGTTAAGAAAGTGTCGGATCTGGAGGTAGGTCCAGAACGGGCAAGATTGATCATTCTCTCGTTTGGGTATATGGGAGCGGGTGAGGAAGGAGTCATTGGAAAAAAAATGTCTGGCTTGAACAGTAGTATGGGGCCAGAAGGGAGCCATGAAGTAGTCTGACATACCCATCGGGAATTCGGGATTATGCTTAACGGGCGTTAATGGACTCCGTATCGAGGAGATGTGATGGGTCCGGCAGGATTTTTGAAACGTGTGCAAAGTACTGGCAATTATAGGGTGTGTTTTACAGGAACTGGGTATAACTGCTGGGGAAATCCATGGTAGTTGGCCTATAGGGATTGCAGTGAATTTGTTTTCGATATTTATCCAGTCTTTTGATGTTTTGTGGATGTTCCAGTCAATAATCCTCGTCAGTTGACAGGCCCAGTGATATTTGGCAATATCCGGGAGGCCTATCCCACCTTTCAGTTTCATTAAGCAAAGCTTATCTAGACTAAGTCTAGGTCTATCTTTGCCCCAGAGGAAGTCAGTGCACTTTTTGCGATAAGAGTGAAAGAAGATCCGGGGCAATTTTATCGGGATCGTTTGTAGGACATATAATATTCTGGGAAGAATGTTCATTTTGAGTATGGCAGCTCTGCCAAACCATGAGAAGACTCCAGTGGACCACGCCTTAAGATCTTTTTGGATTCGTTGAAGAATGGGGACGTAGTTTGTGGTATATAGGTTAGATAGATGGGAGGGGAGTGCAATCCCCAAGTACGTTATTGCGTCGCGATTCCATTTGAACGGATAATTAGTGTGACAAAGTGAAAGGGTGTGCTGGTGCAAGGATACATTAAGTGCTTGAAAAGTATTAAAATCTGCTAGTAAGTTGGGTAGAGAGACGTGGGGTTTAGTGAGGAATAGGAGGATATCGTCCGCGAAAGCGGAGAGTTTGTAAGTGGTATCAGACACTGTCACTCCTTTGATGTCAGGGTTGGCACGAAGACGTTGGAGAAGAGGTTCAAGTGTAAGTACAAATATTAATGGGGATAAGGGGCAGCCCTGGCGGGTGCCGTTACATATGGAGAAGGCATTCGACAGGTGGCCATTGACTCGGACCTTCGCAGTGGGAGAGGAATAGAGAGCCATGATGAATTGGAGCATGCAATCTCGTATTCCGATCATTTTGAGAACTTCCTCCATGTAGTCCCAAGCCACTCTGTCGAATGCCTTCTCCGCATCAAGGGAGAGAAAAAATCCCTGTTGTTTCGATGAAGTCAGCCAGTGGTGCAAGTTAATTGCTTTGGTCGTGTTGTCTCTCGCCTCTCTACCCGGAATAAACCCTACTTGGTCTAGTGAGACTAAATTGGGTAAGAGTGGCAAGAGACGGTTGGCCAAGATTTTAGCAAAAACTTTTAGGTCGACATTGAGGAGGGAGATTGGCCGGTAATTAGTCACTAACATGGGATCTTTGTTTGGTTTGGGAATGACTGTAATGTGGGCTGTCAACAGGTCTCGGGGTGGGGGGTTAGGAGAAGAGATGGAATTAAAGGCCTTCAAAAAGTGGGGCTTCAGAATGTCAGCAAAAGTCTTATAGTATGCCGTTGTTAGGCCGTCAGGGCCCGGGCTCTTCCCGGTTTTTAATTGCTTGAGAACAGCGTCTACTTCCGCGGGTGAGATAGGTCGGTTAAGGTCACAGGTTTCAGCGTCAGACAAGGGTGGCATAGTATATTTAGTAAGAAAGTCCCTGATGAGTTGTCGTCGAGCTGTGTCTTCAGCGAGCGTGGTGGTGGGGTGTAGGTTGTAGAGCTGTGAGTAGTAGCGAACGAATTGGCTCGCTATCTGGTCATTGACCGCCGTGTTGAGTCCCTGGGAATTTTTTATGGAGTGTATGGTCATGGAAGCTTTTTTAATTCTAAGTGCTCTAGCCAAGAGCTTACCATTCCTTGTTCCCATACTCATGAAAAGTTTTTTGTGAGAGAATGTAGCTTCTTCTAATTTGTTTATTTAAGGCGTCTAGGAGCTCAGTACGTGCTTGGATAAGCTCAGGAAGGGAATCTACGGCAAGGGATCGCTTGTGGGCCTTTTCTAGTTTTTGTATCGTGTTGGATAGAGCGGAAATGTGTGACTTCCTTTTTTTTCTCCTCTTGGCAGCTATTGCAATGAGTTCTCCCCGAATGGTACTTTTATGAGCTTCCCACAGTATCATAGGGGAGATCTCCGGAGAAGCATTTTCTCGGAAGTATAGCTCCAGCCGTTTTGTGATGGCGGCCGAAATCGCGACGTCCGTAAGGAGAGATGGGTCCAGTCTCCATATATGGTGTTTGGGGGGTGAATGCGTCAGTTCTATCGTCAGTGAAATGGGATGGTGATCCGAGAGATACATGGGGTGTATCAGGGCAGAGGTCAACATAGGTAGATCAGTTTGAGAAATAAAGAGGTAGTCCAGCCTGGAATAACGGTTGTGCGGTGCTGAGTAATACGTAAAGTCCTTAACATTCGGGTTAAGTGTACGCCATGTGTCGTGTAACGAAAGTTCTTGAAGGCGCGTCTTAATTGATCTAAGTGCCCTGTAGGGCATAGAGGAGGAACCATTTGAGGTGTCCTGCGAGGGGTTGAAGGGGACATTGAAGTCGCCTCCTAGTATAAGCATTCCTTCTTGGAATGTGGAAAGCTGGCGCAAAGTGTTAGTAAAGAAGGAGACCTGCCCGGTATTAGGAGCATATATGTTAGCTAGAGTAACTGGTTTGCCGTATAACACACCCTTCACGAATAGGAAGCGTGCCTCCTCATCAATGCATGTGTCTTGAACCTGAAATGGGCAATTTTTTGCGATCAGGATAGACACACCTTTGGTCTTAGCAGTATGATTAGTAGCATGGTAGGAAGTGGGAAAACGTGCGTTGGAAAGTTTAGGAATGGAGTCGGTCTAAAAAATGGGTTTCCATTTTTTAGACCGCGTGTTAAGAGAGATAACTGTTACGGCCAGGTTTGAGGGTCCCGGTTGTGGTTGTGTACGTGGCGACTGCATAATGCGGTTGGCAGATCAAGTTGATGTGTGGAGTAACCGTGTGTTGGCAAGCGAAGTGAGTGCCCGGTTAAGACGGAGTTTCCAGAAACAGGGTATGCTAGGTATACGAATAGGTCCACAGAGGTGGGGGAAAGCGAGACGGTTAATCTCGGGCGTCAGGGTATCAAAGAATGTTGGGGAAAGAGTAGCGAGGCGCGAAAATAGGTAAGTATACGCGCGTGAGCGTGTGAGAGAGCAGTGTGTGAAAGAGTAGATATGGCGGGCCGCAAGTACCAGCTTGCTGACCCCGGGATACAGACGAGTTGTATCCAGCAATAGCCAAAGCGGTACAGTGGTGAGAGTAAAACGAATACTACTAATGTACAATCAGGGGGCCACTGAGTCTGGGTTGTCTGATCTCGATAGAGAGTGAAGTAAGATGTGTCTGCAATACAGCGTGCTTGACGGAGAGATATAGGATTATTTGAAAAAGAAACAGAGGAGGAAGGAATCTGTTAGGGGGCATGTAATGAATGCATGGTATAGGAAGCGGTATATGAAGAATTCTATACGTGTGTGGAGGGGTAAGGGGAGTGTGGCAAGAGAGGTGCCCCCGAGTAACGTGAGGAATGGGCAAAGGGGGATGGGGTTGTCTGTTGTGGGGTCCAATAGAAGGAGAAAATGGAGGGGATACACTGGGATAGACGGAAGAATCCCTGAGCAGCTGAGAGGGGATGTCTAAGGTATCAATGGGGAGCCTAAATCTATGCTAACCGATTTTGGTGGCAGCTGCGAGGCGTGTTGGGCTCAATCTCTCTGGGCCAATCGGAGTCTAGTATACCGTGGAGGTAGGCAGAGAACCTGGCAAATTGAAGAGAATTATTGCAAATAAAATATAAAAATAATAATAAATAAAAGAAAAAAAAAAAGAAGAATTCAATAAAGTAACGGTCAAAGGATAAAAAGCCAGTGGTGTGCGCGTCAGAAGGACAGCGTCCAGTAAGTCAAGTGTAAGTTTAGGCACTGTGTGTGTTCCTGTGAAACATTCACTTGGTGGGGTGAGAATGGAGCAGCAATCCATACAGGGGGGGTCTAATGTATGAGAGCTTGACTAGCAACACGTGGGGGGGGAGATTATGGCACGGGAGGGAACGCAGGAGTAAGGCGCGTAGCTTCCACACCATGGTTTGCAAAAGTTGGGTGCCGTAAGCCTTCGCCCTATTACAGGTGGTATAGGTAGAGTGAGCATCAGTTTTGCAGGGCGGCCTAAACTGACAAGGCTCAATGAGGAGAAATGTCATGTGAGCTACAAAATCAAGCAAGATCACATGCTTTAGGCCTAAGGCCGAGTTGTCCAATGAAATTAAATGTACATGGTATTTTTGACTGCATTGGAGTCAGTTTAGCACAGTGCAAGTATGTGGGGTCCCGTAATAGCTATAAACATACCTGTAAACAATGGGAAAGGGCATACAGGGCACCAGCAATCTTATGTACATATCATAGAGCAACCATCAATATAGGCGGAGAAAGCGTCAGTTTAGCAAGGCGGGATAAACCGACAAGTCTCAGTGAGGAGAAATGCCACGTAAGTGAAGATTCCGTGCAAAATCTAATGCTATAGGCGTATGGCTGAGCTGTCCAGTGAAAGTAATTTCATACAGCACTTTCGTCCTCATTGGAGTCAGCTTAGCACCTTGCAAAACATACCTGTAAACAATGGGCAAGAGCATACAAAACACAAGCACAGGCACATATCATAGAGCAATCAGCAATATAGGTGGAGTAAGCATCCGTTCAGCAAGGCGGCTTAGACCGACAAGTCTCAGGGAGGAGAAATGCCATGTGAGTAAAGAATTTGTGAAATATCACAAACCATAGGCTTATGGCCGAGCTGTCCAGTGAAAATAATTTTACATGGCATTCACGTCCTCACTGGAGTCAGTCTAGCGAAATGCAAATATGTGGGGTTCCGTGCTAGTCATAAATACAATGGATAAGAGCATACAAGATACTAGCAATCCCCAGTATATATCATAGAGCAACTATCATGTGGAAGACATATCGCTGTACACCTCTGGCAAACACAAAAAAAAAACAACCCGAAGGGGTAACTTCAATGTGGATCCGAGGGTAAGAGTCAGAGGTTACCTGTCTATCCACAAGTAAAAGGAGCTAGAGGTCCATGTCTTTCCAGAGCAGATTTTGGCAGCAGTTAGTAAATTAAGAAACTTGCAGACATCTTCAGAATGGCTAACAAGGGGTATCACCGCAAATGGCGCGGAGGCACTTAAAATGGGGGAGCAGGGCCAAAGCCATACTGTACATACATTAACAGAAAAATAAAATGGAAATCCCAGGGTGGACACTCTGCTATTACCCCCTTCAGCAAGGCACCGGTCCGGGGTTCAAAAAGTGCATGGAAGGGGGACATCCAGGTATAAGAAACGGGAGTTTGTCCAGTCCTCTCGGGAAGACAGCAGTAGTTCGGGACATGGGGGTATCGCTGGGAGAGGAGGCCTATCGGGGAGAGCGGCTTGCGGTGGTGGTATAGCCGGACCTTGAAAACAAGGATGCACAGGGCAGACAGCACTCGAGGGCACAGGGGGAGAAGAGAAGGGGGGCTGAAGATCAAGTACCTGATCAGGCGGGTGTAGCAGAGGTCAGCGATGCGAGACCCTAATGATCTCGGCGGGCTCTCCTGGGAAGCGGTGTTGTCAGCGTGCTCGGTCCGCGGTTACGTCTCGGAGCCAGGAGCATGTCACGATGTGCCGATGGGGAGCTCCGTCTGCTTGATTGAGAGTCCTGCGTCTCCATGAGCTCTTCCTCGTGCGCGGGTCTTCTGGTGGCGGGTGTTCGGAACTCGGCGTACCAGTCTGGGGCTGCAGTGAAAGGGATCCCCAGTGTGTCACAGAAGTGGCGAAGGTCCTCCGGGACTCTGAGGAGCGCCGATTGGCCAGCGGCAGTGGCAGAGAGACCGAAGGGGAACTTCCAACGGTATGGTATTGCATTTGCTCGTAGGACTTCCAGAACTGGACGCAGTTCCCTGCGGCGCTGCAGCGTGATGGTGGACAAATCTTGAAACAGGTGTATGTCCACATCGTTGTGTGTTAGCGGGTTGACAGCGCGGGCTCTGTGCAGAATTTCCTCCTTAAGTCGGTAGTCAATCACACAACATACCACATCTCTGGGGGGGTCGGCATCTTTTCCCCGTGGGCGCAGGGCTCTATGAATGCGCTCCATACCAATTGGTGTAGTTGGTGCTCTGTTCAGCAGGTTATTAAACAACGCCGTCACCTCAGGGATTAGGTGTTCAGCATCAATTGATTCGGGCAGTTCCCTGATGTGGAGGTTATGGCGTCTTCCGTGATTATCTAAGTCTTCGACATGGCGGTTGAGATCCCGAAGTTGCATAGTGTGGGTATCTAACACTTGACAAGAGCGGCGGAGGACCGCAGAGTGGGTCGAGGGGATTTTCTCAACCACCTGCACCTTCCCCGCGATCGTCTGTATATCGACCCTGAGATCTGATATCGCTGCTGTAAGTGCCGCCGTGAGGGTGTCCTTTATGTCCGTAGCTATCGAATGAAGGTCATGTAGGCTGGGGGGTTGTTGAGGGGTGAGAAGTATCCCCTCAGTTTCTGGCAGGAGCCACGGACCAGGGTCTCGAGGCAGGCTTGAGGCCTGTGAGGATCCTCTGGACGACGTTGTATTCCCTGCCTGGGCCCGGAACATTTCTCTGGTATGTTTTGGCTCGGTCGCCCGGAATTTTCTCTCGGGGAGCGGGATCGGGAGGCAGAAGAGCCACGGAAAGAGGTTCCCATCTTCTGAGAGGCTACAGGCGGGTAAAAGTTCTCTGTTGTGGTGAGGCAATCTCTCCGTCAGCAGGAGCTCAGGAGCTATGCTGCCATTCTCCCTCAAGGTCAGGCCACGCCCCCACAGGCTGGAATCTGAATGAAACAAGGTAGATGAAATGGGTGAACCATGTACTTGGAAAGGATTGCAGGTGAGGATGTGACTGGAGTGATTACGTTAAAGGAGAAACTACAAGTGAAAGGATCTAGCGGTGAAGGTGTGATGGGTGGAGGACAGGAGGAAAAGATAAATTAATAAAAGTGTGGAAATAAATCTAATGCATGGTGAAAAATTAAAAACACAAGAAAGGTTGGTTAAAAAAATCTTCAACCCCCCCCCCCCCCCTTTCCCCTTCCCACTCCCTCCCCCTCGGTTTTTACAGCCTCTACCTTTATCCTCCCCTTTCCCTCCCCTCCCTTTTTTCCTTCCCTTTTCGCCTCCCTTCCTTCTCCCTTTCTACCCCCCCGAAAAAAGAACCCCCCTTCCTCCCCCCTCCCTTTCCCCCATTTTGTCCAATTGTCCCCTTCACCATACAACCTTCATTCCTAATTTCACTTTCACAAATTTTTTTACATTTTAACCAACCTTCCTTGTGTTTTTAATTTTCCACCATGAATTAGATTTATTTCCACACTTTTCATTTATCTTTTCCTGTCCTCCACCCATCACACCTTCACCGCTAGATCCTTTCACTTGTAGTTTCTCCTTTAACTTAATCACTCCATTCACATCCTCACCTGCAATCCTCTCCAAGTACATGGTTCACCCAATTCATCTACCTTTTTCCATTCAGATTCCAGCCTGTGGTGTTGTTAGTCCCCCCTAGTCGCCGCGGGAGACCCCAATTACTGGTGATGCCTTGTGCCTGCTGGGATGTGGGTAAGCAGCTGTCACGCCCCTGGTGGTGGTGAGTCTGATTAGCAGAGAAGGGCCTCCCTTGCGGCTCCCGCTCGCCGGTCCCCTGGTGATGTGACAGTAGGACCAGGAGTCAGGAGGGGCACAGGTGCCTAGCAGGAACAGTAAGACCGGTATGAGAGATCCCTGGATCAGCTCAGCGGTTTGAGGTAAGTAGGTAACAACAGGCAGGCTGGAACTGTATGCAGACTGGAACAACAGGCAGGCTGGAACTGTATGCAGACTGGAACAACAGGCAGGCTTGGATCTGTGTGCAGGCTGGAACAACAGGCAGACTTGGATCGGTGTGCAGACTGGAACAACAGGCAGACTTGGATCTGTGTGCAGACTGGAACAACAGGCAGACTTGGATCTGTGTGCAGACTGGAACAACAGGCAGACTTTGATCTGTGTGCAGACTGGAACAACAGGCAGACTTGGATCTGTGTGCAGACTGGAACAACAGGCAGACTTGGATCTGTGTGCAGACTTGAACAACAGGCAGACTTGGATCTGTGTGCAGACTGGAACAACGGGCAAACTTGGATCTGTGTGCAGACTGGAACAACAGGCAGACTTGGATCTGTGTGCAGGCTGGAACAACAGGCAGACTTGGATCTGTGTGCAGACTGGAACAACAGGCAGACTTGGATCTGTGTGCAGACTGGAACAACAGGCAGACTTGGATCTGTGTGCAGACTGGGGTGGTCAGACAGGCCGGGTCGGGTATCAGGCTGGCAGCGCAGTACAGATGGGTAAGACAGGAAAATGGTCACAGACAAGCCAAGGTCAATTTGCAGGGACAGAGCGGAAGGTCAAGGATAGCCGGGTCAAACACAGGTAAACAGATTTCAGATCAGGTTTTCTCACAGAACGCTGTAGAGCAGACAGCGGGGACCGTCAGTGACAGACGGATTTAAATAGCCTCATTGGCGCCAATGGGGGCACGCACTTGTTCGCGCACGCGCGCTCTCGTCTGCGGGCGCGTGCGTGCACGCGCACACGCACGTGCATGCGCAATGGCAACCGAGAACGGGGACCAGGGATGCTGAGGCGCCGATTACTGGCAGGATCCTCATGTCGCCGGCCACTGGCAGAGCCTTCATGACATTGCCCCCCCCTAAGGGGCAGCCTCCGGATGCCCTTCCGGGCAAATTTCTCAGGATGGGCCCTCTTAAAAGACTGGACTAGACTCTTAGCGTGGATGTTCTCCTCGGGCTCCCAGGAATTTTCTTCGGGGCCATACCCCTTCCACTTAATTAGGAACTGGTTTCGGTTCTGCCTTCTTCTGAAATTGAGGATAGCCTCCACCTCAAACTCCTCTTCCCCATTCACCAGGACTGGGTCAGGAGGGATGGCCCTCCTATTGGGAAAGGGATTACTAACCGAGGGCTTCAGCAAGGACACATGGAACACCGGGTGGATCTTCAGTGAATCCGGGAGTTCTAATTCGTACGCCACCTCGTTGATCCTTCTCTTGACCGGGAAGGGACCCAAGAATTTGGGGCCCAGTTTCCGTGAGGGGCAGGCCAGTTTCAAGTTGGTGGTGGATAGCCATACGGGCTCACCTGGAGCAAGCACCAATTCTCCCCGTCTCTTCTTGTCGAAGATGGCCTTATTGTACTCCTGAGTCCTGGTCATGGTTTCTTGGAGAAGTTGGTTATTGGTGGAGAAGAAATTGATCCGTTCTTGGACTGCTGGCACAGTGCAGTCAGGGAGAGAGTTAGGCAGGAATGCAGGGTGAAACCCGTAATTCTGTTTGGTGGCAGAGTGGGTGGCGTTATTGTAGGCGAACTCGGCCAGGGGCAGGAGGGAGATCCAGTCATCTTGGGCAAAGGAGGAGAAGCAGCGCAGATACTGCTCTAGGGTCTGATTGGTCCGCTCCGTCTCATTGGACTGAGGGTGGTAGGCAGACGAGAGAGCAAGTTCAATATCCAAGGACTGGCACAGGGACCTCCAGAATCGAGAGGTGAATTGCACCCCTCGGTCCGAGACTATGCTAGCCGGTACCCCGTGGAGTCGGACAATTTCCCTGATGAAGACCCGTGCCGTTTCTGGAGCTGAGGGAGTGCCCTTCATAGGGATGAAGTGTGCCACCTTGGACAGACGATCGACGATCACGAAGATCGTCGTGTGGCCCTCCGCCGGGGGCAACTCCACAATGAAGTCCAGAGAAATCATTCTCCAAGGGCGATCTGGGACGGACAGGGGCTTGAGAAGACCCCAGGCCCTGGTCTTGGGGTTCTTATTCCGGATGCAGGTAGGGCAAGTGTCCACAAACTTCTTGCAGTCGGCCTGCAATTGAGCCCACCAGAAGGTACGTTGTACCAGATCGGTGGTTTTGGCGACACCGAAGTGTCCGGCCAAAGCGTGGTCGTGGCATAACTCCATGACTGTTACCCGAAGTTGCTCTGGAGTGTAAATCTTGTCCCCGTACCAAAGTAGGCCATCCTTCGCCTGTAGTTGGGTTTCGGAAGTGGGCCTTTGCCCTGCTAAGGCACGTTTAAACTGAGACAGCAAGTCTTCTTGGAGAAGGAGGAAATTCCCAGGGGCCAGAATGGTATCGGGAGAGGCTTCCTCCTTGTGCTTATGGTACATCCTGGACAGGGCGTCTGGTTTGACATTCTTGGATCCACATGAAAGGTGAAGCGAGAAAAGAAGAGCGCCCACCTGGCTTGTCTGGGTTTCAACCTTTTCGCTGATTTCAAGTATTCCAGGTTTTTGTGGTCAGTGAATATTAGAATGGGGTGAGAGGCCCCTTCCAGAAGGTATCGCCACTCCTCCAGGGCAGCCTTGATTGCCAGTAGTTCCCGGTCACCTACATCATAGTTCCTCTCGGCCAAGGACAGCTTGCGGGAAAAGAAGGTGACTGGGTGCAACAAAGACTTGTCCCCTTGCCTCTGGGATAGTATGGCTCCTACCGCGATTTCGGAGGCGTCTACCTCCAGGGTAAAGGGCAGAGAGGTATCCGGGTGCCTGAGGATGGGTGCTGAAGTAAACAAGGTCTTAAGGCCCTCAAAAGCCTCCTGGGCCTCGGAAGACCACCGGAAACGGGTCCCTTGTCTGGTCAGCTGGGTGATAGGTGCCACAATGGCGGAGAATCCTTTAATGAATTTACGGTAGAAATTGGCAAAGCCAATGAACCGCTGAATGCCTTTCTTGTCTGCCGGAATAGGCCATTCCAGGATGGCAGAGATCTTCTGGGGATCCATCTTGATGCCCGTGCTTGAGATGATCAGCCCAAGGAAGGGAATACTCTCCTGTTCGAATTGGCACTTCTCTGCCTTAGCGTACAAACCGTGGATACGGAGCCGGCCCAGGACCTCCTTGACATGTCTGCGGTGGGATTCTAAAGAGGGAGAGAAGATCAAGATGTCATCTAAGTATACAACGGCAAACAAGTATTCGTAATGCCCATAACGTGTCCGGAAGGCCGTCTTCCATTCATCTCCATCTTTTATGCGAACCAGGTTGTAGGCCCCCCGAAGGTCAAGTTTCGTAAAGATGGTGGCCGTACCAAGTCTCTGAAATAATTCGGGGACCAGTGGGAGAGGGTAACGGTTCTTAACCGTTATATTATTTAGTTCCCGGTAGTCCACGCAGGGCCGGGGGGAATGGTCTTTCTTCTCAACGAAGAATATGCCGGCGCCCGCTGGAGAGGTAGACGGGCGGATGAAGCCCTTCCTGAGATTCTCCTCAATGTACTCCTTAAGTTTGCCTTGCTCCACCTCTGTCAGGGGGAAGACTCTCCCAAAGGGAATTTCTGCCCCAGGGAACAGTTCAATGGGACAATCATAAGCCCTATGAGGTGGGAGCACCTCTGCTGCCTGTTTACTAAAAACGTCCAGGTATTCGTGGTAGGCCTGGGGAATGGCCTGACGGAGGTCCACCTCAGAGTCCATACTTAGCAGGGTGGCCACCCTGACGGAGTTAGAGGACCCGCAAGACATCTGACAGTACGGGGAGGAGAAGGAGACCATCCCAGTGGCCCAGTCGATAACTGGGTTGTGGGCCTTCAGCCACGGCATGCCCAGAATTACAGGAGACAATGGAGAAGAGATAATGTCCAGGCAAAGTAGTTCCCGGTGGTCGCCCGAGATGGTCATGGGCAATGGGGTGGTCTCCTGTGTTACTGGGCCCGACCGGATGGAGCAGCCGTCTGCCAGGTAAACTGATAGTCCATGGACCTTAGACTGGAGAGGAATCTGGTGTTGGGCAGCAAATGAAGAGTCCATGAAGCAGCTGCATGCCCCAGAATCAATAATGGCGGGTGCCTGGAGGGTTCTTCTCGGAAGCTGAAACGAGACAGAGAGGGCAAGGTGAGAAGCAATCTGGGTTGAAGAGTCCAGTGGGCTGGCAGGCATGAGGGGGCACTTACGAGCCTTGGCTGGGCAGTTCCTCACGTAGTGCCCGGGCTCACCGCAGTAGAGGCACAAGTTATTGGCCCGGCGTCGTTGACGTTCCTCCGGGGTTAAGGAAGGCCTCAGGAGCCCCAGCTGCATGGGCTCCGAGGAGTCAGGAAGAGGTGCAGGTCGGTGGGCAGAACCGGGTTGCAAATGACTCGGGGCCTTGGGAAGCATCCAGGTAGGACGGGAAAAACTGGAGGCTCGTTCAGTCCTGCGTTCTCTCAGCCGCCGGTCAATCTGAATGGCCAAGTTGATCAGAGTGTCCAAGGTCTGGGGCACCCCAACTCTTGCAAGTTCGTCTTTCAGCGCCTCGGAAAGTCCTAGGCGGAACTGGTGACGAAGGGCCGCGTCGTTCCACTGTGTGTCCGCACCCCAACGCCTAAAGTCCGCTACATAGTCCTCTACGGGCCTTCGTCCCTGCTGGAGGGTGCGCAGAGTGGTCTCCGCGGTCACTGAGAGTTGGGGGTCCTCATAAAGTTGGGCCATAGTGTCAAAAAACGAAGCAAGGCTGGCCAGTGCGGGGTCCTTCTGTTCTAATAGGCGGTGGGCCCAGGTCCGTGGATCTCCGGAAAGTAGGGAGATCACGAAGCCCACCTTGGTGGCTTCCAGGGAAAAGGTGCGTGGCTGTAATGCGAAAAATAGTTCACAAGAATTGCGGAAGTCCCGAAAAAGGTTGCGGGCCCCCGAGAACCTCTCAGGGATTGGGACCCGGGGCTCTGGGGGGAGCATTACCACCGATGGACCTGAACCTACCCCGGATGGGGGTGCTGGTGGAAGTGAGGGTCCCACGGGGCCGACCGGGTTGGATAGGGCAAGCACCCGTTCTTCCAACCGGGTGTATCCCTGCTGAAGGTTCTTTACCGCCTCGGTCAGTCCCGCCAGGTGTTGGCACAGTCCTTCCATAGGAGAGGCCCCCTGCTCAGACTCAGACATGGCTGTCTGCTACTGTCACGCCCCTGGTGGTGGTGAGTCTGATTAGCAGAGAAGGGCCTCCCTTGCGGCTCCCGCTCGCCGGTCCCCTGGTGATGTGACAGTAGGACCAGGAGTCAGGAGGGGCACAGGTGCCTGGCAGGAACAGTAAGACCGGTATGAGAGATCCCTGGATCAGCTCAGCGGTTTGAGGTAAGTAGGTAACAACAGGCAGGCTGGAACTGTATGCAGACTGGAACAACAGGCAGGCTGGAACTGTATGCAGACTGGAACAACAGGCAGGCTTGGATCTGTGTGCAGGCTGGAACAACAGGCAGACTTGGATCTGTGTGCAGACTGAAACAACAGGCAGACTTGGATCTGTGTGCAGACTGGAACAACAGGCAGACTTGGATCTGTGTGCAGACTGGAACAACAGGCAGACTTGGATCTGTGTGCAGACTGGAACAACAGGCAGACTTGGATCTGTGTGCAGACTGGAACAACGGGCAGACTTGGATCTGTGTGCAGACTGGAACAACGGGCAGACTTGGATCTGTGTGCAGACTGGAACAACGGGCAGACTTGGATCTGTGTGCAGACTGGAACAACAGGCAGACTTGGATCTGTGTGCAGACTGGAACAACAGGCAGACTTGGATCTGTGTGCAGACTGGAACAACAGGCAGACTTGGATCTGTGTGCAGACTGGAACAACAGGCAGACTTGGATCTGTGTGCAGACTGGAACAACAGGCAGACTTGGATCTGTGTGCAGACTGGAACAACAGGCAGACTTGGATCTGTGTGCAGACTTGGGTGGTCAGACAGGCCGGGTCGGGTATCAGGCTGGCAGCGCAGTACAGATGGGTAAGACAGGAGAATGGTCACAGACAAGCCAAGGTCAATTTGCAGGGACAGAGCGTAAGGTCAAGGATAGCCGGGTCAAACACAGGTAAACAGATTTCAGATCAGGTTTTCTCACAGAACGCTGTAGAGCAGACAGCGGGGACCGTCAGTGACAGACGGATTTAAATAGCCTCATTAGCGCCAATGAGGGCGCGCACTTGTTCGCGCACGCGCGCTCTCGTCTGCGGGCGCGTGCGTGCATGCGCAATGGCAACCGAGAACGGGGACCAGGGATGCTGAGGCGCCGATTACTGGCAGGATCCTCATGTCGCCGGCCACTGGCAGAGCCTTCATGACAGCAGCCTTGCTTTTGCCCCTGTACACATAAATACATTGTTTGACCGATATTTTGTATCAAATACTGTAACTTTCATGTCCTTGACCAATTATATTGTCATTGATTATTAATCAAATTACAGATATCCTCCTGATGAAGCAGCATTAGTCCGCGAAACTAGTTGGGTAGGACAGACCATAAATTCAAGAAAATAAATGGATACCACAACCTGGAACAGGAGCAGCTGCAAAGCCAGCACTTTTGCCCAGTTGGCAATAATACGATGGGCATGGGGGGTAATTTAGAGACCTTTATTGTGTTAAACTAAAGCAGCTGCGGGAGATACACTTGCCTTGGGAAGGTTGCTGCTAGGACAGGAGGGGGGGGGGGGGATTCTGTGGCGGTTCAAGCCTTCACTTGGACCCTCTTCCCAGCTTGATGTGGCGTTTTCTAAGCCACTGAAACCTCTTGTGAATCTTCCTTCCTTGTCACTAGGGTCCGCAGATTAAAAAAAAAAATTATGATGTCACATCACATCAAACAACTTGTGCGTATACAGGCTTGCATATACTTTGGGTGGCATTATTCAACTGGGATACATACATTAATAGATAATACCAGAACTAAAGCCATCCATTCCATCCATATCATAATAGATTCATATAATAAAAAATAAAAAGGAACATCTAACAAGGGAATCGGGGGAAAAATGAATGACTATGTCACGTACCTGGTGGAGATCGAGCTGTAGAAAGGGCTTCTCTTGCACCTCCTGTCCAACGCCCCTGATAGAGATGACAAGAAGTGAAGGACACAGAGTGGCATGAGGGCCAGTATAGCAGGTGGCACCAGCTGAGCCTTGACAGGAACCCGATAGCTGTAGATCACCGGAAAGGCACTGGGAACTGGAACACAGTGTCGCTGGATCAGCAGGCAGAAGTGTTGCCGGAACATAAGCCAGGGGGTCATCAACAGCCGGGCAGAGCAGGTACAGGAACATGAGACTGAAGCTAAGACAGGATACAGGCAGGGTTTGGTACACAATCTGGCAGCGAGGTACAGGAGCATGAGACAGGAGCAGAGTCAAATACAAGCCAAGGTCACAGGTAGGCAAAGGAAGGTACAGGTGAAACCGGGTCAAACACAGGTAAACTGGAACAGATCAAGGCACAGGTTAATAGGAACAAGCTGAAAGACCACTCAGCAATATGTCATTGCTTGGTTTAAATAGGCTGGCTGGCGCCAGTGCGTGCATGTGTGTGCACGTGCTCACGCCCACGTGTACTCACGCATGCGCCAATACATGTTTCTCCTTGTGCACACACTGGTGTGCCCGTGCCTGCATGCCAATGCGCAATTTCAATCTTTTAATTTAGATACACAGATCAAAAAGTAGTGATTAGTATAAATCTTGAAAAAGTGAAATGATTTCTAAATAGTGGTACATTTTATAGGAATAGTTATGGCAGGCCTCACTACAGGGGACACTTAGGGGAAAAGAGTAGAGGGAAGAAGGGGAATGGAATGTGGATATATTGGTTTGCTGACCTCCTCCAAGATGGGAGTTTAGGAACAATGTCAAAGGGTACTGCTCAGGGATGGAATACCAAAATCTGTAAAAATAACTGATTGCAGCTTAGCTGTCATACTGCAATGGAGGGCACAGATTTTGCAGCAGATGCAGCAAAATAATGTTGTGGGATGAAGAGATTCCAAAAGTGAGGAATAAGGAGGAGCAGTGTAGGCATTTTACTGTTGATTTGTCTTATTGCTGCTCCTAATGAGCTCTCTGGTGCATGTATTTCCTCATGCATGTGATACCCAAATCACTACAGTAGTTCTTTTTCCACGGTGTTAAAATTAAGGCTGTTGAGTTTTTATAGTTTATATAGTTTCCCAACCACTCCCTTAAGCTGCAACAGCAGGTAAAAGATTGTACACATGCTGCAGCAAAAATTATACCCAATGTCACGTTTAGCAGGCAATACCACCACCAAAAGGGGCTCATTTAAGTGAAATGGGGTCACACTGCAACTGTCCTGCAACTGCGTGTAACGTATGAACTTGTGGTCTGGTGCAGGCTTTTGAGGGTTAAAACAGGCAGTAAGAACAAGGTCCATTTTATTGAGGCCCCGACTAGAAATGATGCTCTGCTGGACCTGGTAATTTCAAACCATGCAGAGCTTATTAATATTCATATAAAAGAACATCTGGGTAGCAGTCACCATGACATGATTTAATTTAATATTAGCTGTAAGCAACAAACACATATAGGAAATATAAGAACACTTAACTTTAAGAGAGCATATTTTCCAAGGATGAGGGCTGCTCTTCAAGACTGGGAGGGAATATTGGCATCGATGAACACAGAAATGGGAATTCTTCAAAAAGACTGTATGCAAACTCACTGCAAAGTATATTCCCATGGGCAATACGTTTAAAAGGCTAAAAAATAAAACCTATGTGGCTCATGGACAAAGTTAAAAAGGCTATGAATAATAAGAAAAGAGCTTTTAAAAATATAAAAATAACTGTTACAAAGTATAAAACGGAATATGTAAAAAGGAAATCAAGGACACAAAAAGACAGTAAGACAAACCCCAAAAAATTCTTCAAATATATTTATAGTAAAAAGGCCAGGTCTGAGCATGTAGGCTCTTTACAAAATAATCTGGAGTGGTTGACTGGGGACAAAGAGGAGGAAAATGTATTAAATACTTTGTCAGGGAAGTAGCCGTAGGACTGGCGATCCTGCCAGAAACCATCATGGTCGCGTCGGGCGAATCACCGGGTGCATGCGTGCACACAGGTGCACGACAATGGGTGCACACAGGTGCAATACGGCTGGCGCACGCAGATGCGCTACGGCAGGTGCGCACAGATGCGTGCCAGCACGGTGACAGTAGTTGGCGCCTTCTGGCCTATTTAAGCCTGCTGCAGACTGTAGGCAGGTTGCTGGATTATCTTCAGCTCTCCGCGTCCCCTGTACCTGCTGCCTGTGTCTGATTATCTGATTCCTGTTGACTACTCGGCTTGCCTGACTCTTCCTGCTCTCCACCTGCACTGACCCCTGGCTTGGACCCAACTATGCTCCCATCTGCTCTCCTGTACCTCCGCTTGTCCGTGCGGTGTTGACCCCTGGCCTGGCTATTGACTCTGTTCCTGATTTATCCTGTTGTACCTTCTCTCCTACTGATCCTGTTGTATATGACCCCTGGCCTGGCTCAATCCTGTTCTTGGTTGCTCCACTGGGATCCTTCCACGCACGGTTGCCCAACATACTATACCAGCGCACCTTAGCTGCCCTCAGCAACTCGGCTACCCAGCAAACCGCATTCGGCAACCCGTGCACCTTTGGACATCTTACTCCCTGTCTCACTCCCAGGGGTACGCTGCACTCAGCCGCAAGGGGCGCCCTCTCAGCCTCACATCAGAGACTGACATACTTTCTTCAGCTCTGTGTATATAAAGGAGCATGGGGGAGCTCATGTCCATAATGGGGATGATATTGACACAGCCCCAAATGATTTACAATGGCTCAAAAGTGATATGGTCCAGAAATATTTAGACAGAATAAAGGTGAATAAAACACCTGGACCAGAAAAAGCCATTGTTTCTAATTATTAGGGACTTGTTTAATGACTAGAATAGTATCACTGGATTGGCGTAGGGCCAATGTGGTGCCTATATTTAAAAAGGGATCTTAAAAAGTCTTTACCAAGTAACTATAGACCTGTTAGTTTAAATTCTATAGTCAGGAAGATACTGGAGAGTTTAATAAAAGACCACATAGATGAGTTCTTGCTGTAAAACATTTTAAGCATAAGACAGCATGGATTCAAGAAAGACAGAAGTTGTCAAACAAACCTAATTTCTAATTATGAAGAGGTATATAAAAAATTGGACAGATGTTTGGCTGTGGATTTAGTATACTTGGATTTTGCAAAAGCATTCGACATAGTTCCCCACACATGGCTAATGTGTAAGGTAAAGTATACAGGCTTGGAAAGATCAGTTTGTAAATTTAGTAGCAATTAATGATTCTTAATCTAAATGGTCTAAGGTTATCAGTGGTGTACCCCAAGGTTCATTGTTGAGACCCTTACTTTTTAATATCTTTATAAATTATATAGGGTCTGGGATTCAAAGTACAATTTCAGTCTTTGCAGATGACACCAAGCTATGCAGTGGAATAACATCCTTACAGGATGTCTCCAACTTACAAGCCGAACTCCATGCACTGTTTCATTGGGCAACTATGTGACAAATTAGGTTTAATGTTGATAAATGTAAAGTTATGCACTTGGGGGCTAAGAATATGCATGCATCATACATACTAGGGGGAGTACAACTGGGGGGATAAATGGTGGAGAAGGATCTGGGGGTTTTGGTAGATCATAATGTGTAAGGTAAAGTATACAGGCTTGGAAAGATCAGTTTGTAAATTTAGTAGCAATTAATGATTCTTAATCTAAATGGTCTAATGTTATCAGTGGTGTACCCCAAGGTTCAGTGTTGAGACCCTTACTTTTTAATATCTTTATAAATTATATAGGGTCTGGGATTCAAAGTACAATTTCAGTCTTTGCAGATGACACCAAGCTATGCAGTGGAATAACATCCTTACAGGATGTCTCCAACTTACAAGCCGACCTCCATGCACTGTTTCATTGGGCAACTATGTGACAAATGAGGTTTAATGTTGATAAATGTAAAGTTATGCACTTGGGAG
The DNA here is from genome assembly GCA_028564925.1 of Lithobates sylvaticus. Taxonomy (NCBI): domain Eukaryota; kingdom Metazoa; phylum Chordata; class Amphibia; order Anura; family Ranidae; genus Lithobates; species Lithobates sylvaticus. The sequence continues at coordinate 159,421,390 of CM053033.1, forward strand.
CTAAGAATATGCATGCATCATACATACTAGGGGGAGTACAACTGGGGGAATAAATGGTGGAGAAGGATCTGGGGGTTTTGGTAGATCATAAGCTTAATAGCATACAATACCAAGCTGCGTTTTCCAAAGGGAGCAAAGTCCTTTCTTGTATTAAGAGAGGTATGGACTCCATAGAGAGAGATATCATTTTGCCCCTGTACAACTCATTAAGACCTCATCTAGAATATGCAGTTCAGTTTTGGGCACCAGTTTTCAAAAAGGATATCGAGGGAACTAGAGAAAGTGCAGAGAAGGGCAACCGAACTGATAAGAGACATGGTAGAGCTCAGCTATGTGGAAAGATCAGAGGAACTGAATTTATTCTCTCTTAAGTGCTGGTTCACACTGGGGCAACACGACTTACAGGCGACTTAGCAAGACAACTTGGAAGCAACTTTTATAGAGGCTGCAAGGGCTACTGCAAATATGAATGCACCTTAAAAGATATACCGTATATACTCGAGTATAAGCCGACCCGAATATAAGCCGACGCACCTAATTTTACCACAAAAAACTGGGAAAACGTATTGACTCGAGTATAAGCCTAGGGTGAGAAATGCGCAGCTACTGTAAGTGGAAAAGAGGGTCAATAATGGCCATTTGCATGCCTCACTGTGCCCATTTGCAGCCATAGGTCCCCCGGACTTCAAACTTGGTAGTTAAGGGGTCCTAGATGCCCCCTAGCTGCAGCCAAATTTGGGGTCTCTGGACCCAAAGGGTCCCAAAATGACATTGCTGCAGATGGACACAGTTGACCGAATTTGGGGCCCTGTATCCTGGGGCCACTTGGTGCTTTGGATATGTTGTAGTGTTGGTTCCACTGGGGTTGCACACAAAATTTGGGGTTCCTATCACCAAGTGGCCCCGAGATACGGGGCCCCAAAGTCAGGTCGGAAAATGTCAAGCACTTTTCTGCAGCAGAGAATTACATTTTCTGAACTGAATTTGGGGCCCCCGTATCTCGGGGTCACTTGGTGCTAGGAACCCCGAGATACAAAAAAATGTGCTGAAAAACTCGGCTTACTCGAGTATATATGGTAACTCAACAATGTACACCAACTTCCTAGAATGACCACTGAATTGGTTGAGTTGGGGTTTCAGAGGTGTCACCACTGGTATACACCAGAAATATAAATCAGTGAGCTTAAAACTTTTTTCATAGAGGGCCAGATTTGATGAAGTGAACATGCGTGAGGGCCAACCATTTTGCCTGACATTCTTTGAACCAATAAAATTCGGTCTAAGTTCATTCATTCGAGCACTAATACATTGCCCAACAAGAATTCTCTTGCCTTTGTCACACTCGTTCCCGACACACAGAAGAATGCTCTGCTCTTTAGGGGTACCGTTAATTATTAATGGTACCCCACACATTGGAAAATGGGGGGTGCTTTTGGTGCAGTGCAATTAAAAAAAAAAAAAAAAAAGAAGGTTGGGGACTTCTTTTCCTGCATTTTTGTGGGTAGAGAAGCCCATTGAAATGAATGGGCTGCCCTACATGCAGCACACAGTCACACAGATGTGAACCAAGGGCTTGTTCACATGTCAGGTTGGAGGGGCAGTAAAACCACATGGTTAAGCTGTTTTTACCACCCCCAACTTCTCAACCTTTAGCTGCAGAGGGAGCAGATGGGGGTGTACACATGCTGTGGCTGCAGCTGGAGGTATACCCAGACTGAATGGGGCTGCACTGCAACTACCCCACAACTATGTGCATTGCACAGTTGCGGTATAGTGATGCTGGATTTTACGGGTTTAAAACAGGTGGTGAGGAGGCAACATAATGCCTCTTTATCGCCTGTCAAATGCCTCTGAAAAGCGGTCTGTGCTTGGATTGGTTTTCAGAGGAGCAGCAGTCCTGGCTGATATCACAAACAAGCCCTACAAAAGCAGTTCTGATGGTACAGGAATGGGGGGGGGGGGGGTCCGGATTAAAAGTAACATACACACAGACACATGCACACACACATACAGACAAATGCATACACACAAACACACACACAGACACATACATGCATACACATACATACAGACACATGCACATACAGACACATGCATACACATACATACAGACATACATACAAACAGACACACACACACACAGACACACACACACACACAGACATGAATAAAGCCATTAAAAACTAATCTAGCTTCTAGCATAGTACTGTACCTTTCCAGCTTCCTCATTCAGCCGGGTACTGCACTGTAGGGGGAAGCAGAGAGCACAGCACACTCCTCTGCACTTTACTTTCACTTTTGAGGCTGACGGAGCTTCTCACAGTGCCAATGTTCGGCAGGGGATCGGGCTCATCTGACAGTCTTGATCCCGCAGCACACTGGTTGTGAGAGGCTGGTTTAGATAACCAGGCGGGCCGTTCAAAACCGGACCGGGGGCCGCGATTGGCCCGCGGGACGGACTTTGGACATGCCTGGCTTAAAGGGTATGTCCAGATGTTACCCAAATGTAACCCTACATGTAGAGAGGGACAGAGAATGGTGGGGACAGGTGGAGTTCTACATAGTTCAGAAGGCAGACAGCACTGCTTGTAATTTCAGTGCAGCAAATGTTGTCAGGCCCCACTGGATTTCTAGTTTGAAAGGAATGGGCATTTGGCCAAATGATCAGACAGACTTAAACTGTATGTTCCCTGTAGTTTCCTTATAGGGAAACATTACAAGCAATGATGTAAATCAGGTTCAGGATGGAAAAAAATGCATTCAATACTTATCCTTTGTGCTCACGTGCCCTAACCTAACCCACCCTCCCCTGCTACAGATAAATACTTGCCTCGATCCCACAGCCGTGCCCTTCAGTGTGTGCTTACATACAAGCAGCAAGTATTGCTCTCCTGGATTCCCTATGCATTATGGCCCCATAGACTTATATGGAGTTTTGTCCCAGGGTCAAAGAGTTGGCCCCATAGAAGTCTACGTGGCTGTGAGTACAATCACGGCCAAAGGAGTGAGACTTTCTGCGCTGGATGTAAACAAATGCCATAGATAAGCATACATCTGTCAAGGGGGAGGATAGATTAGGTTAGGTAAGGGCAAGGGGCCAAACAGGATAAATGCACTGTGTCTTAAAGTGCACCTGTCCTTTAAAGACAGTGATTCTCAACCTCAGTCCTCAAGTACCCCCAACAGGCCATGTTTTGGGAATTTCTCTTAGCTAAAATAGCTGTCCAAAATACCAAGGCATTGTCTCTGATTTAAAACACCTGTGCAAGATAAAGAAAAACCTGCAAACATGACCTGCTGGGGTGCTTGAGGACTGAGGTTGAGAACCACTGCTTTAACGAGACCCTGTTGCAGTATTTTTAAGTAAAAATATAGAAAAATCAAGTATTTTAAATGCCTACTTGCATAAATTATATTATTCACTTACACAGTGCCTCTGAACATGCTAGCAAATTTAACCACTTCAGGATGTCTACAAAAGGGGGTTTTACAGTTAAATACTATGCCTAAAATGCATTAAATGTACATGCTGTATAATCTTATGGGCAAATTATTGTTAAAATGAGTCTAGTGACAGGGTTGCTCTAACTCTCCTTTGAGCTGTAAGGGTTTTTAATGCATTGCCTAATTACAATTTAGCATTTATTTTATTCTAACAGTTTAGCAACTGTATAGACTTTTGAGCTTAGAATACTAAAATGTATTTTTAATTTAAAATTTACTGATTTAAATTCAATGGTATTAAGCCCCAAAACAATGTTTTATATTGCAGCTTACCAATCCTTTAATGTAGTGGCTTTGTTCCCCTTTTTCACCTGGTGATCTGGCCTGTAAGTCTGTTATTTTTTAACTTCCTATAACAATCCAAGCTGTCCAGCAAAAGTAGCAGTAAAGGCCCATACACACGATCTGACTTTTTGACAACCAACATGCAAATTAGCTGTTTTGGACCAACATCCGACCGCGTGTACGCTCCATCGGACCAACTTTTTCCAGGTTTCATCGGACTTTTGTTGGCTGTGGGAACGGACCACCTTTCTGCCAACAAAAGTCCGATGGACCAAAGTCCGACCGTGTGTACACAAAACCAACGGACTTTTGTACAAACCAATGCAGAACCAATGCAAAAGATCAGACAACAATACAGAAGTTGACCAAAGGTGGCGGTAAAGAGCAGAAAAACCAAGTGATTTGGTGAAAGTTGGCTGAAAAAGTCCTGCCGTGTGTATACAATACCAACTTGGGGCCAACGCCCTTTGGACAAAAATCCACAGGAAAGTTGGTCCACGGTCCGATCGTGTGTATGAGGCTTTAGTGTTCTGAGACAAATCAGTTGCCACCCAGGGAGTGCTTACTCCCCCGTGGACTATCTAAGGCCCCGCTCACACCTGAGCAATGTTCTGATTGAAGCTTGTAGCTCTAAAACGCTCAACAAGCCAAATCCTGTTCATTTCAATGGACCCTGTTCACATACAGTATGAGCATTCTGTCGCCTGAAGCAAAATGCCTGTCGCTCTAATAAGTACATGAGCTTCTGTTTGGCAGATTACAAGTGGTTTTGGCCCCCATAGACTTCAATAGAAACGCCTGATTTTAGCGTTTTACAAGTGTTTTGGCACACGTTTTCTGCACAAACAGCAGCTCTCCACCCCTAATTTCCTCTCCATCTCCTCCCCCTAGTTCTCTCTATTGGCTAACAAAAACACCTGAAGTTGTAAAACGCTTGTAATACACTTCTAAAAACTCTCAAATAAAAACACCAGTAAATCACTACGCTTAACCACTTCATTACCGCCTTATAGTCATATGACGCCCACAAGGTGGATCTACCATCCTGGGTGGGCGTCATATGACGTCCTCGCATTCCCGGCCGCCTGGGGGGCGCGCACGCTCGGGACCCGCCGCTATTGCCCGTTAAAACAACGGGACCGTGGAGCTGTGTGTGTAAACACACAGCTCCACGTCCTGTCAGCGGAGAGGAGACCGATCATGTGATCCCAGTACGGAGGAACACATGATCGGTCTCCTCCCCTTGAGTCCCCTCCCCCCACAGTTAGAATCACTCCTATAGGGACACACATTAACCCCTGCAGCGCCCCCTAGTGTTAACCCCTTCCCTGCCAGTCACATTTACACAGTAATCATTGCAATTTTATAGCAACGATCGCTGTGTAAATGTGAATGGTTCCAAAAATGTGTCAAAAGTGTCCGAAGTGTCCGCCACAATGTCGCAGTCACGAAAAAAAAAAATCGCAGATCGCCGCCATTACTAGTAAAAAAAAAATTCAATAAATCTATCCCCTATTTTGTAGGCGCTATAACTTTTGCGCAAACCGATCAATATACGCTTATTGCGATTTTTTTTACCAAAAATATGTAGAAGAATACGTATCAGCCTAAACTGAGGAAAAAAATAGTTTTTTTTTTAAAAAATGGGATATTTATTATAGCAAAAAGTAAAAAATATTGTGTTTTTTTTCAAAATTGTCGCTCTTCTTTTGTTTATAGCGCAAAAAATAAAAACCGCAGGGGCGATCAAATACCACCAAAAGAAAGTTCTATTTGTGGGAAAAAAAGGACGTCAATTTTGTTTGGGTGTAACGTCGCACGACCGCACAATTGTTAGTTAAAGCGACGCAGTGCCGAATCGCAAAAAGTGCTCTGGTAAGGAAGGGTGTTTAAAAGCCCTGTATTGAAGTGGTTAAGTGTGAATGAAGCCAAACACTACGCTCTCCCCAAATTGACAATTCTGCTGTTTAGAGGTGTGTCTGTTGCTCCTCCATTGTAGAGAAACCCTAAGTCCCAATTCCGATTTAGAGTTTTGGAATCTTAATGTAATCTTAAATCACACTGCAATTGCAAAATGCATGTTTGGGTGCCATTTATTTTCAATGGCTCCTAAAAGGTGTGTCTGCCCATCAGGTTCCTTCCTCCCCTAATCCTGTCACTCACAGCCAGTGAGCCAATAAGGAGTGTGTTAAGGACGCATAGAGCAGCGGCTCGGGAGTGAGCACACAGTGGTGCCCCTGGGCAAGTGGCTTTCTCTGGGGGGAATCGAGGGGGAGGAGCCAGGAACATCAGCTGGGGACACGAAAAAAAGAGGATCAGAGCTGCTCTGCGTAAAACCATTACACAAAGCAGGCAAGTATAATATATTTGTATTTTTTATCTAAACGGAAACGAAGCTTGAATAATACATAATATATATACATATACATATTTTTTTTTGTGTTTAATATCGCTTCCTGATTAATTTTATTTTTAAATGTTTTTAGCGTAGGTGATTTGCAAGTGCAGGGAAGTTAACATTCACTCTTTTATAGAAAGGGGTAAGAGCCCTCTCCCATTCAAAACAAGATGTTGCTAAATGTTGCATGATGGTTGGCGGAATAGTTACTTTATATTTTAAAACTGATCAAATCTGATCAGAAAGGGACAAAACTGCTATTTTATTTCGTTTTTTTCTTTTAGCTATGATAAAAATATCATAGCAATTTTTGCTATTATCCTTCTCCTGATACGTTTTCCATGCTGTATGGTATTTGCCAAAAATCTAAGCCTTTTTGGAGTTAAGATTGTGTTGTTTTAGATGATCTTATAAAGAACTGCTTTTCAAAGCCTATAGCCTTCTAATCTCATGTGATGTTGATTTTCACATTTCATATGCGTTTCTTGATATTATTTAAAGGTATATAAGATGGGAAAGGGAAAAATTTAATAAAGTAAAAAAATATATATATTTTTTTACCCGAGGCTTCAAGATGAAAAATGGGAGGTTATGAGATCTCCTTACACTTTTCAAATGTGTTCATTAATTCATGTTTTTAAATGTGAAGTTTTTATGCAGAGAGAGGCGGGCATGGCAATAAACTGGTTTTAAAATATTAATGAATAAACAATATTTCTCTATTGAAATATAACATGCTCCTTTGAACAATGCTCCTAACAGCGATAAATCAAAGACAGCAGAAAATTGCATTTCACATGTAATAGGAATTGAACTTTTGGCTCTCTGCAAATGACATCTTTTCATGTTTAATTGGTGCCAGCTTATATAGAGTCAATTATGGCCTAAATTCTAGATTTGCATACTTAATGAATTCTTTTTTTAATACTGAATTTTAAGGAGATAAATTAGGCAATGGCTAAACAAACACAAAACACAAGTTGTCTAATAATATTTACATAGATACGTATATGCAGACAAAATGCTGTTATGGCTGTAATTGGTCTCCAGATAAGTAATACAATTAGAGCACAGTACAGACTGTTTTAGCTTCCACACAACATGTATAGGTAAAGTTTGATAATGCCCCAACAACAGTTGGGAGTAATACATGCCCTGGCATAAGTTAAAGGAATTGTGCCCCAAAATTGGTGTCTGTGGCAGGAATATAGTGCATAACCATTGTTGTTCAGTGGAAGGAATGTTGCCCAATCATTGGTGTTCAGTAGTCAGAATATAGTGCCCCTCATTGAGGCTTAGTGGTAGAAATTCCGTCCCATCATTGGTGTTCAGTGGAACTTGCATTGTAGTCTTCATGTCCCAGGCAGCTCTTTATGGTGATAACATGGCAGAAGATCACGCTGCCCAATGATACCTGTGATAGATTGCCCGGTGCTGGAGCACTCTGCATCCAGACATCCACTGCTACTCTGCAAATAGCATCTACAGTACATCTTTCTGGTTTGCAATCAGAAAACGTTTCATAGAGGGTGCTTTAGGCCAGTGGTCATCAACCCTGTCCTCAGGCCAGGTTTTATGTATTACCTTGGGGAGATGCAGACTAGAATACTGCAATCACTGAGCAGCAAATGATATCACCTGTGATGTATTTCAGTTATCTTGCAAAACGGGCCTGTTAGTGGGCCCTGAGGACAGGGTTGATGACCACTGCTTTAGGCAGCAGGATTTATAAGTACAGCAACTATTACTGATGATAATTGTATATGTAAAAGTTCCTTAACTGGAACCCTCCTATTTTATATAGCAATTTTAAACTAACACATTCCAGCCTCTTCAGTAAGTCTACTAAAATCTTAAATCCAAACTAACTATTCTTAGGTGAACTCCATGGATAAAAAAAGGTAAATGCGATCAGAGAGCAGTTAAACAAAATCAGGGTAGACCTTTGAAAAAAAAATAAAAAAATCTTGGTCTTAATGTATCTTTTAGGTTTCCTGTATGTGTACTGTGGTAATTCGCTGGATTTTGGCATTGCTCATTTTATTGTAATTATTTTTTCCTTGGCCACTTTGTCAGCATACTACAGGTCAGCTCCACCTCTTCTGATCTTATAGGACAATCCATACCTTGTCTATAAAATCAAGAAAGTTTCCTCTACCTACACTTCTCTTTTTTTCCAGTTCGCCTGTACTAGTCTGTGCACCTTTTTGAAGGGTTTCATTATTTTTATTTTTTTTGGCACGGTTCCAGGCAACTTTGTGTGCTGGTGGGCAATTTCCCCCTTCTCTGGTAAGCGGAACTGACTTCCATCCTGTTGCTAACATCCAGGCACTTGTGCAACGCATGTGTGGTGCAGCCGCTTCCTCTTGAGGCGGCATTGCTGACGGCTTGGTATTTCTATTCTTTTGTATTATTACTGATATTTCTATCAGATATGAGCCAACCATTTAAACTAGAGACACAGATGATGAAGAAACCCTGGTAGGGGGGGGGGGGGGGGGGGGGAGGGAAGCTGCAGGATGAAGAGGTTTATAGTATTTGCTTCTCTACTGTCAAATAAGTGCAGATTTTGACTTAATTTCTTCCGCACAATAGAGGAAAAAACCCTGATGGGAAAATCATTCATCCAGGAGACTCTCCACATCGCAGCCACCATTCTAGACAACTCCCATAGATATGAATTATCAACCTCAAAGATGAGTTCTAGATCCAAATAGTGCAACCACTGTTTCTATTTTTCTTTTACCAGCCCCCTCACCAGCCTGGATAAGGATTTGCTGGGCTTGTGGAGTTGCTCCAATACCGGGTAAGCTTATGTGTCAACCATGTATAAAGTATTTGTGAAAAAATGGGCTTGGACTTTTTAGGCATGACCAAACAAGATGTACAAAAATATATACCGTATTTATTGGCATATAACACGCACCTTTTCACCCTGAAAATTGGGTGCATATAGCATGTGCGTGTTACTTAAATTTTAGCTGCCTCGGAGGGGACAGGGAGGGGGTGGGATCAGCGCCGTTAGAATTACATACAGTGAGAATGTAAAAAAGGGGCACACCTTCAGAGCCCACTTTCTTGGGACGGCGGTCACCCAGCCCTGGTTAGGGGTTAAAAGGCAGGATTAGCTACATAGATCAGGGTGTTAGGTAATAGGTGTACTGTCTCTTTGAATTATTTTCATCAAGCTTTATGTGGTCCAATTGGAATACAGGGAATATTCTGGAAGCCCCCTGGAAGGTGTTAAAAGGGGCTTCTGAGGGTCTACTTCCTCTTACAGCGGCAGACCTGAAAGAGAAGAAGCTGCATACCTGCAAGTGGACTGGAGGAAACTGGAAGTAGCTGGGTTTGCTTAGAGCCATTATCTCTCCCCCTATCCTGAGGTGCAGCAGCTGTGGAGGATGGAAGACCTCGTTCACGCTTTTGTGCAGAGAGCTGAAGGCCAGGGCGGGGAAGTGTGGATGCGCCGCTGCCTGGCACTGACTGAAAGTGAAGTCAGCCAGCATGGCACGGTAGGAACGGAGGCCCAGCAAGTCCAGCCCTCCCCTTTGAGTAGGTCGAGGCAGAGCTTGCCACCGGAGCATCTTTTGGCCAAGGGACATGAAGAAGAGACCGCCATGCGGGCGGTAAGAGAAGAGCAGGGCAGAATGGCGGCGGTGCTGGTGAGTAGGTCGGGACAGAAGAGGTGGACCAGCTCTCAGTCGCCTGCCAGGAGGAGAGGCAGAAGACACACAGCACCACAGTTGGATAGGATGTCACTGCCTGCGCTTGCTAACAGCACACAAGCGGCGGCTACCTCACAGCAGTCGGCTCTTCAGAGTGACCCGGTCCCGGGTGCACTGTTCCATAGTCTACAGCCAAGCATCAGTGTCCCAGCGGCAGAGGAGTTATCAGCTGGGCAGGGTGAGTTACATAATAGTTTTACTGCAAATTACATTATGGTATACCTGTCAGCTGTTTCTCAGGCTCTCTCTGCTGCTGGCATTGCTTCTCCTATTCTTCCTCCTTCTCTATCTATTTCCCCCTTTGGTTCTGCTAACTCTGTTTCTAAAGCACCTACTGTCACAGCTCCTGTGTCATTTAGTCAGCTGGGCAGTTCATTTACTCCACACATGCACACTCCTGTTGCTGCTGTTAATATGTCAGTGCCTGAATCTGGCATGCATACGATGAGTTGTTTCGCCAGAAACTGGCGGTCCACCCATTTTACATTGGGGGATGAAGGACGTGGGCCTATGGCTTAATTTGATTCTGCCTCAGAGAGTGCCGACTATGCGTCAGAACCCTGTGAACCCGGTTACTTCTGTTAACTTTTTCCTTTAATGAGAGTCAGTGTCGTTTTAATACCTCATGTAAATACAGGCATGAGTGCTCTTTTTGTTCAGGGCCCCATCCTGTGCTGAGATGTTTTAAGAAAACGGCCAGGGCTGGGGTCCCGTCTCAGCGCAATATTTTTCCCAAAAGCCTGCACGCCAGTGAGGCTGGAAAATATGCGCCCTTGGCTGGATCTATACCCAAACAAGGAGAAGGCGCATTTACTAATTGAAGGATTTTCAGTCGGTTTTCCTCTGCCTTCTTTTTCGGGCTCTGGGTGCTCTATCGTGGATAACCTGAAGTCGGTGGATCATTTTCCTGAGGTAGAAAGGTAAAAAGTTTTTGAGGAGATTGCAGAAGGTCGCATAGCGGGTCCTTTTCAATTTCCCTCATTCAGCGATTTCTGCATTTCTCCACTAGGGGTGGTACCCAAGAGGGAACCAAATTTCTTCCGCCTAATACAGCATCTTTCCTTCCCGAAGGGCGGATCGCTGAATGACGAGATTGACGAGTCGCTGTGTTCAGTCGCCTATGCGACTTTTGAAGACGCAATTGTAAAAATTAAAGTTTGTGGCCAAGGGGCCTTATTGGCTGAAGCTGATGTGAAGTCGGCTTTCAGGCTTTTGCCAATCCCCCCGGCGGCTTTCAGTTCTCTTGGGTTTTATTTTGAAGGGTTTTATTTTTTTGACAAATGTCTTCCTATGGGATGTTCTTTGTCCTTTACATATTTTGAAACTTTTTCTACTTCTATTCATTGGGTTATGTGTTTTGAGTCCGGTCAGGACTCTGTTGCACACTACCTGGATGATTTTTTGTTTATCGGCCCTGCGAACTCTGACATTTGTTCTCGGCTTCTGCGTTTATTTTGCGTCATTGCAGAACATTTTGGGGTTCCTCTGGCCGACGAGAAGACTTGTTATCCCACAACTTCCATGGAGTTTTTAGGTATTATGATTGATACCAAGGTGGAAGAGTTTAGTTTGCCGCAGGCTAAGGTGGACGATGATGAGGAGCCTTATTGCAGTTTTCCTACGGAGACGTAAGGTGTTGCTGAAGGAGATGCAGTCATCTGTATGTAAAATCATGCCGATAGGGAGGATTTTCTCACGGCGACTGTACTTGGCAACCTCAGGTTTGAAATCCCCTTTCGATCACATCCACTTGACAGCTTCCCTCAATGATGATTTGATGGTGTGGGCCGACTTTTTAGCATCGTTTAACGGATGGTAATTCTTTCAGTCTGATTTTATTTTTGCTCCTGATTTTCGTTTGTTCACTGACGCAACAGGCTCCAAGGGTTTTGCGGCAATCTGGGGATCACATTGGAGTTGTGGGGCTTGGCCGGAGGCCTGGATTCTACAGAAGGCTACCAAGAACATCGTGCTTCTGGAGCTTTTTCCAATTCTAGTGGCCGTGTTGCTTTGGGGAAAATCTTTTGCCAACAAGCGGATTTTGGTGGAAACGAACAATAAAGGGGTCCTCTTCGCGGTCAATTGTCTTTCCTCCAGTTCTTTTTTGTGGTTAAGATTTTGCGTCATCTGGTTTTTCTATGTTTGAAATTCAACATCTGGATTAAGGCTAAGTACACACTTATGGTGTTAAATACCTTATGGTTTTAAATACCATAGCTGACTCCCTTTCCCGTTTCCAGATGCAGCGTTTTCGGCTATTTCTCCCGGGGGCAGACGCCGAAGGAACGCCATGCCCGGCTTACCAGTGGGATCTGATTTGACGTCGGTGGTTGAGGCCATTAAGCTCTATGTTGCTTCCCGTACATGGGCGGATTACTCTTCCGCTTGAAGGAAGTGGATCTATTTTGCTGAAATTTCTGGTTTTGCTTGGGATGCTCCCAAGGAGCAGACGGTTCTGGCCTTTTTGGCTTTCCTAATGAAGGGCCAGCCTTCTTATGGGTTTCTGGCAAAGACCTTGGCGGGGGTATCCTTTTTCTTCCGGTTGCAAGGTCTCCAGTCCTGCTCTAGTTTCTTTACAGTGAAACAGGCCTTGAAAGGCTATCAGAGGTCAAATTTTGCTCCAGATGGCAGGCGGCCTATCGGCTTATCTCTCCTTAGGCGCCCTGTGCGATGCCACGCAGTGGATTTGTTTTACCAGCTTTCAGGCTTTACTTTTTAAAGTGGCTTTTGTGTTGTTTTATTTTGGTGCCTTCAGGGTTTTTGATCTGCTTCCTGGATCCAAAATGAGCTCTTTGGGTATGCTGTCAGAACATGTACTAGTTGACCATGGTCAGGTACGTTTTTTTTGAGGCAATCAAAAACTGACCAACTGGGTCGGGGGACATGGGTGACATTGTCAGCAAGGGATGGCACTTCAGTGTGTCCGGTGTCCCTGGTTACTAGTTTCCTTGCTGTACGTCTGGTTGGATCGAGCCATTTTCTTTTGGAGTCATTTGGATCGGTCTCCCCTAACAAAGTATCAATTTTCATACGTCTTGAAACGCTGTCTTGAGAAATTGGGGTTACAAGAATTTAAGTTTACCTCCCATTCATTCAGAATAGGGGCTGCGTCTGACGCTGCCAAAAGGGGTTTGCCAGCCAAAGCCATAATAGGTTTGGGAAGGTGGAGGTCAAATTGTTTTAAGAGATACATCAGACCTAACCTGTCACTTTAATTTTCTAGGTTTTCAACATTGCGTTTGGATTCTGGGCCATTCGTATATATATATATTCGGCACAGAAGCGTGCGGCTCAACGCAGGTACTCTGTCAACTTATCGCTACAGCCGGAATCCTTCGCTCTGTATTGGAAGGGTATAAGAGGTCTGCGTGGCAGCATTTATTTTTTCATTTGTCTCAAGTGCATCAGTTTTGGCCCCCACCTTCAATCAAGATAGTTCATCTAGGAGGCAATGATTTAGGTTCAGTCCGTACTTTAGATCTTTTATTTATGATCAAACGGGATCTATATAGGTTCCATTTGACTTCACCGGGTACAGTCATTGTGTTCTCAGAGATTGTTCCCCGCTTCGCTTGGCTGTCTTCCCCATTTCATAAAGTAATAGAGAAGATGAGGAAGAGGGTCAATCGGGCGATGGCTAAATACATGCCACTTTTGGGAGGTTTTTCCTATCGGCATGTGGATCTTGAAGGGGGCATCCCGGGGCTTTATAGGCCTTTCAGATGTGGGTGCCGATATCTTCAATCTTGGGCTGCAAAGCAGCATTGAAATGACCACGTATTTGGGGTAGGACGGCGTATTTTCTTTGATTAAATAAAAGTTCAGTAGCCTGTGTTCTAAAAACTGGGCAAAGGTTTGCTGTATATATTTGTTTTCATTTGAATATTTGGTTTAATATGGTATATGTATGATTATGTTAAATCATTAAAATTACCGCAGACTATTTTTTGCCAAAATACGGTATGTGTGTGTGTTTATTTAGTTACATGGTGGTATCCGGGGAACTTAGGTGAAGGGCAACGTGTGGCCTGCTGTCCCATCTCCTGTTTACTTGGCGGACTCTGTAATAGAAAGTCCCGTATCCTGGGAAGCCATTGGACCACTGTTCTGTCTATCATAGGAGATTCTCACTGTATGTAATCCCCCTCCCTGTCCCCTCTAGGCAGCAGATGGGCATTAATCAGACTGCACTAATGGCACTTGTGAGGCTGCATTAATGGCACTTTTTTTTTTTTTAATTCTTTATTTTTTACTTTACATTTCACATTTAACATCCATCATCTTTACATTTCATCTCTTTATCCAATTAGTTCTAAATAGCATATCATATAATTGTTTTATCTCCTTAATATCTATTTTCATTGTGAATTGTTCCGTCTCCGCTGCCAACCTTTATATTATCCTTTTCCCCTTTTCCTAGGCTCCTGCCTTATCCACCCCCTCCCCCCCCCCCCCCCAAAAAAAAAAAAAAAAAAAAAATATAAAATAAATTAAATAAATAATACACAGTAATAAAAAATAAAATAAAAAACAGGGTTGTCTCCCCCTCAATCAGATATCAGATACCTCACCTCTCCTCTCCCCTTATATATGCAAAGTAAGGGGACCAAATATTCCAGTATTTCTCCTCCTGCTCTTTCAGCATCCAAGTCAAATTTTCCATTTGCTGTATTTCTACAATTTTGGCCCACCACTGTGCCTCAGACGGTGATGTTTCACTTTTCCACAGGGCCGGGATACAGGCCCTCGCTGCCGTAAGGAGATGTTTCAACAAAGATTTTTTATATTTATTCTATTGATAGTGGGACATCGTTTAATAAAAACGCTGCCGGAGCCTCCCCAAGGGAGATCCCTGTAATATTATTCACAGTTTCCTCTACCATTTTCCAGAATTCCCTGACCTTTTCACATTCCCAGAAGATATGGAGCATCGTGCCCTCAGACTTTGAACAACGCCAGCATGCATCCGGTATCTGTGGGAATATTTTATGTATCATACTTGGAGTTCTATACCATCTGGTGAGGATCTTATATCCTCCCTCTTGGTACCTGCTTGCTACAGATGTTTTATGTATGGATTTTAATATCTTATCCTTCTGCCTTTGGGAGAACTCTGTCTTCAACTCCTTTTCCCATGCTTGTATGAAATACAGGTCCTGAGGTGCCTCCAGCCCTGTTAATACTTCGTAGAAATATGATAAGGAATGTTTCAGTTTCTCTCCGTCCAGGCATATCTGTTCAAAGCCCGATAAGCTCCGTATACCTGGATAAAGTCTACTTTTTGAGCATATGTAAGCTCCTAACTGCATCACCCTGAAATAGTCTAAATCTGCTGAAATTTCTCTTTCTATCTCACCTCGTGTCATTAAACGATTTTCCTTTGTGAAGTGTATAAGCCTAAATCTCCCCTCCCGTCTTACTTCTTCAAATCTTCGGTCTGACATACCTGGTTGAAATTCGGGCGTACCTAATACCGGAGTCATAGGGCTTGGGTATACAGATATGTTTGTTTTTTTGAAGAGTTTCATGGCTATACTTATAGTTGCACCTATTAGTGGGTGTTTTCTTATTGCCTTTGGGATATCCTTACCTGCTATCCATGCCAACCCCTCTAGGGGAATCTCGCTCATCATTTGTTCCATTTTAACCCATGGCTTCTTCTCTTTAGCGCACCACTCTGTTATTCTAGCTAAGTGTGAAGCTTCCTGGTATCTAACTGGGTCCGGGAAGCCAATTCCTCCTTTATCTTTCGGGAGAGCTAAAATAGCTCTTCGTATTCTTGCTGGCTTTCCGGCCCAGATAAACCTCAGGAACCCTGAGCGAAGTTCACGCATAAAGCTTGGGGGAATCTTTATTGGTATAGTTTGGATCAGATAGAGAAGTCTTGGCATTATGTTCATCTTTATTATATTTGTCCTCCCAAACCAGGTAAAGACTTCTCTGTCCCATCTTTGAAAATCTAATTTAAATTGCTTTAACATTGGTGCATAATTTAATTCGAAAATCCTATTTAATTTCTTCGGTATTCTTATGCCCAAGTAGCTTATAAAAGATTCTGTCCACCTGAAATTAAACTGTGTCTTTATTTGATATGACAATGATGCGTTCATTTCCAGCCCCATAGCCTCCGATTTACTGTAATTCACCTTAAAATTTGCTATCTTCCCATAATGCTGTAGCTCTACAAAAAGAGATGGGAGAGATATAACTGGGGAGGTTATAAAAAAAATCAAGTCGTCGGCATACGCTGCCAACTTAAAATCTTCGGTTTTTGTCTTTATTCCTCTAATATTGGAGTTGGCACGTATCTTCCTAAGAAATGGCTCCATTGTGAGTATGAAAATAATAGGGGACAGTGGGCATCCCTGGCGTGTTCCATTTCGGATACAAAATGGCTCCGAGATTCTGTCATTGACCCTCACCCTTGCTGTTGGTATTGAGTATAGATTTAGGAACCATCTCAGCATTCCCTCCCCCAGACCGATATGTTGCAAAGTGGCCCTCAGAAATATCCAGTCAACCCTATCGAATGCTTTTTCCGCATCTGCTGAGATTAATATTAGGGGTTTCTGTTGGCTCTGTGACCAGTATATAGCGTTCACTACCCTTTGTGTATTCTCCCTCCCCTCCCTCCCTGCAGTGAACCCTACTTGGTCAGGATTTATCAGTGATGGAATATGTTCCGCTAGCCTAATGGCTAAGATCTTGGAAAAAATTTTTAGGTCCACATTCAATAAGGATATCGGCCTGTAGCTGGAACACTGAGATGGATCCTTCCCCTCCTTCGGAATTACCACTATGTGTGCTAACAGGGTCTCAGCCGGTAGTTTCTGACCCTCCCGCAGCGAGTTGAAGGCCATTAATGGCACTTTTGAGGCTGCATTAATGACACTACTATTCTATTCCAATAGACACCCAATACTGCACTATCTGAAAAACAAAAATGATTTACACTCATGTAAATCGAAACTCTGCTGCCTTGTGAGACTCATACAACATTAAAAACATTAAAAAGTTGCGCTGATTGGTAATTAATACTTCAAGTGATACCTTAATTAGGTGACACATATAATCATGTGAAAATAAATTATTGGTAATACAAAATAATACAATTGATGAAAAAGTCACTAATTAGTCCGGAAAAAGAGACAAAAGAGTCCATGTAGTAAAAGTGGTACATCAATGTATTCCTCCCCGGTGGCACACAAACGAAAAACCACAAGAAGAGTGCAAAAAAAAAAATGGGATAGTGCCTCCACCTCTGCACACACTGCCGCTTACCAGCTGTAAATTATCTCCTATTATGGGAGATCAGATGCACTTGTTGCTTATTACCCTGCCTCGGGTCTCTGTGTTGTGCACCAATGCTCCCAGCGTCCTCACCAATGAAAAGCCTCATCTACATATGCATTCACTAGGTCCCCATGGAAAGACAATAAAGGCCGGTGTTTTTTTATGCTTGGTCCACAGCTGAACCCCTGCCCCAACGCCTCCTTCACAGATATTGCAGAGATTGTGTCTAGGATTGAACAATCAGATCTTCCAACTGTCCGGCAAATGGCACTTCCCAATGTGTGTTCATCGAATGCGTTGTCAATTATTGATCTTTTTTTTTTTCCTTAAAGTTGAACTTCATTAGTTGCAAACTACACAGCACAGCAATGATAAACTGTTGACATAGGCAATCCTGGAAAGTTAGAGATCTACCTTTTGTTGGGAAGAAATAGCTGCTCCTTTCACCAGACTGACTGCAATCAGTTAAAAATTAAGCAAGTAGAGAGAGGGATGGACAGAACACACACATCATGCATTCTTTTCTCCCAGTCAGAGTCTGTAATAAACAGGATTTCTGCTGATAGAAAGGAATGCATTAGGTCTGTGTTCTGTCTATCTGAGACTGTCACTAAGGCTCTTTAAAAAATACAACATAAATAGCTTTGTGAGAGAATGCTGGTCCTGTTCTCCTCTTCCTCCATAATCTGCACTAAAATAACAAATTGTGTCTATGCTGCTGCAGAACCTCCTTCTCCCACCTCCCTGAAGTAAACATAAAGAAAACAAACTCAGTGGAGTAGAGAGCTGAGGGGTCATTTTAGATTATTTTTTTTCTTCCTCTGGAACTGAAGTTAAAATGTGGCTGGAGATGAAGGGAGAGGGGTTGGACAAATCATGATTGGCTAAGACAGAAAAGCATTGCAATGCAAAGATCCCTCCCTCCCCTTAATGGTCAGGGCACTGGAATAACATCCTCCAGCCCTGCATTTTACTGCTGTGTGAACTTCTCTGGATATTACAGGCTGGAGATGTGTTTTATACACACAGGGGTGGGAGAGCTGCTGGTATCAGGAGCCGGGTCTACCTGCAGTCATCGTGACAAGCAGGAGACCCGGACTCCAAACTGACATCTTCCCTGAGGCACACAAGGCGGCTGCTGATTGGGGTGCTGTGCGGAATTTTTGGGTTGCTATAGCACTCACCTGGAGCCACCCCTACTCATCAGATGCCGGAGCTCATGTGGGAAAAGTCCTTCTGGCTCTGATCATATGGGTGGAGAAAGGGAGGAGACTTGCTCTTACACTGATCTCTGGCTGCCACTGAAGCATCGGTTACTGCAGCTGTTCAGGACAGCGCTGTGTCAGGCAGGTGCTTTGACTCAGCCCCCCTCTCAATACCGTGCCCATATCACATTGCCCCCCCCCCCCCAGTTTTGGCCCTAGTGGAGCCCCTGACTGATGTGTGCTCTAGACCTGCGCCTACGTTGCCTATAGGTAGCGCCGGCCCTGTATGCTGACATGAAGTAAGGCCTGCAAGAGAAAATTTGTGTGAATTTTTTTTTTTTTACTGTAGGATCATTGTTAGCTTTACAGGTAACTGTTAGGACACCCCTTAGCGTGACAACAGCTAAGGCTCCCACTTCTTAATGAAAGCTACTCATGTACAAAGCCAGTTTGTGCACCAGTTGCAGGACAAAGGGTAGCTACGAAGACCTTGCATAGTGAGATGACTGTCCTCACTGAGCTGTGCAGTATTAAATCAAGGATTGCATAAGGAGAGGTGAACCTGCGCATTTTACATAGGTTTAGCACTTCCAGGGTTAATCTCTGTATACTTTGTTTTCTAAATTAGAATCTTAAAAAATAAAGCATGTCCTCCATACCCAATTAGATATGTTGGCTGGTATTCCCATGGCAAGGAAGCAGCATGCGTGCAGCTCCTGTCATGTTGATACCAGTGTACATTTAGCACTGCAGGCATACTTTGAAAGCAAAAAAAAAAGTAGTACCCCCAGTGCTCAATGGTGACAGGCACCAATCTCTTCATTATCCCCAGTGCCACCTATGAAGAACAAGTTATATGGTCACACCCTCCCTAATAAACCTCTTTTAGGGGTTTATTTGACCCCTAACCTGTTCACTGAAAATGCAGATGAGAGGTAGTAAAAATGAAACGTGACACATATACAAACACACACACCAACAAAAGTATGTTTTAAGTTGTTGTTTTATGAACTCTTACCTTCCAGGTTCTAGGGAGGTTTAAAACTGCCCCCCCCCCCCCCTTTGTGGCTGAGTGGATGGGCAAGGAGCTGGAAATCTTACCCAAGCAAAAGGAAGCAAAACGACCCTTAAGTGCACCATAATAAAAATTACAAAAATTAAGCACTATGAGTACCCATGCTGTTAATAATCTTGCAGTTAGTTCCGGAGAGCCTTTCAGGCATGAGGCATGGACAAGGCAGAGCTTTCACGTTTTTAAGAAACAAACCAAGCACTTGGGAGTTGGGACACTGTGTAAACACCTCAGTAATAGCAATTCTGAAATATGTTTGTTCTGTTGAAACTAGACATAAGCCACCATGTTGGAAATGCCTCTTTGTGTCGAAAAAGATTGTGTTAAGTTATGTTAAAGCGGAACTCCAGGAATTACCTTTTTTGCATACGTGTATTGGTCCAGTTCATCTTGATGTAAGTATCCATATCTGATATCCTGAGGACTGCTGGGGATGCTGAAAATAACGGTAGTATTTTGCGCTACATATATTGATAGCCATGATTTTCTGGGTGTTTCTCCAGAGGCTTCCCCTCTGCACACTGAACACAGGGGGATGCTCCCCCTGCAATGCTGCCATTCGGAGAACACCTTGGAATTTTTTTCAGTGAGTAAAAGGCATACTCTGATTGGACAGGGTGGACATTGTGATGTCATCTACCTTCCTCTCCACCTTATCCAATCAGAGGACACCTTGTGTTCATTGAAAAAACTCTAAATGACTGGTTCCAAGCGATGCCGCCATCCGAATAGGACCATACCCTACTAAGACTTCCATGCGATTGGGTGACCTCCGTCGATCCAAGGTCCCCCCTCCAAAGAAGCACTACGCTTGTGATCAAGACTGGGAGTCTTCTCCCAGCACACTATTAGCTTTTGCGGCATAGTCTCAGTATCAGCAGCCTGTGGCACTATCCCAGTGCTCCATACCCTCAGGTGGTGCCTGCGCGTCTTCTGTTCCCCTCCAGGTTGTTTTCCTCCCCTCCGGACACCCCTGCCTAGGCAGAGGGAGAAGAAGGAGAGGAACCCCCAAACGTGTGACCTCTCGTAAGGCTTCGTGGCGCCCTAGGGCCCGGGTGACCCTCAGCGGAATCCATCTGGCATACCCCACCATTAGTGGATGGTGTCTTCCTTACCAAAAACTCTCCACGTGGGACTATCATACATCTTTTATCCCCAGGATATACATCACTGTGCAGACCTCTTTTTCCCTCTGAGGGAGACCCTCGTATTGGGTTGAAACGCGTCAGAGATAGTTTCTCATTTATACGACAGACTCTGTACTCACTGCTGTTATGTAAATGTCAGTCTGCTCAATGTATATTCATGTTCTTTTATATATAAACATATATGTATTATTCATTCCCACTGGAGCTCATGTTCTAACCTAATGTTATTAATTAATTTTTTTATAAATAAACTTCAAAACTTTTTTACATGCCAACTCTGACTTCTTTCATTGTACGCTGCCTAAAAACCCCAACGTGGGGGATTGTTCCTTTTGCAAATATGATAAACAAACCTATTTAGAAGGAGATAGGACAGCTTTAAAAAGTAGAGGAACCCAAAGACATGAGTTAAGCTGTCCATTTTTTTTTAATGTTGAACTAAATCGTTGAACTTGTTTTCAAACTGCTTGAAATAATGGACATCATTTTATTTAATAGGTCTAGATTTTCCACACATAGCAGAACTTACAATCTACTTCTGTGTTGATCGATGTACATTGATATCTGCATTCCTTCTGTGCACCCTCTAATTACTTGTAATTAGTCCCACGCACACAGAACCTTACCACTTGGACACAGGAGAGATTTGGCAGTCCTGAAAAATAAATTAATCCTTTTTATTACTGCAGTGACAGAGTATGATCAAATGGCTCTTTGATGACGGAGTCTGGATATTTATCACCTAAGAGCACTCTGAATGTGTTTGAACCTTCCATTTTTTGCCCCCGGGCGGTTCTCCTGGTAGAACCTGTTAAGAAGCAGCCCAATGTGTGTGGGGAATACAAGTAGTAGAAAAGTAAAAATGAAATGTCTGAACTAGTAATTTAATCACCTTTATACGAGACCCAGAGCTCCGCCTTAACCCCTTCAGCTCCAGCTCATTTCTGCTTTGCAGCATATACACTTTTATTTGATAAGACACAGCCAAGAACAAAAGTAATATACAGGTGTAGTAATCCATAGCAATAACTTGAGAATCCTCTGATATTCCGTATTCTAGTTGGTATGGGTTACAAATGTATGCATGTCACTATTGCTTTTTAAACTGCCTTACTGAAAAAGTTATACTGGAGATCTAGGTCAGTGCAAAAGATGCAAAGTTATTGCATTTCTATAATTATTAATACATACATAGTATTTTTTTAAAGGGTAACTCCACTTTCGTGGGGTAAAAAAATAGCAAATAAATAAATAAAAAATGATGTAAGGTGTACAACTGCGACTCAAGTCCTATTGTAATTGAAAGTTATTAAAAATTACCTTTCCTTTTCAATCTGCAGCTCTGTAATTTTCTGTAAATGCAATGCAATATGGCTACCTGGAGGTGTACTGTACACAGAATGTGTACAGAACGACACCAAAAAACATAATTTCCTGCTTGTGTGATTGGCTCACTGATTCTCCCAGAAGTCTGCCCTAAGATAAAAGCAGGGGCCCTTCCATTAAGGGCGCACGGGCGCCACCTCCCCTATCCATCGCCGCCACCCCCACATGTTTTTTTGGAGCACTTGTTAGAGCCAGAGGCTTTAAAATAGGGTGGGACTTGGGCGCTGAGAATGCACTCGGAGCCCACTCAGGTGTGTGAGAACAGGGAATGAATATTCCCTGTTCTCACACTGAATGTTGGGACACACACTGTGTGATAAATGGCCAAGAAATCATAAATTCTGTAAACGGTATGTAAACTTATGAGTACAACTGTATATGTATCTCCTCTGATTTGTGGCCAGAGAGGACCCACTCATTGCCCGCTAAGTTTTGGCCCAAGGACAGCACTGGGACACAAACCTCTGACACAGAAGGTAAAGATGTTCTAGTAATAGCAAAGGAGTGTACCCCCTTACAAATACATTGCTGTTTCTATAATACTTGTGCCAAAGTTGTAAATACAATTCTCTAAAGATCGATTCACACCAGACATTCTGGTATGCGTTGATCAGCGAATGTCAGCTCATATGCATGAAAAGAAAGGGCTGCAATTTCAAATTGTTCACACCAGTGCATTGCATTGAGGTACGCTGCTATGCTCTGAAAAAACAGTAGAGCATGCTTGTAATATGTAACAAAGAGAGAGTGGTAAACCATAAAGTGTTTAGTGTTCAACTCATAGGTCCCACACATTGCTTTGCATTAAGAGTAGATCCAAGTGCTTTCCAATCCAGTGATTCTCATCACCGCAATGTAAGGCAGCCACTTACTAGAAGATATTCACTCAAATTAACATTTACCTTATATTAGAAGATATTGCCTTTCTTTTCTAAAAGATCAGCATACTGTATGTTACTCTAAACTTCTTTAATAGGATCTGGCTTTTACAACCTGTCAAGGTCCTCTCAATTGCTCCTCTCTCTCAGAACCATACAGTATCCAAGGTATACAGAGCACAATAAACTAATGTGATATCACTAAAAACACATCTTTTATTGAATTTAATTGTGCTTACAAAGTAAATTCTTGACAGAGAGCAGAAAATGTTTCAATGCTGTGCTATCTGGACAAGTAAACTTGCCTGCCGTTGAATGGCAGAGTATTGCCGGCTGCTGTGTCTGCCAGCACTTGTCTCGAAACCACTGCACACAGACACACTGCTAAACCGCGCTTGGCCCATTTTGATGCAAGGCAATTGGTGTGGTGGTGGATGACGTAGCAGTGTATGCCCTTTGCTGATATATTCCATATTACCAATCACAATCAAAATCACAAATGTCCATTAAATCCATATATATCACTGTATATAGCCATTCAAATTCACAATGACTTTAGAGATCAAAATTCCAAAATAGATCTACATATAAAATCATGTAATAGATAAATTCATAAATCTGATTAATCTGTGAAATCTATTACATAATTTATGTGAATTATGAGATACAAATGCTGCTTTTGTCAACAGTATCCAAAACATTCATGTTGTATAGGGATGAGCTCAAGGTTTGGAGTATGCTAATAGGATGAGAGTGCAGAGGGATGGGGATATGAGCTCATCAATTTGATGATTCTAAATGTTACTGTCAAGTCATAGAGTGGGGTTGAGGCATGAACCTGTGAGTAAAAGTGAAATGGCAACAGAGAAAGAGAAGGTCTCTGCTTGACAGGGCTGTGTTTTTGGCGAAGAGCTGTGTAAGGCAGGCCATACATTGTTCGAATTCCGAACAAATTTTCTTTCGAAAATCTTTTCAAAGAATTTTCGCACCATTAGTGGGACACAGCAACAGGTGATTTCCGTGCGGCTATTGAATTTGAGTGATCGGAGCGATGTTGGAACATTTTTGAAAAACAAACAATTTTCTAATCAATGATGGGAGAATTGTGTGAGAAATATAATTAAAAAAGGAGTGCACAAGAGTGCAAGAAAAGAAAATTCCCAGGAAAGAAAAGAAAATTCCCAGACACAAAAATGATTTTCTGTAGCAACATGAGGTGAAATTGAAGGCTTGGTTGGTTGAATTTCGAAAATCAATGGTGGCATCATCAGATCACAAAATGCACAAATTTTCTGATTTTGAAAAGAAAATTCATTCGGAAATCGATCATGTATGGCCTTCCTAAATCTGAGGACTGGATGGCCAAATACAAATTCTTTGACATTTAAAAGAAAATGTCATTATGGGAGAGATTTACTAAAGCGTGTGCACATAGAATCTGGTGCAGCTGTGGATAGTAACCAATCAGCTTCTAACTTCAGCTTGTTCAATTAAGCTTTGACAATAAAATCTAGACGCTGATTGGTTACTATGCACATCTGCACAAGATTCTGTGTGCTCCTGTTTTAGTAAATCTCTCCCTTTGTGTTTTTAGCTGTTTTCATAGAAATCTACTTTAAAGCTAAGCTAGGAATTGTAATGCATGCACCAAAAATTTCCATTACATACTTTTGTTTACTTTTTTTTTTTAGTGTCCTCTGCTGACTTGCCTTCTTCCCATACTGCATCTTGGTGCCATCTCTTCCCCAGGTAAGTGATGCACACGCACCTGGCCATCCACATTTTGTAAAAGAAAATGTGATTCATCAGGCCAGGCTTTTTCCATTTCTCCGTGGTCCAGTTCTGATGCTCACGTGTCCATTGTAGGTGCTTTTGGCTATGTACACAGATCAGCATGGGCATCCTCACCGGTCTGCGGTTATGCAGCCCCATACACAACAAATGTAATGCCATGTTTTTCTGATTTCAACACAATCAAATTCATGGACAACAAGTTTACTTGCTGCCTAATAATACTCTACTGACTTTCAGATGCCATTGTAATGAGATAATCAATCTAATTCACTTTACCTGTCAGTGGTCATAAAGTTATGGCTGATTGGTGTGTGTGTGTATATTTGTATATACTATATATATCCTGAGAAGGAAATTTGAGTGAAGGCCAGGAGTATAATAAATTTGTGGGAGTGACACAGTTGAAGCCAGACAGAGTAAGGACATATGGAGTGATATCACCAGACAAGAATGCAGGGGTCACTTGTAGCAGACTAAATGTAGAAAGACATAACATAAAAAGACATAAAGTCAGCCAAGGATCTGACTGCTTGATGATTTAATTCTCATAAACAAGCTGTATTTGAATGCCTATAAAGCTCGGAGTTACATTAAACAGTTAAACGGAACCAATTATTTTTGCTTGGCAATGTCATTCAGTAATAATATAAAAAGCAATGTACTACAATGTACAAAGAATGTATTCACCCATAGCTCCTACCCTCTTGGGGCACTTGGTGACTGAAAAGGCTTGACTTTGGGATATGTAAACAGTAAAAAGGCCGTACTCCTGCAAGTCATCCCTCAACCATCACAATGTACCATGTAAAAGTGAGTGATGGAGGGTGCTGCTATTGACTAAAATATTGGACACCTTAGGTGACTCCATGCATGGGGTAAAGAGAAGGCTTTTGTGACCATAGAAGTTCTTCACTGTTTGGACATCTGATACTATGGATTTATGAGAGATTAAAGAAGAGAGCAGTGTTGGTAACATGGCATCATTCTAACTTTGTAAGATGGCATCACAAGTAACATGACATATTGTACAAAAAAAGTTCTTCTAAACTGGGAAAAGGGGTGGGCAGGAGGGTAGGCTGCCCGGGGCACTGTGGTATCATGTGAGGTGAAGGGCACCGTGAAGAGATTTAGGGAGAGGGGATTTGTGTTGGGAGAAGGAATTTGGGGGGGCAGCAGGGGGTAAGAATTGTTCTAGCAGGGGACATTTGGGTGTGTGTGCTAGGAATGGTGATTCAGGAGGACTTGGGTTGGGAGGGGAATGGGAGAAGAGGATTTGTGCTTGGAGGGTTGATTTGGAGGTTTTGTGCTAGAAGAGGTGATATGGTAGGGGAAGGGGATTTGTGCTAGGAGTAAACATTTTTTTTTATGGAGGAGGGGGGGGACTTGTGCTAGTAGGGATGATTGGGGGGGGGGGGTTTGTACCACGAGGGGGCATTGGGGTATAATTGTATTAGTGGGGGAGGGAAGAATGTGTAGTCGGAGGGTAGATTTTAGGGGTGGAGGACTTGTGCTAGGAGGGGGAGATATCTTTTTTTTGGGGGGGGGGGATTTGTGCTTGGGGGGGATTTGTACTGGGAGGAGGGGGAAATTATTTATTCTTAAGGGAAAATCGTGCAGATTGGTGTCTATTTTTTTTTGGAGGGGGGAATTTTGTTGCCCCATAATGCTCATACATCTTTGGGGGGGGGACGTACTCTGCCATGTTCGCCCTGGGCTCTAAGTGAACTTGTCCCTGCACTGCTTCTAAATGAAACAATGTTATCCTTTTAATATGATCCTGATCCTAGATATGGCACTAAAGCTCGGAATTACTGACCTCAGACAAGTATACAGGTTTGGAGTATTGCCTGTACTTCTTCCATGACACCAGGTTTACTTTAAAGCGGACTTTCAGTAATTTTTTCATCTTTCCATCTATTAAATCTTCTGCCCTTGTTTTTTTTAACTTTGGATAGTAAAACATTTTTTTTCTGCCAGTAAATACCTTATACAGCCCACATCCTGTTTCTTGTCTGGTAAAAAGCCTAGGCTTATGACATCATGCAAAGTTCTTCCTCTCACTCTCATGGGAGTTTGCCAGGAAGGGTGGGGGTGAGTCATAAGAGGGCCAATGAGAGCTGCAGAGCTGGAGGTGTGCCCCTGTGTAAATCCCGGAGTGAACAGGCAGCAGCTTCAGCTTCCCACAGTTAAAAAGACTAAGTGGAGAGAGATTTCTGCAGCATATTTGGCAAGTACAGAATCACACTATATATAAAATAATATGCAAAGTGTTTGGAGGGAAGCTTCAGGATGGCAAATATGTTTGTATTACAAATTATGTGAGCAGACTGCAGTTCCTCTTTAAAGTGTATGCAAAGCCAAACATAGTTTTTTGTAGTTTTTGGATAGAGAAAGGAATGGTTAAAGTGATTATAAAGTTTTCTTTTCTTTTGTTTAAAAATAACAAACATGTCATACTAACCTGCTCTGTGCAGTTGGTTTTGCACTGAGCAGCCCAGATCGTCCTCTTCTCAGGTCCCTCGTCAGTGTTCCTGGCCCCTCCTTCCTGCTGAGTGCCCCCATTCAGACACTGAGCCACAGCTTGGCCTGGCCCCCTCTGTCTCCTCATTGGGCAATTTACTTTTATTGACATTGGCTCCTGCTGCTGTGTCTCAGCCAATCAGGAGGGTCCTGGACAACCGAGGCTCGTTCAACATCGCTGGATCGAGATGGGGCTCAGGTAAGTATTAGGGGAGCTGAGGGGGACTGCTGCACACAGGTTTTTTTTTTCTTTTTGCATAGAATGCAGGAAGATAAAAAAAAACTTCTGCCTTTAGAACCACTTTAAAGGATAAGTTCACCTTTTGGGAGCATGTTAACACTACATCCATATATAGCCGCTAACGTGTAACTTCCTCCAGCAGTCCCATCCCCCACGATTCTCACCCAATCCTCACCCTGTGACCACGGGCAGAGGTTCTTCTCCCCACACCCACTATCAAAATTGAAATAACAGCATGGCTGTGCAGGGCTCTGCAAGTACTGTCTGCCACCACGGCAGAAGGCTAGTAGTTCTCAATGAACTGCGAGGACGTTGGTGAGCACTGTCGTCATTCATTGATCTTCCTGTTCTTCAGTAACTGTCTGCCCATACAGGAGGTACAGGCAGGCAGTAATACTGAGAGCCTACAGTAACATGACATTGCACTCATAATCACGGGTGCAATGCTTTTCAGGCTTCTGAAGGAAAAACATAATTAATACACATTTTTTTTCTGCAGAAAAATGTGCATTTATTATTTTTCCCAAAAGGGTGAACTTAGCCTTGAAGACTAGGGTGAGCTTGGGTTTGGTCTGAAACCATAAAGAAGCGATCAGTGCCAGGCCATATTTGGTCACCTGAAGTCTCAAGCATTCCTTAAGTATTTGTGATAATGGTGACCAGGATCAATAAAGAGTGTGTGTTTTTCACAACCTGGATACAGACATCTGTAAAAACCTATGGACAAATCCATCCAACGCCTAACCCTTATTGCCACAGTCTGGGATTGCACGGCTAATGGTGATACCATATTATACGTAACTCAGAATAAGTAAAAACCATCACTCAACCAATGAACATTTTTTTGTTTATAAAAAAAACTTGCTCTAAAACACATCTGTTTTGCAAAGACATAATAAACAAAATACAAAGAGAAAATATATGTGTTACAAACTCTATAAGGGCACCCAAATGTACTCTATTGCCTGCCTGACACACACACAAAATCAAAGTCCCTGAGCATGCCCAGAAAAACCCAAATGCAGCTATCACAAAATAAGCCACCCCCGGTCCAAAATTGAGCACATCATCCAGCATGCTACAAAATTACAGATGGGACAAACCCCACCCCCAGTCCAGGGAGGCAGACAAAGAGCCTAACATGGGCAAAAGTTATACAACAAATACCATTGCAGTCTATGGGGACTAATTTGGCTAGTCCCCACTTGGCTGGCTTATCTTCTAGTTATTGGCCTTAAAATGGGTATGGGAGCCCAGGTTCCACCCTGAGGGACATATATGAATTTCACCAATTCGGACAACACCAAAAACAAAACAAGGAAGTGCCTTTAAAAATGCAAGATTTCTTAAAAGCTAGTAACTTGGGTGTGGGGGGGGGGGGGGCTTACTCTGCCTGTAAAGTGGTGCATCTGTAGCTTGTATCCAAAATTCTGCTTCAAAGATGTACGGCTTTAGATCTACATTGCAGCTGCAAGATTTTAACCCTAAACAAAAAATAGCCTGCCTCCCCAAATACATACAAGGCCATTTAGGTCTGTTAAGGCTTAAAATGAGAACCCCCACGTGAAAAATACCACCCCAAACTAGAAAAATATTGTGCCCCTCCCACACACTAACAAACCCCTAGCCAAACGCACAGCAAGTCAGCCCATGAAAGGGTGGTGGATGCTTGGGGGTAGGAGGGGCCTCTTTCACACAACCCTGGGCTGAAGTTGTGGGGGGCTGCAGACAGGGGGCTTTACGGAATGTGGAAAGCCCCTTTAAACTAGTGGGTACAAGGTGCTTTGTGGTTGATATTGGGCTTAGCCCAACATGCCCCAAAGCAGCCAGCTATGTTGAGTGCATGTGGCCTTGCATGGTTCAGGAGGGGGTTGGGCAATCGCTCTTCTCACCCCTTTCCTAGCTGGCCCTGTTGTATGCTCTGAAAAAGGGTGTGGTTTGGATTGGTGAAGGTAGCTCACAGCCTTTTGAGAATGGAGTGGAGTGTGGAGTTCCCCTTTAAATGCAAAAGCGTATGCATTAGAGGGGAAGGTTAAATACTCTTTTAGGAGGAGCTTGAGGAGCGAGTCTTTTTACATAATTTTAACAAGGTGCATGTCACATGTTGGCAACGTAACATGCTAACATGACCCGTGTGCAAATCTCCTTTAAAAATAAAAATAAAGGTGAACCAGCGTAAAAAAGAAATTGCGAAGTCTAGAGGTGCGCCCGTTCAACCCACGCAATTGCATGTACGTTGCTTAACATTTACTAAGATTTTGGCCGCGCAGTGAACAAACACATTTGAACGAACACAAGAGCCGCTTGCACATTTGCACTGCTTATGTTGATCTCACGCAGTTCTAAACATACTTGGGGCACAGCAGGCTTTCTCTGAAAAAGTTACTTTCTCATTCTATTTTGGGCATATTTGTTACATGGGCAGTTGTTACTAAACGTCCTCACATCACCCCATAATATTCTCACCTCCATCTTCTGTTAATATTGAATTGAAGATGTCCATAATGGCGCACAGATTGCATACTCCTGTGTGCCGAGATCGCTAAAGTAAATGGGGGATTTGCGCTCTGTTCCCGGCGCACCGTTTTATAAATATGAAAATGTGCAATGCACCTCTACTGATGGCGCAAGGCTTTTGTAAATAGGCCCCAGTGTAACAGGAGACTTCTATGTTATAACAGACTGCCAGGGTAGAGATCAGCTACATTGCAAGTGAAAGGGGCATGTTCCAAGCCAAATTCCCTATAGCTCTTTAGAAATGTGTTCCACAGGTCACTTTACCAAGCACCAGGAGACATGTGAGATCTTGCCACCACTCACCATGCTGTCTGCTGGAGTCCAAGCTTCCATGTGCATTCTGCCTACATTGTAATGCACTTATTTTCTATAAAGTGGCAAGATACACTATAGCCTGGTAAACACTATGAGTTTTGTCAGCTCTGGTCAGAGCCTATACTAAGTTAGTACAGCGATCTCCCTGCTAAGCTCTTGTGTTCTGATCACGGTTGGTTGTCCCGGTCGGTTCTAGTGATCCATCAGTGCCTGAGCCAGCCTTACAGCCTTGTGGTAACATTGTCATTCAAATTTGTACTGTTTTTCACTCTTAGGCCGCGTACACACGAGTGGACTTTCCCGCGGGATTGTCAGCCGGACTTTTTCCTCCCAAAAGTCCGGTGGACTAAGTTTTAAGTTTAGACTTAAAATTGTCAGCTGGACTCGGCAGTCCGGCGGACAATCCCGTGCTAGTCCGCGGGACTTTTGAAATGAACGAACTTGCCTCACACACGGAGGAAAGTCCGTTCATTTAGAACGTGACTCCAGCTAGACGGGACTAGCAAAGGCAGTGAATGCCGCCGCACTAGCCCCGTCACCTGGTATGGATTTAAAGGGGAATCCCTACGCCGAAAAAACGTTGTGGGGGTCCCCCCAAATCCATCTCAGACCCTTATCCGAGCACGCAGCCCGGCCGGTCAGCAAAGGGGGTGGGGACGAGCAAGCACCCCCCCCTCCTGAGCCGTACCAGGCCGCGCGCCCTCAACATGGGGCCCCCCCACCCCAAAGCACCTTGTCCCCATGTTGATGAGGACAAGGGCCTCTTCCCGACAACCCTGGCCGTTGGTTGTCGGGGTCTGCGGGCGGGGGGCTTATCGGAATCCGGGAGCCCCCTTTAATAAATAGATACCGGCCCCCCACCCTATGTGAGTGAGTATGGGGTACGATGTACCCCTACCCATTCGCCTAAGGAAAAAAGTGTAAATAAAAAAAAAAACACACAATTTTTTTTAATATTTTATTGCACAGCTCCGGGGGTCTTCTTCCGTCTTGGGGGGTCTTCTCGCCGGACTCCTCCACTATCTATCTCTTTCACTAGCGGAGGAGCCCGGCTTTCTTCTTCGTCGCCGCCATCGTCTGGGGGTCTTTTTCCGACTTCAGGGGTCTTCGGGTGGTCTCTTCTGTTCTTGCCGGTGGGGCCTTAATCGCCACCTTTTTGAGTATACAAGTGGTTCATTGCAGCCATTACCCATCAATTCCAGCTTAGTTCCTGAGTTCCTGAGCTTTTTTGTCTTCAGCATTGCAGCATCCGATCCTTTGCCATTAGACAGCAGCACATTTCAGCTGAACATATATTGCATTATGTGTTTTTTTTCCTGTGATTAGCGCCTGGGACTCAACCTTTCTTTTTCTTGTAATTGAGAGCAATTTTATGTTCCAATATTTGTAACACAGCATTGGAAAGTCAGGTTCAGCTAGATTTGTGGGTGAAAACTCTATGGGTCATGTCTGGTTGCCATTACATGTAGGTCTTATAAATGGCTATTAGTCAATGATCATTGGAACGGGTGACTGTAACAGACCTATTCTGGTCTTTTCTACACAACATTCAGTAGATACTTTATGTAAGCTACAAACATTCTGCTTTATATCCTTTTTCTGCTACGCCAATGGCTTGACTATAAGTTTTTCCTGTGTGGCAATTCTTGCATTAAATGGTTAACATGTGACTGACGAAGAGTTGTAACATTAAAGTTCTTTAAAAAGACCACACAGCTATCCTGCAAACGATGAGGGCCTTCTATTGCTTCTAGATGGGGTGCATTAATGATGCCCCCTGGGCACTGGGCATGAGAGAAATTGTGGCGTGCTGTGTAGGAGGTCTGGTTGATAGCCCAAGATATGAACCTCATCAGCCTGTGACAGCTTGTAGCCTTTGGGCCAGGAGAGACGTGATGGGGGGAAAAAGCGAGATGGGCTGTGTGTTCATTACGCTGGCGTGGTCCCTGCTGACTTGATTCCCATTCACTATATAAGAGGAGGAGGGGAGGCATTACACACCACTGACAATGAAATTAGAGAGGCCAATGGTGCTGTGCACACACTTTCCAAACACCTCTGTAATCATAGGTATAGAAAGTCATTACAACAATCTAATGCTATGTTTCAATTTCTGGAATAATTTCCACCCTGTTTGTTCCTTCTTCTTTTTTTTTTTTTTTTACACGTTAAAGGTTATTTGTTCAGTTTAACAGTCTGTGACCTAGTTAAACCCACAATATAAACCATCATAACTACCGGTACATATTTATATATTATAGCAAAATAATAGTTCACTTACCTGACACTCTCCCCAGCTGCACATATTTACCTTTGTTTTTAGCCCCCCCCCCCCCCCTCCTGCTCCTTTGAGCCTCTGTTCAAAGAAGAGGTATTAATATCAGTTAAATATAATAAGACCTCCCCTTGTGTTTAAGGGAGTTCACTCCCTTAAAAGTTCCTCTGTAAGAATTAAAGTGTTGCTAATCCCACAACAGTAAAATCGGTGTGTAAATGCTATCACTGTGGAACCTAAGAGGGTTAATCCTCTGCATTGTGTAAAAAGGCTGTTTGATCCTGTCTTCTCTGATCCGTCTCGACTTCCACAGTCTGCAATCCATATCCTAATAGTACAGAGCCGTGGGGGTACTCTGCACATGCTCAGTTTGATGTGTATTGCTAGAAAGTTTTTTTTTTTGGGGAGGGTGCATGTGATCAGCACAGGGCCAATCAGCCCTGTCCAGAGTGAGGGTCCGGATTCCTGCAGCCTCATAGGACTGTCAGGGGAGATTGAAAACTCCTCCTACAAGCTTTAACCAATACTCAGCCAGACACTGATGGAAGTCACAAGATTGGTATATACTGCTGATGAGAGAAGGTATTTAGCAGATTATAATTAATAAAATAATTGCATTTCCATGTTTTGTGTACTGTGGGAGACCAGATATAGTGAATGCAGGGTCCTGGGTTTAGTAACACTTCTCTCTGTAGTCATTGTTTTGCCTTGGGCCCCACTATTTTCTTCTTGGGAGCCCTCTCTTTCTTTATCGTACATCATGGGACACAGAGCCTTAAAGCGGAAGTAAACCCATCGATTTAACAGCCAAAAAAAAAAGGCATGCCGTGAATGCTAACTGCACATTGGCTGTGCTCTCAACCAAACAGTCAAACCATCCAATGGCTGGTGTCATAACGGATCACATGTGCAGCACTGTGGCAGTTTAAGATTAAACAGAGGCAAAGATGGCAGCTTCCTTGGCTGAAAACGATAGGGGGGTTTACTTCCACTTTAAGTAATTACTTAATGGGTTAATGGGCCATCTTCAGGTGTTGACACTGGTATACCCAATACAGGAAGTTCACTCCCCTATATGACCCGTCCTCCTTCCTGGAGTACCTCAGTTTTTTTGCCAGTGTCTAAGGTGTTGGTCACGAGTGAACATGTGCTCTGAGGAGCTTCAGGAGGGATCCATGCTGGATTTAAAAAACCTCCACAACCAGATCCATCCACACCACTGTGGCCACAGGATGGTACTCGGGCCTCGCATAGAAGAACAAGGTTTTGCCTGTAACGCTTCTCTTTGAGGGCTGGACCCTAAGAACCAGGACTCTTTTTTGGTCTTGCTACATTACCTAAAGTTGTCCTGAGGGTTGCTATACAGGTCCAAAGGAGTGGAACCCCTATTAAAAGGGACCCAGTCTTTGAAGGTTCAACTAACGCTGCCTGCCGTGATGGGTGAAGTTTGGATCTGTCTGTTTTCAGCAGTATCCTGCAGCAAGGAAAAGGTAAGAGAAAAGCTTAGGAACTGCAAAGTCCACCTATGCCTTTTCTTTCATATTAACATTGTAATGCCTTAAAGTCTCCTCTAGAGGGAGTAAGAATACACATACCCTTTCAGCAGCTCCGTGTCCAGCCACAACAGCGTGGTGTGTCCTAGCAGCATATGTTCCTCTCCCCCCATTGGGGAAACTGAGGGGCTGGGGGTACATGTATAGCGACGGTACATTGCATCCTGATTAGTTTGAGCATTTCTCAGTGTGACAGCACTAAAGGCTATTTCACACAGTAAGCCTCAAACTGCTAAGAATCCCCCCCCCCCTCGTGGGGTGCAGGCGGCTTTCTTAAGATAAACATTTTTATGTTTTTTACTTGCCGTTTTATTTAAATGCAAGGAAGTCAGCCTTTTTCAGGGAGAAGATAGAAATGCTGCATGGCGGCTGCAGCCTCCTCTCCCCCTTAGGATCTATGTCTCAGACCTGAATGCTGTGCTCAGTAAATAGTTAATTTCCATCTGTGCACGCAGGCTGAGGTACCTTTTGAATAGAGGAGGAGGGTGGGTTGATGAAGGGGCGTGGCTAAAGTGGTTGGCACCGTGTGTGGACGGCAATCAGGCTTAACACCTGAGAAGTCTTAAAAGCTGACTTTCTCATCACTTAATGTGTCTACCAGAGCAGCTGAATGAGGAGTCTGCCACAGGACACAGGAGCGCTGGAGCATGTGAGGGGTGTACACAGGCATTTCCAGTACAGGAAATTACATTGTTGTTTAGGATCAGATTAATCTTTATGCTGTCATTGTTTTTTTCTTACTATTGCTCAGCAAACAGTTCATTTCTAGAGCGCCTCTGCTGTTGTGCTTAGTACTATGGCTTCCAAGGAGGCACCAAAGGCACTAAAAGTTCCACCCCCAGGCACTGGGAACTCCAGCCATGCCTCCACACTGTCATCCTCTCCGGAGATACCAGATATGGAAAGCCAGGGTGAGTTTTTGGAACCAACTGGTGGTGCAACTGCTTTTCACACTTCAGCCCCTGTATACGTGACTGAAGATGCATTTTCCTCTGCCCTGCAAGGCTTAGAAGGATGATTAGCGTCTTTAATCGCAACCTCCATCCAAGGGGATAGGAAGTGTGCTAGATCCCTCTCTCCCACTCCAAACCATTTACCAAGGGAACAGTGGGAACAGGATGAGGTATTACCCTCAGGTGATCCAGAGGAAAGACAAGCTGATTATTCCTCTGCGGAGGAAACTACAGTTGTGGATTCAGCTTCACAATCTGAGGTACAAATCCTTATGGAAATGGTTCGCTCCACTTTCATGCTACCCCTGACAGAATTAGCTGAAAGTCCGGTTTCTATCTTGGGGTCTTTGAAACCTTTACAGCCCTTGCATGCGTTTCCTCTCCATGCATTACTATAAAAGCTTATTTATGCTGAATGTGATCATCTGGATAAGCATTTTCTCCCTCCAAAGAGATTCTCAGTTCTCTACCCCATGGAGGAGAAATTCACCAAGAAGGGGAAGGTTCCAGCAGTCGACGCTGCGATTTCCAGTGTGAAAAGAGTTTAACTTGGCCAGTAGACAATGCGCAAATGCTTAAAGATCCAACAGATAAAAAGTTGGAATTCTTGTTAAAATCCTCTTTTTCCTTGGCAGGGATTGTTACTCAGCCTGCAGTTGCAGCAATAGGCATCTGTCAGTCCCTAAAGGACCAGTTCACAGATGCACAACAGGCCCGTGAGTTAGCCGAACTACCAAAAGTATAATGTTTAGCCATAGATGCTATGAAGGACTCTATTCACCAGGCCTTGCGCTTGTGCTAGAACACATGCATAGGACCCTTTGGTTAAAAAACTGGTCAGCCAAAGCTCCTTGCAAAAAGCTTCTGGCTAGTATAAACGTCCTTCATTTAAACTGTCTTTTTCTCCTGCACCAGGGGCATCCGCCTCTAGGCACTGGCGACGGTCTCCGCCTTCAGACTCTAAAGGGAAAACCTTCAGGGTCAGGCCCAGGCTCAAAGGAAGACCTGGGGCCGTAAATCTGCAAAACAGAATACTAAAGCCTCATCATAAAGTCTGGCAAAGGGAAATTCAAGACAGATGGGTCATCTCCATGGTGTCTCTAGGATACAAGCTAGAATTTCGGGAATTTCCACCATCTCGTTTTCTGAGATCAAATGTTCCCAAAGGTCCAGGGAAAAAGCAATCTCTGTTTCAAGCATTAGACCGATTATTGGCTCAGGGGGTGAATAGAACAAATGGGGTTGTCAGACCCATTCTAGATCTAAGGAATCTAAATCAGTTCCTGAAGATCCGGTCCTTTCGCATGGAGTCGATCAGGTCAGTAGTTTCCATCCTGCAAGGAAGAGAACTTCTGGCGTCCATCAATATCAGGGATGCATATCTGCATGTCCCTATATTTCCCACTCACCAAAGGTTTTGAATTAGAACAACAGCACTTTCAGGTTGTAGCCTTGCCCTTAGGGCTAGATACAGCACCCTGGGTGTCCACAAAAGTACTGGCTCCACCTCTAGCCAGGCTAATGGCACAGGGCATAACAGTCTTGGCGTACCTAGATGATCTATTGTTAATAGACCAGTCAGCGGTTCGCTTGGAGCAAAGTTTACGCATTACAACCAGTTACCTGGAAAGTCTGGGTTGGATTCTCAACCTAGAAAAGTCTTCTTTAAAGCCGCTAAGAAAGCTGGAGTATTTGTGCTTGATTATAGACACAGCCCAGAAGAAAGTGTTCTTGCCTCCGGCAAAGGTCAGCTCCATACGAGAGCTGGTGCGGATGGTCAGGTCGAAAAGAAATCACTCAATTTGCATTTGCATGAGGTTGTTAGGAAAGATGGTAGCTTCGTTCGAAGCAGTGCCCTATGCCCAGTTCCATTCGAGACTTTTGCAAAACAGTATCCTGTCTGCTTGGAACAAAACGATACAAGCTTTGGACTTGCCAATGCGGGTGTCCCCAAGCCTCAGTTGGTGGTTACTAACCCAGAATCTGCTGAAAAGAAAATCATTTAGACCAATTATCTGGAAAGTAGTAATGACAAATGCCAGCCTCTCAGGCTGAGGAGCAGTACTAGAGAAAACAACTGTCCAGGGACAGTGGTCAAGACCCGAAAGAGCCCTGTCCATCAACATCCTAGAGATTTGGGCAGTGTCTCTGGTTCTGAAAACCTGGACCTCCAGGTTAAAGAATTGTCCTGTCAGGATCCAATCCGACAATGCCACGGCTGTGGCCTATATCAATCACCAAGGGGGCACCAAGAGTCTCTCAGCTCAGATAGAGATGAACCATTTTCTAACTTGGGCAGAAAAGAATGTCCCATGCCTGTCGGCAGTTTTCATTCCGGGAGTAGAGAATTGGCAGGCGGACTACTTAAGTCGCCAGCAGTTATTTCCGGGCAGGGTCGTTTGAAGAAATATCCCCCTCCCCCTGCACGCATGCAACGCCTACAGGAATCACAGCATAGAGATACAGTTTAAGTTCACCAATACTTTATATAAATAAAAAAGGTTTACAGTGCAAATACTGCTGTTGCATATAATGTGCATAAAATTTGAACATTTTCAACAATTGAACATTTGCAAAAAAACACCACTGTACCATAAAATCAAATATACATTAAAAAAGTGCACAGTAACTAAATCCAACATACTTAAAACACACGCACACTCACATTAACATTTTTCAGTTCTCACAAACAGTCCGGCTGGGAACAGGAAACTGAATCTCCTGTACCGCATGGACTGCAGGAGGAAGGAAGAGGAGCTCGGCCACGCTACAGGCTGCAGCTTATAGGAAGTGGCAGCAGTGGAGTCTCTAGGGTTGGTGTCACCTGGTGCGGTAAAATATGGTGTCACCTCCCCCCGCACTAAGCAGGCTAGTGCATCAGTGTGGCTCTCCCCCCTCAACCTGGCACAATGGATGGAGCCAGGATGGGATTGGGGGGATGGATGGGATTGGGATGGGATGAGGGTGTTGGATAGAGCCAGAATGGGATCGGAGGAATAGATGGCGCTGGAATGGGATCAGGGGATGGATGGATGGAGCCGGGATGGGATCAGGGGAATGGATGGAGCCGGGATGGGATAGGGGAATTGACTGAGCCGAGATGGGATGGGGCTCCAAAGACATGCTGGTGGGTTAATTGGCTTCTGTCAAAAATTGGCCCTAGTATATGAATGTGAGTTGGGGACCTTAGATTGTGGGCTCCTTGAGGGTAGGGACCGATGTGAGTGTGTTATGGATTAATTAATGCTTTGATAAAAACTATTTCTATTATGTATACATATAAATGCTGAATCTCCTTACTCAAAATGCCTCACCTAGAGACCCCCTCCCATCGAGTGAGTCCAGGAGTCCACAAGCCATCAGCAGAAAACCTGGATGAAACTGGCCAGACGACCCCATAGATAAGAGTCCTCCAATCTTTGCTTGACAGCAAGGAATACACCTTAGATGATGCTTTGCAAATAATGAGTCATCTTCTACTATTAAAAGCTATATGCCCAAAAGCAATAAAGGAAGTTTTTCACTGAACAGTGTGTGTCAGCATACTCCTTCTAAACATGCATGCATGAACATTTGAATTAGACCAGGTGCAGATAACTCGGTCAGACATTTGTCTGGAATCCAAAACAGCTGGCAGCCCAACGTGGGGTTCTCGGGTTGTGAGACGGACGACAGCGGACCAAAAGGCAACCGAGAAGGAACCACCACGGGTGGGACAGGGACTGATCACCTCTGATACGGTAATGCCGCGTACACACGGTCGGAATTCTCGTCGGAAAAAGCTCTGTTGGCTTTCCCGTCGGAATTCCGATGAAATTTCGCTCAAACTGTCTTGCCTACACACGGTCACATCAAATTCCGACGGTCAGTAACACAGCGGCATAAAACACGACAGCACTATAAAAGGGAAGTTTAATGCTTCCGAGTATGTGTCGAAATTGTTTCCGAGCATGCGTCGGAATTTTGCGTGTCGGAATTGCATACACACGATTGGAAAATCCGATAGAGAGGTTTTCCGTCGGAAAAATTGAGAACAGGTTCTTAATCCAAAGTCTGTCGGAAATTCCGACAGAAAAAGACCGATGGGCATACGCACCGTCTGAAAATCCGTTGAAAAGCTCCCATCGGACTGTTTCCATCGGAAATTCCGACGTGTGTACGCGGCATTAGATATCACATTCCTATCTTGCTAGTATATCCCGTTCCTGTGTGGGTCCATCTCTGTGTCTGTGTTGGCTGCTGAAGGTCACCATTATATGAACCTGTATTCTGATTATCTGCAGCCTGTAAGAACATTGTGTTGTGTCGTATGAGTCTGTGATTGTGTTGTATGGGTCTGTAATACATGATGTATGATGTTGAAAAATATTGACACACAGGGACGTGGATAAACTCCTTTGGAAAGGTGTAAGTGTGGTGTAGCATTTCACCGAAAAGGGGGCGTCAGGAAGACGTGGATAAACTCCTTTGGAAAGGTGTAAGTGCGGTGTAGCATTACACCCAGAAGGGGGCATCAGGTAGACGTGGATAAACTCCTTCGGAAAGGTGTAAGTGCGGTATAGCATTTCACCCAGAAGGGGGCGTCAGGTAGACGTGGATAAACTCCTTCGGAAAGGTGTTAGTGTGGTTAGCATTTCACCCAGAAGGGGGCGTCAGGGAAAAAGTTGCAGAGTAATAGGCAGTGGAAAATATTCTGTGTGGTCATTATAAATCAAACGTACACATCTATTACAATTCGTGCAAATGCCATGTCATAACTGTGTTTGTGGATTGATGTTTAGCATTTCTTGAAGGAGGTTGGAAGGTCAATTGAGTCTATAGAAAGTGAATGTAGGGAGAGTGGACAGGAACCGATAAGGTGTCCTGAACAAGTGGGCGATTTAGAAGAAAAGTTGAGAATCTCATTGTTAAATATTAACTGTTGTACTTCTTATCTGTCTGTTAAATGTCTTGTTGAGGGAACTGAGTGGTCACACACTACCCGACCCATATTCTGTGGCCGTCTCGGACGGCAGAACCGTGACTCAGTCTACGTTTTGGGAAGACGCACCAGGGGCGACCCAGGTGGCAGTCGATCATTGTAGACAAAACCTCTCTTTATCTTACTATCTGTTTTGTCCTTGTTAACTTGAGATTGGGATATAGTCTGAACTGGTACCAGGTGACGAATAAAGGAATTGCCAGACCCTTTCAGAAACCAAGACAACCTCGTGACCCGTCTAAAAGCCCGAGCAGATACATAAGTATCCCAGTCATCAAGACAGAAAATAATGTGGCATAAATTGGTTAAGCCAGAGAAAGAAAAACTCGCCTGTGACTTAGTCACAGAGAGAGAGGGGGGGAATTATGTCAAAAAAGCAAAAAAATCTGCTAAGATTTGTGGCATCACAATTCCTCCAGGGGGTAGATTGCAGCCGGAGGAATGGCGTAAAATACTGAAGGAAAAACAAGGGGCGTTATCTGACAATGGTCTACTAAAAACTGCAGAGGCTTGGTTCAATGTGGCAAAAGCAATCCAAAGGGAGAACTGGGTAGAACATTAAACCCAGCAGAGGGGTAATGTTGTATATGTGTACCATGAAGGAAAAAGTGTCCCTGATGCCCTACCTGAACCACCCCCATACGAGGGGAAGAGGGCTGAGCCTAAAAACACACCAACACCCCTGTACCCTGTGTTGAATACTAATTTGTCGCATTTTAGCCCAAACACCCCCGTAACTTCAATGCCATGCTTGAACGGGTCTGTGACGGGGGATCTGCAGCTGGCAGCAACCAAGCCACTGCTCCGCCTTCCATTGCCCAGCTCCCAGACAGCGCAATTCGTGTCTTGCCCACAACACAGAACCCGTTCATTGGCAGACCACTAGCTGCAAACATCCCTAACCAGCCAGGCCCCCTCCAGACGCCTTCCCCGCCTGTTCTGATACCCCAACAGCTATTCCCCTATGTGCCAGGGCCTGGGCCGCAGCCCATACCCTTAGCCCAAGACCTGGCTCGACACATTACTCAGAATACTCGCCATAACAGTAACCGAGCTCCCAGTGCCCACTATTACCAAAACACACATGAATCCCAGTGGTCAGGATACCCAGGTGAGCATGACCCCCAAGACCCCTAGGAGTGGCCAACCCCAAGCTTAACACCTACCAGCCCCCGTAGTGATGAGGGGCATTAGAGCAGCGGAAGGTGCCCCAATAATGTACGTTACCTTTACCCCACCCCAAGTAATGTCATTGGAGAATAACCTGCCTGACCCGGAAAAGCAGCCAATGCCCGATGACAAAACCTTTAATTCTGGTGTGGAATTCTGTGAGTAGCTGCACGAGTGGGAAAGGGGCAGACTGGCTGATCAAGCTACAGGTATCCAAGATGTTACTCAAGACAAAACTGAGTCAGTAGAAAAGTTTTTCACCAGACTGTCACAAGTTTTTTTCAGATTTGGGATTCATCACCCATATTATGGCACACAGCCAGATGCTGTCTTCAGCCTTCATGGCAGGCCTCAAGGAGTAAACCCGAAAAGGCCTCACCATGGCCCAACCGGAGTACCGTGTGCAGCAGCAACAATATCAAAACCCTGGACGTCCCACCTCGGAACACCTGGATCTCCTATGCTAGGAATTTGGCAAGCCTGTGTCACTAACCCATATCAGGGCAACCTCTTCAAAGATCTCAGAAGGCCCATTAGCGAGGGTGACCCTACCCATTGAGGGACATCCAACCACTTTCTTAAGCGACACAGGTGCAGCCAGAAGCGTGATTAGAGAAGAGGATTTACCTGACCACTCCTACCTTTCCGATATTGACATATCTTGTGTGGGCATAGATGGAACTCCCAGAACTAACACGTTGACCTGCCCCCTACGAGTTGGAAAGTACCCAGACCTTCTGGCTCGATTCGTTGTCTCTTCCACCTGTCCACTCAATCTCTTGGGAGCAGATGTACTGTCCAGACTTCAGGCTTCCATTGTCCTCCATTGTTCTCTGAAGATGGATCTGTTACCGTCTCTTCTCCACTGGGCATTAGCTGAGGATGTAGGACACTTAAAGGTGCCACCAGTCATGGTGCAGTTGAAACTTGGAGCTTCCCTGCCCCGGAAATCACAATACCCTCTAAAGTTAGCCTAATCTGCAGCTATTTCACAGCATGTCAAGGCCCTTGTGTCAAATGGAGCCCTGATACCCTGTACATCTCCATACAACACACCTCTGTTCCCTGTAAAGTAGAGAACCGCTAAGGGAGAACCAGACATGTACAGAATGGTCCAGGACCTCTGAGCAGTTAAGGAAGCTACAGTCCGGAAGCCTCCTTACTGATGCAACCCCTTTATGATGCCCTGAAGTCTGACCCCTTCTGTAACGAGCCCCTGCTCGCTCGGTTCCACTCTCCCGACACTCCTATGTCTCCCGACAGATCGCAACATCTGATGGTTCGGTCATGCGATGCTCCGGGATTCAAACTACAGCTATGTGCTGTTCGAATCCAGTTGTGATGGCTCTGAACAAACACCAGGCAGGCTGTATGTAAGTTCAAACAGGAATAATCTTTATTGGATCAACAACACTCTTTTATACACATCAGTTTGAACACCCCGCCCTCAACAACCACTTTCCTATTGGTCAATTGTAAAGCAGACTGTAGCTTTCAATTAGGTCCTCTTCCATGCAAATTAGGACTTGAAACAGGGTCAGCAGGGATTGGTCCGATAGCTTGAATAGGAGGACTGATAAGGTGTAATGACACAGAGAAGCCCCAGGAGGTAATTAAAGTACATAAACAAACGGTCAGACACAGAACAATGCATTCCTTCCAGACCACAGAGACGTCTGGAGGGGGTTAGCCTTAAGACATTGCAAGAGACCCCCCACTGTGTAATAGAATCAAGGGAGAAATACATCAGTGTTTCAAGGTTCATGACAATTCTCCCTCCTGGGAAACAGTCCAACAGCCACAGTGGGACCCTGAACGGGTCAACTCGAGGATGTTGGAAAAGAGAAGTAGTCTTAAGGTTCCAGGTCCGTCTGTCGAGATAACCCATCCGCATTCCCGTTTTGGGGCCCTGGCCGATATTGTATGGTGAAATTGTACGGTTGCAAAGCCAGGCTCCACCTTAGTAATCGGCCGTTCTCTCCCGCCACCCGGTTAAGCCATATCAATGGATTGTGGTCTGTCATGACGGTAAAAGAGCGTCCATACACGTAGGGCTGCAATTTCTTTAAAGCCCAGACTAAGGCCAGACACTCTTTTTCCACAGCAGCATATCCAACTTCACGGGGTAACAACTTGCGGCTGAGATACGCCACCGGGTGCTCTTTCCCGTCATCGCCAATTTGACTTAGTACGGCTCCCAGTCCGAACATGGAAGCGTCTGTATGAATGACAAAGCGTTTGTTAGGATCGGGTGCCGCCAGTATGGGAGCTTGCGTTAGGGCGGTTTTTAACTGATGAAACGCTGTCTCGCACTCCGGGGACCACAGGACCTGTCTAGGGAGAGTCTTTTTGGTCAGGTCCGTCAGGGGTTTGGCAATGTCACTATAGTGGGGTACAAACTTCCTGTAGTACCCTGCTGTCCCTAAAAATGCAAGTACCTGGGTTTTGGTTCTGGGAACCGGCCAGTTTAGGACGGCCTCGATTTTTGCAGGTTCTGGCCTCTGCTTCCCACATCCCACTCTATGTCCCAGATATTGCACCTCAGACATCCCGATATTACATTTGTCTGGCTTCAGGGTCAGGCCAGCGGCTCGGATCCTATCTAGCACTATTCCCAGGTGTCTAAGATGTTCCTCCCATGTCTGGCTATAGATTGCGATGTCGTCAAGATATGCGCATGCAAAATCTTGCAGACCATCGAGGAGTTCATCTATCATCCGCTGGAAGGTAGCTGGAGCATTCTTCATCCCGAATGGCATTACCAGAAACTGGTAAAGGCCGAACGGGGTGATGAAGGCCGACTTTGGAATTGCTTCTGCTTCCAAGGGAATCTGCCAGTAGCACTTACACAAGTCAATAGTCGTCAGATAATGTCCCTGAGCTATTTTGTCCAGCAATTCGTCCACTCGGGGCATAGGGTAGGCATCTGTCACAGTACAGTCATTCAGTCGCCTATAGTCCACACAAAATCGTGTCGTGCCATCCCGTTTTGGGACTAATACTACAGGGGAAGCCCAGGGGCTTGCTGATGGTTCGATCACCCCTAACTCGAGCATCTCCCTAATCTCCGCTCTCATCCCTTCTTGCACTGCTCCGGGAATCCTATAGGCTGGTTGTCTCAGGGGCTTCTGCCCGGGGGTCTCTACCTTGTGCACAGCTATGCGAGTGTACCCAGGGAGTGCCGAAAACATCTCCTGCCGGTCCACGAGTAATTCTCTGGCTTGTTCTCGTTCTTTGGATCCTAGTCTATCTCCTAGCCTTATATCTTCCACACCCCCGGA
This sequence comes from Lithobates sylvaticus, assembly GCA_028564925.1. Taxonomy (NCBI): domain Eukaryota; kingdom Metazoa; phylum Chordata; class Amphibia; order Anura; family Ranidae; genus Lithobates; species Lithobates sylvaticus. Next base: position 159,465,884 of record CM053033.1, read on the forward strand.
ACAGTTACTGATTTCGGGAAGCTCCAGCATCGGTAGATATTCAGAGTCCCCGGTGGCAGGAGCACATATGGCGGCTACTGCCTCAGTCCTCTCATGATAGGCCTTCATCATATTAATGTGGAATGTCCTCTTAATATTTGTGTCTGCACAGCTGGCAACCACATAGGTGGTATCGCACAGCTGTTTTACCACCTGATAGGGGCCCTGCCAGGAGGCCTGTAATTTATTTTGCTTCAGGGGTTTTAGTATCAGGACTTTCTGTCCAATATAAAAGGTGCGATTTCGCGCAGACCGATCATACCAAACCTTCTGCTGACTCTGGGCCGATTGCATATTCTCATGGACTAGATCGGTAAGTTCCCGCAGTCGCTCCCTGAGTTCCAAGACATAACTAAGGATGGGGAGGCCTTCCGGATCCTCTACCCCCTCCCACTGGGCCCTCACTAAGTCTAAGGGTCCCCTAACCCTTCGCCCATATAACAGCTCAAATGGGGAAAACCCAGTGGACTCTTGGGGTACCTCTCTATAGGCGAACAGTAGATGGGGAAGATATTTCTCCCAATCCTTCCTACTTTCCACGAAGGCCCGAAGCAGCTGCTTCAGGGTCCCGTTAAATCTCTCACACAGCCCGTTAGTCTGAGGGTGGTAGGGGGCGCTCTGGAGGGGTTTAATCCCACAGAGACGCCAAAGCTGCTGCGTCAGCTCGGCTGTGAACTGGGTACCCTGATCGGACAATATCTCCTGGGGGAACCCTACCCTAGTGAATACCCGCAGTAAGGCATCTGCTACTGTATCAGCCTGGATATTGGATAAGGGAATGGCCTCCGGGTAGCGGGTGGCGTAATCCACCACCGTAAGAATATACTTCTTCCCAGTGGCACTGGGGCGGCCCAGTGGGCCTATAATATCTACCGCTATGCGGCTAAAGGGTTCTCTAATGATCGGCAGGGGTTGCAGTGAGGCTTTTGGGTGATCCCCTGTCTTCCCTACTTTCTGACAAGTCTCACAGGTCCGGCAGTATTCTCGCACCTCAGCATGTAACCTGGGCCAGAAGAAAGCATGAGACAACCGACTCCGGGTCTTGGCTATCCCTAAATGTCCGGACAAGGGGATGTCGTGAGCCAGTCGCAATAGCTCCCGTCTGTATTTTTGGGGTACAACTAGCTGTTTGTGGGGACCCTGTCGCTTCCCAGTGCCCATTCCCTCAGTGTAACGATAAAGAAACCCCCCCTCCCACTCTATTCTGTCTTCCCCCAACCCCCCTGGATCCTTGCCCGCCCTGTCCCGATAACCAGCTAAAGTTGGGTCACTCTGAGTCTCTTGTCTAATGTCAGAGGGAGAATCCCAGGACACAGGGTTGTCAAGTTGGGGTAACGTAGGCAGATTTGGTCTTACCTGGGTCCCCATAGGAGTGGAGTTGCCTTGAAGTTGGCTCTGACGTCGGGTGGTCACAGCCATGGCAGCCTCTGGGGCATATGAGGAAGTTAAATGCCCCAAATCGTTCCCCAAAAGTACTTCCGCAGGTAACTCACGTAGTAATCCCACTCGCACTTGTCGCTCCCCTGAGCCCCAATCCAAGAGAACTTGGGCGGTGGATAAACGTAGCACCTTGCCCCCTGCTACCCTGACTGCAACAGTATGACCGGTCCGGGCCGACTGGGGAATCATGTGAGGCTGGATGAGGGTAATCGTAGCCCCGGAATCGCGGAGTCCCTGGGCCGGCTGCCCATTAACCCATACTGCCTGACGATGGTGCTGTCGATTATCTCCGGCAGCAGCTTGGACGGGATCAGCCTCGAAAAGTTCACCGCACTCTTCCTGAACATCTCGATGGTTGGGCTCATTCTGGAAGCAATGAACCGCTGGTCTGGATGGATGAGCATTCTCTCGGTACCTCGTGGATCGGGTAGGGCAATATCGCTGCAGATGACCGGTTTGGTTACAGATATAGCACTTAGGTCCGGTAGGAGGGTTGGGTCGGGCTGGGGGTCTAGAGGCAGACCACTGAGGTACTGAAGCTGGGTTAGAGGCTGGTAAACTTGGCCGAGATAGTGGATAGCGCTCGCTTTCACCTGACCTTCGAGAGTCCAGATATTCATCAGCCAAAGTAGCCGCTTGCTGTACAGTCCGTGGTTGCTTATCTCGCACCCAATCCCGTACTACCAGAGGGGTGTGGTTAAAGAATTGTTCTAAGAGTACTAGCTGGGTGATGTCCTCTATGGTATAAGCATGGCTTCCCTGGAACCAGCCCTTAAGGTTCCGCTGCAGACGATGTGCCCACTCCACGTATGTTATGTTGGTTTGTTTCCGGGATTCTCTAAACTTAATCCGGCTGGCTTCGGGTGTAATGGCAAATCGGGCTAGCAGAGCTTCTTTTACCCGGTCATAATCTTTAGCGTCCTGGTCCTCCAGGGCCCGATACGCATCCGCCGCTCGGCCAGTTAAATTACTCGCCAGTAAGGCGACCCAATCTTGGGACAGTACTTCATGTATCTGGCATAGTCTCTCAAAGTCCTGCAGGAACGCTTCAATTTCCTCCTCTCCTTCCTTAAATAGTTTGAATGCCCGAAAGGGCAACTTACGGAAAGGCGCTGTATCTTTGGGTGTTGTCCCCGATTGCCGTATTTCCGCCATTCTCCGCTCATGTTGCCGCTCTAGTTCTCTCTCTTGTCGCTCATCCTGCTGCTGGATGTCTCTAATGGCATTCTGTATGGCGGTCTCTGATGGGTTAGCACCATATAATGCCAACCGCTCTCGAACTCGTTGCTGAAACAAGTCTTCAACTGACCGGGGTCCCGCATCACCATCCCTCTGATCCATCTTGGCTAGCTCACTGATCAGGGTGGCCTTGTTCTTTGTCCCACCGTTTCCTCCACGGCTCTCAAGTAAGTCTTTCAGCGTGGCTCTCCTGCAGGCTGCATAGCTGGTCATTCACTGTGGTGGTTTGGAGTGTCCCAGTAACTGGAGAGCAAATCCCACCGCTGCCAACCAATGTAACGAGCCCCTGCTCGCTCGGTTCCACTCTCCCGACACTCCTATGTCTCCCGACAGATCGCAACATCTGATGGTTCGGTCATGCGATGCTCCGGGATTCAAACTACAGCTATGTGCTGTTCGAATCCAGTTGTGATGGCTCTGAACAAACACCAGGCAGGCTGTATGTAAGTTCAAACAGGAATAATCTTTATTGGATCAACAACACTCTTTTATACACATCAGTTTGAACACCCCGCCCTCAACAACCACTTTCCTATTGGTCAATTGTAAAGCAGACTGTAGCTTTCAATTAGGTCCTCTTCCATGCAAATTAGGACTTGAAACAGGGTCAGCAGGGATTGGTCCGATAGCTTGAATAGGAGGACTGATAAGGTGTAATGACACAGAGAAGCCCCAGGAGGTAATTAAAGTACATAAACAAACGGTCAGACACAGAACAATGCATTCCTTCCAGACCACAGAGACGTCTGGAGGGGGTTAGCCTTAAGACATTGCAAGAGACCCCCCACTGTGTAATAGAATCAAGGGAGAAATACATCAGTGTTTCAAGGTTCATGACACCTTCCAAATGTCCTCAGAGGCAATATCCAACTTCGAGGCCCTCAAACAAACCTTTTCATGAGCTCCGGTTTTAGGGCTCCCAGACTACGAAAAGACGTTCAAACTCCTTGTATCCGAACGTCTGGGACATTACTGCCTTACTCAACCAGATCCAGCCGAAACATCTGTCCACTGCCAGACATTTGAGACTCCAATGTTCTCTCCTTCAACTGGACAACATTACTCTATTACGTTGTCAAACACTGAACCCTTCAACCCTTTTTCCACTTCCCGAGGGGGGAATAGAAGAGGAGCCGAGCCCACCCCATGATTGTTTTCAATTAATGCAGCTGGAAACCACACATCTCCCCAACGTGAGTAAAATACCCCTGCAGAATCCAGACCTAACACGGTTCTACAAGTTGAAGCCTTACCACCGAGGATGTCTGCACAGGTGGCAGAGCTGCAAGCACTCACTACAGCATGTAAACTGGCAGAGGGAAAAAGAGCCAACATTCATACAGACTCAAGATATGCTTTTAGCGTTGCCCATTACTTTGGTGTTATCTGGAAGGCCAGAGAATTCCTGACAGCTGCAGGAACACCTGTGAAACACAGGTTCTCCCAACCCAAGTGGCTATTCTGAAAGTAAAAGCACATGGCAAACTGAACTCGAAGGAAGCCCGAGACAATCATCTAGCCGATTCAACTGCCAAACAGGCAGTCAGCGAGAAGTGGAAAGTAGAGTGGTAGAAGACCACCCCATGCTTGCCCTACGGACTCTCCCAAGTGGACAGAGTTTATCTGAAAGAACTACAGGAAGCAGCAAATCCGGATGAGAAGGAAAGCTGGAAGCAGAGGGGAGCAACCCTTAAGGATGGACTATTTGAGTGCAACAAGAAACCTCGCTTACCCAAAAATATGTACTCGGCAGTGGTACAATGGACACATGGAGCTGCCCATCTGTTAAAGACTCTTATGAATTCCCTCATCAACAAATACTATGTAGCTGCAGGAATCAGTCCACTGACTAGCAACTTCTGTAAGTCTTGCACCATTTGTGAAAAGTGTAACCCGGGACACACAGAGAAAGCCCTTGTATCTTTTCCAGCGGATACAAATTAACCACATCCAAATGCCAAAGAGTGGACGATTTGAGTACTTGAGTACGCCTTAGTAGTTTCACACAGCCTACCACCCCCAGAGTAGCGGGAAGGTAGAAAGAATGAATGACACATTAAAGACTTGAATGTTAAAAATGGCCCAAGAGACTGGTATGCATTGGCCGGACAGCCTGCCCATTGCCCTGTTCAGCATCAGATACACACCAAGGGGAGAACACTCCCCTACCCCCTTATGAGATTTTGTTTGGTTTAGCCCAGGGGTCTTCAAACTACGGCCCTCCAGTTGTTCAGAAACTACAATTCCCATCATGCCTAGTCATGTCTGTGAATGTCAGAGTTTTACAATGCCTCATGGGATGTGTAGTTCTGCAACAGCTGGAGGGCCGTAGTTTGAAGATGCCTGGTTTAGCCCCAAGACTTGGTTGTTATTTTCCATAAGAGTTATAAGTACAGTCTGATGTGTAACCGCATTATCACGTGAATTAACCTGAATATATGCCTAGGTGTTTTCTTCCATTTCAGATCCTGAATTAGATACAGGAACACACCAACTACTGCCTGGAGATTGGGTGCTGATAAAGAAATTTGTGAGAAAACATTCTCTTGAACCCAGATATGATGGTCCCTTCCAGGTCCTGCTGACCACAACCACATCTGTAAAGTTGGCTGGGAAAAACACTTGAATCTACCCCTTCCACTGTAAGAAAGTCCTAAGTCCGGAGGACAAGACATAGACTGCACCATGAAGCCAATTTTACATATCCTTTTCCCGTTAAATCTGATGAGGGCCCAACAGGTGGCTATCACTAAGAGGAGTGCTCCTGAGGGAAGTTTTGGCACACATGTGTATGTAGATGCCATAGGGGTCCCGGATGAGTTTAAAGCCCGAGACCAAGTTAAGGCAGGTTTTGAATCTCTGATTCCCATAATCACTGTCAACAAAAATGTAGACTGGATAAATTACATATATTACAACCAGGAGCGGTTTGTAAATTACACCAGAGATGCCCTACAGGGGATTGCTGACCAATTAGCTCCCACATCTTAGATGACATTTCAGAATAGGATGGCCTTGGACATGGTTTTAGCAGAAAAGGGGGGTGTTTGTAAAATGATAGAAGGGACATGCTGTGCATACATCCCTGACAACACCGGTCCAAATGGTAAAGTCACCCCGGCCATAAAAAAGTTGGAAAGCCTATCAGTAGAGCTGAAGAAGAATTCAGGTAAAGATTAGCCATGCGTGGTTGGGTGGTTGAGTGGTTGGCAGAAGACCTTGGCTCGGATAGATACTGTAATACTAGTTATTCTGATCTTTCTAGCTATTATAGTATGTTATGTTATCCCGTGTGTAAAGAAATTCCTAGGCAAAACAGTTGACCAAGCGTCCCCAGTAATGATGCAGCAGGACGCAGAAGATGAGGACTATGAAAAGCCCTATGCCCCATTACAGTCCCTCCTCATATTTATAAGATCATTTAGCCATAGGGATCTGACTTCCACATGTGCAAAGACTGTGGCAAGGAGGGTGATGGGCCAGCCATCACCCGTCTAACATACAGCAAGAAAAAAGTTCCAAGGCACATGAGGACAGATGAGTTAGACCACCTACTAGGGACAGAATAGGAAATAGACATTTCAAGGGGGGACTGTTATGGATTAATTAATGCTTTGATAAAATTACTATTTCTATTATTTATACATATAAATGCTGAATCTCCTTACTCAAAATGCCTCACCTAGAGACCCCCTCCCATTTCCAGGAATCCACAAGCCATCAGCAGAAAACCTGGATGAAACTGGCCAGACGACCCCTTAGATAAGAGTCCTCCAATCTCTGCTTGACAGCAAGGAATACACCTTAGATGATGCTTTGCAAATAATGAGTCATCTTCCACTATAAAAGAAGCTATATGCCCAAAAGCAATAAAGGACGTTTTTCACTGAACAGTGTGTGTCAGCGTACTCCTTCTAAACATGCATGCATGAACATCTGAATTAGACCAGGTGCAGATAACTCGGTCAGACATTTGTCTGGAATCCAAAACAAGTGTGCGATGTATGTGTGGAGCGCTGCGGAAATTGACAACGCTATATGGGTACCTTAAATAGGGATAATTGTAGACACGCACCCACACTCACTCAGGTTGAACTGGATGTATATAACAAATGTAGGCGCAAGAATCCTTGATTATCAATAGGTATCTCCCTGTATCATGGGAAGCCTATATAAATAAATAAATAAAAACAATAATTCAAAGCAATATGCACAAAAGTGTAGATAAAGTCCATGAAACAACCAATATAAATCAGGTTATAGTCTATAAAAGGAAGTCAGTCCAGGAGTATATGAGAGACTTTATCCACATTACAGCACAGGGCAGCCTTCAGGGTAGAACAGAAACCATGTTCAGGGACTGTAAGCAAAAAACAAGTGGAGAAAAAGCGCCTCTGTGTGTAGTAGTTTTGGAAATATTATTACAGCAATATCAATGCACTCACATTTGTGAAGATAGTAAACAGCATGGTATATGTCTCTCAGTGGCGGCTCCCCAGCGATGTATGACTGTCAGCTTTGTCCATGCAGATCCATAGAAGCACTTCCTGTGGATGGTAAGGGCTGGCTCCGGAAGGCGGCCTCAAAACGAGGCTTGGATAGCAGGGAAGCGATGAGCTCAGGGGGATGACGTCATCAAAGATGGACGTGTTTCATGAGCATGCGGAGGATAGCAGGGAAGCGATGAGCTCAGGGGGATGACGTCATCAAAGATGGACACGTTTCATGAGCATGCGCACTCGGATGTAGTCATACATCGCTGGGGAACCGCCACTGAGAGACATATACCATGCTGTTTACTATCTTCACAAATGTGAGTGCATTGATATTGCTGTAATAAAATTTCCTTTTACCAAAACTACTACACCCAGATGCGCTTTTTCTCCACTTGTTTTTATGTTGAACTGGATGGACTGGTGTCTTTATTCAACCTTACTAACTATGTAACTATGTAACTATGGGTGGTGTGGTGGATGGAGCCGGGATGGGATCAGGGTTGTGGATGGAGCCCGCATGGGATGAGGTGGTGGCTGGAGCTGGGATGGAATCGGGTGGGGGGTGGATGGAGCCCGGATGGGATGGGGTGGTGGATGGAGCTGGGATGGGATCGGGTGGGGGTGGATGGAGCCCAGATGGGATTGGGGTGGTGGATGGAGCTGGGGTGGGATTGGGTGGGGGGTGGATGGAGCCCAGATGGGATCGGGTGGTGGATGGAGCACGGATGGCATCGGGTGGTGAATGGAGCTGGGATGGGATTGGGTGGGGGGTGGATCATGGACCCAGGATGGGATTGGGGGATGGATGGAGCTGAGATGGGACCTTTGATCTGGGGGGTGGGGGGATTGGTTAGAGGATATGTGCTAGGGAGAGGAGAGGAATTTTGCTGGGGGGGGGTTAAACTTTAAATCTGCCCCCCTCCTTCTACTTCTAGCACAAGTCATTTCTAACCCAAAACAAAGCACCCCCTAGTGCATATCCTCAACCCCCCTCCCTAAAATGACTGCTGGCAGCATAGATGTTACCTGTCAATGCCCCCCCCCAAATCACCATGTCCCCTCCTCTGCAATACCCATGTTATTTCATACCTTGGCCCCAGGCAGGTGTTGTAGCGTGGTATCCCTCTTCTCCCTCCTCAGTTTCTCCTCCCGGCCTGTGTACTTGAAACTTCAGAGCTGAGGAGGAGGTGGGTGCAGACAGCGGGGAGAGAGATATGATTGCAGCATGTGTGATGGTCTGACCCCGGGCACCTCTGTTTCTGCCTCGCTTCCTCCTCCCCCACTCTCCCTGCACATAGCGTGCAGCTGAGGAGATCCCGGAAGGGAATGAGGGAGCCGCGGCGACTGTGCCAGTCAGACAATTCTGACCCTGGTGTCACCTTCTGGCGGGTGTTACCCGGGTACGGGCCGCACCCTCCTAGCAATGCCACTGAGCGGTGGCCGGCGGTGCGGCTGGGGCCCCAAGCAATTGCTTGTTTTGCCTGTCCTGTTGTGACGTGCCTGTTCCCAGGGGAATGGTCTCTTCACCCAACGTTTTTCGGGCTGTTTGCCAAAGATGAGGGACTCCAGACGTAGATCTTCTAGCATCCAGATTCAACATGAAGTTAGTCAACTTTGTGTCCAGGATATGGGATCCACTCGCATGCGGAACAGATGTGTTGGTGACCCCGTGGGATCAGTTCTCACTGATTTATGCATTCTCCCCTATTCAGTTGCTGCCACAACTTCTTTGCAGGATCAAGCTGGAAAGAAAGACGGTAATCCTGGTAGCACCAGCATGGCCCAGAAGGTCATGTATGCAGAAATCATAAAGATGGCAGTAGAGGGTCAATGGCCCCTCCCACTAAGGCCAGACCTGCTCTCACAGGGGCCGACATTCCATCCTACTCTACGAACGCTAAATTTAACAGCCTGGCTATTGAAACCCACATTCTGAAAAAACTTGCGCTTTCCGGGTCAGTTATCTCTACTTTGATTAATGCAAGGAAACCAGCTTCCAGTAGACATGTTCACACTGAAATATTTTGTTTCGGAATTTATTTAGTTACTCCCGAAATTTGTTTTTATTTATTTTGTTTTTTGTTAAAAATTGCATTTAAAGGAGCAGCTAAACTGTACGACGCTGTATAGTTTAGCTGCTCCGTCGAATCTTCTTAGAACTTCGACAGACACCATGAGCCATGATTCACCATGATTCAACGTTTGTATGTTTTTCGCTGCTTTGTCGAATCTTTGTCGTACATGTCAAATGTATATAGTTCAAACAGAAAATGGACTGGTGATAGTGATCACTGATCAGACAAGTAACAAGATAGGGTATATAGAATCTATATAGAATCTCAATCTATAATATAGAATCTATAATAATAAACCCCCCCCCCCCCCCCCCACAACACGGGCAGTCTCTGAGGCTATCACAACACTAGCAACACTAATATCACTATCAAGTTCACAACACTAACACAATAGCAGCAGATTATTATAAAAAAGTTAAGTTGAACTGTAGCTTGCTTCACTATTGTTCTGCTGCTGTGCTTATGCTTAATTGCTAAATAATTCAGGTTCTCTGACAAACGGACCAGCTAATATTGACTGTCTTCTGAAACGATTCAGTGTGTGTGTGTGTCTCTCTCCGCTAGCAATCGTAAGTGAAAGTAAGTTGGCTGTACGTGTGTACTTAGTTCTAGCTATTTTACTGCTCCTCCTCTTTGGTTACAATCAGCCAAAAACATTCATCATCATCATCATCATTATTTTTATTTTACTTCCCCCACCGAATTCCAGCAGCGATCTTTTTTCTCTATGTCGAATCTTTTCTCTCTATGTCAAATCTTTTCTCTCTCTGTAGAATAATCTTGGACTAATAGAGTTAAGGTTAGGCACATTTGACCACAGGTTCGATAGACACCGATTGTTATTGTCAGCGTCATGTCGAATCTCCTATTTATATTGAACTGTTGTCAAAACGAAAATGAAAATAAAGCATTTGTTTATGTCGGATCTTTTGTTTTTCGGATTCTGCACTTTCATTATCGTTTGTTAAAACGATAAAAAAAAAAAACAGAAATTCGGACAAAAATGCATTTGGACGAAAACAAATGCACATGTCTAGCTTCCAGAACTATATATTATAGAGTTTGGAAGGCTTATGTTTCCTGGTGTGAATCCAAGGGTTGGTACCCTCGGAGATATATCATAGGCAGAATTCTTGCCTTTCTACATTTAGGCGTAGAGATGAAGTTGGCCCTGAGTACTATTAAGGGTCAAGTCTCTCTTTTATTTCAAAGACCGCTTGCTGCGCATTCTTTAGTCTGGGGTTTTATGCAAGGGGTGATGCCGATTAATCCGCCAGTTAAATCACCTTTGAGCCCTTGGGAATTAAATTTTGTTTTGTCAGTGTTACAAAACAGCCATTTGAACCGATACAGCATATTCCCTTAGTCCTTCTGACAACGAAGCTGGTATTTTTGGTTGCTATATCCTCAGCAAGGAGAGTTTCGGAATTGGCTGCTCTTTTTTGTAAAGAGCCATATTTGATTATTCATGAGGACAGAGTGATGTTACACCCTCGTCCAGGCTTTTTGCCAAAAGTAGTTTAAGGTTTTCACCTGAACCAAGATATTGTCCTGCCCAAATTTTTTCCAAAACCATGTTCCAGGGAAGAAAAGTCACTACATTGTCTTGATGTGGTGAGAGCAGTGAAAATCTATTTAAAGGCAACTGCTCAGATTCGTAAGACTGATGTCTTATTTATTCTGCCAGAGGGTCCTAAGGAAGGACAGGCAGCGTTGAAATCCACTGTCGCTGAGTGGATTCGACAAGTGATAATTCAAGCTTATGATTTAAAGGGTAAAATTCCCCCGTTTCAAGTTAAGCGGCACTCTACCAGGTTAGTTACCCAAGTGCTTCTTGGGCAGTGCGTCACCAGGCCTCCATGGCTCAGATCTGCAAGGCCGCAACTTGGTCTTCAGTACATACATTCACAAAAGTTTATCAAGTGGATGTAAGGAGGTATGAGGATATCGCCTTCGGCGCAGTGTGCTGCAGGCAGCAGTATCAGTCCTCAGGTCTGGGGTGCCCTACGGGTTGTTTCTCCCTCCCCTCAAGTAGCATTGCTATGGGATGTCCCATTAAGTAATTACTTAAGGCTCTGTGTCCCATGATGTACAAAAAAGAAAATAGGATTTTTATAACCGCTTATCTGAAAAATCCTTTTCTTGGAGTACATCATGAGACACAGAGGTACCGCCCCTCTTTTATGGGGTTTAGGTATATTTTTTGGCTACAAAAACCGAGGTATGCCTGGAAGGAGAAGGGGTTAAATAGGGGAGTGAACTTCCTGTATTGGGTATACCAGTGTTAACACCTGAAGGTGGCCCATAACCTATTAAGTAATTACTTAAGGCTCTGTGTCCCATGATGTACTCCAAGAAAAGGATCTTACAGGTAAGCTGTTAAAAAAATCCTATTTTTCTCTCACAAGGTGCGTGCCATCACTTGACCCTTTGTTCACGTTTTAAAAACTGTTATCAAGTGGCAGTTTGGGCCCTGCTAATGCATGCTTTGTCTACAAGGTGCTTCAGCTGTCAGCAGTCTGTTTGGGTCTTTTGAGCCTTCTTGCTTTTCCTGTGGACCATGTTGCTGCTGTTTTGGCTATTTTGTTGCTCACCACTCAAATTTTTTTGGAGGGGCATCTCATTTTCTAAGAATCATTTTCTGTGTATCCTGTACTGTAGGATTAAGATAATAGAAGGTTTGACGTACCTGTAAACTCTACAGAATATCATGGAGTACAGTTCTGGACACGGGTCCTTCCCCTCCTTTCTTTGTTATCTCCTTATTACTTGCTAAAAAACTGGAGCATCTCAGCGGGCCTTGGGGTTATATTGATATACTGCAGGGTGGTCCTGGCAAAGCTTTTTGCCAGTGTCCAATCATCTGAAGGTAGCAGCATTTACCCCATGGTCTAACAATTAATTCCTATTTTTTTAAATAAGTTCCACTTTAACCTTCTTCCTAAATACTAACCTTCTAAACTTTTAACATTTTATTTTTCTCCCTGAAATGTAACCACTTAAATATTTGTTTAACACTTACCCTCCTCCTAACACTTAACCCCTAAAACACTGAACTCTCGAGCATAACAACCAACTCCAAAACAAAGGGCCCGTTCACACCAGAACACAGGGCCTGTTCACACCCATTTTCCGTGCACGATTCCTGCACCATGTTCAAAACACACTGCAGTTTTAAGTTAATGACACCCCGTAGATCAAACGTAGATCTCAAACACAGCGTGTTTGCATGCACTGGATCCCATGGTACAGTAAATCTATGCAATTCAGTTGCAGTGTGTTTTTTGAAGTAGTGCATGCACTACTTTTTCTGTGGTTCAGTGTGATTCAGCCCATTCAAAATGAATGGGCTCAAATCCCACCGCACCACAATCGCGTGCCTGTGCAATTCCCAGTGTTAACCGGCCCTTAGCCCTAACACTAATTAACCCCAATTCTGCTGTATATTCCCCTTATCATGCACTGGAAGCCTCTTTAACAATAGCATGGGAATCTCACACGTAAAGTAGGCTGTACAGAAATTCCAGCGCTAGGATAGTCTGAATATGGGGTCATGCTTTAATAGGCATTTGTTTGCACCTTTTTAGCCCCAAACACACACTCCTAGTGTCAGAATTTGGGTGTTATAAACCAGCATATGGAGCTTGCGGTGCCTGCTACCACATTGCTACTTTACTTGTCTTAGTTGTGACTAAGCACAGAGGTATTTTAATTTTATATAATTCCCCATTGATGTCTTGCAGCCCAGTGAAAAAATACTTTCAGAATATTGCAGGTCAGGCCTACAGCCATTTGTCAAAAGGTTATACTTTTTGGTGATATTTTTACTTTGTGGTTATAAGGGTTAATGGTTATGAGGTATGTGAAGGACTGGGTGAACAAAGGCTGTTCTCTGACTTGTTTATGAGTGGAGGTACCTTTGTGACAGAAAGGCAACAATCAATATGCAGCCAAGAATATTATTGGATTTTGTCCAAGGCCATTCTTACCATTAGGGGAATTTATTAAAGCTGGAGCATCCATAATCTGGAGCAGCTGTGCATGGCAACCAATTAGCTTCTAGCTTTTATTTTGAAAGCTTAATTGAACAAGCTGAGTTTAGAAGCTGATTGGTTACTATGCCCAGCTCCTCCAGATTCTATTTGCTCCAGTTGTAGTAAATGCCCCCCCCCCCCCCCAAATGTGTCAAGGTGATTTCCTTTAGGAAGCAGGTTAAAAAGTGTTCAACTTCCCACACATGAAAATCAAACCACCCGAGACAAACCTAGGCGGTCAACATATGTACAGTGCATCTTCCAACCCAGCTATTTGATATCTGATCAGATACTTTTTGTCTTGAAAGAGGATTCTGCATGTTTGGGAGGATGGGGTATCCTCCATTTACGAATGTGGAAGCAAGACCAAAAGGGACACCAGTAAAAACATTTGCTCTTTGTTTTGGTTGTTGTTTTTGTGTCTGGTGTTTTTGTGTGGGGGTTTGGGGGGGGTGGGTGGGGTTGGCTTTTGTGTGTGTGTGTGGGGTTGGGCCGGGTGTTGCTTTGGTCTTTTGGTTTCTTGTTTTCTTTTCGGGGGCTTTGCTGGGGGTGTGCGTCGTGGTTTGGGTGTTTTTTTTTGTGCGTTTTTTGGGTGTGTGTTGGTTTTTTGTTTGTTTTTGTTTCTGTTTTTGGGATGTGGGTTGTGTTGTGTTGTGTTCTTTGTTTGGTCGTGGGGTTTTGTGTGTTGGTTTGTTTGTGTTCTTTGGCGGGTTTTGGTTTTTGGTTATTTGTGTGGTGGTCTGTTGGGGTGTGTTTTGTTTGTGGTCGCTTTTGTCGCTGTTCCTCTTGTTGTTTTTGTGTGTTGTTTGGTGTTGGGGTTGGTTTTTTTTCTTGTTTTTGGTTGTGTTTGGTTGTGGTTGGTTGTTTGGTTTGGTTTAGGCGTGCGTGTGTGTTTTTTTGTTTTGGTTTGGTTGGGGGTTTGTTTTGGGGGATGGGTTGGGGTGGGTTTTGTTTTGCTTTTTTTTTTGGCGGGGGTTTTTTTTGTGTTTTGTGTTTGGGCTGTTTTTGGTTGTTTTTTTTTTGGTGGTTGGTGTTTGTTTGGGTTTGCAGATTGTTTTCGTTGCTTTTTTTGGTTTTTTTGTGTTGTTTTTTGTGTTTTGTGGTGTTGTGGGTGGGGTGGATTTTTTTGTGTGTTTTTGTTGGGAAGGCCGTGTGTTTTGTGGTGTTTGTCTTGTTTTGTTGTTGGTTGTCTGTTGGTTGTTGTTTGGTTGTTGGTGTGTTTTTTTTTTTTTTGTTTTTTGTAGTGTTGTTTTGGTTGTCGTTGGTTTTTTGGTGGGTGGGTGTTGTGGGTTTTTCGGTTTGTGGGTGTGGGTTTCTTGGAGTGGTTGTTTTGTTTTTGTTTTTGTGTTTTGTTCTTGTTTCTCTGGGTTTGTGTTTTTGGGTTGTGGGTGTTTGGGGGGTGGTTGGTTTTGTGGTGGTTTTTTGGTTTTTTGTGTTTTGTGTTTTGGGTGTTGTTGGTTTGTGTTTTTTTGTTTTGGGTTGGTCTTGTTTGGTTGATTTTTGGTGGTGATGGGGTGGTTTTGTTGGGGTTTGGTGTGTGTTTTTTTGCTGGGGTTGTTTTGGGTTATTGTTTTGTTGTTTTTTGTTTGTTGTTTTTTTTTTTGTTGTTTGGGTTTTGGCGCTGCCGGGCGGTGTTGTTGGCGTATGGTGCGGTGTTGTGTTTGTGGGTTCTTTTTTATTTTTGTTTGGGGGTTTTTGTTGTTGAGGTGGGTGTGTTTGTTTTTGCTTTGTGTTTGGGGTTTTTGGGGTGGTGGTTTGGTTGTCGTTTGTGTGTTTGTGTGTTGTTTTTTTGGGTTTTTTTTTTCGGTTGGTTTTCTTTGGTTGTGTGTGTGGTTGTTTTTGGTTTGGTGTTGTTGGTGTTTTTTGGGAGTTTTTTTCTCGTGTTTTTTGGTTTTGTCTGGTTTGTTTTGTGTTGTTTGTTGGTGTTTTTTTTGGTCTTTTGTGTTGTTGTCAGCATGGAGAGCTAGTCAGAGCTTGAAGAGTATTATTGTCCTAGTTGCTGAATGTTACAAACTTACAGTTAATAGCATACGATTGATCCATTGTTCCATAACAAAATATAGACAGAATTAGTATGAAGAATTTGAGAAAAAAAATTAAAAGGCAGACAGCAAATCAAAAACATTTTATTCATATTTTTAAACTACATAGAACTACCACAAGGAAGACTTTTTTTTTTTTTTTTTTTCTTCAATCCAGGGGTATAATTCAGTTAAAAAGTAAACACTGAACAGATTGGATTTTAATATGTTAGAATCACTGCCACAAATTGTCATTACCATCAGTATTCCTGTGAATCAACCCCAGCCAGATCTTCATACAATACAAAAATGAACTGAAACCAAAAAAAATAAAATATTCCCACAATGCTTCCCATTTCCCCCACCCTCCCATCACATATCCCCCCTCCCCATACTGAAATCTGTATGCATTACAATGTTTTTTTTTTTTTTTTCTTTTATTGTGGATTTAACGAGATGAAAAACATTTAAAATGTCTCAGTATATACAACAGTTTTACTGTTCAATCTTATTTTAATGTGTTGAACATAAGACCTCAATGTTTCCTCATAAGCTTGAAAGTTGCAAAAGCAGCTTTATAAAGTGTATAATTTTTTATTATTTTAAAAGATTTATTTTAATTTTATCTCCAAAAGATTACAATGTACATTACGTATCAGACTGAAAAAAAACTGTGAAAAGCAGCAGAATATGTTAAAAAATGTAAGTTTTTACCACCCTAATAACATGTTGTACTGTATAGCAGTGCTGAGTAATTATGTATATTTGAATATATTTAATAGGATCAAATGTTTTTGTACAAAATGAAAAATCAATAAATATATATATATATTACTTGTAAGGAGCTTTCTTAGAAGATAAATTTGTTCTTCGTGCCCAAAAAACGTGTAGTAATCTGAAACCAGCTTAGTGCAAGGAGGGTTTGGGCAGCCCCCTAAAAGGCCATCTACCCAAGCCTGAACACAAAATATTTAGATTTGCAATGAACTGAACTTTAATAAAAACATGATTTTTACTTGCACACAGAATTAATATCTGGATGCCGGTCCAGGCATCTGGGTGGATCCTGACCATATGGTTGCGATCTTTCCCCAGCCTGGACCGAGCTCTGTGAAGTCTGCTGAAAATGGGTCACAGGAGTGCAGAACAATCTGCAATCCTGTGATCCACAGGAGAAGTACAGCCAAATGAGCTTTGGTGGCATATAGTTTAACAAAAACAAATAGATACACACACAATGGTGAGATAACTATAATAGTGTAAATGCCCAAATGTATTTGCTAGTTAAACAAGGGATCTCAGTGTTCTACACCTTCCCCAATGGGCCTCCAGCTAGTGAAATTTCCCAAAAATAGCTCCCCGGGCCAGTTTAGGCACCTGCATTTTTACAGACTCAATTTAAATTGTATTTTAATTATTTTGGAAATCACCTTTTGAGCTGTGTTCAGAATGTTTTGGGTAAGAACGGAAAATAGCATTCATAAAAAGTTTAACAAATAAACAAGTAACAAGTATTTTATAGCATGCATCGCCAGGTTTTGCATGTTGGGTTGATTCTTCTCTTCAGGGTTCTAGAACCCCAAAATGATAGGCAGCTTCCTGGATTTAAAGCCCAACTCCATACCCTTTGGCCTTTTTGTCACCCTATTGATGAGTGTGGATGCCCAAGACAGTAATGAGTCAATAAAAAGGCATGGAAGGTGGTTGGGATATCCATTCAAGAAGGGTCAATATGTACATGCCAGAGCAGCCCAGAGTTTGGGAAATTGAATTATCAGCAGATCAGGTAAGTGTTTTTTCTTCAGGTTTGCATAAACAGAATAGTGCAGCAAAGATTGAGGCAGTCTACCTCTACGTAAGCACTTTAGCAGAAAATATTACCCCACATGTAGCACTGCTACACAGTACAACACAGTCATGTTTGAGGGCACCTTGGCCCAATCTGCTGTTTTAAATAGACGATGATAAAAAGTTAGACATACTGAGTGTGTTATTCAGAGGTAGTAGGTGGGCACAATAATCTACATGTGACATGTCTGTTGGTTGTTATGAGTTTTATGAGGTAAATAAAGCTGTTTCACTTGGTGACAATGTATAAATTCTCTTAGTTACAATATTTACATTTTTTTTTTTTTTTTTGACTACCACAAGAAATGGCAGATTTTGACAATTCCGTATACAACATTTAACCCTTGTTTTAAAAGACCATGTTGCAGAATGAGTCCCCTCTCCTGTCAAAAAAAAATGCCTACAACATGACTTTTTAACAAAAATGGGATATCTACAAAACAGTTAGAGGCTAATGGAAACAAAACAGTTACTGCATTTTTTTGAAACCCAAATCTGCTGAAGATGCATGCGCTTGTTTTATAATGACTCTTAAATTCAACCATTTTAAGCGGAGGTAAGTGATATGAGCTTGGCATGTTAATATTAATTGTCTCTGTTAACTCTTACAAAAGTCTTGCTGTGAGTGCTTCCATCCCCTGTCCTCTTCCACATTCTATGTCTGGGTGTCAAAGGATTCCCATTAATGTCCACGGGTCTAATATGTTTTAACCCCATAACTCGAATTGTATCCCCCATCTGCGGCTTTTATAGCTACATAAGAACCACGATCGGGAGACCCTTAGGGATTGCTATTTATACTGCCTACCCTGCCCAGAGCCAGAATACTATTTCTATTCTCACTGATGTCCTTTGAAATTGGGAGGTCTGGCCTTGGAGAATAATAGCCTTCAGAGAAAATATGAGGAAGGCGATATCTATTTGTAGTGAATGAAAGTCTAATTAGTTCAGTGTTAACGCTCCCACTTTAAGTTAATTCATAGTTCATAAGGAATTATAGGAATGTAAAAAAAAAAAATAATATATAACCTGGAATTCATAAAGACTGATGCGGACAGATTTTGTGTCTCGCATATGTTTTAAAAGTGGCGCAGTGTGCGCTAATTTCATGTATCTTTCTAGAACTTGTACTTGAATTTGGCGCATGCTGCACCACTTTTAGAACGCATGCGAGACACTTTTCATAAAATCTGTATCTGTACACCAAAAGAAAGTTGATCTTAATTAGTGCCACTTTCATAAGATACAAATTGTCTGTATTTTATTTTGAATTTGGCAAAGGTGTTAAGTCGCAATGTAGAAGTGGAGCAAATTAGAACCACCTTAATTTGGTGCACGAGTTACTGTCAGAATCAAAACTGATGACAATGATTTTTAAACTAGGCGCAACACATTAACAACAACAATTAACTGAATTGATTTCCCCCCATAGTGTCTGCATATGGCAGATACCAATTTATTGTTTTTTAAATGAACACATACCTGGACCAAAAATAACTCTTAATATTTGAGGTTCCGCTTTAGTTAAGAGAGTGTGGAGAACTGTTAGAACAGAAGATGATGCACATTTGCACACAGACAAGCAATATTAACATGCGAGTTTGTTGTCACCAAATGCCTTTTAGACAGGTAGTGCTGATAACCAGTAGAGTTCTCTTTTAAATAATTTTAAAATGGAAAAAAAAAAATCTGTAAAACATTCCAAGTTCTAATGAAAAGAGATGAAGGCAAATTGTGAAATGTAAGAATTAGAGTTCCAGCCAAGATTTCTTTTTTTTTGTTCTGGATACAGTGTGTTAGGGCTAAACTCTGTTCCACATGTTTTTGGTTGTGTCCCTGTTGGTGGGGAATTTCTCTCAATTTCTGCTCTGATGTCACAAAAATCTGAACACAGATAGCAATAAAAACATGAAGGGGTACTAAACCTTCCTTGCTCTATCCAAAATTTAAAAAATAGTTTTGCCTGGTATTCCACTGTTATAACGCTGGTTTGTTTAATTCAGTTCTGCATGATTTTACATTTCTTTGGTTTATAAGGTTAAAATGCCTGCTTTAACGATATTTGACTTACTCACAGCAATATGTAATCTAATACGGAGAGACTGGACCCAGCAAACATAAATAGCTCTGTCCCTCTTTTTGTATGTTTAAGGCCGGGCTCACACTGCCACGACTTCGATCCTGACATGCTGGCGTGACTTCATCGCAGCTTGCACATGACTTCTTTAACAGAAGACGTTAAAGTTGTATTGAAGTCGCACCAAAATTAGTGAAGGAACCTTTTTCTACGTTGGAGCGACTCAAGTCGCTCCTATAAGAACGGTTCCATTGCCGCTAATGGGGCGCGACTTGTGACCTGACTTTGAACTCTCAAGTCGCATTACAAGTCGTCACAGTGTGAACTAGGGCTTAATATTGTTTTCACATATATATATATATAGCATACTGTATATAATTGTCACATAAGCTATATTGTAATTTAATGTCATTAGAATTACATTTCCTTTTCAATTTGCAGCTGCTGTAATTTCCTGTAAATTTGTATGCACTGGCAACCTGGTTCCTTCTGTACACTGTTGGCATACAGAATGCTCCCAAAAATGTAATTACCTGTTTGTATGATTGATTGGCCCATTGATTTTCCCAGAAGTCTGCAAAAGAAATTTTAGTTTTGGTGGGATACTTCCTACGGGTTAATTACTTCTAAAGGGATGCAGACCTTGCAGCTTTTCTGATCAGAACACTAAAAGTGCACAGGTGATTATAACTAACCTGTCCCTATTTCTCCAGAGCAGAAACCGGTACGAATCTGCAACAAACTGTTGAAAATACTTGTACATTGATCATCCAGAGGGGATTGTTTTTTTCTCAACAAAAAATGTAGCTACTCCTTAGTTATTACTGTTGCAAGTTTTCGGGATGCCTTTGGTCCCTTCTTTTATAACAAATTCCAACTGGCCACAAATTATGTTAAGTTGGCTGGTATAGATAAACAAAGAGAAATAGAAGGTAAATGTGCTTGCAGGAAAAAATCCTGCTCTAGGTTCCTTTCAATGCTCAACATGTCTGAAGGCCTTAGCCCTTAATCATGTGGCCTCCACAAAGAGAAGGTAGTTCAGATTGCCTAATCTGTTCAATAGAGGTTATGTGATCAAATACCTAGGCATTCAGAGTTGTAGCCAATACTGAAGGTCACCTAAAGCTGAATTTTCATCACTCCCGTTATTTATCCATCTTAGAAAGACAGTTAGCATAGGTTTATGTTATTTAAGCATATGTTTGCTTTATATAACTTTGGTTTTGGTAACCATTAGAAATGTTTCCCCATAAAAATGTATTTAATTTATAGCTTAGTCTAGGTTTACTGGTCCTTTAAAATTACAATAGTTGTTGAATAAGTCAATCCATTATTGGCCCCTCTCACCATTAGTCATTAATATAATTGACAATGTCATGTAAACAAAAGTTTGGAGCACAGAAGCAAGTTAAGCATAAATGTATTTCCATGAAGAAATTCACAACTAAATGCAAGCACGAAAGAACTTAATTAATGAGAGCAGTTTCTAAAGTGATTGATTTACTGCTTACATTTGTGAATATTTTTTTCCCTGTAAAAGTGGATGCATCTTCATAGATTAATAGCGTTTTAATGTTTCATATACGAAAAAAAAAAAATAGAAAAAAAAAATGTTGATACCAGGTATACATTGTTGGAAAGTGTAAAAAGTCTCTTTCGCTATGACCCCAGATTTTCTGGGCACACATGCAAACACTTCTTCTTAAAGCTGCTAGTTCATGCCTTCAATTTAGCTGTTTACTAAAAAGTGCCGATGGGACGTGGAGATTGTTTCTCAAATTCTATCTCAGATCTTTGCCCAATTAGATAAAGTGCTTTGAAAGTGGTGATATATAACAAAACAAAAAAAATATAAAGACGTACTGGAATCCAGCAACTTGTCTCAGCTGGTTTGTACAATGTGGCTGTGTAGGTCCTCATTTGAACAAGGCTAAGCATCACCACCAATCTGAAAAATAAGGGTTTTCTGAAACAGGATGGTCTTCTTCCACACAGCTGGGACTCTGCTTCAATGAATTTTCAATAAAGACCTAAAAATGATGCCTAGTCATAGAGAAAGCTCCATCCAGACTGCTGAGATGCACACATACAGCTTGAGCATGGATCACTCAGTTAGAGGTATCAGAGTTCACGCTGCCGGGCCCTTCTGTTGGGGAAGTGACAGAGGAAGGGGTTGCTGCCTCATGCCACCCTCCATTAGCCTGGAATAAAGGAGACAGAAAATAAATAAATGTAACTTTAGTTTAAGTAAAAGCAAGCAAAATAACTAAAAGTGAATTTTTACTTTTTTTTTTTTTCTTTACAATACAACAATATTTTATCATCTATCATAACTACACACAACATTGATTAAGGCCTCCATTTTGTTAGGGCAATGATTATCAATTTACAATTCCTGTTCTGATTTCAGTGGCTGCTACTTACAATTTATGGCATAAGAGAGCATTCATATGACCCCCACAATTTATGGCATAATAGAGTATCCATATGACCCCTATTCAGGAGGTAATGCAGAGTATGAGAGTAATTCACAATCTACTCACAGATTCTCTTTTGTACAGGTTGCAAGTCAAAGGTGGATAGAAAACAAGCAAACATTTTTTATTGCCTTGCTTGCTTATAAAAATAAGTCTAAATCAATCTGACACTTTGCGAAGGGAAATTTTCCTTAGCTTTGTGAAGCGCCGCTGACTTTTCTTTCCCCTTGCACGGGAGTTGGTATACTTGCAAAGTGAATTTTTACCACATTCTCTAAGCAATGTGAAAATTACCTTGCAAAGTAAACAGCCAATTTGCCTTAGTAAATCAACCCCTTTGTCTCCAATTAATATGTGGTTACACAATGTAATCTGCATGATTCCCAGTGATCTGCATGTACCAGCGTGGGATCTCCAGGAAGCCACCAGTCTACAGATGTTGCTAGAAAAAACATATACCACATCTTTGAAGGACTGCATGTGACCTAATGTGGAACAAAGCTCTCTTGATCAACATTAACTATTTTTAATCTTTACGCTGATAGCTTTAGTAAACAGGTAGGAAGGTATATTTCATTTACATCTTTTAAACAATTTTTTTTTTACAGTTCTTCAGTTGCTTCCTAGTTTCTGACCTAATCCAAATGAAGGCATACATCCCAAGAGTCTTCATTGGCATTTTTTATTTTTTTTCATTTGGAGGAGGGGAGGAGGGGAGGAGGGATTTTCCCAGCTAAGCACACCCTCCTGCCTGCGTGCTTGAGCTAAGGGCAGATGGATTCCATAAAGTAAATGCTACATTAATCATATGCCCTTACTCAAGATGGCTATGGCTAGAAATGCTAGGGGGTAGTTTTCAAAGTGATTTCTCAACAGAAAGCATGGAGACATGGATAGATGGGTAAGTTTGCTTTCAATATTACAAGTGAATTAAATAGCGTTTTCAATTTGTGGTGCTCAGATACAGATTAGTGCTGGTTAAAGACCTTTCGAGACAACAAATGTCCTGCCACTTTTAATACCAATTCAAGGTGCCTGAATAACTTCAGCACTAGCATTTAGTGAAGTACAGTAAGTGTCAGTTTTGCCCTTCAGCTGCCAGCCAGCTGTCATTCTTCCTGTGCAGGTTAGAATACGATGGCATGTGACTGACTCTTACGAGCAAAAGAGACAGCAACCCACTGTACATCTGTCATACAAATATGTTTCATATCACTGCTGCCTTGTATTTAGGGTTATGACACAATGGGTTTGATTTACTAAAGGCAAATAGGATGTTCCCTTTACAAGGGACTTTTCCCTTAGCCTACTGAGTGAGGTTACGCTCTGCTGACTTTAATCATCCAATCATGTGCAAGCAAATTGCTGTTTTTTTTTGGGGGGGGGGGGTTGTCCTTTGCATGTGATCGGGTATCCTTTGCAAAGTGAATTTATACCACATTCACTAAGCTAGGAGATAATCCCCTTACAATATCAACAGAGATGTCTAGTCTAAGTTAACATGATGGCTTGCCCTGAAATGCCCATTGGCATTTAAAGGGTTAATTTCAGTGCATAGGATATGTTGCAGCTTTGATCTAAAAAATGTATTCAGTACCTGACAGCCAACTATGTAACTCCTTTATGGCTTTTCTAATTTATAAAAAACAAACCTGTAATATCATTTATTTATTTTTACCACCACACAAGGCAGCTGGAAAAGCCCACTTCAGTTAGACTTTTTGCAACCCCCTTCCCCGGCTGAATTTTTTTTCTTCCTCAAATAAATTAATCTTTCCTCTGGTGGTTTGAGATTACGCTCTGTATTATAAGAGAGCGCCTTATCAAACCTCATCAGAAAAGATGGAATTCATGTCCGCTATAATGCTGCAGGCAATAACAGCTTCATATTTTATCATGTTGATAAGGATTTTGCAAACTCTCTGAAGCATTTTCGGGATGTTTTAAATGAAAACGGAATATTGTAACTAAAAGCCTCTTTCAGACATTTTCTTCTGGGTTACTATAAGTTATTTATAACCACCACCCCCAAAAGAACTCATTTGATATTTCAAATGTAAACGATTTGCGTATTTAATGATCGCCAGGGCTGTCTGCTCCCCCCACACTCTCCAAGCTACAAGTCAACATTTTCAATCATTGGGGGAATCGTTAATATTGACTGACACTTGGAGGGAGGGAATAAAACTCCAGTCATTTACGTAGACAGAGATATTCTGGGCTTGATTTTTAAACGCTTGCCTGTATTTGGCTGCAGTTGATTCGATTTTAGCCGAAAGGAAATATTTATGAAGCCAAGCAAGATAAAGATGGAATTTTATATTACTGCTATATCACAGCTTAATTATTATGTTTATTTTGCTGTACAGCTGTACGGTATGGTATTTAAAAGCCATTGAGTATGTCTGCAGATCTCCTTTCTGCTGATACCTTTTCCCAGTGGTATGTAGTACAGGAGAGAGGACATAGCAATAAATGGTAAGCACATGCAAATAGAAAACAAATAGGCACACAGCTGCCGTATGTTTGACAACAACACAGCTCACCCAAATCATAATTTCAATATACAGGACTTAACATGCTAGCATGATGCAAACACCAAGCAAAACAATTTTCCTGTGTACTTGTCACAAATAAAATAACCTAATTACATTGAAGTAAATCACTGTATCTGCAGCAAAATATAGCCATTTACCCATACGGATCCTTGCATACAAAATCCTCAGTGCACATAGAAGGCCCACTGTAATTTCAGGCTCAGGAGTCAGTATGGTTAAAGTGATTGTAAAGTCTATTTTTCTTTTTCCTAATAAAATAACAAACACGTTATACTTACCTGCACTGTGACATGGTTTTGCACAGAGCAGCCCTGGTCCTCCTCTTCTCGGGTCCCTGGATGGAGCTCCAGGCCCCTTCCTAGTAGCTTGCTATGGGGGCAACCAAGCTGAGCTGCAGCTCTTTGTATCCATTCAGACACAAAGCTGCGGTTCTGCCCCGTCCCCTCGTTCCTGATTGGCTAACTGAGTTTCACAGCAGTGGGAGCCGATGGCGCAACTGCTGTGTCTCAGCCAATCAAGAGAGTCACGGAGGGCTGAGGGACATGTGGACATCGCTGGATAGAGAGTAAGTATTAGGAGGGCTGATGGGGGGAGCTGCACAGAAGGCTTTTTATCTTAATGCATTATACTCTAAAGAAAAACTTCTGAATTTACAACCACTTTAAATACAAGCCTGACCCTGCCAGTATAGGGACACTATGGGAAACTGGGGCTTGGATATATATATATATATATATATATATATATATATATAGTATTTGCAGTGTTGGTGGGAATCCATCAAGGGCTCTCTGTGGGTGGACTGGATCAGTTTGAAATGTAGTTTTTCCTCACTCTTTTAGCCTTCCTTTAGGAGGGAAATTGGCAGTGGGGGGAGGACTGTATGCATATTTAAAACTACTTGCATCCCTCTGTCATGGGATGCTGGACTTTAGGACATCCCTCCTGTGAGGAGCGGGCTTCTCGTCTCCTCAATGCCACTACTCTCTAACCTAAGCTGACCTACCTGTGTCTTTAAGATGTGTGCTGCCGCGGAATGGCTAAAGTGTAATAAATATACACTACTTGCTTCCATTGATTCCATTGATACAGTAGGTAGGTAAAAATACTTTTTTGGTGTGGTCTCCTCCTTCCCCTAACCCAGTGTTTCTTAAACAGGGTTCCTCTTGAGATTGCTAGTTGTTCCTTGAGTAATAAGCAACCTCTGACTCTCAGATAAGTAACCACTGACACCAAAGATCTTTTTAGCTATCTGTACGGGGGGCATTCTTCCTAATAACCACAACTGAAAGGAGAATTTCCCTAAGTGACCATCATGCTAATGTTTTGTGAATTGTATATATAGTAATCATTAGCAGGGGTTCCCTGAACCTGAAACGTTATTATTATATCAAGGGTTCCTCCATGTTAAAAAGGTTGAGAGGCTGCTCTAACCTACTTTATGGGGACTTTGTTTAAAAATAGCAATTGTGTCCAAGAGGCACAGTGGGGTCTCTTGGTGCAAGGATTAAAACAAGTGTGCAGATGAGTCGTGATATCTACTTCCTTTCCTCACATACATTACACTTCAGAGTCAGCAGCTTCCCTAAGTAAAGCCAATGAGAAGTAGATGTCATCATTGCTGCTGAAGATACAGACTGCTCTATAAATGTTTGTAAAAAGGATAGTGGCCAGCTGAAAAGTGAAAGGGTGGATATCATTACATTTTAAGAGGTACTTATATTTCCACATACCGACTTGCAGCTGCAGTGCTTTTTAGTATCGCTTTCACTTTATTACACTATAATTATTTTGGCGAAAATTGTGTACAGTCTATTCATTAAGAGACATATTTCATTAATGCATCACCAGGAGTTTGTTGTGAACTCCCAGAAGCTTGTGTTTAATAACTTAGAGATTTCAGAACTCAAGAATTTAAATGGCTAGAAAACATCCCACAGACCTGGATATAGAACATTCCAATGGCTGAAATGTGGGTCCTACTTAAAGTGGACCTTCATTCCAAAAATTGCCTTTTCCCCACTGCAACACTGCTAGTCCATCTAGTTCAAACAATAAAAATCCTATACCCACAGTTGATCTATTCTAGAGGAAGGCAAACACATTAAAAAATAAATAAAGCATGGTCCAATTTGTTCCAGCAGGGAAGAAAAAAAAAAATTTCCTTATCCAAAAAAAAACAGATTTTTATGTTTAACTTTTTTAACCTGTTGGTGTCGGCAGCGTGCAAATATTCGGCATCTCGGTGGGTGGGCCTTGGCGCAGAGCGGCCGCATATTTGCATGCATTAGTGCAAATACAGCTGTGCCAAGAACATGCTCCCAGCACAGTTGTGGGCAGCTAACGGAAAGCTCCTGATCACTGCTTGCTTTTCAATCATGTGACAGCCAATCATGGCAGTCACAAGATCATAAACCCTGCCCCCCCACCTCTTGGCATCCTAAACCCCTTAAAGGGCCAGGAGGCGCTGGCTCCAAGGGGTTACATTTGTTTACTCTTGCTTGTCCACTGTCTTCACTTTTGCCTAGGCAGAATGATGTGTGCCTGCTCCTACAGCCTCCTGGGTTTTCTCTATTACATATAATAGGAGTCTGCAGGAGCAGAGACCCACAGAGGCTGGAGGGATGACTTGGCAGTGCATCGGGGTCGGCTGCAATAAACTGGAAGAGACAGCCAGCTCCTGATGACACAGGAAGGTAAGATGGCGATGAGGATCTGCCACTTGGCAGTGGAGTGGTAGATCACAGCAGGAAAACACTGGATCCACTGGGCATGTAAGTCCTTTAAAGTTTAAGAAGAGGGTATTGGGAAAAAAACATGGGAGGTGAAGTTCCTCTTTAATGTAATTACACTTTAGATACCATTCCAGAAGCTGATGATTTTATTACATACATATTATTTTAAAAGCAACCATGTGAATATATTGCTGACTTGTTTGTCAAGCGCACATTGTTTTTAGATTAGAATCTGTGAAACTAGCCTTTACAGCATACGATTAACTATTCATTCTCCATTCAAGACTTGTTCATCACCTAGAAACTGATCCGTTTCCCGGATCTCTTAGTGCTAACACGGGGCAATATTCTAACAGTGCCATTTGGAAAGCAGATGACATTTACTCATTGCTATTACATTATACTCTGTTCCTTTTCTCCCACGATTAAAGGAGGACAACCTCTGTTCCATTCTCTGCAAGGAAAGCTTTCAGTACTATTAGCAGCTGATCTTACAAAATGTCTTTTCTTCTGTGCACTTTAAAGTTTACCAGGGATTAGCTGCCTTTGTCATATGGCTGACTTCAGTGATGTGACATGGTATTTATGGACAATAGTAATACAGTACTTTAATGTAGAAATATCAAAATAGCTGAAATCTTTGCCATAAATGGAGAATTAAAACTTTTATAATTTATTTTACAAGAAATACCAGAGGACAATGTTTGCCATGGCACAAAGCAATGCCAAAAACATTGTCAAGAGACTTTTTGACCCACAAAAGGAAAAGTCTGAGATGGTGCTAAGACATTGATGTCACTGAGGCATTAGACATATTCAAGCCTAACGGAAGTCACAGTTCTGGTATATAGTAGATTGCATGTAATGGTAAATAACTGAAATCAAAAGATTTCCTTAAAGAAGTTAGGACTTACCGGGAAAGTAATCAATTCAGGGTTCTTACATTAATGAGAAAGTTCTTTATCTCATGTCTCCACATCTGCCTCTTGGAAATAAGGACACTGGGAAACAGGACAGGGATTCATTCTATTTCTCCAGTATCCATGCGGAAAAAATAAGTCCTTGCTGAGCCAGAGTAACTCTGTATATCTCTCTCAATATCTCTGACAGTGGTTTCAAAGTGCTGAGCCAGGTAACAGAACATGTAAGTATTCCTGCCCTTGACCACTAAAACACACTTCCATGATAGGGTGCATTATGGAAACACACATTATCACCTCAACGCATATTAATGCATGTTATGTGTTAGCATGTCGCAGTGCAATTCATTTTCAACGGTACCCAACGTACTATAACAATGCATGGTAAAGAACTAGTATGCATTGTGATGCACTGGGGTTGATTTACTAAAACTGGGGAGTGCAAAATCTGGTGCAGTTCTGCAGAGAAACCAATTAGCTGTTAGCTTTTTTGTCAAACCTTAATTGAACAAGCTGAAGTTAGAAGCTGATTGGCTACCATGCACAGCTGCACCAGATTTTGCACTCTCCACATTTTGTAAATCAACCCAGATGTGTTGGAAAAAATATTGCATGTCTTTTTGGGTCCGTTCTTGTGTTTGGCAGCCCAAAATGAATTCAAAATTAATGAGCTGCCTTGAATGCTAAGCATGTTAATGGATGACACAACTAAACATGCAACTGCTAATGCAACGCACAAGAACAGAAAAATGTGAATGAACCCTGAGTATACCCAAACTCCTACTTTCAGCTTTAGCTTTTTGCATTTAGTGATCAATTAACAGAAAACAGAATTAAAAGAATACAGGCAACAGCAGCCTGTATCTCTTATATAAATAATACATGGAACATTAATTTATGGTCAAGAATCTTGGTCACAAATAACTAAAATATTGCATATAGGTATTGTACAAGTGAAGAAAAACAGATCAATGTGAAGTTATGTCACTTCTACAATTCTACATGGCTTAGTATCAGTTCCTTAAAGTGTTTGTAAAGGCAGAAGGTTTTTTATCTTAAAGCATTCTATGCATTAAGGCTGCATTCACACCTGAGCGTAGCTTTTCAGGCAGAAAATCGCGCGAATTGCGGCGTTTTTCGCGGCGTTTTTTACCACGATTCGCGGCGCTTTTTACCACGATTTGCCGCGAATTTTGTGCAGAGCAAAAGGTCACCAATGTAAAAAGAATAAAAACGCCCAAATCTGCCCGATTCGCGCCACAAAAAATGGTCCGGAACTTGTTTGAGCTTCAGGCGTAGGGCTTCAGGCGTTTTGGAGTGGAGATGTGAACCATCGCCATAGAGAATAATGTATTTTTTCCCCTCTAGCGTTTTGTAGCGTCAGGCTTCAAGCTACAAAACGTTCAGGTGTGAATGCAGCCTAAGATAAAAAACCGTCTGCGTGCAGCAGCCCCCCTTAGACACCCTAATACTTACCTGAGCCCCCTTCTCGATCCAGCGATGTCCACAAATGCCTTGGTCATCTGGGACTCTCCCTCCTGATTGGTTGAGACACAGCCGTGGCGCCATTGGCTCCTGCTGCTGTCAATAAAATGTAGTCAGCCAATGTGGAGGGGGGGTGACGTCTAGGCGCAGCTCTGTGTCTGAATGGATACATGGAGCTGCGGCTTGGCTTGTGTGCCCCCATAGCAAGCTGCTTGCTGAAGGGCACTCAACAGGAGAGAGGGGCCAGGAGCTCCAGCCAGGGACCCAAAAAGAGGAGGATCCAGGCTTCTCTGTGCAAAACCACTGCACAGAGCAGGGAAGTATAACATGTTTGTTATTTTAATAGAAAAAAAACAAGACTTTACAATCACTTTAAAGTTTTTTTTGTATCTTAATGAAGTCTACTCACATTTAGGTGGTGCGGACTGTACAGTGGATTCCCTCCCAAAGCATCACTGTATCCGCCCGTCTGATTGATAACATGACGAAGGGTATCCACCTAAAAGATCATAAAATATAAACATTACACCCCCTCAAAGCCCCAATGCAAAATTTAAGCTAATTACATGTACAGTATGTTTTCTGGCTTTAACACCTAGTTCCCATGTATATTTATTAATATACCTAACACTTTAAATTAAATGGCTGTAGGTGTCAGCCAAATGTGTTTGCTTTTTGACAAGATACATGCAGCTTATACTAGAAAATGAAAATAAAATGTTATTCCGCAAAACTAGCCACTTGATTAAATGCATAAAATAATGTAGAGAAAAACCACTGAACCTATGTCTAATCAATTGTAGATATAGTTCAAAAGTGTGTAATACACTTACCTTGCCTACATGGATTTAAATTGCAATAAATTCACACAGTTAGTAAAGCTCACATGGACAGAAAAAAATCGGCCTTTAGATGCGTACAGCAGATAGTATTATACACATCTAAAGGCAGCACTATAGTAATCAATGAGCCCATACACACAACCAAGTCTATATACGGAAATGTGCATTGCATTTAGCCATGCACAAAAGTAGGACACAGCTGCAGATAATATGGGCATATGCACCTGTTCGTGGGTACTTTAGGCACAAATTTTGCACAGGATCTTCTAGCTATGTCAGCAAGAACCTTTCTTTCATGTGGCAAATACACATGCCTGTGTGAATGAGCCCATATGGACGTAGATCTACAGATTGTACGTGTGTATTCTCATAAACACGAGTATTTTAGGCATGTATTTAATGCAGGATCTTCTGGCTCTGCCAGCAAGAACCTTTCTTTCATGCAGAAGATACACGCGTATGGCCGTGTGAATGTGCCTTTTATATAAAGACATGTTATCTGTGTAGCCTTATTTACAAAAACTTCCCATAGACCATTACGTTAAAAATCCCAGTTGGTCCAGAGGGGAAGGTGGGAAGGGTGCTTTAAAATTATTTTCCTAAGGAATGGGCTTATGCATTTTTCTGTCATTAACTTAACATTAAGTGTTAATGGGTCAATGCCAGTGAAAAAATGACCAATATAAAATACTAAAGCAGAACTAGACCCACTGATTTAAAGCCTAAATTCACCTTTGGGAACATGTCACACCTGTATTTAGGGTGTAATGTTCCTGGGCAACAGCTTGCACCCCCAGAGCCCTCCCCCCTTGACAGCGTGTGGGGGGTTATTCTCCCCTGCAGCTGCTGTCACATTTAAAATCAGTGAAGATATTTGCCAGCACACCATGGAACGACATAGATAGCATCCAAATGGGTGATTTATTGCATGATCACAACACAAGGAGAGTGCAACGTTTTTGAATCACGCAGGACCCCTTCGTCAGGCATATGAAGAGTTCCTGCGTGATCATGCAATAAATAACCCGTTTGGACGGTATCTATGTCGTTCCATGGTGTGCTGGCAAATATCTTCACTGTGACTTGAACCAGTATCCAGCTGGTTGTTGCTACAGCACCCAAACTTGAGAGCTCATCCAGGAATGTGTGCGATGGGAATATGAAGTATTACATTTAAAAATCGGGTCGCACAGCCACAGAGATTTGTGAATTAATTAAGTACAAATTCCATCCACCACCATGGCAGACGGGCTTGTAGCTCTCAGTGGACTACAAGTGTGGTAATTAGATCATTCATAGTCTATTGACACTTCCTCTAGCTTTCCAACTGAAAGCCCATACAGTGGTATGGGTAGAAAGCTGGAAGAAAAGTGTGCAGGAGCCTGACATTGCACCCATGATTCACAGATCGCGGTTGTAATTTTTTGCAGGCTTCTGTTAAAGAAATAATAATAATAATTGCACTTTTTTTGCAAAAACATGTGCATCTATTATGATTACTTAGCCTTTAACTCTCATAACAGTTACATTTAGGGCATGCATTTGGTAATAACTGTCCCAGTTGCCAGTGTGCTTACATCAGCTCCCAACTAAACTTTCAAGCCCTAAAAGAAAAGGGCTAGCGTCATAGTTGGTCACATGTTGCACCATGGCAATTGAAGATCTAAACAGAAGATAAGATGGTGCCACCCTTGGCTTTGAACGATTGGAGAGTTTTGTTCTGTTTAATCTCCCCCAATCAGATTTTAATCTTTCATGTGAAGAAAATGTACCTACAACTGTGAAGAGAAGGCCTCCCTAGCACCATTAGTCTAGTTGAGCCATTTCACCACATAATTGCTGACAAGTTCTGTAGATCTGGCATGCTTTATTCATTTCACATCAGCTTACATCTGGTTTATAATAGATTAGTAAGCATCAAATTACTTAATAACCCACCAAAGATGATATCTTTACTAAGAGATACATGTTAGATATACTCTTCTAGAGACTGCATCTAGCAAATGATTAGACATAGGAAAAGAGTGATATTTACAAGATGGACCCTTCTTGCTCTTATGTTCTCCAAGAAAAGTAGCAATTTTTAAAACAAATATACATAAACTTTTATATGGCAACATGTAAAATATTTGATTTGGGATCTATGGTATTAAGTCTGGGGAAATTCTCAAAAGGGAGGTTCTGTTTGCCCAAGGACTCATCGTCCCAAATCCCTGAGCACTCAAGTCAGAGCCGAAGGCATTCACAAGAGTTACAAATGGCAAGGGCCTACATGCTGCCAATCGTGTGCACACCGCTGGTCGGTGTGTGTGCTTTGGGGTAGCTGTGGGAGGTGCACTGAGGAATGACTCAGGGGCGTCTCTCCTACCTGTGATTGCACATTGGCTCCAACTTGGGCCCCTTGGTAAGAATCCCCATTCAGACTCTGCATATTCATGTACATGTCGCCTGAATTTGGGAGATTAAAAGAACCAGAAGAACCTAGGAAAGGAAAGAGCGAAGGAGCTGAATAAAAGAAAAAAGGATGCTTGAAAAAAAGTATGTAGAACTAAAAAGGGGATAGTTTACTGCTAAACGTGACATATAGTTATAGGCAGCCGTTATTATAACCCAACTAAAGCCCACAAGGGGGGGTGTTAAGAAGGAAGGTAACAAAACAGAAACTGTTGAATCAAAATGTATCACAAGATTCTCTTGATTGGTCTAGATTACTGTTTATTTGCATTTAATCAGATAATCTAGAATATGCCAATCACACACAAGTATTTAATTCTGCACAATTATTATAAAGACTCAGCCCCCTATTAAGAGGCTGTTGTAGAAAGGCACAGAAAATAAAAAGTCAATATTGAAGACAGACTACTAATGCTAGCCATACATATATCGATTCTTCAAAAAAAAATTACTTTGATCTGATACTTTTTATCAGTTTAGGGTTTGAAGCAATCATTACTATGAAATACTGTACATGAAGTGTTCCATTTCCCTGCATTGGTCTTTTTTAAAAAAAATTTGGACTGAATGTAAATTATTCAAAATCACAAAATTTCACTGAAAATTTTTATTGATACATGTACTGTGTGGCCAGCATAGGTAATCCTAACTGAACCTCCTCTTTAGAAATAGAAGTTCAACTAGACTGAATTAGAAAACATTGTAAAGCAATGGGACTGTTTTAACACCTGAACTGATCACTCCTCTCTATTAGACATAATTTCCCTAAATACTAGATTAACTTATTAAAACTGATCCCAGTGCCAAAAAACGTTAAAATAATGTGTAATAAAAAATAATAGATACTTACTTAAATTTTTTATTTTTTATTTTGTGAAGTGAATCACAAGATCACAAGAGCGTTAGCAACTAGGAGTGAGAGGGAAAGTAGACATCAACTATGGGGATTTTTTTTTAATTTCTTCACTTAAAGGGGGATTCCACCCTAAAGTGGAACTCCCACTTTTCGGAACCCTCCCCCCCTCCGGTGTCACATTTGGCACCTTTCAGGGGGGAGGGGGGTGCAGATACCTGTCTAAGACAGGTATCTGCACCCACTCCCGGGCATAAACTCCCACGGGAGTTTACGCCACTTCCTGTCCCGGCGCGCTGTCTGCCGGGACACACACGTGTCCCGGCAGACAGCGCTGAACATTCTCATTGCGCCGCGTGACTCGCGCATGTGCAGTAGGGAATCGGGAAGTGAAGCCACTTCCTGATTCCCTCACCGAGAATGGCGTTGGCTACAGCAGAGAGCCGAGCGATCGATCGGCCTCTGCTGCCGACACCGCTGGACCCTGGAACAGGTAAGTGTCCATTTTTTAAAAGTCAGCAGCTGCAGTATTTGTAGCTGCTGGCTTTTACATTTTTTTTTTCAGTACAGTCCAGCTTTAAGATAAAAAGTGAAGAGAAAAAAAAAAATCTGAAGGTAACCATGCTTACCTTACACCCCAGTTTCCATACAGGAGAGGATGATGTCATGATTATTTCAGAAAGATCCTGAGAATGCTGATTATCCCAAATTACATTAAAAGGTGCCCCTCAGGCACAGTGCAGGCGCATTCTTATGCACTATTTCTCAAGATCCTACCGAAGGACCAGGATAGGTTTTGTGGGAAGCTGGATGTATGATAAGTATACTTTTTCCCACAGTTTATTTGTAAGATGATGTTGATATGGGGAAGCTGGGGGGTCAGTCTTTGGATGCAAGGTCCACTTTAATGCACTTTTTCTTGTTGTGTTCATTTGGTTCCTCTGACTGAAAATTTTTAGAAATTGGGGCAAGTTCATTAAATTCCAAGGGCAGTACATATGCACAATGATAAGTGTGCTCCCAAAAAAAGGAATGTTTGGGGCCATTTTTTTATGAAGGAAATGGGCCTTTCATGCTGCATAGGATAAAATAACTGAAATGGGGTTTGGGCCTATGAAAAGGCTATTGTGTGCATGAGACCATAGTCCTCAGGTTTCATTGCTGCATGGTCATTATAATTTGGGAAGGGAACATGATCACACTGTTGTTGTTTCTGTGAAGAAAGAGATTTTGAAATGTTGGTAATTGCACAAGGGGGCTGCCCACACAGTGAAGGACAATCCAAGAGTGTTTGGTGGACTATGTACCACTACTGAAGATTTCAGGTTGGAAAATATTATTTAGATTCAGACCAGACTGTAATGTTAAATGTTGACTGTTAAAGGCCATCTCACATGAACAAATCCCTGTGGTCTTTGATATAATGCCCCACGTTTATTTATATAAACATACACTCAAACTCCACAGTGTTTGGTTAGGTGTCTTGTACTGGAAGGTCATTTACAAACTTACCGGAATTTGGTGTAGTAGGAGAGCTGGTCTGGTTATTCTGCACAGCAGCAGCAACTGCATGAGCTGCATTCACGGCTGTTTTAGCCGCATAGAGATTTGCTTCTTCCTGAAACTTGCCAATGTTTTTTTTGTACCTGATTCGCTTATTCCCGAACCAGTTGGATACCTTAAAAAAAAAAAGGAAAAAACGTTTTAAAACTGCTATGATTTTAATTTTATTGCATACAAATTATCATAATTGGTTACATTTTTTTACTATAGTAAAAACTCTACTACATCTGGTCACATGATCTCCACTGTTGGAAAGTATTCGACTTCACAGTTGCCTGAGCATCTGGTGACCAGCCACTCTGGGTTTCCAGAGTTTCTAGAGCCCAGGTAAGCATTTTGTGGCTTCCATTATCATTTATGTGTTTAATGAAAGGAGATAAACAAGTGAACAGTGAGATTTAGTTAAATGAGAAGTTTTAATGTGGATATTCGCATTGATATGCAGGCTCCACTAAGAAATTATGTGACAGCTCCCTTTTCGAACTAACTGTAATATAACAAATAACAGCATTTACACCCACAAATCATTGACCTTGATCATTTACGGGAGTCCATGACAAAAGCAAAATGCCTATGTGATAAGCCCAGATTGAAGTCCCAACAAGAAAAAGCATGCTATTCTAAAGAGGGGTCTTTAAACTGTGTACTGTGCCTAAGACTTAAGGAGCCCCAGACTGTGGCCAGGGAGAACAGAAAAAGGCCCCAGTGTCAGTGGGAGTAGACAAAGTCTCAGAATTGGTGGTCAGTGGGAGTAAAAAAAAAAAAATCACATAGTGCCTGTGGTCAGTAGGTGGAGGAATAGTGCCACACCATTATCAGTGGGATGAATAGTACCACATTGTTGGTGTCACTAGAAGCAAGGGCTGGATAAAGGCAAGCAAAGGGCCCCATGCAGGCCACAGTTTGGAGACTACTGAGCTAAATATCATGGGGTTTATTTACTAAAAGCAAATAGACACTCTGCAAGAGCAGTTGCTCCAGAGCTTAATAAATTAGCAGAAGCTCTGCTGACTTTCATCATTCAATCATGTGCAAGTAATAATGCTGTTTTTTTTTTCCTTGCATGTGATTGGCTATTCTTTGCAAAGTGAAGATGTACCTCATTTATTAAGCTCTGGAGCAACTGGACTTGCAAAGGGCAATTGCACTTTGCAAAGTGCATGGTCTATTTGCCTGTAAGTGCATGTCTCTGTCAGAGAACTAGTATGTAGAACAAGAATCACCTATTCGTGTGATACTGAAAACAGCCACACATTAAAAAAGAAT
Source organism: Lithobates sylvaticus (assembly GCA_028564925.1). Lineage (NCBI taxonomy): Eukaryota > Metazoa > Chordata > Amphibia > Anura > Ranidae > Lithobates > Lithobates sylvaticus. The sequence continues at coordinate 159,502,306 of CM053033.1, forward strand.
ATGGGATTTGTTTGTTTTTTTTCAGATTTATACTTACCTAGGTGGATGCAGTATTGGCCCAATGCTGCATCTGTCCCCTGCTGGCTCTAACACTGAGAACCACGCAATTTAACACAGCAGATCACACGGTTCTCACAGCTCCCTGAGCAGAGAGCTGCTGACTGTCAGTCACCGCTCTCTGCTCTGCCCCCTCCTTGCTCCCTGGAGCACTGGGCTGTGGAGGGAGCAGCTGGCTAAGGCTCTCAGCGACTCGCTGAGAGGCAAAGCCTGGGTGCCAGTCCAGGCATGTGGGTGAATCCCAACTCCAGCGTCGTGATCTTGCCCGAGCCTAGACCAGCTCTGTGACGTCTGCAGACAGCGGACTTCAGCCCGCTGTCTGCTAAAAACGAGTCACAGAAGTGCAGAACGAACTGCACTCCTGTAATCCACAGAAGAAGTACAGCCAAACATAATTTGGCTGTACTTCTCTTTTAAAACCTCACAATTTTCAGGATTTTTTTACCTTATAGCTGAAGATAGAAAACTATTTTAAAGTGGACCTGTTACCTACACACAGTATAGTAAACTCATGTTTCCAGAGAAACTATACGCAACCAAAACACATTTACGTCATATCATTTCTATTATATTTATGTCAATGCTTCATTTGAAGACTAAACATAATGTAGTGCTGTGAACACCTGGGTCAATTACCTGGAACAAGCATGCACCATATAAAATCAAATTGAATATAGAACTCTCAATGTGCATGCTTGTTGTTCCTTATCACTTATAAAAGTATAAATATCAAAGGATCAGTAAGTAAGCCTTATATATATATATATATATATATATATATATATATATATATATATATATATATATATATATATATATATATATATATATTTTTTAAAAAAAAAAGTGTAGCCAATCAAGTAAGTTTTCTGGTGTAATTTGGAGCTGAGAGGTTTAAATAATTTTTACTAATTCAATTTATTTTTTGAGGGAGAATACATGTTGTTTTTTTATATCATCTGAAGACCGACTAGCTCTAAATCCCTGTTATCATTACAGCTGTTTTCACTTTTCTTGAAATTGAGAACCATTTTAATAGTAGATACAGCTATGATGGATGATAAAAATGTCATAAAAAATGTTAAACTAAAATATGTTAACTTTGGATAGATGTAATTCAGATTCTCATCTCTGACTGTGAGATCTGTATACTTGGATTGACCTTTCCATCCGCCTTTAGGCTCCATTCACACTAGCGCGTTTTTTGATGCATTTTGCATTTTGCAGAAATGCAGGGGAATTTTTTAACATGGGTTCCTATGGAACATGTTCACATCAATGCATTTTTGTGCCTCTTGTGCGTTTTTGGAAAGGGTCGGGGACTTTTTTCATGCAAAATGCAGCGTTTTGCATGTAATAGAAGTCAATGGACCCGCATCCAGTACCGCGATTTGCGTTTTGCGTTTTTTTTTTATTTTTTATACTGAATTCTGCTGGTTGCTAAGCAACCACAGTGTAAAAAAAAAAAATCCAAAAACGCAAATCCTGGCAAAATCGCGGTAAAAACGCGTGTCCAAAAACGCGGCAAGCACCGCAAAAAGCACTTCAAAAATGATCAAAAGCAAAATGCATAGATGTGAATCGAGCCTTAGTAGCCATTACAAAGTGACTACACCCTATTGTCAAGGTAGCAATTTAGAAAATGCAGAGATCTAAGAGCTGTAAGAAGTCATTGGGGTTGATTTACTAAAGGCAAAAAGACTGTGCACTTTGCAGTTGCTTCAGAACTTAGTAAATGAGCATAAGCTCTGCTGAGTAAAGCCTTCCCTCATTTACTAAGCTCTGGAGCAACTTTGCAAAGTGCACAGTCTATTAGCGTTTAGTAAATCAACCCCATAGTGTCATTCAGTCCAATAGTGAACAGCTAAAACAGGATGATTCACATTTGGTAGACTAATGCCCCGTACACACGGTCGGAAATTCCGACCACAAAATCTGTTGGATTTTTTCCGACGGATTTTGTCCGACAGTGGTGTTGCATACACACGGTCGGACAAAGTTGTCGGAAAATCCGATCATCCTGAACGTGGTGACGTTCATTGCGTACGGCGGGACTACGTAGAGGCTAGTAGCCAATATCTTTGGTCTTGCAATGTGATCTGAGCATGCGTGGCACTTTGTCCGTCGGAATTCGCTACACACGATCGGAAAAAGTCCTATAGGACTTTGTTGTCGGAAAATTTGAGCGCAGGATCTCAAACTTTTTCCGTCGGAAATTCCGACAAAAAAAGTCAGATGGAGCCCACACACGGTCGGAATTTCCGACAACATGGTCCGATAGGACATTTTCCGTCGGAAAATCCGACCGTGTGTACGGGGCATAACTCTGAGAAGTATTGTTTTTTTTGTACAAGCAAATCAAAGATATAACACAATTGTTCTCTACTACATCTGTTGTGACCCACAGTTCAAACCTCATTCTCAGTGCCATCCCTGGCCAATATTTGACGTTACATTTTATATATTTTGCTTACCATTAACCTGCCAACCTGCAGAACAATAATACATTAATGAAGGCGGGCGAATAATTATTGTAAAAAAAAAAAAAAAATCTAATTACTGCTTTATTAACAGCTTTAGAAGTGAACAAATCTCTGGTGTGTGCAGAGGAGGGACAATTCTGTAGTCTCAACAGCAGCCCTGTCTAATAAAGGCTTCCTTCCGTCCTCCCCCCATTCCATTTTAATATCGCCAGAGCCTTGGGAGGCCTCGGGGTGCAGGATATTCTTGACGTGGTATAGAAATCCATCCTAGCTTCTCCAGTGCTTCTTAATCTTTAATATCAAGGCAATTAAAATTAACGACTGCTAGTGTGGGCAGTGTTTCCCTGACATGCATTGTTTGATGGCATTACCTTGAGGTTAAACTAACGAGCAAGGTTTAATTGGAAGCAGTGAAAAGAGAACTGATCATACGTTATGTTTAACCTGCATGAAAAGAACCAGTTAAAATCAGCAACTGCTTAAGAGTGGCACAAAAAATACATGTTCATTTCAAATCTGTGCTTGCAGAAATACCATAGTTCATAATATTATGCAAACAGCAAGAGCTCTCTGCTTACATGAGTTAAAATGCACATGTGGAATTTATGCCTAATTTATGGAACAGATAAGGCAATTCTCAAAACAAATGGACCGAATTCGCTGCTATGTATAACAATGTGGTGTTTTTTGTCTAGGAATTAGTTTTTAAGTGTCTGCAATTCTTTTAGTCTTTACTAAAGTTTCTTTAACTGCAAAGCTTGCAATAGTCTACAATTGTTATTTCAGATGGGATTGTTGGTTACAAACACAGAACTCCTCTCTGCCTGCCGTCAACTCTTTTTCTGTATGCTCCTATTTCCAAGACCTTGTTTTACTGATCCGAAAAAATAGAACCATTTGACCAAGCCTTTAATCGCACCAGTCCCAGCACTCCACTCACGCTTTCCTTTAGTAATCTGATCACTAAATCTCAGGGGTAGATGTTGCAGCCATAGACTTAAAGTGGAACTAAACCCAATGATTTAACAGTTTTAAAAAACAGTTACATTTCTGCCATGTGACCATCGGGTCACGGAGCTGAAGAACGGGGAGAGGTATGTGTAAACAAACCTCTCCCCGCGCTTCCTACTCTGCCTGTCATTGATTGGCTGTTCCCGGTCATCGGGAAAGCCGATCAATGACGTCATATGTCAGCCCCGCCCCGTCAACACACGTCACAGCCCATAACCCCTCCCCTCCCCCTAGTGGTTAACTCTTTCACTACAACTGTCATTTATACAGGAATCAATGCATTTAAATAGCATTGATTGCTGTATAAATGACAATGGTCCCAAAAATGTGTCAAAAATGTCCGATGTGTCCGCCATAATGTTGCAGTCACAATAAAAATCGCTGATCGCCACTATTACTAGTAAAAAACAAATATTAATAAAAATGCTATAAAACTATCCCCTATTTTGTAAACGCTATAACTTTTGCGCAAATCAATCAATAATCGCTAATTGCGATTTTTTTTTTTACCAAAAATATGTAGAAGAATACGTATCAGCCTAAACTGAGGAAAAAACATGTTTTTTTATATATTTTTTGGGGATATTTATTATAGCAAAAAGCAAAAAATATTGCATTGTTTTCAAAATTGTCGCTCTATTTTTGTTTATAGCGCAAAAAATAAAAACCGCAGGGGGGATCAAATACCACCAAAAGAAAGCTCTATTTGTGGGAAAAAAAGGACGCCAATTTTGTTTGGGAGCCACGTCGCATGACCGCGCAATTGTCAGTTAAAGCGACGCAGTGCCGAATCGCAACAAGGGGCCTGGTCCTTTGGCTGTCAACCGGTCCGGGGCTGAAGTGGTTAAAGAACATACTCATCTGTCCAGCAGATCCAGCATTGTCCTGCAGTGATCCACTGTGCAGGTGTAACCGCCTGTGTCCTGTGCTGTCATCTTGGTCCTCCTCAGCCAGCTGCTTAACTTGACTTCAGACAGCATGACCCCCAGTGACATATCTAGCTCCATCCCTGGCTATTCTGTAAATGGGTGAGGGGGATATCCCAGGAGGTGGTGGGAGCACTACATGTCTCTCTGGCCTAGGCCGGAAGGCAGGGAATAGACAAAGTCAATCGGAGTAAGGATTTAACTACATTTCAAGAGGTGCAATATTAAAAATCAGGCTCGCATACATACAGGAAGCAGTGTACCTGCTCTGGGAGGATCCAGTTTTCCATCCAGGCATGAAATAGTATGCCTGACTGACCAGTCTGAAATTAGGGAGATTTCGAGTGAGATTTGGTGATGTCACTACTGTGTAGCTCACTATTCTCTGGACTCTTTAGCATTAGGAAATAAATACTTGTCTCTACCAAGATGGCTGCCTCCACAGGAAAACAAACAACTGAAAAAGTCCTGGTGAGTCAGTAATGGGGTAAGTCCGCTGCCTTCCGCCTGTCTTTTTTTTCGACAAAGCTTTTAGAGTTTAGTTCTTTAAAATTTAGATTTCATAAACATTTGCACAAGTATTCAAAAAATAAAAATTTTATAAACGTTTGCACAGGGATTTCATTTTCCTGTGTTTTTACACTGCCTTATTTTCTTTGGAAAATCAAGCACCTTCTTCACGCCACCCAGCTGGAAGAGGAACATTTCTAGAATGAACATTGACAATAGATTTACAATAAGCGGTGTTGACTAACTGAGTTGTGCCCAGTTGCAGTGTTTCCTGAAATAGCATTAGCAAGTCAATTATTGTTTTTTCTTCTTCCCTGGGTTGTGTTTCTTTAGCAGCTCCCTGTTTCCCACCTTTGGCCCTGAGCAAAACCAGTCTGTATTGGTCTCCCTCTAAATTATCCATCAGTCATTGCACAACATGGTTATAAATGTTCTACTCTCTCAAGAAATCTTTTAAGACTAAAATGCAAGGGAATACACATAAAAATGTGTTTGTAGGTGACCAGGCTAGATCCACATCAACTCCCCATCTGAAAATAATTTTTTTTGACACTACCTACCTTTAAACCACTGTTGACTAAACACTGCTCTTTCATAACAAACTGTCTCATTTTGGATTTATTTTCAAGCAATTGACAGCTATGTTGTTTTAAAGCAGTTTGTAATCTTCGAAGAGAAAAAATAGCTGACACATTCTGATCAGAATACCCCTTCTCCTGGGGGCACAAATTACCCTAGATGCACACTTTGAAAACCATCCACTGTAATGATTTTAAATAGATATTGTTAAAAGTAAATATAATACCTAAACCTTAAGAAACTTTGACATTCATTGAGACTGAAATGGCAACATGGGATATCTACATATTTGGAGCCAACATGCCAGAGTGCTTTGCAAAGCAATACTGCAGGCAAGTAGTTTGCACGCTTACCAACAAAAATATCTGCATGAAAAAAATAATAAGTATCTTCTCTTGCCTTCCTCTAAAGTCAATTAATGAATTAGTCCTAATTGCAGACTCGTTTAAGAGAGGTTTTGTTTTGCTTATTTATCAAGCTAATTACAGCGTTCACATGGCAAGAAAAAAAAAGTCCATAAATTATTAGGTAAATGCTTCATCTCTCTGCAGTGGTGCAATGTGTTTTATGTTGTAGAAACCCGCTTTATATCTTTCACTGGAGGTTTTAATGAGGCAACTGTCATGCACCTGTTTTCATAAAAGCCCCTGCAGGCATGAGACTCTACTCTGGCACAACTTACAAGGCACTTAGCTGAGGATTTACAGAATGGCTGGAGCTAGTTGCAAGGGTCAGGTGTGACAACAGTACCTTGCTCTTATGCTTGTAACACTATGCTGGCTCATCTTATAACGTACACATTTTCCTCAATGTGCTCCTATTTCTTTTCACAATCAAATATCTCCTGCTGACCTAACTGGCCCTAGTGCATAGCTCCAAAATCTCCTTAATTGGGAGGGTCTGTCCCTCTTTTCAAACTAAATCCCTCTGTCCCCCTTTCCTCCTCATGTATCCCTTTTTTTGGTCTATAAACTCTTTAAACAATGTATTATTTAAAGCCCATCTCCATAAAAAAAAATGAAATTTAAATAGTTCATTATGCCTCAATTACCTTACTACTTAGTATTAAAGAGGAAGTAAAATTCCTCTGCAGACTTTTACCTATAGGTAAGCCTATAATAAGGCTTACCTATGGGTAGTGAAAATATCTCCTAAACCTGTACAGTTTAGGAGATATTTCGATATTTAGATATTTCCAGTGCATGCAGCCAGTGACATCATGCGCTCGGAAGGAACGGTCCACGGGTGCCGTTCCTTCCGAGCCTGTGCCGTGAGCTGCAGTTCCCCCGCGCATGCGCAGGAGTGACGTCACGGCGGCTCCAGCCAAGCACAGCGCCGGAGCCCGCGAACCCGGAAGAAGCTCCAGGAAAGATGTAATCCATGACAGCGGCGTGCAGGGACAGCTGCAACAGCTTAGTTTTAAGGTAAGTATTTCATAATGAGCTAGTATGCGATGCATACTAGCTCATTATGCCTTTGTCTTGCAGGGTCTTTTTTGGGGGGGGATTTTTTTCTGGAGGCTTACAACCTCTTTAATTCCAGAAACAGATTTCTAATCCTTTCTGTAATTTCCTCTATGGGCAAAGCTCATTTCCTACCTTGGGGATCAGATAATTTCCCCTACTCATTATCTTCTAGGACACTGGTCCCCTCACTGGCCCCCATGAGTTCTCATGCCTCTGGAGCCTATGAGTGAGAACCCAGCAGCTGCAAGTGTCGCCTCCACAAACAGGAGGTGTCCATATCATACAGGTAGTGATGTGGCTACCTGAAGAAGGACCCCAGGAAGCAAAGAGAAGAAGAGATAAGGACTGTCACGTGACTGTGGCTTCAAATAATTAAAATGGCCATTTGGATAGCTTTCGTATTTTTTTCTTTTTTCATACCAGCAATTGGTTAGAGGAGGATGGAAGGGGGGTTGGCATTGTCCTGGAGTATATATATTTTTTTTATTTAAATTTTTTGCCACATTACTTTTTTTTTTTTTTTTTCTGTTCTGGCCCACCCCTCATCCTCCATTATCACCTAGGATAGAATGACGTGTCCTGCTCCTTGTGCCCCCTTGGATATGCATGGCATATGTCCCAGGAGGCATAAGCTTCCATACAGCTCATCAATGGGGTTGGCTAGCTAAACCAGGAAGAGATAGCTGCCTCCTGGTGATGTCATGGAATAATGTGGCATGGAGAAGTGGAGGGTGGGTGAGTACCTGCGAGTGAGTAACTCACTTGGTGTGAATGGGCCCTTAATTTTCATACACTACGGCTCTATATGGAAAAAAAGTGTTGTTGTTTCAGGTTTGGAGATGTAAGGTGAGGTAGTTGTGCCCCCAACTTTTACCTGTGTACCTCATTTACACCTAAAGGAACACCTGTGAAGGACAGACTGAAGGAAAATTGGCCTTGAAAGTGCTTTGGAGTTTCATATAGATGACTGAGACAATGGGGCTCACATAACTGGATGCATATGCTTCACTTAAGCTAAACGAAGAAAAACCTTTTGCATACAGAATTTTGCCTTTATGTGTAGCTTTTCTATAAATCCAGGCAGACACTTATACAGCACAAGAGCGGAGGCAAAATTTTATATTTCTGTCACTAAGAATGCCAGTCATGTAGACCTCAATCATGGACCATCAGGATCTGACTTAACTGTTCTCAGGAAATCTTTTATATACAAAAATATTTTAAAATCTCTTCTTTTCTCTAAATAAGACATTTAGCACCATACTGTGCTGTGTATTAAAACGATTGTCATTTTGTTAAATAGAGAATACTTGTCACTTGTTTTTTCAATCTTTGTTGCATTTCTGTGCTGCTGTTCTCAGGGGTCAAGTCCTGGAGAAAAAAGTGTGGGAACTCCCACCCAAGATCCACTCCCCCACCAAAAAAATAAAAAATGATACGCTCATATGCACGAACGCTTCAAAAGTGGTATTTTTCATCCAATTTTCGTATTGTGTGTATGAAGCTTAACTGTTAGTACATAAAAAAAAAAAAACAATCCTCAATAAACAAAATATGGTAATTCTCTGAATAATCAGCATTCATTCAGGTGTGCTTCCATGCAAATTTGAACATCATGTTTTGATCTTTATTGGGGAATTTTATTTTGTATATAGAGTGTTTATGTGGTGAGTTTACACTTTTCATTGAACAGAGTTTGGATAACACAGGGTAAAATGGAAAGGTCATAAATTAACTGCACATTATCTGGACAGAATGCTTGGAGAGATAGTGATGTGTTCCTGCTTAGGAGATGTATGTTAGCTTGGGGGGCTGCAAACTCTGCAGGGCTCCAACACACACTCGCTGCTATTCCAACCCTTCACATATTTCCACATAAACTTCCCTCCTGGCATTAAACTTTGCCAGGTATTGTGCTTAGCTTACCACCCCAAACTGATGTTCCTCCCTCATCTCACCTCTCTCCCTGCATGTCCTGTGAGCAGAATAGCTGATCTACCCGTCAGCTAGACCTAGACCTGATCTACCCGTCAGCTAGACCTAGACCGGATCTACCCGTCAGCTAGCTGTGATTGACAGGTAGATCGAAGCGGAAGCTGTCATGGGCCTACTGGCAATGCCTGAATGGTCAGGTGTGCGGCACTTACTATTGCGAGCTGTGTCGGTAGCTGCTGGTGTAACACCTGCTACACAGCTCGCATACTTCAAAGTCTTGCAGGACACGGCTGCTAATGGGAACTGAGTTCCTGTTGTGGAAAAAGTACAGGAATTCCGTTCCCATGCGTTCCCGCAGGACTTGAGCTCTGGCTGTTCTCCTGTATTCTCTTTTCAGATACTTTCTGTCAATGCGCTTGCACTCCAGCCATGGCTGAATGGTGGTTCTCAGGAATTGTTTCATGATGGTGACAACTGTGGACAAGGGATACATTTATGTGTTGAAACAGGAACTGGTCGTCTCCATCAGAAGCCCATACAATGGGGTGGCATCAAAGGAATACAACTGAGAGCCAGGGATAGACTGTCATTACTCCATAACAGGACAAAAAACACGGACCTTTTAGGCAGGATGACCAAGTAGTTTTCTTAATGAAGGCTGGAAAGAATAGATAAGAAACCATGTGGGCGGAATTGAGATTTTTGTTTAAGAATTTCTACAATTCCTGTGTCCCCTAATGGATGATAAAAACTTTCAGTCCATTACCAACTGAGACACTTTACCCACAACCTCCCTATGGCCCGTTACGTAGAGTTTAACAAGTATAATATGTTAATTCCCTTCGCTATAAAAAGTAGAGTCAACTCATTATGCAATAGATTACATAGGATCATTGACAGTTTCTGCCTCTGAGGAGCTCACTGCCAAATATCTCTACATATCTCTACAACAGTCATACACACATTAGAGAAAATTTGGTTATAAACCAATTAAATTACATTGCTGGATTGCTCCAGGAATGTGGAGCACTTGGAGAAATCTTATGTAAGCACATAAAAAAAAAAAAAATCCTATGCAAGCGGAAAACTAATAAACCCAGGTCCCAATCTTTGTTGGGCATACGTGCTAACTGGTTGGCTACTGTGCCATCCCCATAACTACAAAGTCAGGTTTAAAAAAGAGATAGGTACATATAGATCAGCCAATAGAAAAAAAATAGAAAAACTCCCCTTGCAGAAACCTTTAACCACAGTTGATCCAGAGGAAGGCAAAAAAAGCATGGTCAATTTTTGCTACAGTGGGGGAAAAAAATTCTTCCTGATCCCCCTAAGGCAATTAGATATTACCTGGATCAACTATCTCTGAAGCTAGGATATAGCTGTATAATAACTGTATCCCAAGTTTTATAGTAAAATAGATAACTAGATGTGGTAGAAAAAAGTTACCACTTTAACATGGAATTTCAGATTTTTTTTTGTTAAACAAAAGTGATATGTGATGCTTTAAAAAATGTTGGGTAAAGAGAAAGCAGGTTAGTTTTAAGCATGTCTACAAACAATAATAACTGTGCTATTCAGTACTAGTATGTCATTCCAAAAATAAGAGAAGACTGCACTGCATAAATATGCTAATTTTATGAAATCTGTGTTTAGCTCTAGGAAAAGTATTGTCATTGTGTCAGTGTAACTAGATGTGTCATTTCAACACATCCTTATAACCCATGCAGAAAAACTCCTAGGGTTAAAATGATGCAGGATCAGAATCAAATAGAACCCTGAAAGTGGGATTTGGAAATGAGCAGCCCCAACAGCCTGTAGAAATATGGCATATGCCAAGCACACTCCTGGAAATGTCACATATGACATATGAGACATGACAGGACCCACAGACAGAGGGACACTCATTGGCAGAGACCCATGGCAGAAGTGGGTAGTGTGGCATTTGAACATCGCAGTCCTTTATATTTACTGATGTCTATCTTCCAAACCATAGCTGCATTTGTGATGACCACCTCTGAAGAGGAAACCTAAAATAAGGCCTAACAATAGTTCAGGCGACAAGCAGGAATAATTCCATTGTCTTAACCCAATTAAATGCCTGATGCACAGGGGTATAGTAATACTAATTAGTCGTAATGCATTAATTATACATAATTATCGTAATTACAATTACTTGTAATTAATGAATTGCACAATTCTTAAATCCCTGGCTACTGGGATCATGTACAGATACAAAAAAAATCCTTAAAACATCTGTCTGCAGATACAAAGCTGATTCATTTCTTAAAGACCCAATCTAGATGATAAAATATCTTTAAGAAAATGAGTTACAAATAACATTCATCAATTTCTCAGGCGTATAGAGCTACCATACTCCTTGTTATGGACCATTTCTAGGCAGGCTATATAGTGGGACTTCAGCGGGACTACAGAATATGAACACTCAGTGTTTATAGGACTAACCCCTAAATTCCATACCATATACAGTATACATGTTATGTACATATGTGTTTATTTCCTAAACCTGGAACGGTTACTGATAGGTTTGGCAAAACTTTGGAACAATACTTTTATATTTACATCAAACTATAGTTCCAGTTTAGGTTTCTTAAAGCGGAGTTCCACCAAAATTAATTTTTTTAAAAGTCAGCAGCTACAAATACTGCAGCTGCTGACTTTTAAAATATGGACACCTACCTGTCCAGGGTGTCCGCAATGTCGGCACCCGAAGCTGATCTGTCACTCAGCTCTCGGGTGCTGCCGCTGCAATCTTCACTTGCGGCTTCACTTGTGGCTTCACTTCCCAGTTCCCTACTGCACATGCGCGAGTCGCGCTGCGCAATCTGGATGGTTCCTGCTGTCTCTGGGACCAGTGTGTTTCCCAGCAGACAGCAGGGGGGGGGGGGGGGGGAGTGGCGTAGATACCCGCAGATTCTGTGGCTATCTATGCCCGGAAGTGGGTGCAAATACCTGTGTTATACAGTTATCTGCACCCCCTCCCCCCTGAAAGGTGCCAAATGTGACACCGGAGGGGGGGGGGGTTTCCGAAAAGCGGAGGTTCCATTTTTGTGTGAACCTCCACTTTAATATGCTAATGTAAGAGTTTAGCTTATATGCAATTCCTAAAAGTATATGCATTTTCCTTAGCATGGCCTGCCCTACAAGTTAGATATTTTTTGCTCTGCTCATCCTGCTCATTCCTCTCTAGCATATTAATCAGACGTTTTTTAAAGAGAAGTATGACTAATATTTTTTTTTGGCCATACTTCTTTTCTGGGTCACAGGAGTGCACTTACTTTTGTGCTTTTGTGACCCAGAACCAGCTGCCAGTGGGCTAAAGTCAGCTGTCAGCTGATATCACAGCCAGTCCAGGCTCTGGAGGGATCCCGACAAAGATGTCAGAATCCACCCAGATACCTGCTCGGCAGCACACCGCTGAGAGCCTGAGTCATCTGATCTTGCCCCCTCTCTAGCCTGTCGCTCTTGTGAATGCTGGAGGGGCAGAGCGGTGACTGACAGTCACCACTTTTTGCTCAAAGTGAGAGCTGAGCGATCAGAAGACATGTGATCACTCAGTTCTCGGAGTTGAAGCCAGCAGGGAACAGTGGCAGCATCATAGGGATACTGCAGCCATAGTAGTCAGTATGCTTGCTTTTTTTTTTTTTTAATTTACAATCACCTCCTTTAAGGTGAAAAGGATATGACCAGGAGCATTCATACATTCGATCTAATGGCATAGTAAAATGTGAAATTCTGACAAATGTAACCATCACCTCTTGTACAGTCCTCTATAAATCCTTCTGACCAAAACTTTTAAAATCCATTCATATTTTATTATAGTCAGTTCCCTCAGATGCCCAAGAATCATGGACACCCTACCCCCCTCCCACATGTAGGAGCAGTTGGTAGCTGGGAGGTATGCATAGAAAAAATGACCTGCTTACCTGTGACACTGTGATACTGCATTTCTTTGCCAGCTCCTCTTTGGCTTCCTCGCTTGGGTAAGGGTTGCTGAGGTGGGAGTAGAAATACTCATTTAAGATCTCTGTGGCTTGTTTACTGAAGTTACGTCTTTTTCTCCTGTCAGATAAATATAAAAAAGTATTCATTTGGTTTAGCTTACAAAACCATGTTTAGATTTACTAGTCAGTAAATGTATTAAAATGATAACATAAGGATAGGTTTTGCATGTACCTATAGAAGACGTGGCTGGTGGTGCCAAAGACTAAGGCTGGCCATACATGATACAATTTTCTCATTCAATTTCCTTTAAATTTACCTTCAGCTATGTAGTGCAAGGGCTTGCCTGATTGCATACAAACTGAAAGTGTTTAGGTTTGACCTCATATTATAAGGTTTTGGTAAATCGAAAGAAAATTGTATAATGTATGGCCAGCCTTTAGAGGCACACCATATATATATACTCTAGTATAAGCCGAGTTTTTCAGCAAATTTTTTGGTGCTGAAAATGCCCCCCTCGGCTTATACTCGAGTCAAGCATATTTCTGCAGCAGAGAATAACATTTTCCGAACCGACTTTGGGGCCCCGTATCTTGGGTGTGCAAACCCAGTGGAACTAGCACTACAACATATCCAATGGGGTTCCTAGCACCAATTGGCCCCGATATACGGGGCCCCAAAGTCGGTTCGGAAAATGTTATTCTCTGCTGCAGAAAAGTGCTTGACATTTTCCGAACCGACATTGGTGCCCCGTATCTCGGGGACACTTTGGTGCTTGGAACCCCATCTGGATATGTTGGATATGTTGTAGTGCTAGTTCCACTGGGTTTGCAAACCAAATTTGGGGTTCCTAGCACTAAGTGGTCCCTAGATATGGGGGACCTATGGCTGCAAATGGGCACAGTGAGGCATGCAAATGGGCACGGTGAGGCTGCAAATGGGCATTGTTGACCCTCTTTTCCACTTATAGTAGCTGCACATTTCTCACCCTTGGCTTATATTCGAGTCAATACGTTTTCCCAGTTTTTTGCGGTAAAATTTGTTAGCTTATTAATTAGCTTATATTCGGGTCGGCTTATACTTGAGTATATACGGTAATTTATAAAGCAGTATATCTGACATTCATCAACCATTCACTGCAAGTGAATCTTTCCGGTGCATGTATTTTAAATTACAGTGATTGATTCCACACCAGTGATTTGGCCCTTGAATGACAAAGTGCCAGAATAACATACATTTTATTCCGATCATTAAAGGAAAAGTGCTAAAGCAATTAGACCACGCCAGAGATCATTTTAAGAGAAAAAAATGCACTGCTATCATTTTCTTAGTGCAGTTTAAAGTTTAACAAACACTTTTGATTGGTTGCCACCTGCCCTGCAGTTTTTAAAATGCCCATTGTATCTGTAATAATACATACTATAGATCCAAAGACCCTTCTATGTAATGTAGGTGTAATTATTAGATGGTCCGATGAGGAAGCCAACATGGGCGGTGTGCCTCTAAAAGACTATGTTTTGCGATTTTATTTTGTGTACAAATCAGTTCCATCTATAATAATTGCATATTCATGAACTACACATGAAACAGCCTAACAGGGCCTACTTCTTTGGCATTTATTTGGGTGTCTTTTTTTTTTTATTTCCAAGCTTCAGACCAATGCAATGGCCAATGGAAGGCATTTTCGGTGACCTCATATGTTGTTGTCATCCTTGTATTTGCTTCCTGTTTTTTTGTGTGGTGCCATGTGCTATCAAAGCTCCTGAGCCGTGTCCACTAACAGGGGGTTCTTGTAAACCTTCACAAGGAGGTTGGATGAGGACACTGGTTGTTCAGAACTAAAATGCTTGTGCTGCATGTTTTCAGGTGCTCCAATTAAAGTCTTTGAAGCCATAAATGCATGATTCTGCCTGAAAAAAGTTCTTTGCATGACGCTCAGGTATGAATAGGCACCACTGATCTTAATGGGAATCTTCATGTTGAGTATTGTCGCAATTCAGGAAACACGCAACAAATCCTTCAGGTGTAAATGGGGGGATATATTGTGGACAGGGCAACTGAATAGGTTTCATGTTTCAATTACATATTGGGTCAAGTTTGAAAATGAAAACTGTATGTTACAATTGTCAAATCACTAGAATAAAGACTTCAGTTCAGTTTCAGAAGTGAAATCCCCAAATTTGCATTAGAAACCTTCAGTAATTGAGAATAAAGGAGCAAACAATGGTCTCCCTTAATCTGACCTTATGTTCATGCTGGCCTGTTTCTTATTAATAAAGAAACAACCTAGAGAAAGAAGAAAATGCTCGTATCACAGAAGGATTTCACATTTTGAGCTATGATGGCACCAGAAGTAGCAGAACCTGTGCCATTTTTTGTGATGCCACCACTACAGCTTGTAGAAACTGTTACCTATATTGGGACCAAGGTTTGGTGCTACAGAATAATAATAATTAGCAAAAAAAAATTATTAGCAATAAGGATTAGTACAGTGGCAAAAAATGTCTCAACTTCCACTTTAAATAATGATTTGCTGGTACTTTAGTATATGCCTTACATGCTCTGTAATGTTTTGATATCTATATTCTTTTTGTCTCTTTTTTTCAGTCATGAAACCATGCAAGCATCACAGGATTGAGTTCCTAGCACAGATGGGTTCACACTCAGGCTGTTATACATGTTTTATGGGATTCAGACAACCTCCCAGAGGGAAGCCTTGAAATGTGCAGGCCTCAGGGCTACTGTGCCATAAGGCATCCGGCAAACTGCCTGCCTGGGGCGGCTAGGATCTTATTGCTCTCATGTTCTCCTTTCTATATACATTCCTATCCTACAGCACTATCTGAGTTTCTCCCATGTAATACTATGTTCAGTAAGGAGTTAATGCTTCACTTCAAGGAACACAAGAAGTTCCTTTTGTTATGCTCTGGTTGCTAAGTTAAGCAATTCACACAGCTGGAATAGTTTCTGTGTAATTTTTTTTATGTTATTTACTCAAGTGTGGAACTCTGAGTGATAAATGGCTCCATTTCTAAGCTCTCAAGTTTTCTTTACACTTGTGATCACTGATGTGCTTATCCAACATTTACTTGTTTGTCCTATTGGCAAGCTCCACAAGGTCTGGCTCCCATGTTGGTGATGTTAGTACCCTGGAACACTGTTCCAAAACGTTGACAGTCCTTGATATATACAACCATTTAGCAAGAGGTACGGACTAGTGTTTAGACATATTCCAAAGACTATTTATTGGAAAAACTTAGCATACTACTTAATACTTTTGTGCAGTGACTGAGACTAGTTGAATGTAACAGATTAAGCTGTGAATATAATTTAAATTTTTACTCATAAACATACACATATATCAGTGTAAAGAAGAGAATGGTTAAAGACTTGTGTAGATGGGCAAATGCATCCGGTTTGTATCTGAAATTGGTTTAAGAGGTTCTGAATTTCCATGTAAGTTCCTTCACGGGTACATTGACTTGCAGTTTAATGCCTTCTGACCTGTATTTGATCTCATCCTAAGCTGCATCAAGCTGTTTCAAGCTGATTTCACATTTACGTAAACTTATATGGGAAGAATAGCTGTTCTGACACAAATGCTACGAAAAAGGCCTAAAAAAGGCTGCATTAGGCAGTGTGTAAGCATAACGTTATAGTTGCATAGTAAGTCTGGTTGAAAAAAAAGACACAGTCTAATCTATGTCCATCTAATTTAACCAATAGAAGGGAAAAAAATATATTCAATCCTCGATATGCAATCCTATTTCCACAGTTGATCCAGAGGAAGGCAAAAAAAACCAGTAAAGCATGATCCATGCATGTATGGTCTCTTTCTGTGCTTTAGATTCTATAAATTCACCAGAAGCTCAGTTGTCACTGTTTATGTGGTTCAATAACGTCATAGAAATCCACCACTCTACCAGATGTTGTTGAAAACCATATGCTGTCACCACTGACTGGAAAGCAAAATGATAGGTCCTGCCTTATACTGTTTTGATTTCTTATTTCCTTGTACACTGCACAGTATTTACAATAGAGCAGATGTTCTCAACAGTTTTCCCCCAGACAAACCCATAAAATAATTAAGAGAACCCTTGCTAAAACCAATTCCTCAGGGGTCAAAGGAAAAAATGCCCTTACATATATGGTTAGTAGAAAGAATGTCTTCAACAAGTTTGTAAAAATTTTAACGGGCAGCCGATGGGAAGTAAGTTCCTATTGCTTTAGGCAGGACCCCAGAACTACATCTTTTACAAATCCTCATTTCCCTACACAGTGTGTGGGCAAGTTCTTGGGAGGGCAGAAACTTTGTTTTGCTGGGAAATCATATTGACGTGTACATGTGAAGAGCAGTGGATAGGTTCCATAGTCGCAGGTAGTTAACAATGTCACTGAAATTTAGGAGCAGCAAAGGCACTATGTTGTCAGCTTAAACAGAATTTGGGAGTTTATTTGATTTCTGACAGATCAATATGTATTTTTCTGTACTTTCAGCATTTAAAAGGGGTAAAACATGAACTAAAAATTTTTACCTGACATAAACCTTAACACTGACCTGGCATCAAGAAACCTCGACCTCAAGATCATGACCGCTTCACACGTGCTTTGCTTCAGCTGCATTTGGATGGAGCTGAATTTTCTGTGAATAATGCCCACCATCCTCTCAATCTCTTTGGGGGAGATGGGACGTGTCCGGCTCTGCTCTCTTAGGAGATTCATCACATGGGTTGTGAATTCATTGCAAGCCTATAACAAATAATAAAATGGAATTAACTTACAGAAAAATAGAGTTTGTGTCTTCTTGTACAAATGCATATAAAAAGCATAATGTTGACCATATGCAAACATTTTTGCCAGGTACACCAAAATCTGTATAATTATTCAGAATCCCATAACACAATCTTTGTTCACCTAAAGGTCAGGAAACAATTACCTACGAAATTGATCATAATACCAAACTTCTTGCAGGAATTCCGCTCCCTCTGAGGTTTAAAGCAGGCTTTGCATCAAAAATATATTTATAAAGCGGTAGACATTTAGTTATCAGTTTAATGTGAACCGACTCAATAAAATTCATGAACAATTTAGAAGCATAACCCTTGTATTTGTGTGTAAATTACATGCAAGCACCATTCAGTCCAGAAGTACTGTAGCCTAGCCTGCCTGATGATGCACCCCCTGTAGGTTTTTCCATTACAGCCTAGGTCCAAAGGAAGTGGGGTGGATGATATTGGCCATCACATAACCTGGAAAATGAGCAGTGCTGGATTTTGAGCAGTAGGTCTTTTTTTATTATTTAGAAAATAGGGATTATTAAACCAAAAAAAAATAAAAAAATCTAACTATAGTTCAAATTTAGGGCCGATTTTAAACTAGGGACATTATCACAAGCCTGTTTTTGCTGCAAACCAGCCACCGACACGAGATAATAATTGTCCATGACCAAATTAGACTGTAATAGCCTCCAGACAGTGATAGCTGACTTTTTATGTGGGAGTTATGAACATTAGAAGACACTGTCCAATTGCTATTGTTCCCCCTGTTGAGAAGCTGGCCCTGGAATTGTCTGCCTGAACACCCCCTCCCCATTTTCCCCAATTGGTCCAAGCTCAGCATACAGATTTTTTATGCACTCTGAAGAGAGTTTTGACTAAATGTGCAAGCACAATTCAACCACCCTATATGGGTAATTTGAGGCTATAAGGTTTCCAAAGTTCATATATCCTGGACATTTACCTCCTGATCGATCCTAATTGAGATGTTTAGTCAGCAATACATATTTTTAGCCACTGTGTTTCACTAATTTTAACATAGCTTAACTCTGAAATTTGGTAAAGTACTTATAAAAATGCTTTACGCGACAAAGGTTCAGATATAAAAATGCATTAATAATTACCCATTCAAAATAAGGAAATCAATGAAATAAAATACTTTTCCATTCCCATGAGGGAATTTTCAAAGAAACCGCAGAAGCAAGAAAGTGGTTATACTTTTACAGTAAATAACAAATAGCTTATGAAAGTATAAAAACAGTAATCATATTATTTTATGTTAGATAAAAAACAAAAAATCAATAGAAACCCCAACATAGAAGATTACACTCTACATGTTGTCTAAAGCAGAATTTGGTAAGTGAAACATTTAGTGCGCGAAGCTGGGAATAAGTAGGGATTTATTTCCTCAAAGCTTGCTGCACGTATTTCAGCTTATTAAGGGAAACCATGTATGAACTGAAAGGCTGATTAGCAATTTGGCACAGGCCCAGGGTTTGTGGGATTCACCCGGCATCCCTTTAACGCACTAGTTCATACAAGATTAATTAGAACATCTCATTTATGTAGTATGCACTCTAGCTCATTACTCTAAGTAAAATTCGTTAAGTATTTACATTTAGATAATTAAAATCCGGGTACGCCCTTAAGAAAGAGGCAGGCACTTCTGCGAAAGTGATTCTTTGCTGTCGTCCCATTAAAGATGGCGTGTTACCTTCTTATTAATGAGTGCTTAAACAGTATGAAGAGAGAGTGCTCTATAATGGAGTTACTGAGAAATGTTATAGTCGGCATTACACCCACACATTTGCATGTATGAGTATATAAGAATACTACACTAACAATATTTTAGCATAGAATTTAGCTTTAAAGTGCTCTACAGTGTTATCTGCATTTCATGAGCATGATCACAGTGTACACACCTACTCTTTTCCCATGGATCTAGGCATTTACCACATTTAGGTTCTATTTAGCTATATAGATGCACACTACTTAGAGGACTGAGAAATGATGCTACTGTTGCCAATCCTTCACGTTTAATAAACACACATGATGTATACGATTTCTATATTTAATTGGGACCAGGAGAAATTATGTCTCACTGTCATTCCTTTGATCACAGAACCAGTGTGCCCTGATATAAGAAGGAAAAAAAAAAAACTCCAACAAATGGTAAAGCAGAATAACATTTTAAAATGAGAAGGCAGCATAATTGCTAAATACAACTCATTAAAGTAAGCCTATGCTTTACCCAAAGAGGACAAAGAAACATATTCACTTTAATACCATTTGCTACAGCAGTGTATGTGTACTCCCCCTGTTGATCTATCTGAAGGGAAGATATGTAATTCCAGGTATAGGGGAGCAGGTGATTTGCTCCTCTTTCTCCCATGTTGCAGCACTGGAACTTGAAAATGGGGAACTCAGGCAACAGCAATATGGGAGGGGGGGGGGGGGTGTCATGCAGAGAGTTCTCTACCCTAGTTTTAACTAGGATCAGCTTTGAGCTTATACATGGCTTCTTCTCTTCGCTCCTCAAAAACAGAAAAAAGATCTGGACAGCCGCACTCAAAAAAAGTTTTTTTGCCTTTTATTCAAAAATTCTTTTGAACAAAAATACAAGCCACAGCAGGAACAGACAGGATCTAATGCGTTTCACACTTCGATGTAGTGCAAAGTCTTACCTAGATCTTCTTTCTGTTTTTGATTGCTATATGCACCTGGGCTTCCAAGCTGGATGAGAAGGTTTTCCACTGTCGCTTGACCTACCTGGAGCGGTGATATCTTCCTCTTCTCTTCGCTCCTGGCAGGAAATGGAGCAGTAGCAGTGGTGGCCACCCCCTAATCCATGCCCCTGGCCCCTAATCTACATGCAGGGCGCCGTACGCATGGATTTCAATGTTTTTTTTTTAAGCACATGATTAGAGCCTATGGCTCTAATTGGCTTCAAAAAAGGGAGGGCTCGGGAAGCAGAGCACTCCCGACCAATCCGGTCTCAGGACCCACTTCCTGTTTGGCCGGGAGGCGAAGCAATGGCCCAAGCTGTTCCCTCGGCAAGCTGGAGCGGGGAGCAGCAGGTGGAGGGGCAGAAGCCCTACCTCGGATCCAGCACCAAATCGTCATCTGCCTCTTAAGGTAAGGCCACTGATCGCCACCTTCCTGTCCATCTCCCGTGCGGGGGGGGGGTTAGGGGGCCAGGTTTTTTTGCCGCCCCCTCAAAGCATTGAGCACCAGCCGCAACTGAGCAGTAGTATGGTCAAGATAAGGGAACCTGTTGCTTTTCCCTGCATAATTGAAGCACTGGCTCACTTTAAACCCTTTGGCTAATTTCCCTGTGGTGGTGGAGAATCGTATATGCAGCCTTAGTGTTTCTGCTTACCCCTTCACTACATCTTAAATTACTGATTGCACTGCTTACAGTAGAAGTTCCTATTGCTTCATGAAAGTTTTTTTTTCTCCTTGCTTAAACCTACTAAGTGAAGACTGTTTAGAGCAGGTGTTTCAAACTGGCGACCCTCCAGCTGTTGCAAAACTACAAGTCCCATGAGGCATTGCAAGGCTGACAGCTACAAGCATGACTCCCACAGGCAGAGGCATGATGGTACTTGTAGTTTTGCAACTGCTTGAGGGCCACCAGTTTGAGACCCCTGGTTTAGAGGGAGGAAACAGATCTGCATTATTTGTATTCTATTTATATGTACATGATGGTTACAGGCACGGGGACCATATTTTTCACAAAAAGTTTTTTTTTACTTTTAATATTGATGTTAATGGAAATTCAGCCAGAAAAGCCTTCTGGAAGAGCTATGCTGAGTTTTCAGCTGCAGTTCATTAAAGTGGAACTAAACCTTCCTATCCTTTTCAGCATGGAAGCTTCCATCTTAGCTTCTGTTTGATCTGCAACTGCCATGGATCTGCGCATGTGATCAGTTACGACACAAGCTATTTGATGGTTTGACAGTTTGGTTGAGAGCACAAGCAAATGTGACAGCTGGCAATCTCTGAAAAACAGTTTTTTTAAACCGTCAAATCGATGGGATTAGTTCAGCTTTAAGTTATGTAGCTTTAGAACAGTGGCAGGCAAATATGGAGAGGTGGAAATCTACCTGAACAACACAATGGAGATAAAAGGTGACCAGGGTTAATTTTAAGGATAGCAAGGCCTCATTAAAAAGTAAAGGTAGCAAAGTAACTAGAGTCTAACCAGTGACCACCTCACCCCACCCCACCTAGACCATGCCACCCCTCTTTCCCTCCTGATAGGCACAGACCTTCACAGCCCTTAAACATCTCTCTTCCCACCATCAATAGCACTTTACAGCTCAGTCTGGTTACATAGGAAGTAAATTGCCATAGCAACACAGCGCACCCACAAAGCAAAATGGCACCCGTGCTGAGCATGATGCCTTCTGGGTTTAATAAGCAGTAGGGAAATCGCTCGACACAGGACCCAGAAGCTAGAAGTGAGCATTGTAGTAGCAATGAATACTACAGTGATTTCCAGCTTTCACTGGGGTTCAGCCAGGTATGACTCAAACATACAGAAAGTCCCGTACATATGAACATTCAACTTTCAAAGATAGGAACGTGTGTTAGCATGTCCAATCCTGTAAAGTTGGGTACACACACCCAGCGGGCAGAATGAAAAAATACTGACAGATTGCCCTACCAACACAAGCAATGTTAGTGCAGCGATCTCTCCCGCTTTGCCTTTGTGTTCTGACAGGGGGACTCCCCCCGCCAGAACACACTTATCAGTGACCGCAGCCTTTGTATGCAAAGTGCTGATCTTTGCTTTACCTATGAACGAGGCACCGGGAACGGAACTCATCTGCAAGTAGGAGACTTACTGTACTAACTTTGGTCCAAGCTGGCACAATGTAACTATGCAAAAATATGCATACCTACAATTCAGGTTTAATTTAAACTTGTGTGAAGGTGTACCTCCTGACTGTTGCCCTCAGCAACAAATGTTCCTATGGGAAACACATAGGACCCTATTGACTGACTTTAGTTTGGTAGTGGGTCATTTGGGGACACCACAAAGGGTTATGTTGGGCCAGCTAGAGTCTGACTTTAAATCAATTTTAAATCTATGTACCAAAGTTTAAACTAAATACATTTGATTTGCTATCATTTTAAGTATCACAGCAGGTTCTTATCATGGATGAATTTTGACTTGATCCAGGTCTCCCAGATGTTCAGGGGCAAAGGGACCCTTACCATAGTATTGCCTTCAGCAAAAAGCAACTTGAGTGCAGCTCTGGAAAAGCAGCTCTCGAAGTGTCATTTAAATTACACCAGCTGTGGATAATGTACAGAGCACATTTGTACATGCATCTTTTACTGCAAGTTATGTATAGCAAGCATTCTGTTCACTTAAGGGAGAAATAAAGCTGAACTTACACAGATATAAATTTTTCAGAACTGCTTATATTCTCTAGGACTGATGGCATATGAAATAATAAGTATTAAGATAAGTACAAATGATAAGAACCAGATAACACATAGGGAAAATTAAATTGTTTCCAATAGTGGCTGATCGGGTAAAATTTTTTCATTCTCCAGAAAATATAAAAGTGAATGTTCTGTTTTCTTTTTTCCACTTTTTTTTTTTTTACTAGTAGCTTCTATACATACACAAAACTATTTAAGGCCTTATGTAGAAGTGTTTACTGAAGTGAATGTTAAGACCCTTGCCATTACATCCCCTGTTGCCTGGTGTTTTGTGTATAGACTGTGTATACACAGGTAAACCTGCAGTTAAAAAAAATCTTGTACACAAAATACAACTGTAGATGTATTTTTCTACGGTGCCTATCTCCTGAGCCGTTCTAATAAAGGGCTTGCTTACACATAAATTGATGACAAGCTGATTTGCTAAAGAAATTAAGCACTTGTTCACCCAGTCACCTAGACACACAGTTCACCCAGCACTGAGTCACCATATACATATGGGAGCTGGCAGGTGGGGTTCACGATCATGTGACCAATGCAACGGGCAATCATAGAAATCACATGATCTGGAACTCCGCCTCTTATCTGTCAGAAAAGGTGGGAGCCTGGACCCTGGAGTAAAAAAAAAAAAAGAAGGAAGAAATAGGAGGGGAAGGGCATAAAACAATGCGTGGTCTTTTGCAGATGAACACTGTAAACATAGGACTTGCATAAAACAGTCCATTCCACAGTACACCAGTCGATGCAGACGGAACTACATTGCTATGTGCCATCTTCTCCTGTGAGCTTTGCGTAACATAAAGTAGAATTCCAGTCAAATCCTAACTATACTTAAAGCTGCTTCAGTTCGGTCACATGATCTCTCTAGTGGCCAGGTGGCTGTTGCTCCTCTGTGAGGAGGAGAGATCGCCGATAACGGCTGCAGATCCTATGCAGTGATGTCACCCATAGACTTGCTATTGGACATCCATTGTCGGCTGACCTTCCTCTACACTGAAGCCAATGCTGGGAGCCAATCATGTGACTGGACCAGAGTGCCCTCAGCATAAGTAAGTATAGACATCTTTCCTTTACAGGGCAATTAGAATAGGCTTACAATGGGGGTGGGAGCAGGTTTAAGTATAGTTAGGAATTGACTAGACTTCTAAATGCAGGTAGTTCTTAAGGGAACTCACACCAGAAAAGTGCTGTTAGGGCTTTTGTGAGTTTTAAAACAGTATGCTGCTTTTCATTTAAACCAGAATTCTTCTTTTATTTGCTCTTCAGTATATTAATTCATATAAAATTACACTAACCTATAATAATCTATAGCGATCTCTTAATGGACTATAATAAGCTACAAATAATAACTATAATTTGCTATAATCAGCCTGACATATGTCCCTATCCTACTGTGATTTGGTTATTGTATTACATTTACTGGTGAAAAGGATATTTTTGCCTGATACTAGAGTGAAGAAAGATTAGCGTACCTGTTCATACTTCTCCAGTTCTGTATGATAGATCTGTCGGATCTGGCTAAGTTTGGCTCTGTAATCGGAATGTTCTATTGAGTTATCTGAAGTTCCACCTGAAGCAGCTGCTGCCGCGGCAGCTGCTGCGGCTCCGCCTCCCTTCTCGGGTCCAGATACACCTTCAGCCAGCAACATATTGTCCAGTCTCATGAGCTGTGGGTCTGGCGGGTCTTCTTCCTGTGCACCTCGGATGCTGAGACCTATGAATGAAACATTCAACAAGATTGTTAACCACACATCTGCTAGCAATGCATAGCTTATATAAATAATATATATTTTAACGTTTGTTGATTAACAAGGTATGCTCTAGTTTTTGCCTTAGTAGCTTCTTCCATGTTGCCTCTTTTTAAGAGTGAAAACATTTCTCCTATGTTTGCATATTTTTTTTCATCTCAAAATGTTCAGTTACATTACACTTTGCTGCAGTAACTCAACTGAGAAGACTGGAAATCGAGGGCTAATGCCCCGTACACAAGAGCGGATTTTCCATCAGAAAAAACTTGGATGGTTTTTCCGACTGAACTCCGCTCAAGCTTGGCTTGCATACACACGGTCACACAAAAGTTCTATGAACTTTCGACCACCAAGAACGCGGTTAAATGCTTCCAAGCATGCGTCTAATTGTTTCCGAGCATGCGTAGGAATATTGCAATATTGGAATATTTGGGGCGGCACAGTGGTGTAGTGGTTAGCACTCTCACCTAGCAGTAACAAGGGTCACTGGTTCAAATCACAACCATGACACTACCTGCCTGGAGTTTGCATGTTCTCCCTGTGCCTGCGTGGGTTTCCTCTGGGTACTCCGGTTTCCTCCCACAATCCATAGACATGCAGGTAGTTAATTGGCTTCTGTCCAAAACTGGCCCTAGTATATGAATGGGGACCTTGGATTGTGGGCTCCTTGAGGGTAGGGACATATGATGTAAGTGTGCAATGTACAGGGATAGGGACAGTTGTAGACACTCATTCAGGTTGAACTGGATGGACTGGTGTCTTTATTCAACCTTACTAACTATGAAACTATGAAACTATTGCGGGTTGGAAATTGTACAGACGATCAGAATTTCGGATCAGAACTTTTTCTGACTGGAAAATAGAGAACATGCTCTCAATCTTTTGCTGGCGGGAATTCCGCCAGCAAAAGTCCGATGGAGCATACACATGGTTGGAATTTCCGACCGAAAGCTCTCATGCAGAGTCCACATTGAAAACTAGAAAATAAAATCTGGTAAACTCAAAGGGTGCGAACTGGAGGAAGTTACAGGCTCCCATGATCTGGAAAGGAGAAAGGTCTCAATCTGATAGAGACAACAGTATAATGGCAATGTCTTCCTCCATTTCTGGAATCAGGAAATATATCAAAAACTAATTTGAAAATAAACTGTTAATTTTAATTTGTTGGCTACTTCAATCAAAATCACACAAATGCATTAAAATGGATACATCTGTAAATAATAAATATAGCACCCATAAACAACATTTTGTCTGCAAGGCTTCTTTTTTTTTTTGTCAATAAATACCTTCACTATATAGCTCAATGTCTAGTGTATTACATCGCATTGTCCATCAACCCAACAAGCGTAACAAACCTTTCATAGGCCCTATATATAATCAACAGTAACAATTGCTGTATGTAAACACTTTCTTAGGCTCCTACTGTGCCTGCATACTGTGACTAAATAAAACCACTAACTATAGTGAATCATAAATCTTTCAAAATGGTCTCTCCCCATTTAAAAGTCACTCATTAATCAAAACCCCTTCCCCCCTCTCTATTGTTCTGTTATAAGCGCTCTCAGTTTCTCCACATTATTGTTTCTATGGACAGCATCTCAACCCAGTGTTTACTTCTATTTGTAATCTCAATAACTTTATGGTGTATCTATTTTTGTTTTTATTTGGATAGAGTAAGGATGGATTAGAACCCCCGTGAGGTCTTTGTTACTGTCAGTGTTTCTGCTCTTGAAATGAAGCCTCTCTGTTTGTCCTGGTGACCAAGGTCACTGGGACTGAAAGTAAGGTATGGTAAGGTTGTCACAGAATCAGAAATAGCAGGAAAATCTTGCAATGGGTTATTGTTTCAGCAACAGCCACCTAAAATAAGATTTTAGTCACTTTAGTGAGATCTTCTCTTACATCCTGGTGTGTCTTGAGATAGACAGTGAAGAGAAATCCTTGTTTAGAAATACATTTATTAAACTGTAATTTTAGTTATTTGCTTTGCATTCCTTTACATAGCTACAAATCTATGAGTTGATTGTTACTTGATTCAGTTGATAGTGACTGGGATGGGTGATAATCATTGGGGCTGATTTGCTGATAGGAAATGCACAAGATTAGGGAGAAATTGTTATGAGGGTAATTGGTATGCTTGTAATGATGAGTGTTTGGATATATGTGCACCAAGGACTGCGATCCCCTTACTGATCCGCTAAACAGTCTCTGAGCCACTGATGACATCCGTTTTTGCCTAAATGCATAGGGTGGAGCCAGACATTGTGACATCACGATCCATGTGGAATTTACATTTTTTATTTACAACCACATGGGAATTTTTATTTTATTAATTTTTTTTTAAGTAAATTCTTATATCAGATTTACACTTTTGGAGTGCCTGGCTTTTGTTTATTCTCTATACATGTGATGTTTGGAGAGGATTCCTGACTAGAAGTAGAGGATATAAGAAGTAAAGGATAGAGCGTTTGTAACCACTATACACATTATGACCACTCTATAGAAGGAGGTCTGGTTTTCTCTGGTAAGCCTCTATGTTAATCATGGTGGAGCAAAGTCCTTATGATGAGCACATATGAAGAATTGTTGTCTTTGGTTTCACATTGCGTCATAGAAGGACCTTGTGGGATTAATAAACGGACTGTCTTATATTTCATCGGCACAACTTTTCACATTTGTATTTGTGTGTGACTACACAGCAGTTCACTGATTGTTTTTTGTATTTGCACCATTCGTTTATTAGGATTAGCGTAGCACCTGTTTCCATGTTTAAACCATGAACTTTTTTCATGCATACGTTGTAGACTTAGTTTGCAGTATGCATAAAACTTTATCAATAGCACATTTAAGACTGCACTTTGTTCTCCTTCAGGCTTTAAAAAACGTTGTTCTTTGAACTTTGAACACTGATGTTCCAATTCACTCCTTTCTTTGACGTGTTTCGCCCCTTGATGCTGCTTAATCAAAGTGCTCCACTAGGGGTCAAAATGCATCAATAGAAGGAGTTGGAGTGTCAGTGTTCATGCTAGAATTTGAATAAGGTA
The DNA here is from genome assembly GCA_028564925.1 of Lithobates sylvaticus. Lineage (NCBI taxonomy): Eukaryota > Metazoa > Chordata > Amphibia > Anura > Ranidae > Lithobates > Lithobates sylvaticus. The sequence goes on from CM053033.1 coordinate 159,530,257, forward strand.
GTTTTTAGCCTTTTTAACAGAGTTCAGTCTTGTATGTGCTACTGAGCAGTTGCAGTCGCTCCATTAGGGGTGCAGGGGCATCGCCCCCCCCTAATCCATACAGGGCGCCAGACACATGGATTTCAATGGGTTTTTTTTTTTAAGCACATGATTAGAGCCTGAGGCTCTAATCGGCTTCAAAAAGGGTGGACTCGGGGAGCAGAGCACTGCGCCCTGAGCCCATCCAGTTGTGTGACAATAGCAAATTAAAATTCACTATTGTCTTCCTGCTTCTCCTCCTGGCCAATCAGGAAGCAGGTCTTAAGACCCAATTGCCCGAGAGGAGAAGTGACCATATTTGCCGCAATGGATAAGCCAGGGGGGAAGAAGCCTAGAAGGAAACGCAGGGGGAAGCCAATGAAGCTGCCCGTGACCTGGATGGGATAAGTGCGAGGCTGGTGGGCAGACGGACAAGCGACCGGGGGTGGTTTGCCAATCGACCGAGCAATGAGGGGGTGCAAGGTTTGACCAACCGGGGGGGTGGAGGTGGGGGCGGGTGGTTTGTTTGCCACCCCCCCGCTACTGAGTCTGGAGGGAGGTGATGAAACCCGGAGGCTCCTGCGACTGGATGGAAAGGTTGGCAAGCCTTTCAGTGGTATACAAACTGTAAGTAAACTGACTTTTTCAGTCATGCTTTCTGCCTAGACCACACTACAGATTTTTAATCACTCAGTAAAATAACCTAACAAGGGGTTTTAGACCTGAAGCTACTAAGTGTTGGTGAAGAAAGAAAGCATTTTAACTATGCATTGTCTTGAGGGATATTCATTTGGTTATCTAAACTCGCCATGACTTTTGGGTAAAAAAACAAACATTCAAATCCTCTCAAATCAACATTTCCATTAAAATTTCAAGAGGACAGAATAAGAGCGACGTCCCAGTACAATTAGCCTCTTTAAATCAGTTTTACATAAAGATTTGAAAGCTGTGCTGGGTCCCAATGGAGAGGGCCCAGACCCGCACATAAAAATATAACCTACAGCATACAATATAATGCTTTCATTGTGCTGTTCTTTCTTTCTTTTATGTATAGTAAAACACACAACATTCATCAAGCATATACACAAGGAATTTGGTTACAGCTCTTTGGGGGTTATTTACGAAAGGCAAATCCACTTTGCACTACAAGTGCACTGCAAGTGCAGTCGCTGTAAATCTGAGGGGTAGATCTGAAATGAGGGGACGCTCTTCTAATTTTATCATCCAATCAGGTGCAAGCTAAAATGCTGTTTTTTATTCTCCTTGCATGTCCCCCTCGGATTTACAGCGACTGCACCTCCAAGTGGATTTGCCTTTCGTAAATAACCCCCTTTGTCTCTTCGGTAATAGGTTCTTTTTGAGATATTATTCTCCTTCACAAGTTCATATCATTGAAATAGTCAGTTTGTTTAACCACCTCAGTACAGTGCATTTTCACCCCCTTCCTGACCAAGCCATTTTTCAGCTTTCAGCGCTGTCGCACTTTGAATGACAATTGCGTAGTCATACAACACTGTACCCAAATTAAATTGTTATAATTTTTTCCCCACAAATAGAGCTTTCTTTTGGTGGTATTTGATCACCTCTGCGTTTTTAATTTTTTGCGCAATAAACAAAAGAAGAGCGACAAATTAAAAAAAAAACAATATTTTTTACTTTTTGCTATACTAAATATTCCCAAAAAATATATAAAAAAACATATTTTTTCCTCAGTTTAGGACGATACGTATTCTTCTACATATTTTTGGTAAAAAAAAATTGCAATTAGCGATTATTGATTAGTTTGAGCAAAAGTTATAGCGTTTACAAAATAGGGGATAGTTTTATAGCATTTTTATTAATATTTTTTTTTTTTTACCAGTAATGGCGGCGATCAGCAATTTTTATTGTAACTGCGACATTATGGCGGACACATCGGACATTTTTGACACATTTTTGGCACCATTGTCATTTATACAGCAATCAGTGCTATTTAAATACATTGATTCCAGTATAAATGACACTGGCAGTGAAGGGGTTAACCACTAGGGGGAGGGGAGGGGTTAATTATGTTCCCTGGGAGTGATTCTTACTGTGGGGGGAGGGGACTCACAAGGGGAGGAGACCGATCGGTGTTTCTCTGTACAGAGAACACACCATCGGCTCCTCTCCTCTGACATGACCGCTGATCTGTGTGTTTACACACACAGATTCACGGTCCCGCTGTGTTTCCGGGCAATCACGGGTGCCCAGCGGACATGGTGGCCGATGGGCACGCGCATCGGGTGCCCAGTGACACGGCGAGCGCACGTACGCGCTCCCGGCGGCGCACGCATGCTCCCCGGAGTGCACTGAAGGGGAGGACGTCATATGACGCCCTCCCTCGCTGAAATCTGCGCCGCCTGGCCGTCAATTGACAGCTGGCGGTCACGAGGTAGTTAAACAAATGCTACATTTGCACAGGTGTAACATCACTATACAGTAGTGGAAATACAGAGCAGACTGATAATTGTTTTATACCAGTATCTATTTTGACAGCCCAGAGCAGACAGCCAAGCTTCGCACAGGCAGTGATCCATAGAACTATCTTTGCAGTAAGCGATCAATGGAGAATCACATATAAATTTCCAGGGAATCTGATTTTGTTTTAGTACATACACAGAGATTATCTTTTGTGTTGAACCCTAGGCGATCGTCTTTTTGTTTTTCTAGAAATTGCACTTCTTGACCCTTAACAGCAAGAGCCACTCCTGGAGAGACCCATCCTGAGCTAATGTTCCTCTGGGCTAGTCACTAAGAGCTGGCAGTAGGGTGAGTTGCCAAACGATCATTTTGTGGAATAAAATTTACCTGATCATTTTGCCCCAGCAAGCATGTACATGCACTAATTAGCCACCTATGGTGCTGGTTTTAGTGTAGGGCCCCATTCACACTTAGCAATTCACTGCAGTGTGTTAATGCACATGTGTTTTAGTGCATTATGACACCCGTTAACGTGGGTTGCCTTTAGGGAGCCTATTCATTATGAATGGGCTTCTAAAGCACCACAATGGCTGAAAAAAAAAAGGACATGCCTTACAGGCACGTTGGGCTCTGCTATACAATTCATTGAGGTGACAATTACAACGAATAGAAGATGTGTTGTGGTAATGTGCATTAATACAGGATGTATACTGCAAATTGTCACAATTCACAAGTGTAAATGGACCCTGAGAAAATAGCATTTTTGTTTTTTAGGAAATGTATGTCAGACCAATTGATCAGTGGATGTTGGCAGAGATCAGAGCCCCCAAAGACATACAATAATTTTTTAGGACAATTACAGTGCCCCAAAAAGCAGTATTAAAGCAAACTTTTATTATGTTGCAGCCACATTAGGTGTGGTGGCTGAATTTGTTTTTCTTTTTAGGCTTTCTTTCTTTTACTTTCACCTTGTGATCTAGCCAGTAAGTCTGTTGTTTTTCAACAGAACACGCTGTTCTACAAATGTAGCAGTTGGGGGGTTAAGACAAACCATTTAACACTGACAGCTTTTATTTATTTATTTATGCAAAACCTTTATCCCAAAGGGAAAACACTGTTATGGTAACTGCTTCTAGTGTTAGCTGGAGTTTGGCATCTATCACTACCTTCCCTCCAGACTGACAAAGGTGTATTTGTTGCTCCTTCATCCAGAGTGTAGGCACCTTAATACAGACTGTGCGTTATGCCCCATACACACGATTGGAAATTCCCCCAGCAAAAGTCCGGTGTGAGCTTTTGGTCGGAAATTCTGACCGTGTGCATGCTCAATGGGACTTTTGCTGGCGGAATTCCCACCAGCAAAAGATTGAGAGCAAGTTCTCTATTTTTCGGTCGGAAAAAGCTTCCGACCGTCTGTAGCAATTCCGACGTGCAAAATTCCTACGCATGCTCGGGAACATTTTGACGCATGCTCGGAAGAATTGAACTTTAATTTTCTTGGTTCGTTGTAGTGTTGGACATCACCGCGCTCTTGACGGTCGAAAGTTCAGAGAACTTTTGTGTGACTGTGTGTATGCAAGACAAGCTTGAGCGGAATTCCGTCGGAAAAAACATCCAAGTTTTTTTCTGATGGAAAATCCGCTCGTGTGTATGGGGCATAACTGGCCAAATCACCAGGTGAAAACGGGGGGGTCGGGGGGCTAAAAATAAAACGAATGCAGTCACCACATCTAATGATTGGCAAACTGAAATATATTACATTTTTTGTTTTGGGTTTAATATCGCTTTAAGGGAGGAATTATAAAAACAATAGCTGTACGTTGCACCTTTTGTTTTGAGTACGTATATTTAATTTAGAGTATAATTAATGCAAAAACTGCCTAGTTTATAGTCAATATGTGTTAGGTTATTGCAGAACCCCACACATTAAAGCCATTTATTAACATTTAGGTCATTTGCACCTGATACAATTCTATCTTTTCTATATTCCCAAGCCTATAATTGTACTTGCTTCACTGTATTAATAACTAATGAAAATCGGGCTAAGATTAATTGTCCAGAAACTAACTTATATTTACCTCTACTATCAGTAGCATGCCTTTACCGGTGTCTTTTACCAGATATGCATTTTACTCTGGACACACAAGAACCAGCACAGATCTGTAAATGTGTTTCCTCTCCATCGCTAGGTATCTTTCAACAAATTCTAATTAAGAATATTTCTGCCTGCAAACACCTGTCTCGGGCCTCTGTTTAATAGATAAAAAGGACTGAACTGGAAACATAATTTCGAGACCAAATAATAAAAGCGGAGGTCAGTCTAAATATTAACCTCTCAGTAATACCCGCTCCCACTCATGTATTGCATTAAATTGTCCACTCCGGGTGCCTCCTGATTGCGGGGTATGGTTAAATGTAATAATCTCAGGCTTTTTCAGTAGCTCATTAAGGCTTCATTAATATATGGGCAATGCTTTTGAATTATAAATAAACAGATTAGCACCCTGCGGAGTCTGGACCGCATACTTGCTTCTCTCTGGAAGAATAATATTGCACAATGCAATCAGTGTGCTCACCTGGGAGCTAAGGTGGACGAGCAGGCCATGCTCTGTCTGGCAAAGAGAAGCTAGCCAAATTGACTAAATATGCTCCCTGATGCTCTAAGAACCACAACGTTCTGCCTGCACTGAGCAGTGCTTAAGACCTGTAGGATTTATTTAGCTGAGGTCTGCATTTTAAACCATTTAGATGAAGTCTATGTAAAGCACCTGAAAATAATGCAATAGTGAGTTTATGTAACATTGAACCTTCCAAGACTGCAGTAATATGCAAATAATATTGGTGCAACTATCATCAGGTAACAGACTTGGATGCACCCAAGCCCTCAAGGACCAATACTGCCTTTACAAGACTCTCCACAGTAATCATAACACGATGCTAAAAAGATACTGTATCTGAAATACTTTTTTCGTTCTTGGAATTCCTTTGCCCTCCGGAGAAGGTCACGGGACCGATGACAAGGTGCTGGTTATGTGGTCCCTTTCAAAAGGGACATGTTCAAGGAGGACTGTTCAACTGTACCTGAATTCCACTCTCGCCACCCCCTATGACATGGGTAGGCAACCTTGGTCCTCCAGCTGTGGTGAAACTACAAGACCCATAAGACATTGCAAGACCCTGACAATCACAGGCATGACTCCTAGAGGCAGAGGCATGATGGAATTTGTAGTTTCACCACAGCTGGAGTGCCAAGGTTGCCTACCCGTGCCCTATGATGCGCCATTTGGCTGAGAATAACTCACTCGTATGCATACAATAGAGGTCCAGCGTATTGCAACCCAAGCTACCATGTCTATTGAGCTCCAGTAGGGAATGCCTTCATGCATTCAGGATTATATTAAAATGCAGGGTATAAATGAATAGGGGAGACATGTGCCATGCCTTTTTGGCGACAAGGACATGAAAGCAATAATATACCTGTGTATTCAAGAATCAGGGGTACACATTTGCAGCACATCACTCCGAGTCAATCCAAGAGAAGTCAAATCTTTCAGATTTGCCTGAATGATGTATGGCCAAGTTCAGCAAATATCTGTCCATCTAGCATGTGAACCAAGGATGGAGATCTGCTGGTGAACTGGTAGTTTTAATTCTCAAACTTGCTTCCTTAGTAATTAACTATATCTGATTACAAGACAGATCGCTGAAATTCTTTGTAATGCATTGATTTGTCTATTCTTCCAAGCCATTATGTGTCTGCAAGCAGAATTCTCTAGAAAATTATATTCAGTTTTTTGCAAACAAAGCTGAGACAGTATTGACAGCTGGGGAAAACACAAAAATATATAAATGCATGGTATATATGGATAAAGGCGGCGTCAGTCTGACATACAGTATTCTGCTATCACTTTATGGAAGAGAAAACAAGATGTGTTGAGTTAAAAGAAGAATAAAAAAATAACAGTGTATTTTTTACCTAATTGGCATTCTGTAGCCTGTGTGTGTGTGTGCATATGTATATGTATATATATATATATATATATATATATATATATATATATATATATTTAGCAGGCAGAGTTATAACAATAAGTGCAAAGCTGAGTTTGGAATAAGCCTGCATTAAAAGTAAACCTGTTGTGAAAATGGTGCACATAGTACATAGTATGACCCCTGGGCACTATATTAGGCCTTATATTAAGCTCCAGTCTGCTCCCTTCTACCAGTTAATAATATCACCTATCACTCTAAGGCACAATAGCTGGCCATACATTATACAATTTTCCTTTAGATTTACCAAAACTAAACCTAAACTCTTTCAATTTGTATGTAATCAGGCAGGCCCTTGCACTACATAATTTAAGGTAAATCTAAAGGAAATTGAACAAAAAAATTGTATAATGTATGGCCAGCCTAAGAGAGTGAAATGGATAGCAGAAAGACAAAAGCTAGATCTTCTTTACTGAAATTGAGATTTACGCAAAGATTACAACTGTCTGCCAGTTAGGTCATCTTTTTGGGTACCAAACACTAGGGCTTTTGACCAGTCAGAAGTAACCAATTAGAGCCTTGGGTCTTCCCCCTACAAGAGTGGTACTGTAGCCTTGCATCTGTAACAGTTGCACAAAGGTAGTAATATTAGCTCACCAAACTACTCATAATGTCACATGTTTGAGAGCCCCTAAAGGAATCTTTCATCAGGCACAGTAGCCCAATTATAAGCAGTATGGTGTGCTGGTCATACTACCTTTTTATGTAAAAACACCTGCTATTTAATGCATGCTGGGTGAAACTCCCGGCATGTGTGAGTTCTATATGTGGAAAAAAGTTTTGGACCTGCCAAATTCCCTTCAACAGCTTTCAGGGTCCACTCCTAGAATCAACTCTGCACAGTGAAGAAGTGCCTTCTGGGGGATTACAAGTACCCAGCTTTCCTCGGAGGCAGCGACCAGTCACAGTGACATCACCAGTGCCTTCAAGAAGTGGTCAGAAGCCAGGGTCTGACGTATTACCAAAAATAAAAATAAAATCATTTGACCTTGTATTTTTAAGAGAGGTCTTATTTAGGCAACGCTCTGCTTTCCTAGGTATGACCAGATTTAGGCATGATCTGTAACTAATCAGCCTTTGTATAGAGAGAAATCAATGACTCGTATATATCAAGTACTTGGGAAATCCATTAGTACAATGATTCTCATTCTTGTGTAAGCAAACATAGTACATATGTTTCTTTACTGTTATAAGTTGTGAAAGAGGGGCAACCTGTAACAAACAACTTTTTAGGCAAAAATAATTTTTTCTTTACGTCAAATTATTTTACTTTATACACAATTTCATGGATTTACAGCCATCTAGAAAAGCTAATATTAGAAAAAGAGATACTACGAAACCTCAGATAACTTACATGCACTTGTTTCTATTGTAAGAAATATTTGTGCTGATGATAACCAAAATCTGGAGATAAAACCAAAACATCTAAAAAGTTTCTGTGAGCAACATCACTACTTTACCAATGGAGTTTAAATAATTAAGAATACATAAAGTTAGAGTCAACCTGTGTTTATTTCCAGTCTGCTAAACCAGCGTAAACCATGTAAAATTCAGGCACACAGAGGTTCGTATGTGCTTTCATATGGATTTCATAGGGCCCAAGGGTTTCAGTTATGCAAAATATTGATTTCAGTTCTTCAGATCAACCTCTGTGCTAACATCTCCTACATTCCTTCCAAGTCCTATACACCACTGTGGTAGGCAACTTTACAGTGGTGCAATATGTGGAAAGGAACAGGTCAGAACTCAACTTCAGAAGGCAAAATCCTTTGTTGAGGATCTTAGAAAACTATCTGAAACTATGTGCAGCCAACTCAAGTTGCCTGCTTCTGGAGACATGTGGTAGTTTAGTAGCTTGAAATTGCATGTAAGTTAACTTTAGAAGTATCTAAATACATTTGGTATTTACATTTTACAGTATTGTGTGCATATCTATGAATCAGAACTAAGGGAGGTATTTGTTCAGGAAAAACTGAACAGTGGAATCTGGGTCCAAAAGAAAGCCTTTTGAAAGTTCAATCGAGAGCTATACATTTTAACGAAGAGGCCCACATGGTGTCATTAAAGTGTCTGTAAACCTCAGACATGAAATATGAACAAAGCATATCCTCCTATAGTGTGTACATCTCTGTCTGCTGCCTCGTTACTCTGCTATCAGCGTGACACACTTCTGAAAAAATCTGAAAAACGTCTAAAAAATTATTTCCGGACACCAAGTGAAAAAAGGTGATGGGGAGGGACCTCCAGAAGATTGACAACCACAGCTCTATTCCTGTGTACTGTGTGGAGGGGGGATTTGTCCCTTCCCTCCAATCAGTTCTCAGAACTATTTATATACTTTATACATTCTGTACTTTGGATATAGAGAAGACTACAGATAAACAGTTACACCTGATGTAGGAGGATTTGTTTCATCCCTGTGTATCACCTCAGAATAGTCTCTTCACTGGGTATATGTAAGGGTTTACAACCACTTTAAGCACCAGGGTCCATGTTAGATATGATTGTGCCTCTTAAAATGAATACATTAACCACTTAAGCCCCAGAACATTTGGCTGGCCAAAGACCAGAGCACTTTTTGCAATTCGGCACTGCGTCACTTTAACTGACACTTGCGCGGGCGTGCGACATGGCTCCCAAACAAAATTGACGTCCTTTTTTTCCCCACAAATTGAGCTTTCTTTTGGTGGTATTTGATCACCTCTGCGGTTTTATTTTTTTGCGCTATAAACAAATAAAGAGTGACAATTTTGAAAAAACACGCATTATGTTTTACTTTTTGCTATAATAAATATCCCCAAAAAAATATATATTTTTTCCTCAGTTTAGTCCGATACATATTTGTCGACATATTTTTTGTAAAAAAAATGCAATAAGCGTTTATTGATCGGTTTGCGCAAAAGTTATAGCGTCTACAAAATTGAAGATAGATTTATGCCATTTTTATTATTTATTTTTTTCCTAGTAATGGCAGCGATCAGCGATTTTTATCGTGACTGCGACATTATGGCGGACACATCGGACAATTTTGACACATTTTTGGGACCATTGGCATTAATACAGCGATCAATGCTATAAAATTGCATTGATTACGGTAAAAATGTCACTGGCAGTGAAGGGGTTAACCACTAGGGGTTAAGTGTGTCCTAGGGAGTGATTCTAATTGTCTGGGGGATGGGCTAGCAGTGACACAACACTGATCGCTGCTCCCGATGAGAGGGAGCAGACGATCAGTGTCCTGTCACTAGGCAGAACAGGGAGATGCTGTGTTTACATCGGCATCTCCCCGTTCTTCAGCTCCGTGACACGATCACAGGCACCCGGCGGACATAGAGTCCGCGGGTCCAGCGGGCACCGTCACGAAGCTCGCGGCAGTCGCGCGCACGTACAGGTACGTTACTTTGCCCAGCCGTTCTGCCGACGTATATGTACAGGAGGTGGCCGGCAAGCGTTTAATGAACTCCTTTTGAGAAATCACTGTCTCCCAGACAGATAATAAGGAGGGGTCTGCTGATCACAATAAACAAACTAACCACTTCAGCCCTGGAAGATTTGGCTGCTCAAGGACCAGGCCATTTTTTTCGATACAGCACTGCGTCGCTTTAACTGACAATTGTGCGGTCATGCGGCGATGTACCCAAACAAAATTGATGTCCTTTTTTCCCCACAAACAGAGCTTTATTTTTTGCTCTATAAACAAAAGAAAAGTGACAATTTTGAAAAAAACACAATATCTTTTACTTTTTGCTATAATAAATATCCCGCATTTAAAAAAAAATAAAAATGTTTTTTCCTCAGTTTAGGCAGATATGTATTCTTCAACATATTTTTGGTAAAAAAAATTGGTTTGCGCAAAAGTTATAGCATCTACAAAATAGGGGATAGATTTATGGCATTTTTATTCTTATTATTTTTTTACTAGTAATGGCGGCGATCTGCGATTTTTATCGAGACTGCGATATTGCAGCAGACAAATTGGACACTTTTGACACATTTTTGGGACCATTGACAATTATACAGCGATCAGTGCTATAAAAATGCACTGATTACTGTATAAATGTCACTGGCAGGGAGGGGGTTAACACTAGAGGGCGATCAAGGGGATCACTGTGTTCCCTAGGTGTGTTCTAACTGTAGGGGGATGGGGCTGTCAAGGAGGAGAGAGAGATCGGTGTTCATACTTACTATGAACACACGATCTCTCTCTACTCCCCTGAAAGAACCCGTATTTGTGTGTTTAAACACACAGATCCCGGTTCTCGCTCTGTCATGAGCGATCGCGTGTGTCGGGGACTCTCCACGGATCCGAGCACACGCTGCACGTGCTCGCCCCTAGTGGCCAAAAGGCGAAGCGATGTAAGGTTTCGCCCAGCCATGCCATTCTGCCACAGTAAAACTGCGGCGGCTGGTTGGCAAGCAACTAATGAAGCCCAATAGGTCTGCACATTCTTGCCTTTGGCAGTGCAGGGGTTAGTCAACTGTACACAATTCCTGTGTCAGGTATATTAAATATAACACCGCAGCGCTCTGCACATTTCCACGCCAAGCCGCTTGTCACTTTTGCTTCAGTCATTCTGTATTGAGGAAAAATGCAGCGGTGGGAATTTTACAAGGAGCTGCTCAGTTAAATGGACATAAATCACAGGTTTCATTCAAAGCGAATAATCACTGGCCATAAAGAGCTACTTGTCTCTTACTATATATTACCGGAACTTTCCGCCAGCAATAATGCAGCCATTCATGGTGAGGGGGAAACACAGCCAGGCATTAAGGGCTGACATGTAATCCTGTTAGGGGCCTGATGTGCCGAGTGGGGCTGACATTTTTATCATGTGTCCGCTTCAATTTGGGAAACCGAGGAGAAAGGGGAAGAAAATGATTACTTGGCTTCTCTCCTCGCTGTCCCGAGCATATCTTCCTTCTTACGTTGATTGCATGGAAGACAGAAGAGGAGATGTATGACAAAGGATGTATTTTATCACACCTATAGCTCGTCTTCATCTGGTGCTTGCCAATTAAACTTCTGCTTAATTTCTTTTGCTCTGCAAGGCCCTAGCAGCCTATCATCAGAGGTGTATTACATCTCTGTAGATTCCAGGGCTATGCAAATCTTTTAGAATGGTTAATAACCTCTTCTGATTAACCAGATTAAATCTTATGAAGCTAAACGAGAAAGGACGCCTGATCATCATTGTTCCAGATGCATAATGATAGAAATGGTTGCATTGGTGCAATTTTAACCCTTTGTGAATGAAATATATTCAAAGTTCATCTATCAGTCTGTTAAGGTTCAGTCCATATTCATCAGTGTTGACATTGTAACATTTCATACAGAGGCGCTATTATCACATATTGCTGTGTATAGGTAAAGTACTGTATTACCAATGCCCCAATGACATCCCTGGGGCCACACACAGCCCTGCTCTCCTTTTTTTTTCATAAAGCCCTTGCGGCTAGTCCCAAACAAAGCTTGTGTAATACAATATTTCTAGGTTTTTCACCAGCTTGTCCGGAAAGGTGTGACAGAAATGGAAGTAACAACTGAGAAAGTTATGTGGATTGCTATCATTTTGGTACTGGGCATCAATATTTTATTTAGTGAACTGTGAGGCATTGAGGAGAACCTGGCATAAACACCTGTGTGAGAAGGCTCCGGCAGGGTTAGCCATTTCTTGACTACATGGAAACTCTATACCTCATCAGTGGCAGCTTCTATGTGCACCTTTTCCTATAAGTGTTTTGTTTCATTAGTTGAGAGATTTATTTTAAAGCTGGGGATGGCACTGATCATCGTCACTGGTATACTTGGTAAAGCTAATGTTGGGTCTCCAGTTGGCTCATGTAGACAGTTGGCAGTGCAGGCAATGCTGGGTGGAATAAGCTCTCTGCCTGCAGATTCTGATGTCATGTAGCACAGCCATAGTAAATGCTGGGAGTTGTTCTGAAGCTCCCTTTGTCATTTAAGGTTAGTGACCACTGTCAGTGATCTATGAAATTGACCACCAGAAAGGATTTTACCACTGACCAACATTGTAAGGAGGGGGGGAACTATAATGATCACAGATGTAAGGGGGTACTTCCATACCGACCACCAACATTTCTCCAGGGCTCCAGGAAATGTAACTGGAAAGGACAACAGGTGGTAAGTGTATAATGTGAATGGCACTTACCTCTGTATTATCCTTTCCAAATTATATTGGCACGCTGAACGTTGTGCAGAGAGCACACCAGTATAATTGGCCTAATACTTCCAGTTTGTGTGTACTCTGCTTCCTGTCCCCACTGCTTTATGAATGGAATCATTCAATGCAAATGATGGCTCCTAGACTTGCATTACAGCGACTAATTCCAATAGTAAAACAGCACAAACCAGAAGTAGGGAGTACACATATAGGAAGCATTGAGCTAATGGTACCACTCAATTCTACTTTAAAACTTGAAAAGAATATTTATGCCCTGTACACATGAGCGCAATTTCCGTCCGAAAAATCTTGGATGGTTTTTCCGACGGAATTCCGCTCAAGCTTGTCTTGCATACACACGGTCACACAAAAGTTCTCAGAACTTTCAACCGTCACAAACGCAGTGACGTACAACACTACTACGAGCCGAGAAAATTAAGTTCAATGCTTCCGAGAATGCGTCAAATTGTTTTCGAGCATGCGTGATTTTTTGCGCGTCCGAATTGCATACAGACGATCTCATTTTCGAATGCAAACTTTTCCTGACCGAAAAATAGAGAACATGCTATCAATCTTTTGCTGGCTGGAATTCCGCCAGCAAAAGACCAATGGAGCAGACACACGGTCACATTTTCCGACAAAAAGCTCTCATCTAAGTTTTGTTGGTGGCATTTCCGATCGTGTGTACGCAGCATTACACTTTATATTTGGCTCTTGATGGCCTTTGTTACCAGACCATGGGTTCTGGTTTGTTGCACCTACTGTAGTTTTCGTATCAACCAATCAAAAATTCTTGTAAATTATCTAACCGCAGAAAACTAAATCTTACCAGTTACCAAGGTTTGTACCTTTACTGCCTTACTGACTAAGCCAATAAATATGAAAACCTTATTAAGTAAGTCATATCGTACAGTAGTATTTCTATAATTTAAAAGCATCCTAACAAACAACGTCTTACCCACTACCATCAAACCGATCGTCAGCTGTTGCTGGTTATTTATTATGCTATAATGCCAAAACAAATTGTATTTTCTCTGCTAGGATCAATATGTTCCATCTCCCACAATCTATGTCCTGTTTAACCTTTCTGTAGATGTACTTCTAAATACAAATTATCAAGCTTTGAGTATAGTGCAGCAATAACTTTGATGAAATTCCATATACACCATTTTTGATAACTACAAAACGCACCTAATCTTGCACCAGTGTGAAACTGTCATTAAACACTACATTTTTTGTTAGCATTATTGTTGTTGTAGTCTGGGGGATAGCCATGTCCCACATTCCCACACTTTATAATTTAGAACACTCGAAAATTGGTTTATCACACCAGAAAATCTATACAATAGCACCCAAAAAATTATTTATTAAGCTCTAACCTAACCTTTGAAATAACACCAAAACTAATCCTTTAAATTTAACATATCTGAAAACCTGATTCCTAAATTATACCTAAACCTATTCTTTTAAAAAAAAAATCACTATTGAGCAATTTGCTATAACCTAAATGTGCCCTCTTACAAGCGAAACTAAAGGCACTAAACTTACCCCTGTCTAACGGCATGGGTCCTTCGCCAGCGCCAACGCCAACATCTTCTCTCCAGGTGCCAGTCTTCAGGCATCACTATAGGCTGGTTCAGGATGATGTAACTCCTGCACATGTGCAGGAGTCATATCATTCCGGCACACAAGCACCGTGACCATGATGTAAGATGAGCTGCACATGCACAGCTTAGTTTACATGCCGCAGAAGACAAAGAGTGGGTAGGTATGTATATTTTACTACAGAAGAGACATTGTAGGTCTCTTCTGTAATAATAGAATGCCTGCTCACAGTCTTATGTTAAATGCTTGCATTTCCAGTTTAAATTGTTATAATAGTATGTAAATCCTGACAATCATCCTTTTATTTGTACCATTTGGGTGTGTTAAAAAAAAAAACATTGAAGGCATTTTGTCATAATTGTTTGATACCTTAGAAAAAATCCTGTTTATCTTGTCAGAAATTCAGAGTTGTTCTGTGTCCTCTCCACACTTCTATGTCATCCCTCCTAATCCTTCCTCCCAAAGAACCCTCCTAGTTCCTATCTTGGATCACAGAATGGTTATTGGTCAGGGCTAAAACCACTCTATACTCCACAGTCCACATAAATGTGTGTGTTGTAATTAAGAACTGAGGACATATTTGACAGATCAACAGGTATTTTTCTGTACTTGCATAGTCTTTAAAGGGATAAACATGGGAAATGTGCATGCATTGCACAGATGTACTGCATATATATTTTTTAAATGTTGCCTTGACATACACATTAACTATTTTGCATAGCAGTTTGTCCTGTTTAGTTGTGTTTCCTTCCTCTAAGAGCCAATGTGTCAGTTCAGTGTCAGGTCAATAGGCAATGCAATACTTCTTTAGACATCTCTCGACCAACTGTTTTCAAGACAACATCATCAGCCGGTTTGAATTTTCCCAGCTAATTGCTATTGTTTTGATAACCTGGCTAGGGGATGACCCTCTGCTTTTTCCCATTCCCCTTCTATATGTGTAAAAGTTCCTACTTGGGAGTTTGCAATATAAAAAGTTCTTTCATATAAAGATGTTTCAGGGATCAGATTGTATGTACATGTCTGAACACCTCTGTCTGATGTCTATGAATAGCTTAAAGTGATATTAACATTTTTTTGGTATTTCTGCTGGGGAGAAAACTTAAAATGGGTGCAGCTTCTTGATGTACTAAAGTTGTCATTGCCTCACAATTCTGTTGGATGCCTTAATGCTGTACCCATTTTCCTGTTTCAGAGTGGCTCCTTCTCATTTGGAATGTTCTATGGAGCCATCCTTTTGTGCACGGCCAGAATCAGACTACAGGGCGATGTGTAGACCCTTCTCGTACTTGCATAGTAGGTGAGGTTGAAAAAAGACACAAGTCCATCAAGTCCAACCTATGTGTGTGATTATAGGCCAGTATTACATTGTATATCCCTATATGTTGCGGTCGTTCAGGTGCTTATCTAATAGTTTTTTTAAACTATCGATGCCCCCCGCTGATACCACCGCCTGTGGAAGGGAATTCCACATACTTGCCGCTCTTACAGTAAAGAACCCTCTACACAGTTTAAGGTTAAACCTCTTTTCTTCTAATTTTAGTGAGTGGCCACATGTCTTATTAAACTCCCTTACGCAAAAAAGTTTTATCCCTATTGTGGGATCACCAGTACGGTATTTGTAAATTGAAATCATATCCCCTCTCAAGCATCTCTTCTCCAGAGAGAATAAGTTCAGTTCTCACAACCTTTCTTCATAACTAATATCCTCCAGACCCTTTATTAGCTTTGTTGCCCATCTTAGCAC
The DNA here is from genome assembly GCA_028564925.1 of Lithobates sylvaticus. Taxonomy (NCBI): domain Eukaryota; kingdom Metazoa; phylum Chordata; class Amphibia; order Anura; family Ranidae; genus Lithobates; species Lithobates sylvaticus. The sequence goes on from CM053033.1 coordinate 159,546,301, forward strand.
TCGCTCCATTTCCAGTACATCCTACCTGCGGACTGGTGCCCAGAACTGGACAGCATACTCCAGGTGCGGCCAGACCAGAGTCTTGTAGAGTGGGAGAATTATCGCTTTATCCCTGTAGTTAATCCCCTTTTTAATGCATGCCAATATTCTGTTTGCTTTGTTAGCAGCAGCTTGGCATTGCATGCTATTGCTGAGCCTATCATCTACTAGGACCCCCAGGTCCTTTTCCATCCTAGGTTCACCCCTAGTGAGTAGATTGCATTCATATTTTTGCCACCCAAATGCATTATTTTACATTTTTCTACACTAAACCTCATTTGTCATGTAGTTTCCCACCCCATTCATTTAATCAGATCTCAGCTGTATGCAGGTGCAAGTGGTCAAAAAGTAAGCTAATATGGACTTTGCTGAAATCAATCATTTACTGTAAAGTACTGCATTAAACTATACACACATGTTTCTGATGAAGTACACTAGGCTTTAGTACTACTTTAAAGGCAGATACTGCATGCCAAGTTGTGTTGTCACTTTGTTTTAGGTAACATTAGGCTAGATCACTTACTGTATTACAAAGTTTCAGAATTGTGATCCTGAGTCTGCCAATAGTAAAGACCATCAGTAAAAGTTATTTTTATATTACAGTTCAATGTTTTTTGCTCTGCTTGGTCAGAATCCATGGTGCCGGAGAAAGGAAGAAGCCCCAAGCTGGATTGATCTTCTTTTAGGTCTTCACAGTAGATTTGCATATGGTTAAAAGGAGGGTATTATTTTGGTATTTTTAAAAAATAAATAAGACTTACAAGCTTCTGCTACTGGCAAATTAATTTTCCAGGATATTACTACCATATCTATCCAGAAACAAAGCCTTCCATGTTGTTCAGTAACGGTGAAGGTTAGATGGCAGCATTCCTATATAACCAAACACATTAGGTCTAGCTGAAGTAATAGCAAACACAGTTAACTCTCCTCCTGCCAGGCATGGCAGATTTAACAGAGATTTCTACACGGCAATACTGATAAATCTTGGCAGCAGAGCTGCAGTGAAATAAATCTATACGGCGTAAAGTGCATGCAGGCTCTGTGTAGCGAGAGCTTCAAATGTTTATTTCATTTCCCAGCTCAGATAAACCCTTTTTGGAGGCAGATTTATACTCCTTTTCCCCCGGCCTCCTCAGAAGCTCCTTTGAATCTGATAAGAAAGTTGTAATCGCTGTGCGAGATTTCTTCACTGTGGTAAACATATTTATTTTTTTATTTGGGGGCAGTAAATGTTTATGCCGGAATATTTAGTTTTGAGAGGAAAGTATATGGCTGCTTTTCTACCTGTTTGATCAGAGATCCAATAGTGTAAAGATGCAATTCAGCCAACATGACTGTTAAATGGCCTATTCTACAGAGCAATCAGGAGAAAAGCAGACATTGTATTTTGTCATGTCAGTAAGCATTTTTTTTTATTATCACCAAACTATGCATTAGCAAACATATCAACAAAATGGTGCCTATTAAAGTGGATCTTGCACAAATATAAGGGGGTGCTAGCACCAAAAGGGAGAGTGAGACCCTGCCCTTGACAGAAAGATACTTAAGAGAACTAGGACATCAAAAGTAAATCTCTATTTGTCCGAGGACATACATTAAAGCGGAGTTCCACCGAAAAATTCAACTTTTGCCTCTAAGTGATGGTGACCCCCCTGACATGCCACATTTGGCATGTCATTTTTTTTTGGGGGGGGGGGGGGGAATAACCCTCTTTTTAGAGGCAACCAGCCCCCACTTCCTCCCGGGCACCAGAAGGAAGTTCACAATCACCCCCCTCCCTCCCTGTAATCTTCTGGGACATGTCACAGGACCAAGAAGATTGCCCGGCCATTCACAGTGTGCAGTGCGGCTTGCGCGTGCACAGTGCATGCCCGGCTGTAAAGCCACAGCCAAGCGCCCACAGTTAGAATGCCGGTGCCGTGGAGAGGAGTGGGAGAGGAGCGGGGCTTGGTACGCCCGCATCGCTGGACCGTGGGACAGGTGAGTGTCTGATTATTAAGAATCAACAGCTACACTTTTTGTAGCTGCTGGCTTTTAATTTTTTTGAACTCCGCTTTAAGCATTATTAAAACACTGTTTATATGTTTTGTGGCAATTGTCAATTCCTCAGATATATGTTTTGAGAACCTTTAAGGCTGCAGAGTGATTGTCCTCTTTGGAGCTCTCTCAGTGACTGTGCTCTTACCAATAAAGATCCACTTTTGATGCCCCTGACATTCAGAAATATTTAAAGGCCCTGATAAAGAGGGAGGGCCTTTGACCCCCAAAATACATTGGCCGCCTATTGTGTTCTTGCTGTCACCTAGAATCAATAAAATATCTTGATATACCCTAAGAAACTTTGTTCTCAGCACTTTGTCTAGCTGAAACACACAGGGTTTGTATTGTTGTCTGTGTCCCCAATTAGGAGAATCACCCTATTATCTTTCATGACTTTTGTCACCCAGACTCAAAGTGATGGGAATTACCAAATTTTTGGTTGTTAACCAGAACAGAGAAATCTTACATTAGGGACATAAGATTTGGAGTGACTGTTTGCTGATGTCCCTGCTGTGCTGCTCACTGTTCTCCTTGCTGGCATGTGGAAGGAAAGCCTTGCCTCTACCAAGACGGTGGCCTTCGCACAGCGACAGAGTACAGAAATGGCATGGTAAATCAGTAATTGGGAATAGACCAGCTGCAGGGAGACCACAGGTCTTTTGAACTGTTCCCTACTATATCCAAAATAAATGGGGATTTTTAGATAAAATTTTAGTACATAAAAAACTAAATTAGGCACATTGTATACTTATTTTTGCCAACTGGTGTAGGTTGAGTGCTGGGGAATGTTTCTGTTTTGCACATCCAGTTTTATAAGCGTAATGTGCAAGGCAGTAAAATGGCCAGCAGTTTAATTTGTATAGTTTTTATGATACTTTGATAACAGACAATTTCATTAACTCCTGTGATATCTCTGATGCTTCTGGCACCTCAGAAACACACACCATGCCAAGAAAGTTATTTATACTCTTTAGCTAGCTGCTCATTAGGAGAAGACAATTTATGAGCACAAAAGGATCCATTTAGAACCTGTAGTTTTGTATTAATTTCAATCTTCATGATTTATAGCAGGACAATGGAGACGGCTGTGCACAAGATCTGATTTCAGACATACCTCCTGTTGTTTGGGGGGTGTCAATAAAGAAGATTTTTATTAACATCAAAATGAAAATGTATTTTTTATTTGCAAGACAAGAATCTTCTAATTACATTTATATCGTAACGCAGAGCTGACTGTTGCCTTAAATCAGGGGATCCACAGCTTTCTGCAGACCTAGTAATGAACCACTTTGTTAATGCCCAACTCCAGTCAAATCTTTTTTTTTTTTTTTTTTTAGTTTTGTCAAGGGCAGGTTCTTCTATTACATGTTATTACTGTCCAAATAGAAAGTGAAGAAAGCAATGCTGGGAGGGGGTCTAACACGCAGGGTGGGATGCTATTGCTATTTTTTTACATTTATTCAGTAAGATGAAAATTAGTTTGCAAATTAAAGTGAATCATTCCGTTCAATCAGAAAAAATAATTTGCATAGACCATAATGGCAGCACCGAGCTTTAACATTTAAACACGGTGATAACTCTTTTCTTATTTGGTTACCCTTTCTGTAGCTAAGTTCAGAAATAGAACTATAGGGATGCAGATGATGCTGTTAGAGGTGAAAAAAGAGCGCACTGCACATTGTAGAAGTTTGAACAAGCTGGGAGCAATCGCTGGTGGAGCACTTCTAACGTTTGGCCTGTTTTGCCATTTAGCTACAACAGAGAGGGGTTGATCACTTAAAGATTTCAGTAGAAGTAGAAGGACATAGAGGTGTGCTGTGGAAAAAAAGGCAGCTTTTTAAAATCTAAACAGTTCTTTGCACTGGGAGTGATGGAAAGCATGGGGGTAATTTTAGGGAAAAAGAGCAAAAAGGTGAACTAACTCTTTAAGTGATTGAAACACAATGATGTGGTGATCCTGGATTTTCTCTTATATTATAGGTGTGGTTTCCTGTCCTGTTGAGACCCCGGAAGCTGTGCTGCTTTTTAATGCATAGTCTCTGGGACCATCTGACTTTTTCCTGTAATGTGCATGCACTATTATTGAGAATTGAGCTCTGACAATGCAGCTCCTCCCGCCCTCCCTCATTTTTGCTTTCAGGAGTGGAGATCTGTAACTTCAAAGTTCCATTTTTTGAGACATAATTATAATAAAATTCCTGCCCACATCGTTCCTATTGCAATTTGTGCATATAATGCAATTTTACATAATATACGAACAATGTACATGAATAAGGCTAGACGTACATGACTGAAATGTTGTTAGATTCCTGCTAAATCGGATGAGTCTCAATCTGTGAGTGGCCTTATCTGCACCACCTGGCTGAAACTGAAACCCCACCACAATCTCGCACTCCAGTGAGCGCTGAAGGGGCAGATCAGAGAGCTGGTGACTGAAAGTCACCGGCTCACTGATCACTGATCAATGGTCTTTGATTGCTCAGTTCTCGGTCATAGAGGTGGCAGGGGACAGATACAGCATCGGACTGAGTATGACAGTTTGTTTTTTGCTAATCCCAGAAAAATATCCGCCCATCGCACACTGTAGGAAGTAACAGCAGGGAGGTCAGTGGTCATGTGACCGCAATGAAAAATAAAGAGTAAAGTAATTTGAATAACAGTTTTTTTTGATTACACAGCAGAGACTGAAAATGCAATAAGAGAGGTACCATTTTGGGCCATGCAATGGGTGATATCTTGCCTTTTCTTTTAGTTTAAAGCAACTTGGTAGCAAATAAAAAGAAACTAAGGAGCAAACGAAAGCAATTAAAAATAAACACAAATGCACCTAACAGCATACTGGATTAGAGTTGCTCTTGAGCCTGATGCACATGAGCCCTAATCATCTTTGCTATTCATAAATAGTTTTAATGACCTGCAATCCCAAGACAACAGAATTTTACCAAGTTAAAAAAAAATAACAAATAGGATATAGATAAACAAAGTAATATCCACAATGGACTAAAATATTTACAGGTGAGTGTGCTACCCTATACTTAAGAAACACTTTTAGTATATAACTTTAGGAAATAGAAATATGGGCAAAAGCAAAAATTATTACCACCTGCCACATTATCACTAGCCCTAACACAGCAGTTTTTGTTTTTACGAGTCTCTGCGTACCTTGGTTTTATTACCTGTTGATATTTTCAGTGGATTTGTCTATTTTCCGCTGTTTATTATACAGTGATCACTGCAGAATTGTCACCCTGTGGACAGGACTGTTTTAGATGAAACTTAGGTAAGCATCAAATAAATTAAAGTCCAACTTACACTAAGGTGATAACCCTTAGAAAACAAAAAGCTTAAATTGCAACAATTGAAGGTGACCATTTGCAAGCTCCTCTGGCAGTGTTATTGTGTGTCCCAACCCTTGCAACTGTAATTTTTGCTGGATAGCTTGGTCTGCATGCAAACATGAAGACAAATAAAAAAAACAAAAGGATTTGAAATAAAAAGGTATTTGAATACGAAACACCATCATTCCAGGTATCACATACAGTTAACAGAATACAATATTTTTTGCTATTGTGAACATTTAAGTTGGGGGGGAGCAAGACGATAACAAAGAAAAGCCAGCAAAGCAATCATGTAGGCCAGGAACTGCTTTACTATTTCTGCAATAGAGAAGTAAGGTGCTATCAGTCTGTCAGAGCCCAATGGTATTTTCAGCATTGACCAATTTCTTAAATAAAGGAAAATAGCCGCCATACATATTTTTGCCTTAAATTGGCTTCTGGTTGGGGGATTATATATATAAAATATATATTTTGGCTACATGCAGCAGGAAAGCATTACAATTAAATTACAATTGACAACTTGTTACTAACGATGCCTGGTACTGAAACTGAATTAACCACACTTTAAAAATTTGGAAAATGTAACATTCACAAAAAAAAATAAAAAGCAATGTGGTTTTTTCAGAGTGTGCCATAAACCCTCTCTACAGAAAATTATGAACAGCTACATAAATCCTGACTCTTCCTCTTCAGACGGACTCATTAAAGTGATACTGAGTCTCTGGGCGGTCATAATTCTGCAGGCTGATGCTGCGGAATCACCCCGGCGCTGAGCTGCTTCTTCACCTGCCCCCTGCCTCTAATATCCCCCCTCTCTCTGTCATGCCGCAGCCGCCTGACCTTTAAACTGATGCTAGTTTGCTCTCATGGCTGAAGTGGGAGTTAGAGACCCATAAAACCGCTTCCTCTCTCATTTTGGAGCAGTTGTAATGGCGCGGCTAACCTTTTGTAATGGCCTTGCGCGATATGGGGAGGCAGCTAAAACAAACTATATTTAACCCATATGCTGCCAGATAACAACAACACACATAGAAATGATAATTTATGTAATTGATTTATATGACACTGGAAAAAACCTTCAGTGCTTTCTAGGATACAGAAGCTATTCATATCACTTCTTGTACTCAAAGGAGCTTACATTCTAACACTCCAATCCAGTTAAATAGGCTTAGACACTGGAATATTAATATACAAGTATATTTTTTTTTGCTGGAAGACAACAGTGCAACTTGAGAAAACCCACAAGAGGACATGCACACCCAATATAAATAGTATCCCTAATTAGTGATGGAATCTCTAGATGAATTTTACTAATAATTGAACGTAGTTCACAATTATGCTTGTGTATCTTTTAATTATTTGGTGGTTTAGAACTTTATTTTAAAGATAACGTCACTTATATAACGCTTCTTGGGAAAGACCATTTTGAACTAAGGGTAAGCATAAAATATGCCTTCAGAGATCTATCTGACAATGCTCCCTATTGAAGTCTATGGTATAATGGCTCCAGAAAGTCACCAGGTCACCCTGCTTAGTCGTGGGTCAAAGCATTGGGACACAGGGATCACTATTTTACTACACAAGGCTGCCCAGGAGGCCAAAAAGTTGGCGGTGCATGGAAGTTCATCTGTCCTTTGTGGTGTCCAGAACACCAGGTAAACTGAAACATCCACTTTGTAAAATAAATAAGGATCTGGATATCAATAGAGGAAAAAGCCTGTTATCTTCTTGTGTGGCAGAGGCACTCATGGGTGAGTATAATGATGGTATTAACACTGATGGAAAATAGAGGTGGTGGGAAAAAATCTTACCAAAACTGGTAATCTTGATAAAACAATATGTATTAGAACACCATGGACCTGTTTTGTGACTATCCATCTCTTCTTCAGTTTATAGGTGTGGCATAGGTGATTTCACCAGCTGCTGCGCAGTATGCAATTAGTGCGAATATCTGTACAGATAAATACTCACAGCTGATTGCAGGGTCTCCCATTTTCCTCTGCTGGTGGACATTTCTGAATGTTGTTCTTTCAAGCATTTGTTCTCTCTGAGCACCACCACCAAGCATATATCTGTCAAAGAATCTGTATTTCTATTTAGCAGGTCCCACAATTCCCACACCAGTGCTCTGTTGCCTACCCAGCACTAAATCAGCGTTATCACACTATTTATTAATTGTCCAAGTGAGCAAGCAACCGTCACAGGAAACTTCCCAACTTTAACAGTAAATATGGGGGGCATCTGAATAGCTATAAAGTGTGCAGATCTTTAGACTGCTTGAAAAGAATTACCAATACTTTAGAGGTCTAATATTTAAAAATGTATATTTAAACTGTGAATAAAGCTGTTTGTTTGAAGTTCTAGTGTAAAAGGAAAATGTTGGCTGAATCAACTGACATTTAATATTATCATAGGAGCCCCTAAATCAATGACAGTTGCCATTCGCAGTTTTATTTGACTACAAATAAATGTCTAGATAGATTGGGTTTTCTCGGATGTTCACTATTGACTTCCCAAAATAAGAATAGCATTGGAAATGTACATATTTTTGCACTAGTACAAAAAATAGACTGTTTGCGTGGAGTTCTAGTGTAAATGGAAAATGTTGGATGAATTAACTGACATTTATTATTATCATGGGAGCCATTGAATCAATGTCAGTTGCCATTGGCAGTTATGCTTTAGTACAAATAAATGCTATGTTGGGTTTTCCCAAATGTTCACTACTGTACTCCTCAAAATAAGTAGATATTTTTGCACCAGTACTAATACAAAAAAAAATTAGGGTATCAGAATGTGTATGCCCATTTAATCGTGGTTTTATGTTTACATTATGTATAGTGTATCTCGCAGTCCCAGATAATTTTTCTGATTATTTGAGTACTACATTGAAAATCTATATCTGTAGCCTATAATTAGAAATTCATCCTGATCTCGAGCTACACAGACAGACAGACAATATACAAAGAGAGAGAATTCATATGTGAGTCATTACAAGTTCCATCAGACTTGCAAAATATGGTAGCTTAGTATTTCACGTCACATGACTAAAGCTAATAAAAGTTTGTGTATGTGGTGTTGGGGGGGGGATAACGTTCATAATCCCGAGACAACAGTGTCCCGTATTTCTCTACAGTGCAACAAAGAGTTTAATAGCCCATAACTTATTACAAGATTTTCAACATAAAGCCATTCATTTTTGCCTAACATAAAGCTAATCCCTTAATGTATATTCTCTCCCTGTGGAAATAAAGGAAGATGCGCTTCACACTGGCATTGATAACGCTGAAAACTGCTTATCAACTCTGCCAGGAAGAAATATATCCACTTTCAAGTCTAATTTCATTTCTAATTTATGTTTACAATTTTCCTTGTGTTTATTTTCTGTACTGACTTGCAGTCTGTTACATACACTTGGTTTGTTAACGCTGACACATCGGGGAAAGTGCCCCAGGGAGTTTTGCTTTTCACACATAAAGTAATTAACGGGTCGTTAACACATTAACTGATTCGCATTCGACATCAGCTAAGTTAGTATAGTAATAATTACCTTATTGTAAGAACACCACCTGCTCTTTGCCAATAGTTTTATGTGCACTGATACTGGTACAACCCTAAGTTCTGACATAATTTACAGAATGTTCATTTACACTTTCTAGAAGGCAACTTTTGGGTAGAAAAGCGTTTTTAGGATCAGTCTTCTCTGGTTAAAAGAAATAGATTAATAAAGGGATGCATTTTACCTTAAAGAAACTGCTCAGTGTGTGGATGGAGCAACCTCCTCTATCACCTATTGCATTCAAGCAATCCATTTAGTTTGGCCATTTGGCAAACTCCAAAAAGGCAGATTTCTGACCAAACATGGATTTTGTCTGTATCAGAAGTTTATCCCTAGCCACACACTTGGTGAACAAAAGAAATCCCCCAAATCTCCCAAACAGTGTGGGTGGAGGATGTGGACAGTTGCTTGAATACCCCGATAGAATGCAGTAACTCTTCAGCCAACAACCCCCCCCCCCATCCCCCCTGGTTTCTTGGAAAAAATTGTCAGGCTGTGTGGTGCCAACCAAAGCTCTAATTTCGGCCATGTATACCCAACTCAAGAGTAGCAGAACGCCTAGACAAGAAAAAGAAAAGTAACATTGGTTTTGTCATTTGATCACTCCATCCAGTTAGAACTACTAAGGTGAAATCTCTCTGGTGTTTTTTTATGTTCTTGTGACTGCTCAAGGGAGTCCTATCACAGACTTAGACGGCATAGCAGGAGCACAAGGAAAGCTGATGTCAATGGTTCTCATTGTAACACAGAAAAATACCATCACGATAAACACCCTTGAAGGTGGTTGGAAAAACTATGTGTTGTGGTATCCATAACCATACTATTCCTATCCTTCAGTACACAATAAACATAAGAGTAACAGGCCTAAACAGTACTTAGGCATGTGTTCTTTGAACATCATCTTCCTGAAAACTTCACTCCCGTGTTTAGTTTTTTTTGGCAGGTTGTCCAAAATTCTCCAGTGTCTGTCCACACAAATAGGATAAATCATCACAAAAATGAATGCAAATATATAAGGAGTTGACAATTGAGTCAAGTATGTGAAAAGCAAATTTCTGTTACTTATTTCATCTGCACATTGCTTTTCACATGATTGGATAGCTGTAAATACGCACACAATTTACTGTGGGAAGATCCTAATTTCCTTTAGTAAATCAGCCCCACTTTGTGCAGTAGCTTGCTGGAACCAGATTTGATTGATTTATATTGGTTATATTGCTATAACTTGTTGCATTTTATATGCATGTAATTGAGTATGAACTAAATATTTTGATGTTAGAATTGATTACCAAGAACAACTGCCATATAATACAAATAAGCAAGTTCATCCATCATTTACAGATTTTGTGGGCAACATTTATTCAAGCTAAATTTCTGGTAGCTGTAAGTTAATATCAGCTGTAGAGTTGCAGTTTGCCTCTCTATATGGCAGACATAACAGACAGAATATAGGTTATGCACTTTACAATCGACATACTCATCTTAAATCACTGGTGGGTAGTGTAGCGATATAAACCCACCTTGGATGCAGGAGAACTGATGAATGGTGATGACCTTTTTTTGGGAAAAGGATGAAATAATTTATGATTTCAGGAAAAGTATGTTAAAACTGATGCGTACCTTAACTTTCTGCCAGATTTGTAATGAAATGCAGGTCACGTAGACAAGAAAGCAGAAAGTATGCAAAGAATTCTCACGTCCCTTTTAATGTTTGGGTATAAGCAGCTACTATTAAGTTGGCAACATTATAATTTATAAAGACTTTTTATTAAAGAAAGCTTATTTTCCCTCAAAGCCAACATGGCTCCCCTTACTATTTTCTTTTTAATATTTCACCTCCTTTTTATATACTTTCCTATTCTTCCTTAGAAACAAACCAGCAAGCTTTGTTCTTGCTTATAGTCTCCTTTCAATAACCCTTATATATCCCTAAAATTTTGGATGAGGGATCATTTCAGAACTGATCTGATATATGAAGCCTTTGCAATACTTGCAACTAATGGAAGGGCTGCTGATGCTGAGCTTTCTCCAAACAATGCTGGCTGCCTAACCTTTCTATTGCTGTTTTATGGAATTTTACTTTGTTTTAGCTTCTTATTTAAAAAGGAATAACATATAATATTTTTTTTCTTATAGAAATCTACTTGTTGGTGCCACACCACACAAAAAAGGACCACAGGAATTTATTTATGTTAAGTGTACAAAGCCACCCACAAGGTATGGTGGGTATCCTGAGAAGAAAAATGTTTTAAATATGTTAAATATTTTTTAGGCAAGTCCTATCGAAAGGACCCTCAAATAAGTGTACTTTACCATACTGATTCTAGTGACCTATAAGGAGTGGGTGATTATTTAGAAGTTTACAAAATGGCAGCTAGGCCTAATTTTTACTTGACAATTCTGCATTTGCACTTGCTAAGTGTATGAGTGTCTAAGTAGTAGGGGTACTGGTCTAAGAGCAAGCCACTTACTAAGCCGTTACACGTGTTTTAGATTACTGTATTCCCATTGGCATTACACTGCAGTTGTCTGATTTTGGTAATTTAGGAGGGGCTGTGAATGGAGTGTGTGTGTGTGTGTGTGGGGGGGGGTGTATATATACTGTATGTGTGAGCGTGGGGCTGAAAATCATCTTCAAGGTAATTCAATATTCAGACCCTGAGAGAATCATGCAAATCTACTATAGAACAACTACTTATTAAATGCCCCAGGCCCATACTATGCACAGAGCTGCCCTGGTCTTTGGAGAACATGCTAATTAGATGGACAGAGATGGGAAAAATAGAAAACCAGGTCAAGCAGCAGGAATCCTTTAGCAGGGGTACGGATGCTACCCCTTCAATAAAAATCAGGACAGAATAAATTATCCGTGTCCTGCGGAATTGAAATTGACTTAACGGTTGAAGTTTAGAGCTTAACTTGATTGCAGTGGACTTCTGATATAATACTATGAATAAAACATTATGCGAAATCCCTATCTGAAATTTAACTTGCCCTGGGTTATATCTGTCTTTGCTATCTGCATAGAAGATGAGGCTGTTTTGCAAATTAAAGCTAATATTGTGCACTCTTAGAATTGTATGTGGGAGTTTATATCTGTGGCACTGCTTGCCCTGTGCCGCTAAATCTTTTTATCAGATGTTTTCCTGGTAGTCTTTTTATCTCTTGTATGAGAAAAGGAAACATATTTAAACGCTAATAAAATGGCTCGAACCAGGAATCCTGCAAACACTTAAAGGAATAGACACATTACAATTGCCAGTCTTGCTAGTCTTTTGCCAACAAATGCAATATGTTAAATTAACAGAATGAATTAGCGGGACATATTAAATAATGACAAATAAAGATGCCTGCAATAAGTTGCAATTCATATATGAGCTGTTACAGTAAAGTGATTTATAATGATATTGAATGAGGAGAGCTTTTGTAAAATAATAAGCATCAGACTATACCCGAAAAGATCATTAAATCTTAAGCGTGCAACCACCAAAAAGGGGTGTAGTGTGTGTAAAAACTGCATGGAGAAGCCAGTAAAGTATTTATTTTATGGTGTGTTAACACTAACACAGAATGCAGCCTTTTTGTTCTGGTGTCCACTTGGGGGAATGTCAAGCATGGCCAGAGATGCAGTTAGTTCTGTCATGGGCAATGAATGTACAGTAGATCTGCATCCATTGCTCAGGTGAACTGGGCAAGCAGCAGAGTCTGTGAAAGGCCTTGAAATCACCTTTCCAGTGACCCCCCCCCCCCCCACTCGTCCTTCTTCTGTCACAGCCAGCACCAAAATACCTGATGTTGGTTTCAGAGCCTACAGGGCCATTCTTTTCTGCCAATTGACTCTCCGTTAGACCTAAGCAATGTCACATGCCAGGAGGTCACAAGGCACTGCAAATGTTGTGCCAGCTAAGGTTGAGGCAGGATCACTAGATTATCGATGGCTTGGGGGGCCTTTTCACAGACATCATCAATTTGCCCTTTCATGTCTCTTTAAGAAGTTAACAACAGACTGAATACACAATTCTAACTTGTGATTTTATATGGGAAAAAAATGCAATTAGAAAATGAGTGGAAAAATAGCGTAGCCCTGGAGGAAACAGAATCTTTCTACTAGCTTTTCTAAACTGCACTGAGCACATATCTTGAGTTACTGCAGTTTACACCTTAATTTTTAATGTGATTTAAAGAATTGTTCCTATATTAAATATAGAGATATAGAGGTTAGCCACTAAAGACAGTACCCATTCTTTGCAAAGTAAAGCTTTACTACTTGGTGGCACAGTGGTGTAGTGGGTAGCACTCCCGCCTAGCAGTAAAATTGGTCACTGGTTCGAATCCCAACCATGACACTACCTGCCTGGAGTTTGCATGTTCTCCCTGTGCCTGCGTGGGTTTCCTCTGGGTTTCTCCCACACTCCAAAGACATGCTGGTAGGTTAATTGGCTTCTATCCAAAACTGGCCCTAGTATATACATGTGAGTGGACCACATTCCACTCACAAACCTTGGATTGTGGGCTCCTTGAGGGTAGGGACCGATGTGAGTGTGTGACGTCTGTGTGGAGCGCTGCGTAAATTGACTGCGCTATATGGGTACCTTAAATAAATAATAATAGATGAGCATCTTAATGAGACACAATGTACAGAGATAGGGACAATTGTAGACACGCTCCCACACTCACACTGGATGGACTGGTGTATTTATTCAACCTTACTAACTATGTAACTAAACTCGGGCATATTCCCTTACAAAGTGAACAGCCAATTTGCCTTTAGTAAAACTCCCCAATCATTCTTCCTCCCTTCTTCATAACTTTTGAGAAAATAAATATATCAGTTGACTGACTCACAGGGGTTGATTTTCTAAAGGAGTACAGTATGTAAAGTAGGAACTGGGAATATTGAATATTGAAGTATACCCGATCACATGCAAGGAAAGTTAAAAAAAAGTAGAATTTAGCTTCAACTTGATTAGATGATGGAAGTCAGCGGTGCTTCACCTTATTCACTAAGCTAGCGGAAAATTCAATTAGGTGAGAACAGCTTGTTTTCCTTTAGTAGATCAACAGCACAAACTTGTAAAATTTAATTACATATAATTACAAACTACATACAGAAAAGTTCTCTTTTAATATATATTGATAACATTGCTGACATCATGCTGATCTCTTTTAAAAGTTTGTCTAAAATTTGATCAAAAAGGCTATAAATTTAGTGAAAATGTGTATATGGTAAGTATACATAAAGTGAAAATCACTGTATAAAATAACATTGGGAATGAACAGGCTACATGTAATCAAGAGCAATTAGCAAACTATTAGCTTCCTAAGTATTCATACTCTTCTATAGATACATTTCTATTTTGTGCTGCTGCAGGGGATAAACTCTCTTAGGTTCATAGCTACATTCTTCAATTATGGAAAATGCAAGCTGAAATCTACACAAAAAGCAGAGAAGAACACAATAAATTTCAACATGCAAAAAAAAAAAAAAAAAAAGTTCACACGAACCCAGACTTACATAGAAAAACAGATTGTGTGGTTGCCAGACAGATCCACCTATGGCCAGCTTTACATAAATCAGCTATAAGGTGGGTAACCATATGCAAAAATATAAAAAAAAGTGGTTTTAATTGCTGCTGATTTACTCTTACAGGTAACGTAATGAGCACTGGGAAGAATCGGACTTAACATAAACAGTGTTCACATCATGCTAGGATACAAGACAGGTATACGATGGATTAAAATTATGTCTGAATCATGGAATCATAGTTTTAGGCACATTTATCATGGTCTAACATTGTGTACTTTGGCTGCAGTACTCTGATAACACTGACAACTGAAAAGTCAATAAAACTGCTAAAGATGTCACTCAATTCATAGCAGTAGAGAGCTCCAGGAGCACAGTATTCTGAGAAAAAAAATGTGGTACTTTTGTTGAACTTTTATTATATTATTATTTTTTTGACTCATTGATTGTGTGTGTTTCTGTTTTTACCTTTGTTAAAAGTGGTCTATAGGAAACTTGTATTGTGTTTATGGCTCCAGCTGTCAATGCATAATGTAAAACAAATATAAAACAAGGCTAAGGGCCCTCTTTTTTTTTTTTTTTTTTTTTGTGGTAGACTTGGGAATTACAAAATACACAATGGGGAAAGATATTTTGATGGGCTGAACTTGTATATTTCAGAGAATGCATTTTTTTTTATTTACTTAGGAACCAGTAGTATTCCTAGAGATGTGATAAGCTGGATACAGCCTACAAAATGGTTGGATATCACGTCCACTTTAATTTAATTATATTTACCATAGATGACATCTCCCACCAAGGTTCATCAAGTTTATCCAATCCCAATCCAAGTAACTTGTTTTGAGATGGTCAAAAAAATTCTAGTAGGGACTTTCCACCTCCAGTCTATTTGGTATGACCTCCCTATTACACGTGCACAAGAGACTGGCAGATGTTTCACCAGTTTTAGGACCTGTGTCAACAGCCTTCAATGGTATAATGCAGTGTTTTTTTGACATCAGTTTGAGATGCGTCTGAGATCATTTAGAAGTAATTGATCTGCATTTGACCTACTTCAGCTGCTTTTGCATTCCTGTAGAATTGTAGCAGCTATGAAACAAACAAAAACCCATCAACACTGGTCCTTACACTCAAAAATCACCTGTATGAAGTAGGCTGTAAAAAAAACTGTGAAACTACCACCAGGCTTGAAGATGCTTGCATTTTTGTGGTATTGCTCAGCCTAGATGGCCAATGGCGTTTCCAATTTAAAGGCTTGGCTGCATCACAACATGAAAAGACCACAGCACCTTAAGTTGGTTTGGTACGGTTAGGCTGGTCATACATGGTGCGAATTTCGGGTTGCAGGAAAGAAATTTGCATGATTCTCTAACCAACAAAGATAGTGCTAACAGGGGAATCCCTCCTGCTTAGCTATTGTCTGCTCCTAGTGGGGGCGGTGGGGGAAGCTATCCCCAGTGGGAGAAGACTGTGATTACCGCTATAGCAGTTGCTAGCGATAATCGTAAGAAAATCTGGAAGGCTGGTAGTACCCAAGTTAATCGATCGTTCAACTTGGTACATTCAGCCTGCCCATTAACGGTTTGAATCTTGACTGGTTCCTGCTGAAATGGCCAAGATTGGAACCGTGTATGGTCAGCCTTAAGTGACCCCTGCTAAACCCCTGCTAATCATCTGAGCACTTAAAGCTAAGGGGTTTGTCACCTCATTGCATCTTACTATACCTTGGAAGTTGTGTACAAAAAAGGCAAGAAGAGGGCAAAGGAATAGATATTAGCATTGCCTGTAGACTCCTTTAGCTGAACTTTCCCCATTACTGATTATGGGGAGAGACACTGTGGGGGTTATTTACTAAATGCAAATCCACTTTGCACTATAAGTGCAAAGTGCACTTGAAATTGCACTGAAAGTGCACTTGGAAGTGCAGTCGCTGTAGATCCGAGGGGGACATGCAAGGAAAATAAAAAACAGCATTTTAGCTTGCACATGATTGGATAATAAAATCAACAGAGCTTCCCCCCATTTCAGATCTACCCCCTCAGATTTACAGCGACTGCACTTTCAGTGTAATTTTTAAGTGCACTTTGCAATTGTAGTTTGCACAAAGTACAAAGTGGATTCGCTTTTAGTAGGTGGCAATCTTGATAGAGGAGCAGGGCTTTATTGCCTCCTGTCAGAGTTGCCTAATAATTGCTGATCTAATAACTAGTGGAGTGAATGATGAAAAGGCAGCAGGAAAAGTGGAGAAAGCACATATTCACAGAATGAAGCAGAAGCAGCGGGATCATTGCACTGCATGTCCTTAAGTACAACTTCCTCTCCAGCAAGCAGAACAGTTAGCAGCACAGTAGTGACATCACTCACTCCAAATCTCATGAAATTAACAGAGCAACTTACACTGCAGATAAAAAGCTATTAGGCTATAGACGAGGAGTGCCTAGACACAACTACATGGCAGGACGTACACTGCTATGTTTCAGGACAAACTTAAAGATAATTTTTTCAGGGTACTACTTGGGAACAAATGCATTTTTAAAATTTTCCTTACAGGATAGTAATTCAGGTCCACTTGAACAATTCATACTGTACCACAGAAATAACAGTACAACAAAAATGTTGAAAAGATAACAAATCAGTTTTTTCTCACAAATGTAATCAATGGTCAATAAGACCACATAAGCCATACACAAGAAAGTAGAGTTATAAGTGTTTTCACTGGACATTCAGCAAGTCTTCTGCACCTGATTTCACTTTCTGCTCTCAACATGATATAAAACAGTTAATGTGCTAATTACAGTAATTAAGTGTTGCCAATTTAATTACATCAGAGAGTATTAATGGCGGTAACATTTGGTGGGAGTACAGAATAGGAACCTTCCACGTACGGCCTGCGCTCACAGACACCTAATGGGCACCTCCAAGGCCCCCCCCCCTCCTCATCCCCTCACGCTCCCGAACTGACACCAAAGTGATAGGTTCACACTGCAAAACTTGTCAGGCTTCAAGCAGGAGGCGGCTAATTAGCTGCTAGGTTAATGAGTGTGATGGCTCTTGACAGCGTTTTGTTACAGCTTGTGCTGTATTTAAACAATAAATGATTGCTTAAGTGTGGCTCAGACAAGATGATCATAACAACTTCTTAGGTTAGTGAGTCTGTGAAGGATCCGCAACATGAATCATGACATGGGTCATATGTGGATTCTATATTTCCTTCATAGTGCTGTCAGGTTCTTTTCACTGTGTACACTTTACCATTATTAAAGTCTGTCTCATACAGCACTAGAGTGTTGACTTGTCCATTATACATTGGTAAAAGAGTTACAGGAGAAAGGATGTAGTTGAGGTTTAACTTTCAGTGTAGTTCCTAAAAATTTTTTTTTTTTTTTATCAGTTTAGAACCTATATTAAAATATATTATGTTATGATGAGCCACACTGCAATAAAAGGTTTCATGCAATGAAATAAATTAGACAAACTTTGAGTAATAAAAATCTTTTAAGATGTACAAAATAGCAGATGTTCAAGCAGCTGAGAGGCTATTGTAAGCAACAAGAGAAGTAGTTAAAAGCAACCAGGTACTTCCAAGCCACTGGTTGGAAAATCATAGCTCTGAAGGTTATCCCTTAATAGCATACACATACTCAGAGTATGGACTGGCAGAAATACTTGGAAAAGAACTTGTTTGGTATCTACAGATACATACATTTGTACTACAGAATGCATTAAAAGTGAGTGAAAAACAGTGGCGGCTGGTGCAAAACGTTTTGGGGTTGGCGGCAAACAAACCCGCCCCCCCGCTAAGTCTGCAGTCAGCCCTCCATGGTCCCCCCAGACTCACCCCTCCACAGCATCCTTGGCTTCCCCTCCCGGCCAACCAGATTGGCCTCCTGTCCCGATTGGCCAGGAGGAGAAGCCGGAAGACAATAGCGAATATTGATTGATTGTCACAAGTGGGTGGGTGGGAGGGTTAGGGGCGTAGTGCTCTGTGCCCCGAGCCCAACCTTTTTCAAGCCAATTAGAGCCTCAGGCTCTAATCATGTAGCTTGAAAACATAGAAACCTATAAGTCCGGTGCATTTAAATCTAGAGGCGCCTGAGCCCCTAATGTACCAGCCGCTCCTGGTGAAAGCTATGAATACAAAATTATGAAATTTGTGGGTCCTACAGTTGTCCAAAAGAAAAATAGTTTACATTTATCTTTGACACTACAAATGTCTGTATGTGCATTTATTAACCTCCCTGGCGGTATGATTCTGTCTGGAATTTGGTGCTGAAAGCGGTACAATTATTTTGCATGGAAATTTGGCGTTTTTATATTGTAGGCATGCAATTCTTATGAATAACTCACTTAAATCTGTCCGAACCAGAGTCTAGTAGACATCCCGGGTATGATAAAGTTTGAAACACAAAATAATAAATTATAATATAATAAAAATATATATAAAAATGATTCAATAATGTAATCAAATCAAAAACACTGAAATTTGCTCAGTTGCAGAATAGTCGCTGTCATTAAATTTATTGTTTGATGATAAATTGTGATTTTAATTTTTTATCAGTGTTTTCTAGCTGGTCTAAAACCACTTTTGACATAAAGGGACACTTTTTGGTTGCTATGGACAATCTCCAGTTTCCAGGCAGAAGAAAAATCTTTTTATTATATAAAATGACATGCAGGGCACTGGGCAGACCACTAGGGACAAAGGGGGTGTGTATTTTTTGTATACAGTACTGTAATCTGTAAGATTACAGTACTGTATGTGTGTTGTGTTTTTAAACTTTTTTAAATTTGGCGCCGATCTCCGCTCCTGTGCGTCGTAACGTCGCAGGGAACGGAGACCGGCACTGTGTGAATCGAGCGAGCGGACGGCTCGCTCACACAGCGGGGAGACATCGCAGGATCCAGGGGAAAAGGTAAGTAACTTCCCCCCTGCATCCTGCACGCAAGCCCGAGCCTGGCTCAGGGTTACCGCCTAGGAGGTTAAAGGGGTTGTAAAGGAGATTTTTTAAATAACAAACATGTTATAGTTACCTCCACTGTGCAGCTAGTTTTTCACAGAGTGGCCTCGAACCTGGTCTTCTGAGGTCCCTCGATGGCTGTCTCGGCTCCCCCCCCCCGCAAGTACTGCTCACCTTAATGCGAGCTCCCTCACATGGTGTGGAGTACTTGCGGGTGTGCTCCCGTGATACAGCCGGCGGCTATAGCCGATCGCTGTATCACTCGGCCCTGCCCCTGACGCGCCGCGTCATCGAATGTGATTGCCAGCAGCGCGAGCCAATGGCTGCGCTGCATTCAATCCATCCACTCTAGCCAATCAACGGCCAGGGTGAGCGGCGAAGAGGATGTCGGGGTGAGCGCGGGACTTTCGAGGGGTCAGGTAAGTAAAACTGGTGGGAGCGGTATTGTCAAATGTTTTTTCACCTTAATGCATAGAATGCATTAAGGTGAAAAAACTTTTACCTTTACAACCCCCTTAACTATCACTAGTCAAAAGTAGATAAAGTGTTACTAAACCCAGGACCCTGCATTCACTATATCTGGTTTCCCACAGTACACAGAACATGGAAATGCAATTAGTTTAGTAAATATAAACTGCTAAATACCTCTTCTCACTAGCAGTATATACCAGTCTTGTGACTTCTATCAGAGTCTTGCCGAGCACTGGTTAAAGCTTATAGGAGGAATCTTCATTCTCCTCTGACTGTCCTATGGCCTTGCATCCCCTGACCCTCTGTCTGGACAGTGCTGATTGGCCCTTAGCCGATCACATGCACCCTCCCAACAAAAAAAAAAATTCTCTAGTAATACACACCAAACTGAGCATATTTAGAGTGCCTCCAAGGCTCTGTACTATCAGGAGATGGATCGGGGACTGTGGAAGAAGGGGAGGATCACAGAAAACAGGATCAAACAGCCTTTTTACACAATTCAGATGATTAACCCCTTAGGTTCCACAGTGAGTATAACCAGCATATAAACACTAAATTTACTGCTGTGGGTATAGTAACACTTTATTTATTTAGACCTAAATTTTTAACTCTGATATGTGCCATAGGGAGTAGTGCACCTTGAAAGTTTTTGCCAACTGTCGAGAACATCCATGTCGCCTATTTTTCCTTTTTGGCTTTGTTTAAATGTAACTCCACTTTTGTTAAGAAAAAAACATTCCCCTCTGGGGGATCGATGTACATTGCAGGGATTATAATAACCTTTGTTGCAGATTCCTACCTTTTTGTTTTTCTGAAGAAATCCCTGTGTGTTTGTCTGTGCCTCTTTACTGAGTGGGTGTAATGGGAGTGGTTTCATAATTAACTGTCAGGTGTGCAGCTGCGGGGCACTAATGAGGAAATCTGCTGCGCATCCCTTTAGAATAGCTCCTTTTGAAAGAATCTCTCCAAAAATAAAATTTTTGTTTCAGGGGATGCCTGAAATCTGACTTGTATGTTAGGCAGACTTCTGGGAAAATTGGTGAGCCAATCACACAAGGAGGAAATTATGTTTCTGGGGAGTGGTCAATACACATTCTGTGTACAGAACAACTCCAGGTAGCCATATTGCATTGCATTTTCAAAAAAAATCACAGAGCTGCTGATTGAAAAGGAAAGGTCATTTTTTTATAACATTCAATTACAATATGATTAGTGTCGCAATTATATGTGCTATATTATTTTTTCTTTCTTTGCTATTGTTTTTCCCCCACGAAAGTGGAGTTACCCTTTAAGTAAAGCTTTCTGTGTACACTTCTGGCCCTATAACACCTTGAAAACTGACAGTGCTGCCAATACAAAACCAATGCTCTGTTGAGCTTAACTATGTTTGGTCAGACAATTAAATTCATAACTTAATCTGTGTCATTTTTTCCATTGTAAAAATGAAAGAATACAGATGGAAAATGATGAGTGAACCTTTTTACCAGTGTCAAAATTCCAGTTAGAGCAAAGATCTGATTTTCCTGCTTAATAAAGAAAGTCCTGTCCAGGATATATCTTAGTCAGGCAAATGGGAATAAATTAAATTATAATGAGAAAGTGATTAAAACAGATAGCTAAAATCTGTAAAGATGGTTAATGAGCAGTCAGGTGTGACGTGACAAAATACTTTCTGAATTCCATCAGATGTTACAATACTTATTGGCCTTGCAGACCAAAGCTTTATTACTGCATCAAGCTGCGGTTTCTCTCATCTGATCCGGAGAACGTACTTATACTGTATAGCTAATTAATGTAAGTGTTTCCTTGTATATTAAATGGTAGACTTCGACCCATGCTGAATTAATGGCTTGCAGTCTGCGTGATTTGCCAGCTTGGAAATAATGACAGCAAGAAGAAGTGCTTTAACAGGACGAAAATGCCGTAATGTATTTTGCCAGATTTACTTTCACAGAACACAATGTCAGTGGGACCAGTGAAGCAGCGTGCCAATGCAACAAACTTCCTTTCAGGAATGGGGGGGGGACCGGACGTGGGGCGAATTCAAGTTTAGCTTTTTTCTGGTAGCTATAAATATGATAAAAAGAGGAAAGAGCAGCAAAGCAGAATATAATAAAACCATATGGGTTTGACTACAGATGCAATAATACTACAGATGCAATAATATTCCCTGCTGACATCATTATAGCTGCGTGATGGGCTATTTTGATTTCATGTACTCATAATTGCCCTGTATAGGGAGCATATACCTGTTGCTGGGTATTTTCTGAAAGGCTTAAAGGCACATTCCAGCCAAAAGTGAAAAATAAACATTGAGAATCATAGGTGGAGTACAGTCTGTTGGCTCTGTACTGTTTCTATCTAGGTTTCTATCAAGTGCATTAGTCTGCCCCAGTCCCTTTTAGCAGGAATATGCTGATCCTAGAACATGCCTGCTTGCGATACTGGAGCACATACTACAAGTTCTTTGCTATCATTAACATGCAGAAAGCTGAATATAAAGCCTTGTTCACATGGGTGTACTTAAGTGTACACCCCTGTGAGGGTGGTGTTGTGTCTGCACGGGATGCACAGGTGTTCCACCCATCTGTGTGCAGGCAGTCTCTTTTAGGTCAATTGGGATGCACTGGGTTCACGCCCGCTGCTCCCAATGTGATATCTGTGTGGGTGCATGTCCCTGATTGCAGACTGGCATGCAATATGCCACAATGGATAAAGATAAATGAAAAAAGTAAACTCTGCAATGAGTCATTACAACGCACCACATCCTTCGCAGCACATACCAGCATCTGCAGTATAATTCAACCGCTGCTGTGATAGAGCCCTAAAGCACACTTGTTCTTTGCTCATTCAGGGTTTTCTTTAATATCCCCTGCTCAGCAGCACCTGTTTATCTTTCCTTTGCACCCCTGCCACTCCATTCAGTAAGCTACCCTTTACTCTTGTCAGGAGAACTCATTTTATGCCTCAAGTTGACAGAGCTGGGCCAATCACCAAGCACCAACACTTCAACATTGAGAGCATGGGAGTAAGTCCCATGCTCTTCCATACCCAGAAGTACAAGGTATTTTTTAACTCTTGCTGAAGTGTTTAGCGAATGGCATTATTAGATCACTGAATGCATTCAACTGTATTTAGGGTGTAACATGGTGCCATTCCCAAGCCCTCCATCCAAAAACCACCCCAAAATTACCTGAATAGTGGGATTCGTATCCCAGCAGGCTTCTCTCTAATTTTGATTTAGGCAAATCTGTGTGTGGCTCCACCCATACGGCAGCATGATCCATTCACAGAAATCTGTGTGAATGGAGGGACTACAATCCCATCTGCAACCCTGGAAAAGGAACTTGTAGTTCTCAATGAAGCACAAGTGCAGTGATGTCACCACACTCCTAGTTTACTCCAGCTTCATATTTAAGGTCTGTACCTCTGAGTGGACTGGTGGCCTGAGCAATAGTCTGTAGTAGTCTGTGCACTGCACCCATGGGCCACTCATTGCAGTTGCAGAGCATTGAGGTTTTGAATGCAAAATGATAAATGCACATTTTTTGTTTCAAAACACAAAAGAGGAGAGCGCAAATCTGCCCTAGTGTAACTCTGCTTTAATATGGTAAAGTTAAAAACACTACAATGGTCAAACTCACATTGTGTGAAAATAGATACAGCATAAGGATTTCACTGTGGCCGCACACTCCTAAACCCACCTCAAGATCACGACAGGGGAAGCCGTGGACGTTCAACCTAGCTGCCCGGAACGGTGACCTGAGGAATGAGGCCATGCCTCCAAAACGCCTTTAGGTGGAGGATTTATTTGAAGTATTACTATATACAGCAGGGGTGCCCAAACTTTTAAAGAGTGAGGGCCACTTAAGCGACTTGGTAACCGGTCGTGGGCCACAATGAGCGGAGCAGGTGGATGGCATGACACAGCCCACTATACTTTTTAGTGTATCATATTGGAGGTAGGACACAAGTCGTGGTTTATGTCTGCCACCTCTTAGAGGTGAATGGAGGGTCCCATTGGTTGGACTGTCGGACTGACCGTGTGAAAGGGGCCCAAAGCTGCTTTTACACTGATGCACTGCAGTTTATCTGCACCGGGTGCAACGCAGTGTACCTTTGGCTTTTCTGCACTTTGCAATAGACTTTTATTATATTTTGCAGATTTGGTGCACGTTCAGAAAGCTCACCAAACTTGCAGGTAATAACAGATGTCTATGGCTCAGGTAAACTGCTCTGCACCTGTGGATCAGTTTTAAAGCAGCCCAGTAACCACTGCAGAAAATATATGCCTATATATACACTGATTTTGATAATAAACTGACCTTTAATAACAGTATTCTATTCAATCCCAGAGCAGGAGGTAGCAGGCCACATCAGAGGGCTCCGCGGGCCACATGTGGCCCCCAGGCCACTGGTTGGGCACCCCTGATATACAGTATGTCAATCAATAAGGAGATTTAACAAATTAGTCTACTGCACAAATAAACAGAATAACTGGCTTGGACTAAGAACAAAATGCAATATATTGTAGCTTATTAATCACTGTGGTTGCTGCATTTTTTATTTCAGTCCGTTTTTCTTTTTTTCCATCTGGTAATCCTGCCAGTAACACATTTCCTGTCCTATGGTGACAACACTCACTCACAAACACACAGATCAACGGTCCTGTCAGAGGAGAGGAGCCGATGGTGTGTTCTCTGTACAGAGAAACACTGATCGGTCTCCTCCCCTTGTGAGTCCCCTCCCCCCACAGTAAGAATCACTCTTAGGGAACATAATTAACCCCTCCCCGCCCCCTAGTGGTTAACCCCTTCACTGCCAGTGTCATTTATACAGGAATCAATGCATTTAAATAGCATTGATTGCTGTATAAATGACAATGGTGCCAAAAATGTGTCAAAAATGTCCGATGTGTCCGCCATAATGTCACAGTCACAATAAAAATCGCTGATCACCACCATTACTAGTAAAAAAAAAAAAATATTAATAAAAATGCTATAAAACTATCCCCTATTTTGTAAACGCTATAACTTTTGCGCAAACTAATCAATAATCGCTAATTGCGATTTTTTTTTACCAAAAATATGTAGAAGAATACGTATCGGCCTAAACTGAGGGAAAAAAAATGTTTTTTTATATATTTTTTGGGGATATTTAGTATAGCAAAAAGTAAAAAATATTGTTTTTTTTTTTTTTAATTTGTCGCTCTTCTTTTGTTTATTGCGCAAAAAAATAAAAAACGCAGAGGTGATCAAATACCACCAAAAGAAAGCTCTATTTGTGGGGAAAAAAATGATAACAATTTCATTTGGGTACAGTGTCGTATGACCGCGCAATTGTCATTCAAAGTGCGTCAGCGCTGAAAGCTGAAAAATGGCTTGGTCAGGAAGGGGGTGAAAATGCACTGTAGTGAGGTGGTTAAAGAGGAAAGTAAACCCCCCATGTTCAGTTTTTTTTCTTTATCATATTATATATTTGGTTTTAGGGGTTGTCCTAAAAACACATACTCGCACTTCCAGCGTGCCATACTGTAATCCACCACTGCATGCTGGTTCCCCCACCACCATCTTCTGCTAAATCATTGGAAGCTGGCTTTCTCTTCCAGATTCTTACAGTTGACCCTCTGAAGACACACAACAGTGCATGCACACATGTTCTATATTGTCCTGAAGCCTCCTGGAATGCATGACGTGAGTATCTCAGGAGGCTTGGAGCAGCTAGAGATGTCAAACTGGCCTAGACAAAAAAGGTGGAAGCCCAGACTGAGCTCCCCAAAAGAAAAAAAAGGTATTACAAAAAAAGAATTATATCTGCGACTTCATGAAAAGGGTGGGGGGGGGGGGGGGGAGTGTTTGAGCAAAATTATTTAAAGAAAGGTATAAAGGTCTGTCTAAAATAGAATCCCCAGGTGCCCAGTAAGTATTACCTTGCCCCACTCCATACGGAACTGGGTTGGGTGGACACTTCTCTTTTGCATCAAACTGCATCACTCAATACAATTTGCATGGAAGCCTTTTTTAAATAATTGATATTCAATTATTCTTAGTATATCTACTCTAACCATATGCAAAATCCAGTGATGATACTCCTGGTTTATACAAGCTTTACACTGATCTGCCTTACTACTGCTCAAATCACATTTTCCAGCTCAAGTGAAAAAAAACAAAAAAAAAAAATAATAATAATAATTTATAGAGATATTTTTTACAGCTCTTCCACACTGCCGAGCTATTTCCTTTCCCACACACCAGCAAAAGTCCATTTTCACAACGGCTATAAAGCGGCATGTTCAGAGCCAGTAAAACAACTCAATAAATAGCCTTGCGTAGCATAGCTGTCTGCTATCTTTTGCTCAATAAAAACAGAGGTGAAGTGCTTATTTTCATCGCTGCACTATAAGAAGACAGAAGCATTATGACTGCTCATACATTCTGACTATCATTTGCCACAAGCTATATCTGTCAGCATTAAATAAAGCTGCATTATAAATGTAAACAAAACTCGCACATCTACAAAATGAGCTGTCCGCCATTGCTGTAGGCGCAGAACTCAGCCTGCTTATTGACTCAGCCGCTCGGGTTTATTTATTCCTTTACACAGCCATGCATTTACTTTGCCCGATCAGCAGAGTGCGTTGGCAGCGGGGAACCTGTCTGCTTCGCAGGGCGACGGGAGGTGGAAAGCGAGAGGATGCGAGGCGCAGGGAGAGCGTCGTTCACATTATTTAAATTGGGAAGGGACCATAAAAGACAGGTGGGTGTTTGTGATGTAAAAGAATTAGTGTGGCATCATTAAAAGCCTGCTAGGGGTTTCTGGGCTGACAGCTTAAATTAATCTTAAAAAAATATTCAAGATTTATTTGTACTTGCCATCAGGCATTGCACAGCACTGTATATCTATAGATGGCTCTATAAATAAAAAAAATCTATAGATAGATCTCTATTGATATACCAACATGTACACATACACGGCATCCACACACACGGCATCTATTATTACTTGTGCAAAGCAAATACTCCGGTCCCAGCCTTAAATCATTTCAATTCCTATTTCCAAGTATAATTTAATCTTTCTCAGCTACACTTGATGCTTACTTCATCACAGCATAATGACAGATTAAAAACTTGTTGAATTAAATATTAAAGAGGACCCTGGGCACTGCTGCATTCTTACAGAATAACACAGATTGGAGATGAAATAAGAAACCCCAGTGCATATTTTATAGCAAAAGCAAAGAATACAGAGATTTCTTCCTCCAGGCCACCTACTTTGTAATAAAAACGCACGGCAAGTTTATCTAGGGAGGCCGCAGTGGTAGAAATGCATTACGGAGCGTCAGGCAAGTCCCATCACTGCAAAGTGTTACATAGCTCTGGTGTCGGGACTAATAACTATCATGTGATTGAAAGGGATCATTCTGAAAAACAGAAAACTGAGATTTCCAATAAATCTTCATATTAGACACACTGCAGTGCTATTACATAAGGAGGTTATTGGATTATAGACTGCCTTTATTATTGTTTTTTTTTTTTTTTTTTTTTTCTTCTCTTTGTATTGGATAGACTTCAATTCTTTGCTGTTTTTGTCAGCCAAAAATGCTCATGCTCAGTTGGGAGTCTGTCCTTTTTACAGTTTTCTCCCGCTAGCTTTTTTCTGTGCTCTCCGAACAATGTGACCACACTGTTCTTCTCTTCTTCAACTTCTTGGATATGGAGGAGTGGTTAGTACAAAAGTTCATCTCACTTAAAAGGTAACTCCACTTTTGTGGGGGGAAAAAATTAAATAATATAGTGCATACGATTGCGACACTAATCATTTTGTAATTGAATGTTATTAAAAATGACCTTTCCTTTTTTTCAATCTGCAGCCAATGTAATTTTCTGAGAATACATTGCTACCTGGAGTGTGTACTGACCACTCCCCAGAAACATAATTTCCTGCTTGTGTGATTGGCTCACCAATTTTCTCAGGAGTCTGCCTAAAATACAAGTCAGATTTGTAGGCATCCCCTGCAACAAAAATTTTATTTTTTGAGACATTCTTTCAATAGGAGCTCGTCTAAAGAGATGCAGGCCCAGCAGATTTCCTCATTAGTGCTCTGCTGCTGCCACACCTGACAGTTAATTATGAAACCACTCCCATTAGACCCACTCAGTACAGAGGCACAGAGAAACACACAGGGATTTCTTCAGAATAACTTAAGGTAGGAATCTGTAACAAAGTTTGTTAAATCCTTGCAATGTACATTGATCACCCAGAGTGGTACATTTTTTTCTCAACAAAAGTGGAGTTACGTTTTAAAGGTTTTTCTGAAACATTTATAAATTAAGAGCATCAAATACCGTTTTGTGAGATACAGACCCTTTTTCAGGTCTATACTGCTACAGGGCAGATCTCCTGTGCATAATCACGTAGAGCTGCACGATTAAGCGTTAAATTGTTATCGCAATTTAACCCCCCGCACAATCTTAATACAGCATTTCCCAGATTCATGTTAAGTGCAGAGCTGAGCAGAGCTGTCAAAAGAAAAAAAAACTCAGATGGCAATTTTTTTTATCAACAGCGATAAAGAGAAACAATGTATCCCTTAGGTTGTAAGCTCCTTGAGGGTAGGGGCTGATGTGAATGTACATATAATATATGTGTATATGTAAAGCGCTGCGTAAAATTGATGGCGCTATACAAGTACCTTAAATAATAAATAATCTCTTTATTCTTTTAGATCAAAGGGAAGAACTTCCGTCTGTAAATGAGGTCAGGTTAACCACTTAAAGACTAAACCTTTTTCTGACACTTGTTGCTTACAAGTTAAAATCTGTATTTTTTGCTAGAAAATTACTACCCTAAAGAATAAAATGGAGATTGTTGCAATATTTTATGTTATACTGTATTTGCGCAGCGGTCTTTCAAAAGCAATTTTTTTAGGTAAAAATACACTTCAATGAACTAAGAAAAACAAAACATGAAAGTTAGCCCAATTTTTTTGTACAATGCGAAAGATGATGTTACACCGAGAATTGTGATCTTTATTCTAAGCAAAACAATTGTGATACAAATTTTTTCCAGAAACGCTATTGAAATTACGTATATTGTACATACGTGATTCTGCACTTTCGCCAAGGGGTCGTGCGTCCCGCTTCTGCTGTGATTAATCACAGCAGAAGCAGATCTGCAGGTTCTGGGCACTATGATGTGTGCTGGCACCTGCCGATCGTGTGTATAACACACAGAACGGAGAACAAGGCAGATCTCTGTACTGACAGGGAGGGATGGATTTTGTGTCCCTGCGAAGCAAGGAATAAAATCCACCTCTTCCCCCAGTAAAAACAGCACATACAGTAAGGAAAAACACTGGTCAGGCACATAGTTAACCCCTTGATCGCCCCTGATGTTTAACCCCTTCCCAGCCAGTGTCATTAGTTCAGTGACCGTGCATATTTTTTAGCACAGATTACTGTATTAATGCCACTGGTTCCAGCAAATTGTGAAAAGTGTCAGTCCTATTGTCCATCGCAAAATCGCAGTCCATTACAAGTCGCTGATCGCTGCCATTACTAGTATGCAAAAATAAATAAATAAAAATTTAATTAATATATCCCATAGTTTGTAGACGCTATAACATTCGCATAAACCAATCAATATACAGTAAAATCTTGGTTTGAGAGTAACTTGGTTTGAGAGCGTTTTGCAAGACAAGCAAAATTTTTTAATAAATTCTGACTTGATATACAAGCGATGTCTTGATATACAAGTAGCGTCATGTGTAGCAATATGGTTACATTAAATGAAGGTGCAACATATTGCTACACTTAGAAGAGGCGCCTCTATTCTCTTTTATACTCTGTAGCTCCTGCTGGATTTTGCTTCTAATCCCCTGGTGGAGGCTTCCATTTGTGGATGGACATTTTATGGTTGCACAACCTGGTCACTTTGCTATAATCTTTGTTATATGGAC
The DNA here is from genome assembly GCA_028564925.1 of Lithobates sylvaticus. Taxonomy (NCBI): domain Eukaryota; kingdom Metazoa; phylum Chordata; class Amphibia; order Anura; family Ranidae; genus Lithobates; species Lithobates sylvaticus. The sequence continues at coordinate 159,576,188 of CM053033.1, forward strand.
TATAAACTGAAGGACCTATGAATAAATGTCTGTGGAATGAATCATTTGAGTTTCCATTATTTCTTATGGGGAAATTCGCTTTGATATACAAGTGCTTTGGATTAAAAGCATGTTTCTGGAACTAATTGCAATCCAAGGTTTTACTGTATGCTTATTGGGATTTTTTTAACCAAAAATATGTAGCAGAATACATATTGGCCCAAATTTGATGAAGAAACTTTTTTTTTTATTGGATATGTTTTGTAGTAGAAATTAAAAAATATTGTTATTTTTTTTTTCAAAAGTGTCAGTATTTTTTTGTTTATAGCGCAAAAAAATAAATAATGCAGTGGTGATCAAATACCACCAAAAGAAGCCTATTTATGAGAGAAAAAAATGACATACATTTTATTTGGGTACAGCCTTGCATGACCACGTGATTGTCAAAATGTTGAAGTAAAGCAGTACCGTATCGCAAAAAATGGCCTGGTCATAAAGGGTGGTAAATCTTCTGGAGGTCAAGTGGTTAATTAAATGTCAAAAGAATGCACTAAGGGACCTGTGTCAAGGCTTGATTTATTTATCATTAATTGCAGGTATTTATATTGCACAGACAATCTACACAGTGCTTTACATACTGTACATATTGGATGTTTGCATTAGTCCTTGCCCTCAAGGAGCTTACAATCTAAGGTCACTAACTTGCATTTATACATATACATAACAGGGCCAATTAACCTACCACACTCTCTGGAAGTACCAGGCAAGTAGTGTTGTGGTTGGGATTCAAACCGATGACTCCGGAGTTGTCAGACGGAAGTGCTAACCACTTAGCCATTGTGCCGTCCTTAGCTTGATAAAGACTAGTTTCTCCTGAAAACACTAAAGGTAGCTGGCTAAACATTTGGCTTCCAATGGTAGGGAATTATGGAAGATTATAGTGATCTTAAAGCTGAACTTCAGGAATATTCTATATTTTTACACTTATACTGGTCCACCTTGGTTACATTTATTTCTCCACATTTCACATCCAGTTGGCTACTAGAGAATTCATTGCAAATGACATGCAATGTCTGGCATCGCACAAGTGTGAACCCAGCCTAGGATAGCATGCCTGAATGCACAGGACAGCACTGGATTTCTGGCAGGATAAAACTTTTTTATTTTTGCACTGATCGATCAGGAATAGAAAAAAAGCTTTCAATGGTATGTTTAACAGACCAGAGGGGGACAAATAGGAGAAGTTTATTGCTGGGGTTTACATATACTTTAAGATTTTTTCATGAACACCAATAGGGAGCATTAATAACCATGTCATACAATGACAGATTGCTTTTATAACCTTTCCTTCTGACATATTTTGAATAAATAATTTATCAGACTTGTGAGTACCTTTGTTTTATTTGGTAAGTAGGCATCTACAAAATAACCACTGCTATTAGAGTATGTGATGTTGCAGAATAAAGTACCTTCTAAATCACTCCAGTTTAAAGACTCTCTGAGGATATGTTTCAAATTAATGTTCTAGAAAATGGAGTAACTAAAATGACTTGGCTCCAGAGCAAATATCTTGCTGGCATTGACTCTTCTTATGACTTTAGTTGAAGTTGCCAATTTTAGTCTACAGAACCTGATCATATCGAGTCCAGTCAGAATAGACAGACTCTAGATTAGTTTTGTGGCAGAAATGATGACCATTTACATGGTTTTTCTGGGATGTAAAAAGAGAACCAAACATCATCACCTTAGTGTTCAGGTAAACAGTGCTTAAAAACAAGCAGTTATAAAGTTTTTTGTATCATTTTTTTAACCTTCTTGCACTTTGTTTAAATATTTGGGCCCACCAAAAACAATGAGTCAAGTCATTGAAGCAATGTTTTCTTCTCTAGGTGTTTTGAGATTACTGTAGATATTAGATAATCCTGACAAAAATACTAAAAACAAAGCCTGTTTGGATTTCTGTGGAATACCACGGACCTTACAAGCCACAGACTTTAAAGAAGTCCAGCCTGAGCTTTTTAGGCTGGGCTTCTCCTCTGGGTCACAGGAGTGCAATTTATTTTGCACTCCTGTGACCCATTTTCAGCGGAGAGTGCTCTGAAGTCCACTCTCCACTGACGTCACTGCCATCAGTCGAGGCAGCTTCCCAAGTCTGGATCCGCCAGCTGCCTTGATTGATGGTAGTCTCAGCGAGCCGCTAAGATGGCCGCTCCCCGCCCCTCCACAGCTCATCGCTCCAATGAATGTGGAGGATGAGAACAGGAGAGATTCTGACTGAAAGGCAGAATCTCTCTGCTTAGGGAGGTGAGAGAACCGAGCCATTGGCGGTGTTCGTTGCTCGGTTCTCAGTGCAGAGACGCCGGGGGACAGCTTCAGCATCGGTCTGATGCTCCATCCACCTAGGTAAGTATGATTATAAAAAGAAAACAAAACCCATACTTCTATTTTAAGGAAAAGGGTTATTGGCCATGTTGGATTACTCAACAAATAAAAAGAGTGTTTATTCAAGGCATAAATGGATACTCATACCCCTTTTTAAAACACTGGTTTAGCCTCATCTTGAATGTGCATCCAGATTTGGTCACCAGTCTTCACTTAAAGTGGAACTAAACCCATCAATTTTATGGTTTTAAAACATAAAATTACATTCCCGACATGCCGGGAATACTAACTGTCACATTTGCTTGTGATGTCAACCAAGCTGTCAAACCATCAAATGGCTGGTGTCATCACTGATCAGATATGCAGCACCATGGCAGTTGCAGATCAAACAGAGGCTAAGATAGCAGCATCCTTGGCTAAAAAGGCAGAGAAGGGTTTAGTTCTGCTTTAAGAAGAGACTTGGATGTAAAGATGGTTACAACTTGTTTAATCTCAGTTCCCTGACGAAGACACAGAGCCACAATTTAGGTTGGAGGAAAGAAGGCTTAAAGTGGAACTTTAGCCTATGGAAATAAAATTGGTGGACAGGCAGGATTTTTATTGCAGAACAGACATGATTTGTCCCTTCTGCATTAAAGATACTTTACCTGCCTATCTGCCCTTATACAGTGCAGCACGTGGGCAGCTCACTGTACAAATTTGGCAAAGCTGAATCCGACTGAACTCCCGTTCTGGCCAATGGCATCGGTCAGCAATCAAAACCCGGAAGCCGACCATCTGAAGATTTCAACGGCCAGACAGGGAGCTCAACGCTGTATTCCTGGAGCTGAGGTGAGTATTGTTCCAGTTTAATTGAAATTGCAATATGGTCAGGTGAGCAAAAATGTGGAACTCTGTTACACAAACAGTGGTATCAGCTAAGAGTATTGACAAATCCAGAAAATGTATAGATGTCTTCCTCAATGAACACAGCATACAAAATATGAATACTCCTATAACATACTCATAAAAGTTCTCATAAAACAAACAAACACATATACACACACAGGTTTTACTGAATAGACCTGGGTCTTTTCCAACCCTACCAACTATGCAGATATGTAAATTGCCTGTTTCACCAAGATCAGCACCGCATTAGGTAAAATTTAATTCCACACAGAATTGGGAAGTATATGTATTTATGCTTACTGAGATTTGAAATCTGGCTCTCATAAGGCTAAGTTCACACTAACCGGATCACATGGTACAAAATGACCACGCAATCCGGTTGAAACGTGGTTTTTAAAATTGCTGCATGCACATCTTTGTTGCGATGTGGTACAATTTGAGCCCATGTAAAATGAATTGGCTCAAATCGCACTGCACTGAATCGCATGTGAATTGAACAGGAATGTGGTGCTGTTCCAGTGCTATTCACATGCGGTTCATAGTGTGAACTGAGCCCTAAGGAAAATAACCAAGTATCGCAGGGCTTAGAAGGTCTACTTCTCTGGCTTAATTTGGTGTTTTGCAATCATGTTAATATTCATTGCCTTAGGTGGCATTTGCATAATAACATAAGGTTAAAATGTTTCTAAATTGAGCCACATAATCCACAAATTAGACTATTTTGCGTTAAATTCAAGGAAAATGATCAGTCGCGATTAGGGTAAGTTCTGAACATAAACAGATCAAGCAATGTTAGCAAAAGCTTTGTTTGCTCAGCTATTCTTTAAAAATGATCAGACATAATCTATAGGGTGCTTCTGGGCAGAAGAAAAGATTCCATAAGATGAGTTGTGCTTTCATCTGTGGACCACATCATCACTGTACCAGAATGCATAATTAATGGATGCATGAGCCTGGCTCACGCTCTGAAACAAATAAACAGGAATACAGCAATGAAGTCACAATAGGGGGCAGGAGGCTCTGAACTAAAGAATAGAAGTGGCTTCTGGGAGCAGACAGGAGGTGGTGGTTGGTGTTGCTGAGACTGCAAAATAAATCTGAAAAGATTCACAGCATGATGGGCAAGATGTATGAAGTGACGCAAAATAATTTTGCTCTAATATGACATGGAGAGATCTCATGCTAACCCCATTTGAGCATCTGTGTGTTAACCTATCGCGTTCACACTGCACGTTTGCATTTCAATCAGTTTTCAGACAGATTTTGACTGTGATGTTGCAGTGCTCTGTGCACAGATGTTTGGAAGATAAATCAAGTTAATTGGCAAATGTGCTGTAAAAAATGTGTTAAAATGCTTCAAGATGGTCCACCAACTTCAACCTGATACTACATTGCTAATTATCACAGAAAGTGTGTTGCGTAAAGTATACTAGTGGGATGCTGATTTATTGAGAGCAGATAGGCGAGTTTAATAATAATACCATTTATTTAAATGGTCATTATGGAACGTAAAGGGTTCCACAATGTGATAATTAAACAGAATAATTATTTCTCACTCTTATTGGGTACAATCCAACATGCATGCTTGTTTTGGCCAGGCATGCATTAGGCCAAGAATCTGTGCTCTCACATCTGGTGCTTGTATCACCCTGGGCGTAACAATATTGAAATACTCTTCCTAATACCTTGTCAATCATTCTTGGGATAGAATCACATTCAAGTTAGAGTCTGCCTATATCCAGTCGACATTTCCCCAGTGTAATGATCACCTAAACATCCTGGGTACCTTTACAGAAACACAGATCCTTCTTGGGTTACACCATAGCTCCCAACAGTCACTAAATTCAAGGGACTGTCCCTTATTTGTAACAAAGTCCCTCCTCATCTGTCCCTCATTTTGGTCTGATCTATATAGTTGTATATAAAATGCATTTTTTATCTTTCAAAAAGTGTTTCCCAGGGGGGGAACTGGGAACAGGAGTAGTGGTTAAAAAAAAACACTTGTGTGAAAAGTAAAAAAAAAAAAAAAAAAAAAAAAAAAAAACACTTGTGGGTTCAACTAAAAAAAAATACTCCAGTCAAAAGTGGAACAGTGGATAGTAAAGGCCAGTGGGGTAGAGGATCTTGGTCACAAAATAACCCAAGATCACCTGGCCTCCCAGGAGTCCATCTTTTCTCCTTTCCAAATTCTCCTTTAGGGGGCGTGACAGGGTGTGTGTCTTATGCCTTCATATTTTTGCTAATAGGTATCCCTCATTCCCTTCTCAAAATGTTGGGATTTATGTTACACTGCTCTTAACTCATATGCCTAAATGTATATCTTGTGTCTTTTAAACAATTTTTCTCTATTCTCACATTCTGTGCATATGACAAGGAAAAAAAAAAACACCTGCCCTGTCTTATGCTCTGTATACACGGTCGGACATTGCGACAACAAAATCCATAGTTTTTTTTCAAACGGATATTGGCTCAAACTTGTCTTGCATACACACGGTCGCACAAAGTTGTCGGAAAATCCGATCGTTCCGAATGAGGTGGCGTACAAAACGTATGACAGGACAACGTAGAGGCCAGTAACCAATAGTATCCAAATTTCTTCTGAGCATGAGTGGCACTTTGTGCGTTGGAATTCTCTTTTGTTGTCGGAAAATTTTAGATCCTGCTCTCAAATTCCAACGGAAAAAGTCCGCTAGAGCCCACACACGATCAGATTTTCCGACAACATAATCCAATCGGACTTTTTTCCATCGGGAATTAGTGTACAGGGCATTAGTCTTATAACTCGATAGATAGCTAGCTACTTTGCAATGTGTGATTCTTCCAGAAAAAATATACTTTACGATACTTTAAATCATAAAATATATAGATAAGAAAAAAAGAAACATTGGCAGCCATGCATCCGGTACCCTGCATGCAGATTAGGGGCCGTGCACATGGATTGGGAGGGTGGCGCCCCTATTGAGCCACTGCTCTAAATTGTGTGCATTAACCCCTGTGCAGAATAGGATAGGGTAAGCTAGGCTGTGTGAGCAACACTGTGGCTTAGTGGTTAGAACTTCTGTCTTGCAGCAATAGGGTTCTTGATTCAAATGACAACCAGGACACCTTCAGTTTCCTCCCACACTCCAAAGATATGCTGATATGTTATTGGCCCTTAAATGGGTATGTATGCTTGTAAGGTAGGGACCTAGTATTGTACGCTTCTTTAGCGCAGAGACTGATGTGAATGTACAAATATGAATAATGCTGTGTAAATTGTTAGGGCTATATAATGTAATAAATAATATGCAATTTGGTTATTCAGAACAGCAGCTCCAAAACCCTTCTATTTAAAACACATACATACTGTTCTTGTACTTTTTAATAGTTTTATGATTTTTTTTTTTTTTAAATGTTAATATTCCTGTTTTTTTTTTTTTTTTTTTTTGTATAACAAACCTATGTGTCACCATTTTCACCAGCAGACACACTTTTGCTTATATATTATATATATATATATATATATATATATATATATATATATATATATATATATATATATATATTTCTCTGTCTTTAAGGAAAAAACAAGAAGATCTGACCTGTGTAATGCTACAGTTGAGTTAGTATGTTGGAAACGCTGTAAGCGCTGTATGATTTTCTCAAAACAAGATAAGTTTGTTGATGTTGAGGCCAAGTACCATGCAACCCTGCTGCAGCCAATAATTCAACCACTGCCACAACTAATAAAATTATTTAATAAAATCCATTTAGGTCTAGGAGATGAATGACAGGGTGTCTAGTAGCTAGGAATCTCCTTTATGTTTATTATTACAGTAGTTTCCTGTTTTAACTTTAACAACCAATTTGTTTTGCTTGACTATTGCATTACATTTTTTTATACACTAAATTAACTAATTTAATTTACTTGATGGTTCAAAGAGGTTATTTACATAGCTGGCAATAAAAAAAAAGGTCTGCTCTCTTTTTTAACTCTGTATAAACAACTGCAGTTGCTCTCATCTTGGGGTACATCAACCCAAGGGCTTACCCCAAGGAATCTCAGGGGCTGCATCCAAGATGGCTGGTCACTTACCCCCTCATACTGTTACATAGTAACATAGTTGGTGAGGTGAAAAAAAAAAAGACACACGTCCATAAAGTCCAACTTGTGTGTGTGCTTTTATGTTAATAGTACATTGTATACCCCTGTATGTTTAAATTATCGATGATCCCTGCTGAAACCACTGCCTGTGGAATTCCACTTCCTTGCCGCTCTTACAGTAAAGAACCCTCTACGCAGTTTAAGGTTAAACCGCTTCTCTTCTAATTTTAGTGAATGGCTGCGTGTCTTAGTAAATTCCCTTGCGCGGAAAAGTTTTATCCCTATTGTGGGCCCACCAGTATGGTATTTTTACATTGATATCAACTCTCAAGCGTCTCTTCTCCAGAGAGAATAAGTTCAATGCTTGCAGTCTTTGCCCATGAGATCCTCTAGTCCCTTTATTAGCTTTGTTGCCCTTCTCTAGACCCTCTCCAGTTCCAGCACATCGTTCCTGAGTACTGGTCCTCAGAGTCTTGTAGAGCGGGAGAATTATCCTTTTATCTGGAGTGAATCCCCTTTTTAATGCATGCCAACATTCTGTTGGCTTTGCTTGCAGCCACCTGACATTGTATGCCATTGCTGAGCCTGTCATCTATTAGGACCCCCAGGTCCTTTTCCATCCTAGATTCCCCCAGAGGTTCTCCCCCTAGTGAGCTCATCCATTATTGAACAAGTGGATGATCAAACCACCCCTTTTCAGTTTACAAAATTTGACCCCAGAGCCTACAATCTTGAGAGTTCAGGCTCCATTAGCCATTTAAATAGGGATTCCTTTATGATTGTAAAGAAGGTGGGGAACTGAATTCCCCATCATGAAATTAAGTAATGAAGAGTTGTGGAATCCTGGAGAAATGAACTCTCCCCTTCTCATTTTAAATTATTTTTGCAGTGAAGATTCCCTGTATGAACAGTGGTCAGGGAACAATAAAGGGGAGGAAGATGATATGTTGTTCTGAATACAGAAGCATAGGCTTGGAAAGTAGCTTTTGTAAACTGATAAAAAGGCCCATTTATGTAATTTTGTATTGTGTTTAGCAGTGCATAGTCAAGCAGTTCTATTATATACTGTATGTAACATGCATACAATGTACTGTGGTTCATTGAATAATTACATAAATAAGGAAAATGTTGGTGTGGCTCACAGAAGGCCATTTAATTTAAAGCGGAACTTTACCCATAACCACTTGATAAAGAATAATGTTCTTTATCAAGGGACATACATTGCACATTAATAATCATGCTATCAAAATTAGTGTGTGCTGTAAACTGCCTCCAGCATTGCTCTTGTTTCTTCTTGCTGGAGGCTGTCATTCTGCTGAAGTCCAGAGCCCCTGAGCAGCAATAAATCATAAAGTGGAACTAAACCCAATTGATTTAAGTTTAAAAAAAACTGTTATATTTCTGGCAAGCTGGGATTGCAAACCGTCCTCAACCAAACTGTCAAACCATCTAATGGCTGGTGTCATAACTTACCTCATGTGCACCACCATGGCAGTTGTAGATTAAACAGAAGCAGCTTACTTGGCTGTGAAGGATAGGAGGGTTTAATTCCGCTTTAAGGCTGTCAATGGATCGGCCTCTACAAACAGTGCTTAAAAATGCCTACAACTGGAGTGCAACTGAGCATGTGCAGAGCAGGGTGAAACAGTGTATTACTGGAATTTAAACAGTACAGACACTTAATTTTTATGTTTTACATAGCTATACCTGCAAAAGGGGTCAGCTTGAAGTGATCTAGAAGAACTCTAGTTCCACTTTACTTTGTTATTTTTTTTACTGATAGTTATAATTTGAAAACTTAAACACTTCATGCCAACTGAATAGCAGATTAAAAAAAAAATCCCTATAGTCCTCAAATTTGTCTGTAAACAAAACTCCCTGGAGTCTCTGTGGAAAGATCTCCTCCCTTTGCCTGTTTTATCAGATGAGCCATCACGTAGAAAAGCAGACATACAACCTGTTTACTGCATTGATTTACAAGCATTGCACTGACTTCATCTTCCATGCAGCACTTATCACTCCAAAAAATAAAAGAAAATGAATAGGAACAAATTCATTTTTTTTTTTTTTTTTTTAAATTTGTAATTATTTATTTTTTTAGAAGAAATGCAATGCATAGTAATGATAGAGATTTTAAATTAAGTTTTTAAACTTTTGCATTATATGTATTACATTTTTTTTCTTTAGGAAAAGGTAATGCTGTTGACATACTATTTCAGAAAGTGGGTTATGTCTCCAAGTACCCGCATCATCAGACCATTCACTTATATATAAATTATATCTATATTAAAAAATAAATAAAACTCTTAACAGAAATGAGCTTGAGGTCCTACTGGTGGAGTAGGTGAGAATCCCTTGAGATGCTATGTGAGGCAGCTCATTGATTTTATTCTTGATGGGGAGCTATTAAACCAGCAAACACATTGACCTTGTGAGCAGAGGCAGGAGGCTGTAAGAGCCACACAGCTTTAATATCAGCACTCAGTAGCACAGAATAAGACTACCCTAAACACTAAGGGACTAATGTTAACCAGATACCATCTTAGAAGCATGATGGTTAAAATAGTATGTACTCCTGTCAGCATGCTGAGCAGTCTGCTAATAAATGTGTATGATCACCTACATATTTTTTCTATCAGGTTACCTAGTCTATCTTGCATTAAGGTGAAAAACCATGACACTTTACAACTCCTTTAAGGCACATTTCTGTATGAATGCAAGCATTGGGTAGTCTAATCTCTAATCCTTTTTGTCGTCATGTAAAATTTAATTAATGTGACTGTGATGTGTGATCTATAGAGATTAATCAACACACAGGCAACAGGAGAAAGCAGAATTCTATTCAGTGAATGAATAAATATTTTTCTACTAAAAGCATATGAGAAACCAATTTTTTTCTATTTAGTTTTGGAAAAGTAGTGAAGGGTTAAAATCCCTCTCCGGTTAACTTTGGTGCCTTTGTCTTGCTGGGATGATTTCCTGTTGCATCTCCCAGATAGGGTTAAGGGTAATGAATAAAACATTTCCCCAAACTGAATGGAATTCCCATGATTAAGAGCTGACATAGGAACAGGTGAGCCCACTGCAGGACTTTCCCTCTTATCTTGCTCTGTTGTCATTTCCAGATTGTTGGATTTCCTCACACTTTAGGTGACAATAGTCACCTGGAGAAATAGAAGGGAGAATCTCCCTAGCAGGGTCACTGATAGTATCTAAACTGGACAAAGGGTCTGACTATTCCCTACATTATCCAAAACTAAAAATCATTGCCTTTCTATAGACTTTAAAGCTTTAATTCACCAAAATTAAGTAAACTTTAAATGCTTTGAAACAAGAGATAGATTCCCAAACACACCCCATGCAGGGGTCTAAATACAAAAGGAGATTCCTAAAAAGGTTTACTTGTTTCCTGGCATTGTTCTTTCACTTCTTTATTCCTTTGGAGTCACCCCTAAAATGGAAGGGATCCAGAAGATAACCATTGGCCTGAGAATACAGGGCTTGAACTTCCATAAAGGTCTAACCTTTTGGAGACTAATGGAAAGATATAATGAGCAACTAATATGTGCTAGAGAGTCAGTGAAGGGCTGAGGCATGAATTCTATCATTGGAGAAAAGCATAGGAAGAAATTGTTGCCTTTAAATGGCCCATTGAGGTGCCAGAATGTCCAGATTTTACACGTTTGGCTGTATGGTCAAGATTGTTTCAGACCAGGCTTTCTAGGCCACAGTGGCACACTGAATTGCCACCATTCTATTTAAAATACTATGCCTATGTATGTCTTTGTTATTTTCAGCTACCGTACCAATCTTATAATTGGGATCTGAACTACACTGCACAATTATTATATGAACCTGCTCCCTGGAGTATTCCAAACATATGACAGAAATGTACAACTAAGGATAACTGCCTAATTATATATACATTCAAAAACACTTTGGTGTTTATAATCCTAATTTTATTCAGTGTGTAGTGTGGCAGCAAAAGCCCTAAAGCCACCTCCTTGGAAGCAGAAGGGTGAAATGTTAAGGTGAATGATTTGTCTTTGGGTAATGTGCAACGTATGCAGTTATTAACTCTACATTTCCTTAGTGCTCATCTAATCGTACTCTCAGTTCAGCAAAGCTAAACAGCTTATTTGGACATCCATTTAAAGACAGGTTCTTGTATAGTAAACTGTTATAAATCCTCATTATCCTAAATAAAATTACAGCACTTTAAAGCATTTCCAGGGGACGAACATCTCGCTTCTGAACAACTGCCTTGGCGGGGTAAATGGGCAACAATCTTTGCTGTGTTTGTGGCACAGTGGGGTGCCCAGCTGAAATTGTCACCCTGTTAGCAAACCAATTCTACATATTAAAATGAATGTGTTGCTTATTTGCGAAGTTGGAGAGATGGTGGCTTAAAGAAAGGAGGGGGCAGCAAAATCATTTATAAAATCAAACGGTGTTAAGAGAATTCTAAGACTTTAATCAGCATGAAGCGATCACCCCCCCCCCCCCTCCTTCTTTTCTCACCCACTCTCTCTAATTCCCACATTCTGCCTGCATTTCTCTATTAGTTTCTCACTCTTGCCCACCCAAATTTACTATTCTCATTTCCATGTTTTACTGCCGTCTCTCACTCTTCCACATACCAGCTAACACTCTCTGTCTGCTATACTCACTCTTTCTCTTTCTGCCATCTCTCTCTTTCAAATGAGTCATCTGTAACGTACAAGTAAATTAAAAATTGATCTGTGCCCTTCAATCTGGCAGCCCAGGTCTGAAATGTTTTCCATCTACATTCAGCCCCAGATGTCACTGCTTGCCTGTCCCCACTGAATTTCTCTTGCATTTAATTTTAATAATGTTTTTTTTTTATTTATTTTTTAACTGAGCTGCGTAGAGACGTCTGTCGTCTAGGTTCTGAGCTTGCAATCTAATTGAGGCCGTGCTGAAATATAACAATGCAAAGGGGTCAATGCAGCTTAACCCACAGTTAATGATTTTCATCCCACTTGTACATGGAAGAAAAAATATCTGACCAGGACAGCATGATTCGTACAGAGTGTATTTAGCCTGTAAACCCATTCAGGCACTAAAAATCTTATCGAAAATTATGGTTAGGAAAACCAATTCCTGTCTTTGACACCTGTGATTTTGTGATCTTTCAAAGTGCAGGACGCATTGAATCATCATACTACTGTTTATAAACATAGTTCTAATGCATAAACACTGAGCATAATCTAGCTCTGGTGGATATCCCTGGTTTATAACTATTTGGAGCAGTGTAAGGTTTGGGCTCCAGGCATGGGGCACTTTACTGCCAATAACATAAGTGTTAATTAAAGCCCAACTCCAGGCATATTACCTTTACCCTTTTTAAATCAGCCATTCTCGACCAGGGTTTTGTGGAGCCCTAAGGTTCTTTCAGGAGGTTGCTAGGAGTTACTTGAACTGTGGTTGATTGACCCCCAGTTGATGGTGACTGCATAGTTTAGGGGCCAACACCACCAGAGCTGCATGACATCAATGATCATTTTTGCTATCTGTAAGGGTGGCATTCCAACCACAACTTTTTCACCCCCAAATCAATGGTTTTACCAGGAGTTCCGTGAGACCTGAAAACTATTTTAAGGGTTCTTCTGGGGTATAAATTTTGAGCAAGGCTGTAATAATTCATATATTATATAACAGCGGTTTAATCCGTATGTGCTTTCTTACCTTAACAGTTGTCTTTAAGCTGCACCAAGCTGCTACCAGAAATATCGGGAGCTCAGCTTCCGGCTCTCACTGTTGTTCCACTGCCCGCTCTCTCTTTTTGTTTTGCTGTGTACAAGCACATCTGCAGTGAAGCCATAGGCTATGCTTTTTGAAAGGCAAAGCATAGGAAGCACGTGGAGGCAGAGCACTGGAACTAGAGTCTGTCATGGACATCTTCCCAATGTGGCTGGAGCTGAAAGAACAGCTGCCAATGTACTTTCTGGCAGCAGCTACAAGAAGATTGGAGACAACTTAAAATAAGAAAAGAATGAGTAAACAGGTCTCATTAAAAATATTAAAGGTCAATTAAAGGTGCCCAGAGTTGGTGTTTTAAGGCAACCCAACCCTAACTCTTCCTTATGTAAACCTAACCCTAACGCTACCCTTCTCTGTAATCCCAACCATGTCCCTCCCTTATGCAAAACCATCTCTAAAGCTAGACCTCCATAATGTAAAGCTAACCCTCCCTAAGTAAACATAAGCTAGCCACACACTTAAAGTGTAACTAAAGGCAAACATTTTTTAGTTTTGGATAGAGTGGAGAGGGATTAGAACACCTGTCAGTTTTTACTGCCATCTGTGCCCCCGTTACGGAGACTCACTCTCCCTATGTGCACTGTTTACCATTCTCATCTAAAATGAAAATAAAAGAAAATCACAAATTTTGGGTTGAAATCAGAACACTAATAGATGGGGAAATCTAAAAATGGTGACCCTGGTGATACGCTGTGATTCTCCAACTTTGGAAGGATTTCCACTAACTTGCTGTTATGTCTATAGGACAGGAAGTGAAAGGAAATCTCCCCAATGGGACACAGATGGCCGTAAAAAATTAAAAACTGATGGAGGTTATAACCTTCACTTTAACCAAAATGAAAAAAAAAATCCTTTTTAGTTGTACTGTAAATATCTCTTGGTCAGTCTCAAAGACTGAATGAGAAAACTCACTTGATTCCCCCTCCAAGTTAAACAGTAAAGTAGTAACTGTTCGGCCAAGATTTTCTGCCTGGTTTCTTCAAGTTTCAAATCAAAGTTTGTTGAGTCGGGTGGGGCCGACTGGGTCACCCACAGCTCGAATTTTGGCAGATCTCTCCTATATCAGGATCCTCTGCACCAAACACAAGTCCTTCATACCAGCACCAGAATCTACTATTGCAAAAATATGCATATTATGCTTAAAACACTGTGCCACCCAGTGTTTGATATGAAGGACTAACACACACACAAGTCAGCATTCAGCACACATTCTTGGTGTGGCCCTGATTTGCAATGTTAAACATGGGTTAGAATGTACAAATGCTTTGTGAAACGTTTGTTTGGTTTTATTTGAATTGAATATAGACTACAGTGTCTGTGGGCACCATTACTGCAGTCTCCAATTGCCTGTATATCTTGGGGAGTACATCAACAAAAGAAAGGGATGTGTGTGCAGAAGAGAGAGTGATGTTTTCTTAGGTATAATAAAAAATGTTGTCCAAAATGAAACTCTGGAAGCTGAAAATTGCACGTAATTATCCTGGTCATACACAATGGGACCTTATCATTCACAATTGACAGATCCATGAACAAATATATTTTATTTATATGCCATGCGCATCAACTATTCACATGTGAGAATAACTGAGAACGCTGGATTATCTATATTCCTCATGACTGAGATAAACAAAGTATCACCCAAAAAAATGCCCAAAGCAAAACATCACCCAAGAGGGGGAGTTTCACTTTTATGCTTCCTCCCAACCCCCACCCCCTTTCAACGTTTGGATATTTTTTGGGGGGAGGAGTGGGTACCTGGCTTTGACAGGTTCCCATTTCCACTTCTGCCCGGATTGTCTAGACGATGCGAGCGGAAGTTTGCCCCCCCCCACCCCTCCCTTGTCTGCAGCCTTCAGGGATATGTCCCAGGTCCCAGAAGGCTGCGGGAGCATTAATACAGTGCAGAGCGGCATGCATGCCCAGTGGGAAGCCATCTGTGAAACCGCAAGGAGTCACAGCTGGCTTCCCACAGTTAGCATGGCGGAGCTGGGGACCCGAAGACTGGCAAAGAACTGGGTAAGGACATCGCTGGGTTCCTGCATAGGCAAGTGTCCGTTTATTAAAGGTCAGCAGCTACAGAATTTCAGTATTTGTAGCTGCTGACCTTTCATTTTTTTCAGGGGGGACTGAACCCATTTAATCACTATTTGTGACACTGGACCACTGATAAAGTCATTTTCATGCCATAATTTAGATGATTTTAGAATAGCACAAAATGGATATCAGTTTTAGATGGAGCTGATCTTTAATTCGTTTTCTAGCAGTTTTCTACAGTACAGAATGCATTTTTTTCAATAATGTCAATCTATTTGTTTTTAATCGTTGCTGATTTTGGGGGTTAAAACTCCAACAGTGAAGGATTTTTGTTCTTTTTTTTTCCTCATTTCTAAATGTCACTGACTGCTCTTTTAACAGTTTCCGACATCACTGATATTTCCTTATTTTGCTGGTTTGAAAGAAAGAAAATAATTATTCGCTTGTTTACACTTCCTAACAATGAATATACTAAATCAAAGCTAATTAAGGACAAGGGCTCGTTTTGCTAAGTGTTGACAACTCATAATTAAGGGCTTAGTGAGAATCTGACACCCTTTGTGCTTTTGACACAAATCCTATTTTAATAGTTTTCACAGCAATTAACCCGTCCGCAAAGACAATGTGTAGAACTCATCCAGGCGCACTTCATTCCTGCAATAGTTTCTTGCTGTTATTTTTTACATTTATAACTGTAAGAGAAGAAAATTGCAGGCTGCTGAAAATGGCGGCTCACATCAAGTACACAGATTATGGAAGCAGGCTTGGCTATAAAAAGGCAAGTCAATTTTTGAGATCTGAATAAATTGGTAGACTTCTGCTCTTTGCTTTAATAACTGGTAAATGAGTTAGGCACACCTTTGTTGCCACTTTTAAAATACAATTTATGTTATGATTTGGAATATAAAGATGAAGAGGGAGGTTAAATCCAATCGTTGTACACACAGTACAATATATAGGGCATATTTTATTTTCCCTTTCTATGCTGGTTTCAAAATTAAATGAGCTATTTATATTATGAACCATTAACACAAAAAAGGGACTGATACTGATTCAGTTTTCCTTCCCTTACCTAACCTAGCCTACCCTCGCCAAATGCATTCTTAGGCAATCCATAGATTATACAATTTTCTTTCCTTCCACCGCTGACTGTGTTGATGGATGAATCCCTCCCGTAGTGCTACTTTATTCTGCCTGCGGGAAGCCTTTCCTGCTGGCAGAACACAATGATCCCTGTTAGCAGCTATAACCGCCGACAATGATCCAAAGCAAAAAAATCCGACAGGCTGGTTGTACTGAAGTCAATGGATGGATCGACTTCAGTACAACCAGCCTGCCCATAGATAGAGAGGACAGGCTTTACCTTGATCTGACAGCAGTGGCCTCTGGAGTTTGCGTACAACCTGCCAGCACACCATGGATCTTCAGAATATGATCCAAATGTGCAGTATCAATGCAACGTTTAAAGAGCAGGCAGGACACCTTTATCTGACAAAAAGGGTCTTGTGTTGCCTCAAAATGTTGCACTGAAACTATTTGTGATGCGATTGCTTCAATAAAAATTTGGAAGGTGTTTTGAGGTTCCATAGTTTAGGTGTGTGAAGGGACAGGTCTTTGATGTCCTGCTCACCCCTACACAGAAGCTCCTCATATACTTCTATAGTTCTGTGTCCTGAGTGTCTCTGGCCTTGGAAGAGTCCACTTCCATCCCACAATACAGTGTCTTTACCTGAGCAATCTATTATCAGGCTTATGTATTGTTATAGAGGGATCGAGCGTTTTAGGCAAATCATGATTTTGAAAAATGTGCTATTCAAATAGCTGATTAAGCAGTGTTCTTGGAAGCTGAAAGTAATGTATTGATAGGATTTTAGTAAACCCACAGGTTCAGTTGAATTGTCTATACTAGTGGTTCTCAACCCTGTCCTCAAGTACCCCCAACAGGCAATGTGCTAGGAATTTCTCTTAGATAAAATAGCTGTCCAAAATACCAAGCCAAGAGAAATTCCCAGCACATTGCCTGTTGGGGGTACTTGAGGACAGGGTTGAGAACCACTGGTCTATACAACAAGATCCAGCCCTTTGACTAAGCCTATAAGCCACGAGGACAAAATAATATAAGGGACACATGCAGGAGCAAATTTGGTCAAACATAGCAGTTACCCAAGACAATCAGACAAGCTTCAATTTTAATGACTTTGTCCTGGATTAAAGAAACTATGAAAATCTGAATTGTTGCTACAGAGCATAAATGGATCCAGAAGGTAGTTAATGTGCTTTATGTGACTGAGCCTTTTCTATTATGAGCAATGGAAGCATACATTAAATGGCACCTTAAAAATGCCTGATATTCTTTGTACTGGCTGACTCCAGAATTTCACTCTAATTTCTAGTTCTTTAAACAAAAAAAAACAAAAAAAATGGCATATAAATGTACTGGAAAGTTTTAAATTATGCTAATAAACCGAGATTTGTAGCAAAGTTAACATCGGATATGTCATGACACGGAATCATTTACCGATGACAACCCCTGAAATTGCTTCACTCAAAGTGAAGGAGGGCTGGAGTTTTTTTAACCCTTCCTTTGACTCTGGCACCAAAGAGGTTACGCTTTCTTCTTCATCAGTCAGCCAGGAGGGACCGCTAAACCCACATCTTTGGCATTGCTTGTCAATGAAAGGCAAATTCACACAGCCCCTCAGCCCTCGCTATGCAGGCATGGTCTTCTCCAGCTGCAGCTTAATTTCCTGTGACTTGCCTAATTACTGTAATTAAGGATTAATTGCCATTAATTATTCACACATAAGCTCATCGCAAATCATGGGGTAAATGTCTTATGAAGGCTGCCATACAAGCCATGTATAAACACACTGAGATGCTCCGGGCGGGAGTAAGAATTGCTGGAGGACTGCAGCTAATTTCCAGTCGTTGCTCTAACGAAAACAGCCATAATTCTCGCCCAAAAGACAACAGCTCCTCAGGTAGAATCAGCAGGTCTTAGTCAGCCTGCTTCACATTTACTCCCTGTCTCATATTAAGTCTCAGATGATCGTTCCACGGGGTGGAAGGGGTGTCTTTAACCCTTTAATTCTTGGAGAAAAGCCTAAGAGGATGAACCAGTACTATTCAAGGAAAAGAGCTCAACTTTTTATTTAGAGAACTAGTCTAAAGAGCTGCAACATTACGTAGTAACTACTAGCAATATTTGTTGAAATTGTCCTGATGTTTATTATTGAAATCTTGCACATTTAGGCACAATCAACGCTACCCAATTGCTGATCTGCGCATCTCCAGACCTCATACATGCTTTTCCAGCCTTTCTGTTTTCATCTAGGGGTACTATGTCTGTCTGTTGTCCTATTTTGTTTTACTGAAATTGCAGTTCACCACCAAAAGAGGGTGAAATTAGCAAATTATTATCTAATACGTTGTTTCTTTTACATCTGAAAGATGCACTTTTAATATCTTACTGGGGCCTTAACCTGTTGCCGACCAGCCGCCATCGTTATACGGGCAAACAGCCGTAGGTGTACGTTGGCCGCTTTAAGAGCTGCCCGCAACGCGATGCTGCAGCCGATGCACGTGGCTCCACAGAGAGCCAGAATGGGGATCTGTCAATGTAAACAGACTGATCCCCATTCTGACAGGGGAGGAGAGAGAAATCTGCTGTTCCTAGTAATCAGGAACAGCGATCTCCCTCCTCCTCCAGTCAGTTCCATCCCCCCACAGTTAGAAACACCTCCCAGGGAACAAACTTAACCCCTTGATCGCCCCCTAGTGTTAACCCCTTCCCTGCCAGTGACATTTACACAATAATTAGTGCATCTTTATAGCACTGATCAATGTAAAAATGTCAATGGTCCCAAAAAAGTGTCAAAAGTGTCCGATCTGTCTGCCGCAATGTCGCAGTCCCGCTAAAAATTGCTGATCACTGCCATTACTGGTAAAAAAAAAAAATTATAATAAAAATGCCATAAATATATCTCCTATTTTGTACATGCTATAACTTTTGTGCAAACCAATCAATATACACTTATTGCAATTTTTTTTTAATCAAACATCTGTAGAAGAATACATATTGGCTTAAACTGATGAAGAAATTATTTTTTTTTTGGGGGGGGGGGGATATTTATTATAGCAAAAAGTTGAAAATATCTTTTTTTTTTTCAAAATTGTCTGTCTTTTTTTGTTTATAGCGCAAAAAATAGAAAAGGCAGAGGTGATCAAATACCACCAAAAGAAAGCTCTATTTGTGGGGAAAAAATACATACATCTTGTTTGTGTACAGCGTCTCATGACCGCGCAATTATCAGTTAAAGCGACGCAGTGCCGTATCGCAAAAAAATGCCTGGTCAGAAAGTGGTTTCCAATCGTGTGTACACAAGTCCATCAGACAAAAGTCCAAAGTACAAACACGCATGCTCGGAATCAATGCTCACCAAACACAACATTAGCAGAAGATGCCCAAAGGCGCTAAAGAGCTGAAAAGCCACGTAGTACATCACTACGTTTGTGTTTGTTGGCCGAAAATTGTGTGCCATTTGTATGCAAGACAAGTTCATGGCCAACGTCCTTCGGACAAAAGTCTGACGCTTTGTCTGTGGAAAATCCGATCGTGTGCATGAGGCTTTAGAAGATTTCGCCCTGCCATTTCTTTACTGTTCATTCTAAGTGGAGGCACTCTAATACGGGAGGTGTAAAAAACTGACAGATCACCAGGTGAAAACAGAGGGAAAAAAGTCTTAAAAAAAGAAAAACAATGCAGCCTCCACATCTGATGATTGCTAAAGCTGGAATATATTACATTTTTGGTTTTAGATGTAAAGGATAAGTTCACCTTTTTACAAAAAATAATAAATGCATGTTTTTTGCATGTAAAAGAATGTGCATTTGCATTTATTATATTTTGTTGTAGGAGCCTGTAAAGCATTTCACCAGAGATAAGCAGATCGCTGATGCCATGCAGGATTCCTGCAGACCTGTTAGTGTATAGGCTTGCCTGTACCAATGCCATGGTAGTTCATTGAGAACTACAAGCCGACAGCCGCTAAGCCCTGCACTTCCTCTTTCTTAAAACCATTTTGACAGCTAGCGGGGGGGGGGGGGGGTGTTAGAAGATCTCTGCTAACTGTAATGTTGTGTACACACGATCGCTTTTTCTGCTGGGAAATGTTGGATGTGAGCTTGTTGGCGGTAAGTCCGACCGTGTGTATGCTCCATCAGACATTTGTTGTTGGATTTTATGACAACAAATGTTGGCTAGCATTTTCCGCCAACAAATGTGTGTTCTCAGACTTTCCGATCGTGCGTACATAAGTCCGTCGGACAAAAGTACAAACACGCATGCTCGAAAGCAGAAGTGGTGGGTCTTGTAAACTAGCGTTCGTAATGGAGAATTAAGAATTCGTGACGTAGTAAATTATGAAATCTCCAAATGCAAGAATAAAGCTGCTTTGCTGGTGATACTGATGGAGTTTTCAAAGGCTTTTTTTTTTCTAGTGATATCAAGAATAATATTATTATTTTTTTTTTTTTTTTAATTTGTGCAAGTTACCACAACACCATTATCCTGTAGTTTTTAAGAACAAAGATACAACTATGTTGGTGTCCCTTTTACATTGTATTTTTTAAAATGTAACTGCCTACTCCCAAACTGTCATTTGAAGTATAACACATAGCCAAGTATTATTCTCCACTATTTTTTATTGTGCATTAAAAAAAAAAAAAAATAGACATGCTATCTGCCTATAGAAAATAACCAAAAAGTGCATTCTATGCATCCAAAAATATAGAACATATACCAAATCAAATCATCATTCAACCAAAAAAATTATGTCAAAGCAATAACTCCAATGCCAATAATAAATAACATGTTATCTCCTCAGATATCTCCTCAGATTCTGCAACATGTCTGGTTGACGAACGGCCATTCAGAAACTAAATGAAAAGCGATAAATGAAAAACACGAAAAGAAAAGCGTGAATCGCCACTCACCAAACTTCTACTAACACGAAATTAGCAGAAGGAGCCCAAAGAGCTGAAAAACCACCTAGTACGTCTAGTACATCACTATGTTCGTAGTTGTTGGCCAACATTGGTGTGACCGTGTGTATGCAAGACAAGTTTGAGCCAACACCCTTCGGACAAAATTCCATGGTTTTGTTGGTGGAAAGTCCGATCATGTATACGAGGCTTAAGAGCAGTTGATTGGAGCGGTGGATCGGGGGGAGCTGGGGCCAGTACTTTCATAACATTTTACATGTTGAATATGGGTGTAACATGTTATGAAAGGTGAACTTATCCTTTAATACCAGTTTAAGGAAATAAATATTTTGTAGGTCCATTTTCTGTTGTACATGGTTCTCAAAACAAGAATAGATCTGAGGTGGTAAAGAAATAGAGCTAATTCAGTCCAAAAGGGTCAACTAAACACTTGGATTCTGTTCCAAATACTCTCTCCCACGGACTTCCATTTGGAATTCAACAAAATGGTGGTTGTCTGCACACAGACACTGACTCCCTGTTACATAAATGTGAATGAGAAGGGTAAAGGGTGGCTTCAGCTCCTGTTCTCCACCTGTAGAGAACTCCTCGGACACGTGTTACCCTTTTGGGGGCTTAATTGTAGAGAAATTCCATGTGGATTTGTTTTTAGCCACACTCTGTACTATGGTCAGTCCCCCAAAAAACACAGCAGATAATCTATACTTAAAGTGTAAGTTCACCTTTACAGAAAAATCTGTAATGTGAACCTACACAGGACCCCCTCCTCATCCCCCCAGTCCCGCTGAACTGTTGCGCGGCGATCTCTCATTCTAAGCCCCGGTATAGCCGCCTTAGGGGTACGGGGCTTAGAAATCCCCTCGTCATTCATGTCTTCTTTCCCGCTGATAGGACGGTCTACATGGGTTCTGATTGATCAGCGCCACCCATGTGACGGCGCCGACCAATTAGAATGCTCCAAAACTTACATTTTGGAGATTCAGCTGCAGGGATTTCTAAGCTCCGGACCACTGAGGCAGCTATACCGGGCTCAGAACGGGAGATTGCTGCAATCCAAGTCAGCGAGACTGAACAGTGATTGTCTCCTATAAGATTCAGTTACCATTTGGGTATTCTTACAGCCACGCGTGTCAGCTGTTACAATACAATAGCCAGCAGGGAAGATTCCTCCATCTATGCTGTTTACCATGGATAGAGGAATCTATTAGATCTCTCTCCCCAGTCTGCAGGAGGAACAAGAGAAATCTATACATGTATGTATAGAGTGCTTGCTTAGGTAAGGGCCAATGACCCACACTAATGGTGATGTTTAATAAAACAAAAACAATGTGCAAAGTGTGGTAGCCCATAACAAGCAGTCCACTTTCCGTAACCTGAAGGAAAATGTATGAAATCATGCATTTGTTGAAAATTTTTATTTATTAAAGAATTATATTTTTCTGTAAAGATGTGAATTTTAAAACCATCACAGAATGGATTATTAATGGGTTAGGAAGAAAGCCCAGAATATGCTTCTAAAACAGACATAAGGCAATCCCATTATCAGATTATACTCGTCTATGTGAACTATACCTAAAGCTTTACACTGCATCACAGATGTTTTCACTTTCATCAGACAGCTGCAATCAGAATGAAATACAACTGAAGAATGCATCTTGATTTCAATGTAGACATCTGAAGTACACAGTACTAACCATATTAACACATGAAGGAAGAAGATCGGAGGAGGACTTTATACTTTGTTCTTTCACTGATAAAGGTCTGATAAAGGTCTCAGGGTATTCTGAGAGCACTCTGTTTAACGTTTACCTAAAACCACAAACAAAAATTAAATACACTGCCAATCTTTCAATGTGATAGTTGCATTTATTTTGTTTTATTATTTAAAAAAAAAAAATTTCATTTGGTGATCCTGCCAGTAACACACTTCCTGTCCTAGGGTGACACTCTAAAGCCGGCCATACACGGTTCGTTCCTGCTGAACTGGCCCAGATTCAAACCAATAATGGGCAGGCTGAATGTGTCAAGTTGATCAATTGACTTGGGTACAACCAGCCTGCCAGATTTGCTTACAATTATCGCAAGTTGGGTGCTATAGCCGTGTATTGCCGGCCTTACTCATTGCATTGTATCTATAAAGGAGCATCGCTGTCACCCGAGGCTACTCATCCCTTATTTATCCTAGTGAGTTATCTTGATAGGCAATGCCGTTTAAAGCCTCTAAATAGTACTGTTTATGACACCAAACTGTTCCATAATCTCAGCACCTTATAGGAAACATAAGTGATTGTGGCTATAGATGAGGCATTGTTTGCCCCACTACAACTTGTTGTGCCAGGATACAGAGCTGCTGGTTGCCACATTGGTCAGGTGGCCAGCAAAATCAGCTGGTGGAGCACCTAAGATAAATTGGCTACAGGGATAACTTGTAAAGTTTACATTGAATGAAAGGTAGGCTTAAAGTAATTCTAAAGGCTGAAGTATTTTTTGCCGAAATGCATTCTCTGAGTGCATTTCCCCCCTCCAGCCCCCCTAATACTTACCGGAGCCCGATCTCCAACCAGCGAGGTGCACAAGAGCAACAGCTCTCCCTCCTCATAGGCTCAGAGACAGCAGCAGGAGCCATTTGCTCCTGCCTATGTCAATCACAGCCAGTGTGGAGGAAGCAGGGGGCAGGGCTGAGCTGCGCTGTGTGTGTCATTGGACACAGCCAGCATGGCTCAAGAGCAAGTCAGCTTGAGTGCCCCCATAGCAAGCAGCTTGCAATGGTGGCACAACGAGGGGGGGGGTGGAGGAAACAGGAGCGCCGGCAGCTGACCCCAGAAGAAGAGGATCGAAGCTGCTCTGTGCAAAACCATTGCACACAGCAGGTGAGTATGACATGTTTGTTATTTAAAAAAAAAAAAAGGTTTACAATCACTTTAGGATCAATCTTTTTTTTAAATACTCCAAAAAACCTTCATAACGTGAAAAAAGCACTGCCTACTTACCCAACCTGACTCTTTTATAGTATATTTGCACCAAAAGATATTTACTGTTCAAAATTGTGATCCTATTGTGCAAATATAATACTTTCCAGTGTAGACTGGCTCCTAGAATCCCCGGCATGGACAATTAGGGCTGGTTCACACCACACTGAATGGCAACATATAATACAAAACACATATGCAGAGCAGTGCACTGCAATGTGTTGTTATTTTGCAATTGTCATGCTCGCATTTTTTGGCTTCTTGAATTTTCTTTCTTTATTTCATGCCCTGCGCGTCGATGCAGTGTGTTGTAATGCACTGCGATAAAATGATGTCTGAAAAGATGTGTGTTGGTGTGAACAGGCCCTAAACAAAGGAAAGGGGGCTGGTGGGAGTCAGCCCATCACAAATGATTTCATACCATGAGTAACATAGATAATGTTTATCATAATTTGGTGTAAAATATAATTGCAGTGTTTAGCTACTTTTTAAAACATTTTTTTTTATATCGGCAGTAGGCAAATATGATATGGATATGAAAGCTGAGAGCAGGTGTATTTGCTTAATAGAGTTAAACAAAAAAAACAATACAACAAAACAATGGTACCAGAATTTTCTGCCGTTAACAAAATGCAAAGGTATTCAGAGATTCTCATAAAAAATATAATTCCTCTAATAAAACAAATGACATCAGTATGAATGAAAAATATCCAGTGACATAAAATTTGAAGCAGCATTTCACCTCTGTCGAAATGTGAGGTTGTCACTTTCTAACTGCCTACAGCTTCGGCTAAGCAAGGCCCATCGCCTCGCACTCGCCGCTCAGTGCACGATCTCGCCTCCCAGGGACTGTCGTCTAATTGATACATCCCCATTTATTGTCACCTTGACTTGGTGCTGGCAGCTGCAATGTCACTTCCCATTTACAGGCTGGGAACTCCCCTGATCAGGGTAATTAAGAGTTTATGTGTTAATTGGTGTAAATACAAAGATGGCAGTCAAGGGCGTTAATTTCAGAGCGTGGTTGTAAATTTTTGAGTTGATGAGGAGAAGCAAGTGGAAGAGAGAAGAGAGGACTGGGACCTAATTTGTGAACAGGAGACAAATCTTCAAAAGAACTTATAGATGCCCCTGGATATTCCAGCAATCTATGTAAAATCTTTATATCATACAATATACTTATAGAAAAGAAAGGTGTAGTTCATTGTAATTAGAAACCATGATTAGTTTTATGAAAGCAAATCTGTGATAAAACTGGGCAGTGCCAATCTACCATATTATTACAGGAATGGTTAAGATTAGCCTATACCTTCAGCTGCCTATATCTTCCAATCTATTGAGCATTTTGACATGCAGATTTTACTGGCAATTATCCCTTATTTGGCAATTTTCATACTCTGTTTAGATCCGATTTTTCAGATAGTGATGTATGTACTTCAGATTTTCATGTAGATATTAAATGGTGGTTGAACATTTGATAACAATTTATTCTGCAAAAATATATTTGACTTCAATGCATTCATAAGCAGGTTCCTACCCATGGCCTACAAAAGGGCATAATATGTGTCACATCAATATTACAACACTAGTAACAATAGTGGGTAATGTTCAATTCATATAATTCTGTGTGTAGAAGGGGAGTGTCCCATAGATTGTTTGCTAAAACTGATCAAAAGATGACCCACCTGACCTCTGAACCAGTTGAAATCAAATTGGACCTCATATGGCCTAAAACATACCTAAGATACCAAGAGTGCAGAAGTGATGCATCTTGTGTCAGTAAAGTACCTATGCCTTCTAAATGAACCTTGTGTCCCTGTGTAGCCCTTGAATCATCACTCCGGCTGTATATAGGACCTTCCATGTAGATAAAGTTGGCAACCAGGTGAGGATGAATAAACTTTCTCTTTACATATGTTCCAAACAGAGCCAACCTTGACGCGTTTCACCCTAGTTATCTATGAGTAACGCCTGGATAGGCTGAAATGCATTCGTGTTGGCTCTGTTTGTGTACTCCTTGGAGGAAATAAAAAAAAATGTATTCATCCTCACCTGGTTGCCGACTTTACATGGAAGGACTCTTGTGTTGCAGGGTGGAGACCGCAAGTCAGGCATTGTGAGTGGAAACACAGAGCTCTTGCTGGCCCTGAATGCATGATTGGATTGCAGTCCCATTATCTTGCATATGTGTTTGCACATATTACCTTAACTTCTCTCCAAGTCAAGACCAACACCCATCCCTCCCTGTGAAAAACCCTACCCAGTCATTCAGCTTGCATATGCAAGCACTTAATTAGGCATTATGGGCTGTGGCATCTGAAAGTTGGCTGACAGGTGTGGGGTTTAGTGGTATGAGTGGGTGACCATTAGGCTGTCTATACAAGGTTAGTTTTCGTTTGTTCAGTCAAGATGGATGGCGGAATCCTCCCATCGGGACAGTGTATTCTGACAGCGGGACTGGATAATTCAGAATACACTGATCAGCAGCTGCAGCTTGAGAAGTTTTCCAACATGTTCCTTCGAATTGCAATCAAGGTATAGTCAACTTTAAACTTGACACTGGAAGATGTTGAAGCCCTGTGGAGCTCAAAGGAGCTCCACAACAAATTGCTACCCACAGCAGACAGCCCCACAAGGAAAGTGATTTGACAGTCTTGTGGCATGACATGTTCTTTTTCCTATTAGGGCATCTTAAAGCGGAGTTCCACCCAAAAGTGGAACTTCCGTTTTAAGCACTCCTTGCCCTCTTACATGTCACATTTGGCATTTCATTTTTTTTTGGGGGGGGGGGGGGCTTCGCTAGGAGTAGGACTTCCTGTCCCACTTCTTCCTTCCACCCAGGGACCGCCAAGGAGACTACTCCTTTCGCCTTAGGCAACCCCTCCCCCTAGGCGGACAGGTCCCAGGAGATCGCATGTCCACTCCGGGGAGCGCAACACGACTCAATCATGCGCCGTGCGTGCCCGGCCGTGAAGCCAAAAGCTCTCATGGTCGGGTGCCCAGAGTGGCAATGGAGGTGCCGGCGGAGAGGAGGGGGAGAGGAGCGATGCTCCGTTCGGCCGCATCGCTGGACTGTGGAACAGGTGAGTGTCTGTTTATTAAAAGTCAGCAGCTACACTTTTTGTAGCTGCTGACTCTTAACATAAAAGGCCTGGAACTCCGCTTTAATTGCTTACTTTGATATATATTAGTGTTGATAAATCCATGTAAAGTGGCTTTGCACTGTACAAAGAAGAATATTTGGCTCTGGCAGCATTACATTGGAGTAGTGGACTATTTTAACATTTCTAAAAGGAATCTGCACACAGCACTTCAATCATCAGAAGTGGCTATGAATAATGGAGAGAGCAGGATCGGTTTGGAACCTCTGTCACATTTTAATTCTGGCTGTGCTGGGAAGATTACCCCTCACATCCTTCCTTGGTGACCACTGTTACGAGGGCAAATACGGAGAAAATCTTCCTATTGGGGACATGTAAAAAAAAAAGAAAAACCCCGGAAGAGAATCTAACCAGACCCCATTCTACCAAAAATATTTTTCTGCTCTTTTGTTCCCTCTGGAGAAGAATAGGGAAGAAACTCATGCAACCCAAGATGGTGCCATTACTGGGGATCAAGCCCAGGACACCAGAGCAAACAAACACAAAGCCACCATGCTGCCTTCGCTACTTGAGCTAAAAGGTTACTTTTCCCTATCATTGTGTCAAAATGATCTGACAGTTCTTAATTTAATTTCATGTGCCCAATATTGGTTGACACATTTTCAGTAATCCTGCATTCTATTAATTGAACCCGCAATTTGTATCCAACATAGTAATGCTGGGAATTCTCAGAACTATCATTTCTGTAGAAATATTATATACAAAGACTTACAATTAGAATTTATATTGTAATTGGATTAATACATTTAACAAAACTGTTTGGGTTCATTCACACTAGCAGTTGAGGGGCGATACAACCTTGTGGTTGAGTCGAGTTTTTACCACCCCCCCCCCCCCCCCAAACTGCTCCCCTTTACCTGTAGAGGCAGCAGCCAGGAGTGTACAGAAGAAGCAGCTGTGATGTTCTGCTTCAGGGCCCCAGCAGGAATTATACCTCCTGTCATTTTCAGCGGGCGTAGCACCTGCTGAGTGCAACTAGTTTAAGTGAATGGGGCCACTCAGCAAGCTCCCCGAAACCTCTTTACTGCCTATCAAACGCTCTCTGAAAAGCGATCCAAACACATATAATGATATAGAATCCACAGCAACTGTAAATGAGCCCTTTACTATACAATATTGTAAAACAAGTGACATGCATTTTCTTTACATTTAACTTGTTTTGTAGATTATCAATTGATTAATTATGTATTAACTGGTGTCTGTTTTCTGAATTTTGAAAGAATAAGTTAGGAAAATGTTTAAAGGGTGGGACTTTTTGCTTTGCTATCTGCCCCTATTTGGGGTTGAGGTAAGCTTCTGTATTAACCATTTTGCTGCTGGACTATAGAATTTGGCACAAAAAGAAAGGACTTGTGTACGACTTCCATCATGTTTTCCTTTGTACAGCAGTGGTGGAGTTAATCTCTATTTTACCCTATTTGCAGATGTCCTGTTGGAAGTGGGTGACACACGGTGCAGAATTCAAATGAGAAGGCGGCAAGGCCCCTTTTAGATGCATCACAGTCTCTCGTCCCTACTTCTCCACTTGCAAATGACAGTGTCAACAATCACTGTCCTTCCATCAATCACTCAGGGTCATGAATATACAAGAGGCAGCCTGAGAGAGGCTGGCTACCTCCTGCCGATCAGCTTGGCCTAATTATCTAGGCTTTTCTTCTTTGTCTTGTGAGTGTGGATGGGAGAGTGTAGTGTCACTGGGGCAGGGCACACTGAGGTTTCATCTTCTAAGTTTACTCTCGTTGACCCCTTGTGTGGACACATGTTTGCATCCAAGCTTCACGTCACCTCTTCTATCCATCTTTAAAAAGAAGGTGGAGAAGTGGGTTAGGAAGATGCCCCCTCCCACTTCTTCCTTCTTGAGTCAACAATCCACTTCACCTCTGTGCTGTCATTTTCAAACTGTTACAGGCACCTTAGAGAATTAGCATTCTAAGTAATATACAAAGACTGACTAATAATTTTATACCACGGTGCAATGATTGTGTTAACCAAATGTTTACTCCTAAGTGAATTATAAATAAGTATTGAGAAAAATTATACGTTTTAACACTGATTGATGTTAGAAATCTAGTGTTTGAAGGGCAGTTATGATTATTAAATGGATTTGCAAGTCTATGGAAAAAATTATTGGCTAGAAGAACAGCTACTGTAGTTAGAGCTTAAAAGTTTGTTAGTAAAAAATAAAGTGTTCACCATAACCAAATATGGGTTATAAACCGCTGTTGTGATGTTGAGTATAAATTTGAAATACTAGCTGCCATGTGTTTATATGAAAACGTTTAATTATTGCCAATCTGCATCATTTTATAGAGTACACTAGCCAGTTAACAAACCCACTTGGACCTGAAGGAGTTTACCAGCTGGTGTCCCTACCATGCTTAAGCAAGAACAACAAACCAGTAAGGTCAGTGAACAAATAAACCACCAGTTTGTTTTTCGCTTATAGGAAGACAATGGAGCAGCTGGACCCTTGGAGAAAACCCATGTAAACATGGAAAGACTTCAACGCTCAACATGAGGATTCCCATTGTATCCTATGGTGCCTGTTCAAACCTAAGCATTGTGCTGCTTGAACCTCAAAAAAGTACAACAGCCTCTTTGGAAATTATTCATGTGTTTTTGGGCCCTATAGACTTCCATGGGTGCAGCTGAAAAACACCTGGACAAAATTTAAATGTGTTAGAACTGGAGCAATGGAGGACCTTGGCACTGTATGATCTTTAGGTATGGTCTTTACTTGACTGTTATGAAATGTACCAATTTTGTCCATAGGGACTACATATTTTCTGTACGGGTGAGCATGAGCTGTTCACTTAGATGTGACAGGTAGATATGACGCAAGTTTGCATGCTAATGCACTGAACAAATAAAAATAATAGCTAGTGGTCAGAAGGTTCCATCTTGATCAATTGTTACCCTGAAGAAAACTGGGTGCTGTGTGTGTTTGGGTTTGAAACATGTAATGATGCCTTTAACACCTTCCCGCCTGGCCTATAGCAGAATAATGGCTGGGGGCTTTATTGTTGTGACTGGACATCATATGACTTCCTTGAGAACGGGCTGCTCGTGCATGCCCCTGGGGGTGCGCAGT
This sequence comes from Lithobates sylvaticus, assembly GCA_028564925.1. Classification (NCBI taxonomy): domain Eukaryota; kingdom Metazoa; phylum Chordata; class Amphibia; order Anura; family Ranidae; genus Lithobates; species Lithobates sylvaticus. The sequence continues at coordinate 159,606,563 of CM053033.1, forward strand.
GCGGCGATCCGTGGGGCGGCGTGCCCCTCGGACATACAGCATCATGATCTAGGTAAGGAGCCTCTGTTGTAGGCTCTTTACCACGTGATCAGCTGTTTACAATCACAGATGATCAGTGTAAATATGAAATGTTGGTTATCAGCTTTTCTCTCTTCTCACACTGACAGCACGTGAGGAGAGGAGAGCCGATAAGCAGATTTCCTCACAGGGGAGATTGTCCCCATTGGTATGCCCAACAGTGCCCTACAGTGATGCCCATCAGTGCCCTACAGTGATGCCCATCAGTGCCCACCAGTGTTGCCCAGTAGTGATGCCAATCAGTGCCCATCATTGATGCCAATCAGTGCCTCCTTATCAGTGATGCCTCTCAGTGCTGTCTATCAATGCCCATCAGCGCTGCATATCGGTGCAGCCTATCAGTGCTGCATATCAGTGCTGCATATCAGTGCCCATCAGTGAAAGAGAAAAATTACTTATTTACAAGCATCGGCTCAACAACTGCCCTATCAAGAACCAGAATTTATATGAAATATTTGAACATATACTGTAAATGTGATAAACATAAAGCTAGGCAATGCTATGCCATGCTTTGTGCCAGCTATGCACATAAAACCACACAGTTAAACATTTTCAAAGTAGATGAAGCAATGTGTTGAACACATTATGCGCCTCATCCACGTGACACCATGAAACTGTACATGCACTGCTTTGTAGGGCCAAGTCTATGACAATTTGCAGATGTCCACAGCCCAGAGCGTATGAAATAATAAAGCTCGCTAGCTGTAAACATTGCAGAATTCTGACACTATTGATTTATTGTGTCTAACAGTGACATCAAACCGGGTAAGTGACAGAAACACTGTTACGGCTTTAAGAGCCGTTTGTCACCGATTAAAGCTGCCAAACAGGGTTTGCCCGGACTGGCCTGTCAGTCCCAGCGCAAATTACTGCTTCTCTGTGCTGGCTGACGGCTATGTGCAGCAGCCCCTCTGTGCCTTCATTACTCCATCACTGCAAACACACGCAAGGCCAGTCCCAATTTAATATGTGTATTAATTATGCAAATTATTAATTGGGCTAGAGCTGCACATGCATACAACTGAGCTGGTTGTTTAAGCCCTTGAGCTCTGAACAGGCCTGTTCTAGATGCTGTCGATGCAGGTTCTTTGCTCGTTTTATTTAAGGCTAAATATGACCCTTTGTCAATTCTGCTCTTCCTCAGGTCAAATTTATTGCCAAGCTGCCTCGTGAAACAGGTCTCTGTGTTTGTTAAAAAAAAAAATCGAAATATGTCTGGATTAGTGACTGCATAAATAATCACATATTCCAAGCACATGGAAGAAAATGTAGAAAATTTTAATTGACCAGTAATTAACTAATTAATGTATCCCATTAAACAAATTGCTTTGTGACAGAAGCTTGAGAATAGCTCGCTATACCATGTTTCCACTTTAGGCCAGGGCACATTGATGAAGGTGAACAACACACAAATAAGGTAGTTTCTTTGATCGCGCTGGGGAAGGTCAGGTATTGCACAGCTTAGATCTGCTCAGACATAGAAAACTTAATTTAGATCTGCTCAGTATATTGGGCCTAAGCTTGTTTGTTTTTACACAGACCTGTCTTAGGGGTAATTCCCATCACGCCAGACATTTCAGAAAGAGATGCAGTTATTGAAGGTTCCAGGTGAGGAACTGGACATACATTGATCCAATGAGAGGTTTATTTGCTTTTTATTAATAAGCTGATCTTACATACTGCACTTAGAAGAACCCTCTTGTGTTTCTTAGCATTATTTCAGATATTCCTTCTATCTTCTAAGGCGCTGCACTAAGTCTTTTTGAAGCCAGTTGTGTCTACCCATTATATAGCCTATGTGGTCATTATAAACTTTTTAGCTTGGACTTCACCACTCTAGAGTTTACTGGCTTGTTTTGCACTGTATCAGGTTTGTTTTATTATGAAAAAAAATGTCTGTAATTAAGCTTTAAAACTGCTGTAACCCTAAGAAAAAAAATGTATCCTGTTCTTTTAAAGCATGAACAACCGCACATGGCGTCATGGCTGCTGATTCATGATTACTGTGGTCAGTTTACGTCATCTGCTCCGTCATCCTGCTGTCTCTCCCCCTCCCTGCCTGTCAGATCTCTGAAGATCTGCTCCGCGACCCCCCCCCCCCACCCCGCTGCTAAAATAACTGTGTTTCCTTACTAGGCTCCCCAGTGTTAGATTGTTATGTGCCTCCAGTGTATGTTCTTTATAAAAAAATTCAAAGTGTTGCTTGGCGCTCACCTGACCGCCCGTCGCTCTCCTCCTCTCCTCACTGCTGATGTCAGCGGGGGGATTCTCAGCCCCTCCTACTGTAGTTTACAGATCAGGGGAAGAGAAGAGGAGAGCTGCAGGTGGTGAGGAGAGCGGTTGAGCGGTCACGTGAGCGTCAAGCAGCACTCTGATATAAGGAATAAAGTGGCATATTTTTTATAAATAAGATACCCTGGGGCACATAACTTAATCTAACACTGGGGATTCTAGTAAGAAAACAAAGTGGCTTTACAACCACTTTAGTCTTAAAGTGGTTGTAAAACCACTTTGTTTTCTTACTTGAATCCAGTGTTAGATTAAGTTATGTGCCCCAGGGTATCTTCTTTATACAAATATTGTATACAATACAATATTGCATACAGTGGCCATTAAACATGCATATTTAATATGCATTCTATATACCGTAACACATTTCTAGAATAGGATGTATAACCAAACCTTCTAGAATCGGATTAGTGACTATGAGACGATTTTTAGAAATCGAATTTTTTTACATTTTTGTATGTTAGAGGCAATAAGAGCTGGCTGTGGATATGATTGGGAATAGTTTTTCTCCAGCATATGACATATCACCAAATTACGAAGAAAAAGACAAGCGTGGTCAGGTGTATTGCAGTAATGCCTGGATGAAAATTTTTGAAAAAGTTGGCCATGTTCACTGTATGTAACCCAAGGATTCATTTTTAGTTTTGGCTCAAGTAAACATGCGTATCTTAAAAACTTAAAGCATTAACAAAAAAAGATTGCAGTTTCCCTTTAATTTGTCTAAGGCGAAATACAGCTGATATATGTACTGAACTGCAAAAAGTCTGATTTTCCTTTTGCATCATTTATAAATATCACAATAATCTGTGGCAGAATAACAACATAATGTAAAAGTAAATATCAGGACAATCAAATGTAAAATTATTGCAAGACTAACACTGATACATTTTTTAGGTAGCTGTGTTCATAAAATCTTTATTTTTTACTGTTATTTAACTAAGATCACTACATCACGTAAAGTTCTATGAGCGCCTCTTTTGGTAGCTTCCACTTTCATAGTCGGAGCTTGGCACCAGCAATTAAAGTTTACAGCAGGCAGAGCTGTAAATTTTACACAGTTTGTGAGTGCTGGTTGAATTTTACCCAGGCGAGAATTATAGATCTCTTACTTCTCTAAGGTCAGGATGTGCTGAGCCAAAATGAACAGAAAAACTTCACACTTTGCTGCTCAACTGAGGTCACTTGTTAGAATGGCAGTTTACTGACATTTGAAATACTGAGGACAGAAAGAGTTTATTATAGGGAGCTTGCATACTGGTGAGGTTAAAGCTGATCTCCAGCCTTTCCCTTCAGTTTTGCAGAGTTGTACAGTTTCCTCTCCTCTACTGAAATAGCCTACTCTGCTTTCATGGCACACTGTGGGCTTCTCACAGAGTGCGTTAGAAGTTGCAGCAAGTCAGATGGGGCCTGTTCATTTTTTAGCCGGAGGACAATCCGCATTATGTAGTTGCGACCCGTCCATAGGGGGCACAGGGGCGCCGCCCCCCCCCCCCCCAATCCATGAGCCCAGCCCCTAATCTAAATGCAGGGCATCTGACGCATGGATTTCAATGGGCACTGCACCCTGAGCCCACCCAATTGTGTGACAATAGCAAATTAATATACACTATTGTCTTCCCGATTCTCCTCCCAGCCAATCTGGGAGCGGGTCCTGAGCCCCGATTTGGCCAAGGAGTCTTAGGACTCCAGTCCAATCAGGTCCCAGGACCCACTTCTTGTTCGGTCGGGAGGAGAAGCAATGGCCCCGGAGCGAGGAGTAGCTGGAGCGAGGAGCAGCAGCCCTCCCCCGGATCCTTGTCATCTGCCTTCTAAGATAAGGAGGCCTCTGATCGCTGCCTTCCCATCCGTCTACTGCGGGGGAGGGTGACCATCACCTTCCCGTCTGTCTCCTGTGGGGTGGGGTGGGCGTTGGCTTGCCCCCCCCCAAATATTGAGCACCAGCTGCCACTGCAGCGCCCCCCCCCCCGGGCCTACCATCCTTGTCTAATCCTTTTCAATCGTTGGATTTCAGTTTCACCCTCACATGGAGGGCCATTCAGTGTCGATGCTGTTGCTCAAGCGATCTACTGGAAAATAAGGTGCTGGTGTAAGTATGCTCCTCCAGAATGCGCTGTAATATAGGATAAAGGAACACTGCACACCAACAGCTCTGAGTAACACAAGATGTGAAGAATGGCCAAGCTTTGGCTTCTCCCAATAAACAACCACACACTGATGCGTTTTACCCCATCGCTAGTGGCAGAGTGTAACGCGTCAGTGGATGTGGTTAATGGGAGGAGCCAGAGCTGAGGCCACTCTTCAAATCGAATAACCTCTGCATACTCAGAGTGGTTGGTGTGCGCCTTTGGATTTCAGTTCTTTCAATCAAGGAGACTCAGCGTCACATGTGGGTGTTACCTATAGAGGTTTGCATGTAAATACCACCTGCCTAGGAACGCTCAATCCTCTAGATTGACACCTACCCATTTAGGCCTTTTAATATTTGCATTACTGCTTCCAAGGGCCTTCTCACTTCCTACATCAGAGCTGAGGGCTTTTGAGAGGAGTACTGTGGCAAGGGGCTGAGATGTTTTCAGGAAGGTATGTACAGCAGGCTGCTGGCCCCTCCCACCAGCCATGATCGGCCTGCATTGCATAGACAAGCACAGGAACTTATTAGTAAGATCACTGAGTCTAAAATTAGGTATTTAATGGAAACAGACATGATTTACTTAAAAATGTAATTAACATGTTGACGAGGGGGAGGAAGTAGCTGGGGAAGGCAAAATATAAGCAGATTAAACTTTAGCTTTAAAAGCTGCATTCATCTGCCAAATTAGGTTTTTCAAGGCTAAATGGATGATTTTTAGTAGCTTAATCACAGTACTAAAATCAATTGCTAAAACTGGCAATTAGCCACTATACTAATAGATTAAGTTCCTCCCTACACAAGTGAAATTATACAGCTAGGTAGCCTGTAGTAGCCATTAGTCTTGCATAATCGTGCACAGCCCCAATTGGGTGCAATTGAACACTACTCAATGCTACTAATGTAGCTTACACTGTAGAGAGTCATTTGTTTAGCAGAAGACTGCTAGTATTAGCCATTAATTTATATTAATTTTAGTAGCATGATTTAGTTGCCCATAGTGGTCTGTCTGAAGACTGGACTTACACTAGTGCATTGCACTCATGAGCACCTTACAGCATCTGCAATGCATGTTATGTATGTTGGTGCACGGAAATGCCATTTATTTTTAATGGCACCCCAATGCGCCCTTCTAACTACCTGCACTGCTGTGCAGCACAACACAAGGTAATGCTAAGAATGATCCATTCACCCTTTTTGTGTGGTCTTGTGCATTTGGCAGCCCATTAAAAATAAAAATTGCCCTTCTTAACGCAATGAATGCTAACTTGCGACATAATGCACATTCTTTAATGCACAGCACAAATGTAAATGGACCCTTAAGCTGGCCACAGATGGGGTAGATGTCTTCCCATGAATGATGGCTGGTAAGTTATATATTAGTCAATTCAGCCTAGACTCAGCACTGTTTTTACCTGGATTACTTATTGGATTGATGGAGTGCATGTGTGCGAAGGATAACGTTTTGCCCAGGTCATTCAGAGAGCACGTGTCTCATACATGTGCCTTGAAAAAGTATTCATACCCCTTGACATTTTCCACATTTTGTCATGTTACAACCTAAAACATAAATGTATTTTATTGGAATTGTATGTGACAGACCAACACAAAGTGGCGCATAAGTGGAAGGAAAATGATAAATGGTTTTCCAAATTTTTTATATGATCATTTTGAAGCATATTCCTTATTTTGTGCATTTCCTGGAAGATCAGCGTGTGCTTACTAAATCTGTAGCTACACAACATAGTTAAGAATACTGTTGAATACATCCCGCTAGCTGACTAATAAGACACAGCACTCCCTCTGTATGCAGGTTAAAGTGTAAACCTCTTAAATGAAAAACAAAGCATATCATATCCAAAGCACCAAGTGTGTTTGACAGTCTATGCCCACAACAGACAATCCAAGAAGAAGCCCCCACCCCCCCAGCAAACAACAGGTGATTGACAGACTCAGCTGGGCATGTTTCTCTATGAGACTGTAGAGACGGGAGTGTCTGTTCCCTCCACTCAGGTATCAGATTACACTCAGCTCTCTGCTCTATGCTGTGCAATGTGTGACATCAAATCCTCATCCCCCTGCCTTCTGGAGCTCAGAAATTGGTCGATTCTGGACATTAAACAGATGTAGAGATAGGGCTGCAAATAATCAGGTACAACTTATGTAGGGTTATTTGTTTCATCTCTGTGTATCACCTGAGGATAGTCAGTTCAATATATATATATATATATATAATATAATATAAATAAGGGTTTGAAACCACTTGAGCTGTACAAATGTGCTCTGTAGCACATTCTGATTGGCTTTTATTGCTGCTCATTCCTCCTTCTATACAGGGAATTACAAGAGGCTGAAATGAACACAAATTTTTATTTTTTTATGAAAGTAATAGCACTGATAAACCCTGGAAACCCGTGAACTGGAAGCATTTGTTACACACATGCAAGTACACACAAACTTTGTGTATAACAATGATAGAAATGAAAATGAATCTATTAAAGAGACCTTGTCAAAAAAGGTTGTGAGTATAACACATCTGACATGTGGCTTTGCTTATCATCCTTGCCGGAAAATTTCATTCAGTATATGATATTGAGCAAAGATTATATTACGCCAGACTGGTGTTGGCGTAAGAAACCATCATCTTGTGACCCTTATTTAGTTGTGTACCACATTCTACTATGCAATGCCACCTTAAAACTGGAAGTAGAGGCAGCCAATTAGTGGATTTTACTGTGCACAATTCCCATAAGTCCTTCCTCCAATTATGGCACTTCTTGCAATAGTACCGGAACATGCTGAAACAGTGTAGCACTTTCCAAAATAGGTTGCTAAGGTAAGTTTGGTTATTTTGGCTCCTCTGTAATCAGTGGAGCAGTGTGTGATTGCTCTGGTCTGCTCTGAGTTTCACTGTCTGTATTTCCCCTGCCTTCTGGATATTTCTGAAAAGTAGTGGGCTGGATAAAACAAATCAGCAGCTGAATATTTATGTGGTCCCAGCCAATCCCCGCGGGAGTGTGCAGAGTAGGTGACTGGGAAAAAGCATAAATAGTTTGAGGCCTAGAACAGAGAGGTGCTTGTCCAAGAGGAGAATTTCCCAGCCTGCAGGGCCGCTGCCCTTTCAGGCAGCCCAGCTAACATTTACCAGGAGCTCATTGAGGTCCCAGCCAGGGGCCGCTCAGATTCCCTGTAAAAAAGCCGATGTGCTGCCAGCTGGGAACTGCGCATGTGCAGTTCTGCAGCTGGCTGAGTGTTACTGCTTGGGCGACTCTGGAGGGAGGCTGACATGGCTGGATAACAGCCCAGAAGCATGCAGGAACGTTTGTGCTGTGAGCGGACCTCTGTCTTGTCACAGTGCTGTTCCCTGCTTCTGAGCTGACAGTCTGTGTCCATTCCATTCAGAGCACAGCCAAATGGAAGAGGGTGGATCCACTCTGCCTTCTCTAGCCCCCTCCCTCATTGAGCCCGCCCACACTCTGAGCAGCCTGTGTGCTGCGTCTGAGAATAGGACGTGTGGGCGGGAACGTTTAAACTGAGAGCAGACAGTGTTCTGTATGGGACGCACTGGAAGCTGGTGACTGAGCCTCGTGCTTGGTCCTTCCTTCCAAGTGAGTGAGCTGTGACCGGCCTCTCCCCCCTCTCTCCCAAATCACCCCCTCCTCTGCAGATAAGGAGGTTTCTTTTAGCAGGCTGTGCAGTACCTGGTCCTATGTACTATGATGTGGGCTGACACTGGTGTGCTGCAGTTTGGCTGCAGTGTTGGTGATCTCACTGTTTTCCTGCATGTTACCCCCCCCCCCCCCAGTCAAATGCAGCCACACTGTGCCCTTCACTTCAATAGCAGCCTCACTGTGCCCATCAATTACAGCCTCATTGTGCCCATCAATTGCAGCCTCACTGTGCCCACCAATTGCAGCCACACTGTGCCCACCAAATGCAGCCACACTGTGCCCACCAAATGCAGCCACACTGTACCATCAATTGCAGCCTCACTGTGCCACCAATTGCAGCCTCACTGTGCTCATCAATTGGCAGCCACACTGTGCCCATCAATTGCAGCCTCACTGTGCCCATCAATTGCAGCCTCAATGTGCCCATCAAATGCAGCCACACTGTGCCCATCAAATGCAGCCACTGTGCCATCAAATGCAGCCTCACTGTGCCATCAATTGCAGCCACTGTGCCCGTCAAATGCAGCCTTACTGTGCCCATCAAATGCAGCCTTACTGTGCCCATCAATTGCAGCCTTACTGTGCCCATCAATTTCAGCCTCACTGTGCCCATCAAATGCAGCCTTACTGTGCCCATCAATTGCAGCCTTACTGTGCCCATCAATTGCAGCCTCACTGTGCCCATCAAATGCAGCCACTGTGCCCCACCAGCGGCATTTAACCAGCATCCCCCCTGCCCGCTTGCTGTCTGACTGACACTTACCCCATCTTGGTGGCGGGTCAGGAAGCGGATGACGGTGGTGAGCTGTGGGACGAGCAGCGGGTCAGGCAGCGGACCCTGTGTCCTCCGTGATTTTTCTCCTTCTAGATGCCCAGAAGGTGCGCCTGACCTTTCAGCCAATCAGGTTATGGGTATTAGACCTACGCTTCCTGATTAGCAGAGCGGTTCAGTGTTAGAAAAGCAAATATTAATTTGATTTTCTAATACACCTGAGTGGGCTCCAAGCGCAATGCTCTGCACTCCGAGTTCACCCTATTTTGAAGCCTATTAGAGCCTATGGCTCTAATCAGGTGCTTAAAAAAAAAAAAAAAAAACCTGCCACTGTATTTCCGGCGCCCGACATCTTAAAAGGGGCCAGACGGCTGAATAGGGGGTGGCCGGGGCTGTGCATGAATCTATTAATTTAGCATATAGGGGATGGCCTGGAGAGAGGGGACGGCGCCCCAGGGTGCCCCCTAGTGGATGGGTCGCACCTGCTTTCTGTGCAGAGAAATTTGGAGCAGGGTCTCTCTCTGTGCAGGGAAATGTGGAGCGAGGTCTCTCTCTGTGCAGGGAAATGTGGAGCTGGGTCTCTCTCTGTGCAGGGAAATTTGGAGCTGGGTCTCTCGCTGTGCAGGGAAATGTGGAGTGGTGTCTCTCTCTGTGTGCCATAGCTTTACTCACAGAGTGACCCGGCTGGCCAAGATGCGTTTGTTCCACTGCTTGCATCTATCGTCTGCAGTGGTTGCTACGATCGCCTGGCATCTAGCAACCAGTGATGTCACAGTCCCCAGCAGTGGCGGTGCGTGCATAGAGGGCACAGGAGCGCCGCCCCCCCCTCTCCTGCACCGCTCTATCACCAATAGATAGATTCATGCATTGCATAAATCTATCTATTGTCACCGCTGCCGCCCCCTATTCAGGTGTCCGGCCCCTTGTCGGGCGCCGGGCATCTGAATTACAGCGGGGGGAGGGTGTTTCTGGAAGCGCCCTATTAGAGCTGTAAAGCTCTAATAGGGGACCTTATTAGAGCCATGGGCTCTAATAGGCTTCCATAAGTGTAAACAGCAGGCGCAATGCTTTGCGTTCGCTGCTTACACAGTATTGTGTTAGGGAAGCGAATACATCGCTTCCCTAACACAGGCCCGCCTCTCAGCCAATCAGGTTGCCGGTCTGTGTTACCGGTCCCCTGATTGGCTGAAGTCACAGGCGCTGTGATTGGACGCCTAGGCGTCCAATCACTGCAGAAGACAGGAGGAGCGCGGGAGAAGATGTCGATGAGGAGACACCGCTCGCCACCTGACAAGGTAAGTGCCGTCACAGTGACAGCGTTACATGGGCACAGTGACAGCGTTACATGGGCACAGTGACAGCGTTACATGGGCACAGTGACAGCTTTACATGGGCACAGTGGCAGCGTTTGATGGGTACAGTGGCAGCGTTTGATGGGCACAGTGGCAGCGTTTGATGGGCACAGTGCCAGCGTTTGATGGCACAGTGAGGCTGTTTGTTTTGCGCCCCCCCCCCAAAAAATTTGAGCACCAGCCGCCACTGGTCCCCAGGAGGAAAGTGAGGCTGAGGCCACAGCATTCAGAGCTGAGGAGGATCTTCCGCCTCCTCCATGCCTATTAGTGTTTTTGGACCACCCACCTTCTCCCTCCATCTTCTCCTGTGCGGCGGCATGTGCCTCGGAGCCTGCCTGAGGGTAGGGAACTGTCACTGATTGACTGTGCCAGAAGCACCTCTCCAGAGTCAACTTGCCTGAGGTGAAGTCGGGAGCAGTGAATGAATTAGAACATATGTGTAATGTGGAGCATTACATGGGAGCATGAGCTGATAGCAGAGGAGGAGATCACATCCCTAAATCTCAGCCAGTGTTCATGCTGGGACTTGTAGTACTTTACTTTTGGGCATGTGACATACCAAAAGTGAAGGACTGCAGGCCCCAGCATGAACCCCTCAGAGCTCAGGATGTGTCACACACCCCTGCCCGCTTAAACCCCTCAGAGCTGAGGATGTGTCCCCCCCAGCCCTTCAAATAGTGAAGGACTACAGATCACAGCATGAACCCCTCAGAGCTAAGGATGTGTCACCCACCCCCCCCCCCCCACCCACAACTAGTTAAGGACTACAGGACACAGCATGAACCCGTGGGATCTAAGGGGACACATCCTTAAATCTCAAGGGTTCATGCTGGGACTTGTAGTCTGTCACTAGTTGGGGGGGTCACATCCTTAGATCTCAGAGGTTCATGCTGGGACTTGTAGTCCTTCACTAGTGTGGGGGGTCAGGTCCTCAGCTCTGAGGGATTTATACAGGGACTTGTTTGCACTTTAATTCCTGGAGGCCATGGTGGTACAGGTCCCCCACGGGCCCTGGAGGGCCACATTGTCCTCCCTGCACCCCCCCCACCTTTGTGATTATGGAAAACCTTATTGTTTTCCTGATCCATCACTTTGCCACCACCAGTTCTATGGGCCACTTGACTGGACTTGCCCCCCAGGCCTAAGGCTGCCAGCCCTCCCCTGGTCCCAACTATACTGAGTTGCTGAGATTTGCTGCAGCTTTTTTAGAGGATTTCTTCTGAGGCTCTGGTCTGGAAGGTTCTGAAAGTCTCCGGATATAGGTAGGTAGCATACAAGTATCCATGGACACTGAGCACAGACCTGTATGTAGGATCTTGGTGTATACTGCTGCTGCCTGCTATGGCTAAAATTTTCCTCGCCTGGGACATTGCATATGGTGTCAGGTCATAGAGCATGCAGAAGGGAATGATGTTTAAATAAAGTATATATTTGGCTTTCGGTCTGCTTTAAAGTTTACGTTACCCTTGGATGAACAGTTATTTTATTCAATTGTACTAATGAAGCACAACGCTAGAAAGCCAGAAATTCTTATAACTGGACAGAAATGGATATTATTGCCTATTAAAAAAAAAAAAAACAAGAAAGTATCTAAACATTGGTAAATACAAAAAACATTTAACAACAAAAGGCTAGTCCTGGACGCAGCCAATAATCGCAGCATAAAACAAAAGCCCTGTATTGTGGCATCTGGCATTAAATGAACTTTTCTGTTAACTGTATGCCAATTTCCAGAATGGCTTCGAGCAGGAATCTTCTGCCAAGGCAGTAAACAGCTTTTATCAGCAATAATGATGGCATAATCCCAGCGAAAAAACCCAAAGAACATATGGCGGCAGCTCTCCAAACACACTCCCAACAACATAGGGGGCATTTTTATGATGCCGTCCACTAGCAGACTATTTGCCATAGGTTTGCAAGGGCCTTTCTTTTTAATATTTGCCTTTTCTTCCTTTCAGGGTATAATCTTCCCTGTTTGAGATGATGTAGCATTTGGGAATTTAACACTAATGAGGTGATTTTTCTTCAGGAAAAGAAAAGGAAAAACAGGCAGAACTAGAGGGGGGAAGGGCATGCTATGATATGATAAGCTTATAAAGAGAGGAGGCAAAGGGGCTTGGCAATAAACAGACTATGAAAAGAGGAAGTAATTAATAAAGATTGGAGAGCAAACGCTGATGTAATAAAAGTATGGCTAGTGTTGAAATGAACAGGCCATTACAAGAATAGAGAAAAAAATTTAAGAAAATAATTATGCTGCAACTGCGTGATCCACAATCTCTCCATTTAAATTGTACATACAATAGATACAGTATGTCAATATTTTCTGAGAAACTACAGTAGTTTTATTTTGAAAATTGACAATTGATGGCTAGCCCCAAGAACTTTTCTGAAGACACTTGGCTTGGGCACCCTGGCCTGTAGTCTACAAGTGGCAGCATTTTGGAAGCCTAATATACTCTTAAGAATAGGGACATGATCAAATTTATGTATCTTTATTTTAGGCCTGTTACTGATTAAAAATTTTCGTGTTCGATTTAATCGATTAATCAACAAATTTTGATTAATTATAACGCACATACAGATCCAACTACTCTTAGCTGATCTCCTTGCATTGCAACTCTGCTTTAGTCAGTGGTAAATGTGGTATACACTATATACAATCACCTGACACTAGTTAGTTTCCACAATCCATGACTTAACTTCACAGTTCACACAAATACGTTATAAATTCAAACTGTAGCACTGCCGTAAGTAATTTTTTTTCCACAGTAGCGTGACAATCCCTCCACCTCTGCTCTAACTAATCACTCTCACCTTATGGCATAGACCCCTGTGCAAACAGGTGGTCATGCAAGCGGGTATCAAAAGGGTTAACACGGACCATAAACTTCTCTCACGTCTCCTTAGATCTCAGCAAGGACGCCAGGTCATGGATAGAAAGAAAAGATCTAAGTGCTCACCGCTTAAGTATAAGTTTAAATTTTTGTGTTCAAACACAAACTACTCACATAAAGATGATAAAAACACAGCATGTAAAGCCAACGACCGTGTTAGTTCCATAGGGCAGCAGCGGGTGACGTCATGCGTAGCTCCTCCCCGTACGCGTTACATTCAATCAGAACATCGAAGTCACGGACTCCTCCCCCTTCCCTTCGTTAGCAGACGGAGGCACTTGGGGAAGGGGGAGGAGTCCAGTGACATCACAGATCTCCGACGGAACTCCCTGAAGACCCGGAAGCCGGCGGAGAGGTGAGTACCAATCAAAAGAATTTTGATCGATCAAAAAAATTTACGATTAATTGAGGAATTAATCTATAATTTCCACAGCCCTATTTTTTTCCTTATAATATGCATACAATGACAAATTGGGAGTTATTGTGATTGTAGATGGAAGTCTATTCTTTTAACCGCTTGCCGACCTGACCGCCGCAGTTATACTGCGGCAGGTTGGCTCGGCTGCGCAAATAGCTGTAGGTGTACATCAAACCCTTCAATGGCTACAGCCGATGCGTGCGGCCGCAATGTCCACCGGCCATCCGCGATCGATCCACAGAGAGCCACAACGGGGATCTGTCAATGTAAACAGATTCCGTTCTGACAGGATAGTAGAGAGAGATCTGTCTCTTTGTCTGTTCCTAGTGATCAGGAACAGCGATCTCTCTCTACTCCCAGTTAGTCCCCTCCCCCAACAGTTAGAAACACCTCCCAGGGAACCCCCCCCCCAGTGTTAACTCCTTCCCTGCCAATGTCATTTATACAGTGATCAGTGGCTATTTTTAGCTCTGATCACTGTAATAATGTCACTGGTCCCAAAAAAGTGTCAAGTGTCTGATCTGTCTGTCGCAATGTCGCAGCCCCACTAAAAAAATCGCTGACCACTGCCATTACTAGTGAAAAAAAATGAATAATAAAAATGCCATAAATATATTCCCTATTTTTTTTACCAAAAATATGTAGAAGAATACATATTGGCCTAAACTGATGAAGAAATCTGTTTGTTTTTTTTTTTATATAGCAAATAGTAAAAAAAATATTGTTTTTTTTTTTTCAAATATGTTGGTCTTTTTTTTATTTATAGCGCAAAAAAAAAAAAAAACGAGTTGATCAAATACCACCAAAACAAAGCACTATTTGTGGGAAGAAAAGGACATCAATTTTGTTTGGGTACATCGTCGCACGACCGCGCAATTGTCAGTTAAAGCGATGCAGTGACATATCACAAAAAATGGCCTGGTCATTAAGGGGGTAAATCCTTCCGGGGCTAAAGTGGTTAAATAACAAACATGTCATACTTATCTGCCTTGTGAAATTGTTTTGCACAAAGCAGCCCCAATCCTCCGTTTCTGGCTTCTTCTGTCTCCCGAGGGCCTCCATAGCACACTGCTATCAGGGGGCACTCGTGAAAGTTTGATCCCAAGCCACACTGTGCGTGTGTCTATTGACACACAGTGTGGCTCGGCCCCACGGCCCGCTCTCTCCTTACAGGCCATGATTGATAGCTGCAGAGGCCAATGACAATCTGAGCCCTGTGAGGAAGGAGGGAGCAAACAGAGAACAGTGCTGCTGCTCTTGTGCACAGCAATGGATCAAGATCAGACTCTGGTAAGTATACAGGGCAGCTGGGGGGAGCTGATCACAGAACATTGTTTTACCATTATGCATATATTTATGCACGCTGTCCGTCCCTGTTCTCCGTTTAAGGGACGATTCAGGGCAGAATCTTTGCCTGAATTGGGCCCTGAAATGGAGGCAAAGACGAATGTGCAGTGCACTCGGCAGTCGCCCAGGAGATATGTGAACCGGCTCCCTAGAGAGCCGGTCATATTCTCCTGCTATGTGAATTGGACGCGGGGAAACCCGCATCCAATTTGCATAGGCGTGAACCCAGCTTAAGCCAACAATAAAATCCAGGGATGGAAGCCAAATACGTTAGAGTTTATTTACTAAGGCTAGGTTCACACTATTGCCGCATGAGGCTCACAGCAGGGGTCCAGTGCGTCCCCATTAACCGTTTCAGGTCCGATTTCAGCCTGAATTTTTGAAAGGGACCAAAAGACGCACAGGACCCCTGTGCAAATTCGCACCGGAGCCGCAGCCGAGATATATGAATATATAAAGAGCCAATCACAATCTACTACCATGCGAATTGGATGCGGAGAAACCTGCATCCAATTTGCATAGGTGTGTACCCAGCCTAAAGGCAAATAGACTGTTCAATTTGCAAAGGAATTTTCCCTTAGCTTAGTGAATGAGGCCAAACTGCTGACTTTCATCATCCAATCACCTGCAAGCAAAAATACAAAAATAAGTAAGCAGCCTATTTCCCTTTAGTAAGTCAATTCCATTGCCTCTGAGCTGGTCACTCTCATACGAACAAAGCAGTGTTACCCATACATTGCTTTGTCTTTAAAAAAAAAAAAAAAAGAATTGACATTTCGGTGTCTTTGAGCTGACACTGCAACCTGTTCTTTTCAGTGCCGTGAGAGGCTTAGTGTTCATAGTTATAATTCTATAGACCACTATAGACTTTACAAGTGCTGTGAAAGCTGCTGGGATACACACACACAACATCCTTATGGGGTATTCCTATGTATAGAGCTTCAGCTACATGAATTAGAAATAATTTGTGGTTCAGCCTGCAAATAAAAGCAATATGAATGTTAGAATACCACACCTCAGTCTCTGTCGGCATTGTCGTGTGTATTCTGGCCTGATGTGGATACATCCCTACTGTCAGCTCGTGTGTACCCACTATCATTAAACCTCTCAGGCTCTACGGCTGATGACTCTCCAAGGCCGCTAAAGGCTGATCTCTTCCAGGAACAGAGCATTGTGCCCAGCCCCACCATAACCTCAACATCGATTTTCCTGGCTCGGTGGCCATTCATTGCTGTGACACTTGGCTCTCGGCTCTTTAACACTCTTCAACCAAATCAATTTCATATTTTTGTCAATTCCCTGCGCCAGGCGGGGAGCCCGATAGGAAGAGACTTTAGGTGGGAACGTAATGATGATTTTCTCCAAGCATTTCTAGCTGGAGGTTGTGAATAGAGATTTTTAAAGCTTACCCAGTGTGTGCTATTACTAGAAACACAATAAAAGAATGGTGGGTGGTAAAGGAAACAATACAGATATCTGATTGAGCTGCTAGAACAGCTTACCTGCATTCTCATAAGTATATTGTGATGGCATCTAATAACTACTATAAAAAAAAAAAAACAGATAATATACTTTGATTACGGTGTATAATGCAATGTAATATATACCAACCTACCCATACATTAATAGAAGAAAGAAAGCTTAAAAAAAGGAAAAGAATACAGCAATCACATCTGAGAATTAGTAAGCTTCATTACAATAAAGGTTTGCTTTTTAGGTTTAATACCGCTTTAAAGTGGTTTTAAAGCCTAAACATTTTTTTTTTTTACCTTAGTGCATTCCTTGCATTAAAGTGTTTGTTACCCCAGCATTTCAAATTCCTGATATGTACCTGCTGTCCCATGTACTTGTAAAAGAAAGTATTCAGTCCTCTTTGTATTGCTTCCTTTTGTGTGAAATCCCTGGTGTTCCTGTCAGTCCCTCTGCTTTCCTGTTAAAAACTGACCACACTAAGCAGGAGAGCACAGTGTGGTCAGTTCCCTAGCTGTGCAGGAAACACAGCCTGCTCTCCTCTAATGATCAGTCTTGTCACAACACCCCCCACAGCCTTTCACTGGGAAGATCAGTGTGCTGTTGCTTTTCCACCCCCCATCTCTTAGGCTCCATGCACACTGAAGCTCATAAACGGCTGTTTTTGGGAGTTTGGGCGTTTTTTTTTTTTAACAGCTCGATAACTCCCCTCTATGTTATCCTATGTGTCCATGCACACATGGACGTTTTTGGATGTTTATAAGCAGTGGAGTTTATGGGCTGTTTTCTGAATGCCATAAAATTCAGGAGTTGTTTTTCTGACCACAAAAAATGCCAAACGCTCATAAACACTCATAAATGTGGATAAACGCTCAAAAATGTGTCTCACCAGCATTTTGTAAAGTTTTTGATCCATTGAAAAAAAAAACGAAAAACCGCTAACGCGGAAAAACTCTAATAAATGCTATTGCAAAAACGTTAAATAACATTGAAAGACTGCAAAGCTACTGAAGTTTTTATAACGTTATTTTAACGTCCAGTGTGCATGGAGCCTTATGCAGCTGAGAACAAAGGAAATGTGATCACTTATAAAAGAGGGAAAAAAAGGTACTTAAATTGTTTTTTTAAAATATCTTTACACACCCTGTGACAAGGGTGACAGTTGCGCTGTCTGTGTCAGGAGTTAGCCTTCAGACAGAATAAGAGGAGGAGCCAGGTTCGCTGGCGGGGGACCCGAGAAGAGGAGGTTTAGGCCTCATTCAGACGAGGCGGATCCACTTGCACGGAGTCCGCCTCTGTCCGCCAGCTCAGCGGGAGATCTCTCCGTTGATCTCCACTGAGCCGACGGATGACAGGTCCCTCTCTGCTCACTGAGCGGGAAGGGGCTTGTTGAGCGCCGCTGGATTCTATGGAGAGATCGGATGAAAACGGACAGCATGTCCGTTTTCATCAGATCTCACCAGATCCGCCAGCGACGGAGGCGAACGTAGGGTCATCCGTCTGCTTTTAGCGGAACGGACAGGGTCGGATGTCAGCGGACATGTCACTGCTGACATCCGTTGCTCCATAGACTAGCATGGAGCGCCCATTCAGGTCCGCCGTCAAAACTGACAAGTGGACCTGAACGGTCCAACAGTGTGAAATGGGCCTTAGGGCCGCTCTGTGCAATGGAATTGCTTGTGTGAAATCCCTGGTGTTCCTGCCAGTCCCTCTGCTTTCCTGTTAAAAACTGACCACACTAAGCAGGAGAGCACAGAGCAGGCAAGTAAAAAATTGTTTGTTATTTAAAAAAAATTAGTTTACGATCACATGTGAAGCAACTCTTTTGGTGAAGTTTTGGAGAAGATGTTTCCTAAAATGGACTGCTTCAGGATAGTGGTTAGCACGAACCATGACCACCCAGAACAGTGGAAATCTTGTGGAATCTTTCCAAGACCCCACTGTACTTTAAAATGACAGGCCCACATACACACGACAGTGTCAGAGAATCACAGTGCTAATGCCCGTCTCCGTGCAGCAATGGCTAATTCCCATTCTGCTAATGCTAATGGACATTGTCAGAGAACTCACAGTGCTAATGCCCGTCTCCGTGCAGCAGTGGCTAATTTCCATTCCGCTAATGCCAATGACCATGCGCAGTGTCCCCAACATAGGCGAACGAGTCTCGGAACGTGTGTGCGCACTCTCGCACCAATGCGAACTCGCGCACGCACATTCACGTCCACCAATCCTGGCGCATGGCGCCCTATATAAACAAAGTCTCTGCCTTATACCAGTGCTGGATCGTCTTCAGCTTGTTCCTGAGTTCCTGATTGCTGTTTGATCTGTTACCTTGCTCCTGACAAACCCGGCTTCATTGACCATTCTCCTGGATCACCCCTGCCTGTTATCTACCTTTACTGATTATACAGACCTCAGCTTGGATTCTCTACTATGGCTCTGCTTCCTGATTCTGTACCTCGCTGCCAGCCCGTTGCCAACCTCTGCCTGTCCTTGACTACGAACTTGCCTTCTGTTTATGTACCTTGTTGCCAGCGAGTTGCCAACCTTTGCCTGTTCCTGATGTTGCAGTGGTTCCTGAATCAATACTTACCTGCCTGGCTTCCGCTGAACAGTTCTGGTGATCAGTCTCCACGCCTTCCTCCCAGAGGATCCTGTATCTCCGAGCTCCAGCCTTCAGCCTGCAGGCACCTGAACCCTTTCGTTGCCCCAGCACTCCCTGTCCTCACTACCAGGGGTGTTGGGACCAGAACCGTGCAAGAGGCCACCCTCAGCATTTTGGACTCCGCTGTAAGGTACGTGACAGACAGGCAAATCCACTTACAGTCACCAGTGTAATGTTTGGGGGTTGTTAACTTCAGTTTAGAGCTCACCAGTGAGTGGAGACCACATCAGTTGTGCCATTTAAGTGTTTGTTGGCCCACTTTTATTGCAGCGAAAAACAATAAAAAGTCCAACAACAGAACAGATGTCAACACCATCATAACAATATATCATACAACTCAGCCGACTGGCTCTTTAGCAGTAGCACCACTGCTTAGGCTTTGTGTCTTGGTCCTTCTGACCCTGTAACATATAGTGTCCCTGTGTTCACGTAAAAATTCTGTACCTGTTAGCGCTTTTCCTTGGAGATTTCCTGCTGCTCCCAGCTCTCAGGCTTGGGCCCTCTGTTCCATCACAGACTGCATCATGCAGCCCTCTGGCTTCTCCCTTGCTTCCTTTTAACATTTGATCTTGGAATTAATTAACTTTGCATTTAAAAATGTGTTTGTTCAAGAAATTTTTTTCCATCCTGATCCTTCAAATTTTCTCATGGTAGAAAACAAACGTCAATTTGACCCCCACTAATGAGCAGAAAACTGAACAAACATCTTAAAGTGGAATATCACCTTAAGGCTGCTTTCACACTGCAGCTGCCTGAGCGTTAGCGGTAAAGCGCCGCTTGTTTTATCGGCACTTTACCGCTATTCGGGCGGTAGCGGGGCGCTTTTAACCGCCAAGAAGGGGTTAAAATGGGTTAAAAGCGTCTGTGTTACAGCACTTCCGAAGCAGTTTTCAGCCGCTTCGGAAGCGCTGCCCATTCATTCCAATAGGCGGGGGCCATGTATACACCTAAACCGCCCCAAAGATGCTGCTTGCAGGACTTTTTCTAATGTCCTGCAAGCGCACCGCCCCAGTGTGAAAGCACTCGGGCTTTCACACTGGGGTGGCAGGGCAGGCAGTTTTCAGGTGCTATTTCTAGTGCTAAAATGCCTGAAAACTGCCCCAGTGTGAAAGGGGTCTTAAGGGAAAGTTCTGCTTTATGCCCTACTCATCTGTCTCTCCTTTATTTATGGCAATTATTTTTTGGGGGGGACGACATGTACCTGGTTCTGACCGATACTCGCTCCTACTTCCAGTCGGATCACCATAGTGCCTCCATCAGAAGTTCTCTTCCCGCCCACAACCTTTTGGGACATGTCACAGGTCCCGGAAGGCTGCTCAACCATTCATAAAGCACAGCGCGTATCGCACATGTGCAGTGGGCAGCCAGCTGTGAAGGAGTCACAGCCAGCTGCCCACTGTAAACATGCCAGCACCATGGACACAAAGACTGGCAAAGAACCGATTTGGGTGAGAAAGGCGCTGGATCCCTGGACAGGCGAGTGTCCTATTGAAAGTCAGCAGCTATAGTATTTGTAGCTGCTGACTTTTAATTTTTTCAAACAGGGTGAAGAACTACTTTAAAATTAATATTTTTTTTAATGAAAATTGACTAATGTACAGCCAGCTTTAGGTATAAATTGTGTATATAGGTTTGCATGTGATACATTTATGAGCTACCAAAAACTGGTTAAAAAAACTACAAAATAAACCCTCATATCTTGATGCAAAATCACTGCATGGATCCTTTTTGTGCCAGCTTCTTGTCAGTTTGCCCGCTTGCCACACTCCATTGTAATTAGCATGCCCGAAATATCATTACGAACACCTGTATCCTCATGAGGGGTTAAGACATCCCAAGCAGCAGACCAAGTCTATCCCAGCAGCTGCACAGCACACCGGTCACTCTTCCTTGTCACGCTTGATTTATGACCTCCTCCCCGTTCAATTTCACATTTTGTCCCCGTCATACCTCTGGCTCACGATCATTCTAGGCTGACCCTTCCAGGGCAGGCAGGCAGTATTGATAAAACAATTATCTGCTGGCCGTTCATCTGATTTTCCATTTCAATTAGGGCTCGGACAAGGAGAGAGGGAAAAGATTGCATCATTGATTTTTCTACCTTACAACAGTACAGACGTGTGCAGCAATGAATTCCAACCCTTCAGACTTTTTAAGTCATAATTTCTAGGTTCCCTCTCTTGTCTAATGCTTTTTCTTGATATTCGCTTTAGTGTGAAGTAAAAAAAAAGACATGTTTTATCAAATACATTTTTTTTTCGCTTTCAGATCTTCTCAAGGGGAAAACATGAGCAAAAACTATAACGTCCACTCCGGGAGCCTGAAAACTAAACTAAAATTTCTCCTCCTCTTAACCTATGCATACCTTCAGGGATATATCTAGTCATCGTGCTGCACTAGGCACACCTGAATGGTCACCTCTATTGGTACAAGTCCTTCCCCATGTATCACGTGATTATTTAAGTATAAACTACTGCCAGAATGATCTTCTGGAGGCCACATAGGGCCTCCTTAATATGCAAAATTACTTTTTAAGCGCACAGACCAAGAGAAATGGATCCACTGAAGTAAGAACAGTATTTTGACATCTTTTAACCACTTACAGACCGGAAGATTTTCCCCCTTAATGATCAGGCAATTTTTTTGCATCGCTTTAACTGACAATTGGGCGGTCGTGCGACATTGTACCCAAACAAAATTTACGTCCTTTTTTTCCCAAAAATAGGGCTTTCTTTTGGTGGTATTTGATCACCTCTGCATTTTTTTATTTTTTGCGATATAAAAAAAAAAAGAGCATCAGTTTTGAAAAAAAAAAAAAAATTGTTTTTTACTTTTTGCTATAATAAATATCCCCCAAATTTTTTTAAAAAACACATTTCTTCATCAGTTTAGGCCGATATGTATTCTTCTACATATTTTTGGTAAAAAAATCGCAATAAGCTTATATAGATTAGTTTGCACAAAAGTTATAGCATTTACAAACTATGGGAGAGGTTTATGACATTTTTTATAGCGTTTTTATTTTTTTACTGGTAATGGCGGTACTGCGACATTTCGGCGGACAGATCGGACACTTTTGATCACCTCTGAGTTTATTTTTTGCGCTATAAACCAAAAAAGACATAATGTCGGCAAGTGGTTAATAAGCCCCATATCCCTTTACCCTTGCAGTTTGGAGGAATTCAGCCACAAATGTGTAGAGGTGGCCAAAAAAGGGAAACAAGAGAAAAGATACTTCACTTTGTACACTTTGAGGTTTTGAGGTGTTGCAAGCTCTGCATGCAGTGGCATAGTTGGGACAGCCAGAAGGACCTTATTATACTGTACATGTAATGCCACAACCTATCTGTAGCATGTTCTTCACCTGAAATGTAATATTATGGTTCAACAGTTAAAGCGGAACTAAACCCTTCTATCGTTTTCAGCCAAGGAAGCTTCTATCTTGGCCTCTGTTTTATCTGTAACTGCCATGGTGCTGCAGATGTGATCAGTTATGACACCAGCCATTTGATAGTTTGACAGTTTGGTTGAGGGCACAACCAATGTGAATGGCAGGTGTCGGAAATGTAACTGTTTTTTGAAACTGTTAAATCGATGGGTTTAGTTCCACTTTAGTGCAAAATGGCCTTTAATGTAGACAGTCTTTTCTTTAAAGCGGAAGTAAACCCATCGATTTAACAGTTTTAAAAAAAAAAAGGCATGCCAGGAATGCTAACTGCACATTGGCTGTGCTCTCAACCAAACAGTCAAACCATCCAATGGCTGGTGTCATAACAGATCACATGTGCAGCACTGTGGCAGTTGAAGATTAAACAGAGGCAAAGATGGCAGCTTCCTTGGCTGAAAACGATAGGGGGGTTTACTTCCACTTTAAGGATGTACTTCATTCCACCAAATATAAACAACATAATTTTTATGACCGCCATTGGTACTTGCAAGGGAGTAGAAAGAACTTAGGGACCACTTCATATCAGTGCACATTGATGGCCTTTGAAAAAGTAGGGGAGTTTTATTTACAGTAAATCCTTACATGAAGTATATCCACTGAAGTGACTAGCCTAAGGTAATACACAGATATCCTCCTACATAAGCTGTACCTATTTATCTGCAACCCTTTCTCTTCTACATGGCTTCAAAGTCTAGAATTTACACAGCATTTCTGAGCTTCAGAAGGCAGGGGGCAGACACACCCTCCTCTACACAGTCTCATTGAGAAACATGCACAGCTGCACATAATTTCTAATCTAATATTTTCTTCAGCTTAAGCAATTGAGTGGCTAGTTAGCCGTTCAGATTGCTATTACAAGAGAGCCAACCCTTGGCTCTAATAAATTGTACCAGGATGATGCCACCCCGGTGCAACCACTTGAAGTCAAATGATGTACCAGGTACATGATTTGGCCGCAAGAGGTTAAACATAGGAAAACACTGAGTTTGAACAGTACCACTGAAAAATTATGTATTCTAAATGCATATAAATGGAGGTTTGACACTACCATTATGGATGAGGTCTAAGAGTAACTTGTGCTTACAAGGTTTAGGATGTTCTCATTTCTGTGGGGAAAAAAAATGTTACCTGGATCCCATGAATATGTGGAAGAAATCAAAACACCACTCTACCACCTTTTAGCATTTTAAAGCTGAGACCGTCTCAACAAGGAGAAAAAAAAACATCTGCTCCAATGATAAAGAATGAACGTTCGCTAACTTGCTCAACATAAGCTGTGCTGCTAATCAGCAGTCTATAGTAAAAGAAGGGGGGGGGGGGGGGGGGGTCAGAAGACTAGCAGATCCTCCATTTAAAAAAAAATTGGTAAAATGGATAAATACTTATATTTGGCAAATAAACCTTCCTTCTAAAGCTGGCCATACACCAGTATTCGTGTATTCAGAACATTGGTTCTATTTTCTTATAACAAGTGGGGCAACGTTGACATTCGTTTTCAGCTGTAGTGATGAGAAAATTTGAAGGAGCAGGATCGAAAATGTTTCTCGGACTAACAAAATTGTAACTGTGAATGTGGGTTTCCTTAAGGAAAATATTGTAATTAAACCTATTTAATATGTCTAGGATTCTATTCAAATAGAAAAAATGTTACGGTCTTTTAAACCAAGTAAGTTGACATAATGATGGCAAGAAAGAATGTTCTGATGAATGATTTTTTTTCAGCATTTACCCACAAATGTTCTACGGAAAAGCCAATCGTGTATGGCCTAATTTATAGAACTTTCTCACATTAGCTCCCCGTTATCAACAAATATTGCATTTTTACTTTAGACATTTCCTAAAAATGTAGTGTTGGTGAGCCCTACGCTTTATTAAAATATTCACTGCAAAAGTATTCAAATGACATAGTATGTGTGCATTTTTCTGCGTCGTTTGGTCAGGTTTAGGCTTTGCAATGGTTAATAAAACCTTTTAAAAATCTAATCAGAATATGGAGCTCTTGCTCAGTTTGTACGTAACTGCCTAAAATGTAGGTTAACACAAAAATGATGACTTTCATTATGGCATCAGAGTTTTGACATTTTTAATTGAAACACCTGTAATTTTTCCTGCGCAACCCAAATACCCACTCAGAGAACGCTAGCTGATATTCATATAATATTTTGACATTCTCTTTGCTTTGCTCTGATGCTGTGAAACGTGATGTGCTCAAAAGGCTCACACTGTATAATCAAACAATATGATTTTTTTGTTTTTTGTTCCACTAAAAGCCAGGTTTGTGAAGAAACCCAACAGATTCCTATTATGTGTCCTGAAAACCTTCTTCCAAAAGTATAAATTAAATTATAATGTTTTATAAAAATGGGAAAGCCTGCTGGAATTTGAACAGAGCATTTTAATCCTTGGAATAAGAAAAAAATAGCTTGCACATAAAAATCACGTAAAAAATAAAAATTTTGGTTGTTTTATTCAGATGTTTTGAAGTGGTTGTAAACCATTTCATATACCCAGTGAAGTGACTTGCTTCAGGTGAATACACAGAGATTAAACAAATCCTCCTATATAAGTTTTACCTGTTTAACTGCAGTCTTCTATTCTCCACAGCTGTTCAAAGTCCAAAATGTATAAAGCTTGTCTGAACTGTCAGAAAAAATAGGGGCCAGAGAGCTGAAATTTCACACTACAGAGCTTAGTGATGAGAGTACTGAGAGCTGATTGGATGGAAGGGATACTCCCCCCTTCACACAGCACACAGGAACAGACCTGAGGCTGTCAATCAGCTGGAGCTCCTTCCCTTGTCACCTTTTTCTTCTTGGTGTCAGGAAAACTTGCCAGGAGTGATTATTGCGGATAGCAGAGGAATGAAGCAGCAGACAGAAATTACACTTAAGCCAGGTACACATGAGCCGATTGTTGGACAACATTCGGCTTGTGTGTATGTCGGACGGGCATGCTGGAAAACCAGCAGCTGACCGACTCCCAATCAGCACTCCAACAATGGTGTAGAGTGCTGATCAGAGTGTTCTGGTTGGGGGACGTCCCCCTGTCGGAACACAAGAGTTCAGCAGGAGAGATCACTGTACTTACTTTGCATAGTGAGTACAGAGGCTCCGACTGGAACTGACAGTTTTTGTTTTCATTCCACCCGCTGTGTGTGTACCAGGCTGGATTGAGACAAGTACACAGGGATACAGAGGGATATGCTATGTTTGTATTTAATGTCTAAGGTTTACAACCACTTTAAAGCCACATTGAGATTACAACTTAACTGTAAAAGAAGAGTTGTTGTGCTAGAACTAGTGTTTGCTATCGGAAACCATGATCTACTGATTCTGAAGGTACTCCTAATTTCCAACTTGGCATCAAGTTTATGCTCCTGACTGTTCCACTAATTTGCTACAGTTCCGGGTATTGTCATCTTTTTCTTAGCAATAACATAGTCAGTGTATGTCCACATACACTATAGAGTGCATTTCTTAACCTTTTTGCCCCAGAGGAACCCTTGAGATACATTTAAGGTCTTGGGGAACCACTACTAAAACCAATTTATTAGTAGTAAGTGGGAAAAATGCCCCTCTGATTGGTGGCCAGTGGTAAGAATGCACTTACCATGGTGGTCAGAAAGCTACTATTACAGGCAGCTAAAAAGGTTTTTGGTGTCACGCAGTTGGTTTGCCAAGTGACCATGTTGATGGAACTATGCAGGCAACATCAAATCAGAGGTTAATCAGGCGCAGCTCAAGGAACCCTTAGCAACTTCTGAAGGAAGTTTAGGGTTCCAGAGAAAGCTGGTAGAGAATGGTTGCTGTAGAATAAGAGGGAAGTTGCTCAGCACAGAGACTTATGATAAAAGTATGCAGTGAAAAGCATACAGAATTTGATTGTGTTGGTTTATAGCAAAAAAACATAAGAAAATGGAAGCCACTTGTGTATTATGAACAGTATTAGCATTTCATTTCTTTCTGGTATACTGATTTCTAGCCTTCTCAGCACCAGGCTAGCATCTCTTTTTAGAAGTAACGGCTAATCCTTTCAAAGCTGGTCTCATAACATTGCAGGACTAGCACTGTGGAAGGCAGGTTGCTACTTTGCTTGACTGATCACATAGGGGCCAATCATAGATCATCTGGACTTCAAATGTTAGAGCCGAGAGTAGGGAAAACAAGAACATTACAGATCAAATCCTGATGCTTTGATTAACATTATGTCATCCAAGGAAAACTAAAATGATACCAATGACGTGGTACAAGATCGCAGATAGTAACTGTGTGGCCATTTTCAGAGCTACTTCCAATAAAACCTCACTGATCTCATTTTGCAAACCCTCTTTGGAGCTTTGCTGTGTCTTCTTAGCAAATCATATGCACTCATCTTATCTACTCCCCCCATCCACCACCTTCCCAGAATCCCCCTCCCTTGCCCCCTTCTGCCTCACTGCCTGCTCTTTCCTGTGAATATTTTCATCCGTGTCCTGGCTGCAAGGAAATTCTCTGCTCTCTGATCTCTTATCTTAAGATGTTTGCAGCCCCCAAATTTCACTTCAATCTCACCTCATCTCTCCATACTACATTAACCCCTAGCAATTGCCTTCCAAATGACCCCATTAAGCCGTAATTGCCTCAGCAGGTCTGCACTCTTCTTGTAATTCTGTTCTTCTCATATCCCAGACGCACGCTCAGCATCATTTGGAGTCCTGGCTCCCTTCACTGAACTCAGCTTATGACCTCTATGCTCCGTGGCCAAAATGACTAGTAGATGGCATGGTGGCTAACGCATTCCATTACTTTAAAACTTCTCCAGGCCCTAATGTGATATTCCTCGGGAGGGAGAAGATGGTGGTGGTGGGAATATGTTGCCATGGAGACCCAGTGCCAGCTATTAAAAAAATAAAAATAATCTTTTGTTTTATTTATTTTTTTTCTGACTTGTTCTTTACTGAGCTATGCTGTCATTTATTAATAAATAAAAGGAAAGCAGAGAAAGGAAAGCAAGATAGAAACAGACAATACATGGCTTTCAGTGGATGTAGGCCATGTCCAAATATCTGCTTATAGTCATAAGAAATTATTGTGATTAGTACTGAAGGTAAAATGTTAAATCTGAATCTTAAACAATAAACAAACTGACATAAACTTGAACATTTCATTTGACAGCATTGTCATATTAGCAGAACCCATGGTTTTACATGCATTAAAAGGTCCCATCACGGGTAAGCCTAAAGCAATGGCAAAGAACTTTGCAGGTATGAGAGTTATTCCAGAAACATGGGGAGTTTGGCATAGTAGAGAAGCAGTAGTAATGTTGAATATTTCTTGACCAAATTAATAATTGGTCCAAGCAACACCAACTACTATGAAATCAACTAGTAAGCATTAGCTACAGGTCTTAGTAGTGTAATCTTTAGAATGGAGGCTGGAAAGCCCAGGAGCGCTGTAATTGTTTTACAGTGGGGCCCACCCTTTAAATTGTATAAATGTATGGACTAGCTAGCAGCCTTGCAGACCTGGGAAGCAAAGGTCCTTCAAAGAACAGACTTGAGAAACAAGCTGACCAATCTGAATATGGTTTGGCTAAAAGCCGGGAAACACTCCGGCACAACAAAGTGGGGACCAGATCTTCTGAAAAAAAGCAGTAGGAGACAGATAAAATCTGACTCTCCTGTCCCTACCTAGGGTATGGAGGAAAATCTCCTAAAAATGCATAAAACTCTGGACAAGAAAATAATGTCCTCACAAAGAAAAGAAGGTTGTAGTCTGAAAAAAAAACGTATCCTTGCGAAGAGATATGATATGGCGCCATGCAAAACAAAGAATCAAGATCAGAGACACTGCTTTCCAAAGTAATTGTAACAAGGAAGGTGTCCTTTTGAGAAGAATTTACAGAACTTGCTCAAGGAGAGCTTTCAAAGAGCTTAGAGAGCCAGGTTAGATTTCCATAGAGGGAAAGGGAATAAAAATAGAAGGGACAGACCAAAGCATGCACAGTCAGGGCCCTTGGGAAAACAATGGCAAAATGCCCTTAAGGTGTTGATCCATCTGTACTAGAAGAAGCTTAGGACCTGAGGACCAAAGTAAGTGTGAAGGCCAATTCGGAGCAACTCACACCACTGAACAGATTTGGAAATCACTTCTGTGATTGTATGCCCTAAACGGCCTGAAACAGGCTCTGCACGCTGCTTGGACAGAGGTGGAACAGAAAGCGGCCAATGAATAACGCCTTTTCTACCCAAACACTGCAAATTCTAGTAATCTGAAATCCAATTGCATCAACCATTGGCTTCTGTCTGCCACTATACCTGGTAGTGAAATGTTCACTCCAAAACATTTAGCTTCAAATATCTCTTTACAAGAAGGCAAAGCAAAAAAGAGTCTCACTTTATATTCTCCACAATTAAAAACACACAACAGCAATAATAAAATGTTCATATATAAGCCACTATTGGGCCCTAAGGGGTGTAAAAAAGCATTGTTTGTAGGTCGTTCTACTGGCATCTTCACAGCACTAAAATGTCAATTTTGGGTGGACCTACCCTTACAAATTCAGACCAAATGAAATCCAACAGCCAGTGGATGCTCATTATATGGTGGATCTTACACACAGCAATTTTT
This sequence comes from Lithobates sylvaticus, assembly GCA_028564925.1. Lineage (NCBI taxonomy): Eukaryota > Metazoa > Chordata > Amphibia > Anura > Ranidae > Lithobates > Lithobates sylvaticus. Next base: position 159,635,706 of record CM053033.1, read on the forward strand.
CAGATCTGCAGCTTTCTGCAGAACGCCACTTAATGTACAATACTTAGATTTCCTAATTTCAGTACAGACTGCATCAACTCTTTACCCTGAAATGCAATGCATTATTATATTACCCACAAACATCAAATCTGCTTTGAAGTATTAAATGCTTAGAGTGGGGAGTCTATATTACAGTATGACACACAGAGGGTGGCTTGTAGCATTACACAAGAAACAGTGCATCTTTATTACAATTGTACGTGCAGGGCACTCGCCTGTCCTTGATTTCAAGCTGCTGAACTAAATCTAATTTCCCCCACGCTACACTGGAATATTTACACTGTTCCTGTGTCACTGCCTACATTATATCAAGCCACATACACAGCCCTTCTGATGGCCACAATTGCACTAAACCTCTCTGTAAAACAATGCCATGGTGATGCTACAGATCTGAACAACCATTGTTGAATAAAATTAACTCCTACCTTTCCTGTAAGATGTAAAAGAAAAAGAAACCTAAATCCCTGTATTCCAAAAACAGCAAAGTGTTGCCAATGGTTATTGAGTCTGACATTAGGTGCAAAAAATAGTTTAGAGTATTTACACACTGGGGCGGCGCGTCTGTTAGCGGTAAAGCGCTGCTAAAACTAGTGGCAGCGCTAGTTTTAGCATCGCTTTTCAGGCGCTTTTAACCCCCGCTAGCAAATAGCAAATGTTTTGCAGTGCTTTGTAAGCGTTGCCCATTAATTCCAATGGGCAGGGGCGGTGTAGGAGTGCTGTATACAGCACTCCCACACCGCCCCAAAGATTCTGCTTGCAGGACTTTTTTTCCCCGTCACACAAGCGCACCGCCCCAGTGTGAAAGCACTCGGGATTTCACACTGGGGAGGCATGAGAAGCAGTTTTCAGGCACTATTCTTAGCGCTAAAACGCCTGAAAACTGCCTCAGTCTGAAAGTAGCCTTAAAGTGGACCTTCCAACTTCACACGATTGCAAAAAAAAATAAAAATTATAAAAAATTAAAAAAAATTAAGCAGAACCCCATTTCTGAATTTCTGACCTAGGTTGAGAATGATGTAGCCTTCAAACTGCCCGCAGTCTCCTGTTATTGTCATGTCACTCTTGCAAAGAGGGCTTCAGATCAATTAACCTAAGGGCAGGTTCACACCAGGAATCCCCCAGGAACGCACATATTTAAGGTTGGGTTCACACTGAAGCATGGAACGGCTCACAGAAGGCAGTGGCGGCTGGTGCTCAAAATTTTTTGGGGGGGGGGGGGGGCGCAAACAAATAGCCTCACTGTGCCATCAAACGCTGCCACTGTGCCCCAAACGCTGCCACTGTGCCCATAAATGCTGCCACTGTGCCCATTAAACGCTGCCACTGTGTCCATCTAACGCTGCCACTGTGCCCCAAGTGCTGCCATTGTGCCTCAAATGCTGCCACTGTGCCCATTAAATGCTTCTACTGTGCTCCAAACACTGCCACTGTGCCCATCTTACGCTGCCATTGTGCCTCAAATGCTTCCACTGTGCCCATTAAATGCTGCCACTGTGCTCCAAACACTGCCACCGTGCCCCAAGTGCTGCCACTGTGCCCATCTAATGCTGCCACCGTGCCCCAAGTGCTGTCACTGTGCCCATTAAATGCTGCCAATGTGCCCTCTGCCCGCCATCTACCGGCACTTACCTTGTCTCGGTGTGCAGCTGGTGACGGCGTCAGGCGGCGAGCAGTGTCTCCTCATCGACCCGACATCTTCTCCCGCGCTCCTCCTGTCTTCTGCAATGATTGGACGCCTAGGCGTCCAATCACAGCGCCTGTGACTTCAGCCAATCAGGTGACCGGTAACACAGACCCGGCAACCTGATTGGCTGAGAGGCGGGTCTGTGTTAGGGAAGCGATGTATTCGCTTCTCTAACACAATACTGTGTAAACAGCGAACGCACAGCATTGCGCCCACTGTTTACACTTATGGAAGCCTATTAGAGCCCACCGCTCTGATCAGGTCCCCTATTAGAACTTACATCTCTAATAGGGCGCTTCCAAAAATACCCCCCCGCTGTAATTCAGATGCCCGGCGCCCGACAAGGGGCCGGACACCTGAATAGGGGGCGGCAGCGGTGACAATAGATAGATTCATGCAATGCATGAATCTATCGATTGGTGATAGAGCGGTGCAGGAGAGAGGGGGCGGCTTTCCTGCGCCCTCTATGCACGCACAGCCACTGACAGAAGGGGTCCGGTGTGTCCCTGTTCACAGTTTTAGGTCCGATTTCAGTCCGAATTTTTGGCTGAATTCTGACCTGAAACAGACCAAAAGACACACAGGACTCCTGTGTAATTCCCACCGAAGTCACCCCCAGAGGTGTGTGGACTGGCTCCATAGAGAGCCGGTCACAATCTCCTGACACACGTAAATTGCACGCAGATAAAACCTGCATCCAATTCGCAGTAGTGTGAACCCAGCCTAAAAAAGGAATACAAATGGATCGCATGGTACTTCTGTACCATGCAATCCAGTGCAGGCAAGCGAAGCATGGGATTCTGGCACCGACTACTGGTGTGAACGGGCCCTGAAATGTGAATGCACTGTGGCACAGCATCAGGGGGCATCTCGGTTCTTGTAGTTGGCCCTGTGGTGCTTGCACACATTATTAGGGGGCCGGCTGCAAAAACCAGGAAGAGAAAACAAACTCTTAATGAGGTAAGACGAGAAGATGGCGTGGGACCTGGTGAGCAGGTCGAATACTGCAGAACAACCCTAGCATTTGCTAGGTGTGTGAGTATGCTTATCATGGATTAACCAGCAGAGTAGGAGGGAATATGAAAAAAAAAAAAAAAAACAAGGAGGTGAAGTTCCTTTTGAACATATATTTAATAGACGTTATAAATAATACATAACAAATATGTGTTTGCAGGTCTATATAATGTTCATTTTGTTATCTCTCATAAATGGTTACCTTGCTTTTTGACATACTAAATGAGTCAATGTATGGGTATGGTGATCCACAAAAAGGCAGACTCTCCTAAACTAAACATCGGGACCATTTTATGAGACACAGAAGAAAGGAAAATAAGGCTGATGCTTAAACTATTGTCTAACCCACTCTAGAAATATGACGTACGGACTCTGAGTGGTTAATGTAGACAACACCTGCCCTTTTCCTTGATCCAATTTTCCTAAATCAGACCTTGCACTGAATTGTACATCATGGGTATGATAATACCATTTAGCATGGACCCAATGGTGACAGTGTTACAATCGGGGGCTTACATCATAATGTTGAGGGATAGCAAGCAGAAACATAAGTGTTCAGGATATGTGTGCACCTAGCACTGTAGGATTAGTTTTTCCTGTGTCGACAGCTAACGATAAATTCCTCCTTTCAGTTTTAATCAGGCTTCCCCTTGTAAGGAGGCAGCAGACAGTGACGCCAATCTCTCTGCCTCCCAACCGTGCCTCACCTCGGTCCTCCATCGGGGACAGTGTGTCAGGATTGTTCAGCTGCTGCAGTTAGTGCCGCCCGGGCACCTGATGTGGAGATGCTGAGGTGCGGAGGGCGTTGGTCTGACAGTGATATATTGCAACGGATTCCAGGGGGGAGGGGCACGTAAAGAATGCTATGCCATGCATTGTGCCAAGTTACTAGGGCTCTTAACCCTTGCACTGCAGCCACTGTGACAACAGTCATATGCTAAATAAGTAAACAACCCAGTTATAAATTTATGAAAGTCACAAAGTGCCATCTTGTAAATAAAACGAGATCTAAAAGCTATTAAGTTTAAATCACATACTGTAAGTTCATATGGTGCATATGTTTGAAAAAAAAAAAAAAATGGGACAAACCAAAAAAAAGCAGACAGCTCAGAGGCATGGTTCTATCTTTATAATCATTATTCATAATTTATTTAGCACCAGCAGATTGCATTACAACCATAACGTTCTATGCCGATTGTATTGCTTTTAATGCCTGTTAAGTTGGCCATACATTGATCAGGTTTTCTTGATCAGCCAGCAGGCTGGATGGATGAGGGAAGGTTAGTGATGTAGCTGGGGGCAGAATTGTGGATGGCTTTGTAAGTTGTTAGTATTTTGAATCTAATTTGTTGGGTGAACGGGAGCCAATGGAGGGATTGACAGAGAGGAGTAGCAGACACAGAGCGGTTGGATGAGTCTGGCAGCAGCATTCATGATGGTAAGGGTAAGCCATAGATGAGTACATATCAGACAGGGAAACATCTGATTAACCCCAGAAGTGCATGGATCTGTCTTGCAGTTCAGGTAACACGATAAAGAAGTGCCCACATAGTGAAGTACTTCCTTCCCTCTGGTCAATTAAAAGAGTTTGCTCTTGTTGCGTAGAGATGGTACTAAAGTGTCCATGGATGGATCAAAATCTGGCAGGTTCAGCAGAGACTGGCTAGATTTCAATCCATCTGTGGCCATTTCCGTCTGAGAGGAGTCAGTGTAATCTTTTGAATTGGACTATTGGTATATTTTTGTTCAAAAAGCACCTGCAGCCAATTCTGACAGCAGAAGAGTCCTGCTTTCCGAATATAAAAGCACAGCATGGAGGATTCCCTCATCCATCCAGCCTGCTGGAATCCTATACTAAATATAAATAATTTCAAACCCTTTTGAGCCCAGGCATTCTTGAATTAATATTACTTTAAAGCCCTGATTAAAGGTTTTTGACTATTAAGACATTTGTTTGGTGCTCTTTTTGGTTCACTTATACAGTAAAACCTTGGCTTGAGAATAACTTGGTCTGAGAGTGTTTTGCAAGACCAGATCTTTTTTTTTTTTTAGAAATTATGACTAGATAAATGAGTGATGTCTTGATATACAGTGCCTTGAAAAAGTATTCACACCCCTTGAAATTTTCCACATTTTGTCATGTTACAACAAAAAACGTAAATGTATTTTATGTGATAGACCAACATAAAGTGGCACATAATTGTGAAGTGGAAGGAAAATGATAAATGGTTTTCAATTTTTTTTACAAATAAATATGTGAAAAGTGTGCCGTGCATTTGTATTCAGCCCCTCTGAGTCAATACTTTGTAGAACCGCCTTACGCTGCAATTACAGCTGCAAGTCTTTTTGGGGATGTTTCTACCAGCTTTGCATGCACATCTGGAGAGTGACATTTTTGCCCATTCTTCTTTGCAAAATAGCTCAAGCTCTGTCAGATTGGATGGAAAGCGTCTGTCAGCAGCAATTTTCAAGTCTTGCCACAGATTCACAATTGTATTTAGGTCTGGACTTTGACTGGGCCACTATAACACATGAATATGCTTTGACCTAAACCATTCCATTGTAGCTCTGGCTGTATGTTTGTGGTCGTTGTCCTGCTGGAAGGTGAAACGCCGTCCCAGTCTCAAGTCTCAATTCGGCCAGCAAAAGACCGATGAAAATGCGACCGTGTGTATGCTCCATTGGACTTTTACTGGCCGAATTCCAGCCAGCAAAAGATTGAGAGCATGTTCTTAATTTTTCGGTTGGAAAAAGTTCAGATCGGAAATTTTCGATCGTCTGTAGCAATTCCGACGTGCAAAATTCCTATGTATGTTTGGAAACAATTTGACGCATGCTCGGAAGCATTGAACTTCATTTTCTCGGCTCGTCGTAGTGTTGTTCGTCACCGCGTTCTTGACGGTCGAAAGTTCAGCAAACATTTGTGTGACTGTGTGTATGCAAGCCAAGCTTGAGCGGAATTCCGTCGGAAAAAACATCCAAGATTTTTCAGACAGAAAATCCGCTCGTGTGTATTGGCATAACAGGTTTTCTTCTTGTCCTGTATTTGGCTCCATCCAGCTAACCATCAACTCTGACCAGCTTCTCTGTCCCTGCTGAAGAAAAGCATCCCCACAGCATAATGCTGCCACCACTATGTTTCACGGTGGGGATGGTGTGTTCAGGGTGATGTGCAGTGTTTGTTTTCCGCCACACATAACATTTTGCTTTCAGGCCAAAAATAACATTTTGGTCTCATCTGACCAGAGCACCTTCTTCCACATGTTTGCTGTATCCCCCACATGGCTTCTCGCAAACTGAAAATGGCACATTATATGGCTTTCTTTCAACAATGGCTTTCTTCTTGAAACTATTTCATAAAGGCCAGATTTGTGGAGTGCACGACTAATAGTTGTCCTGTGGACAGATTCTCCCAACTGAGCTATGGATCTCTGCAGCTCCTCCAGAGTTACAATGGGCCTCTTGGCTGATTCTCTGATTAATGTTCTCTTTGCCCGGTCTCTCAGTTTATAACCTAAACCTGCTTTAAACTTCTCCACAACTTTATCCCTGACCTGTCTAGTGTGTTCCCTGTCCTTCATGATGATGTTTGTTCACTAAGGTTCTCTAACAAACCTCTGAGGGCTTCACAGAACAGCTGTATTTATACTGAGAATAAATTACAGACAGATGGTCTCTATTTACTAATTAGGTGACTTCTGAAGGCAACCGGCTCCACTAGATTTTAGTTAGGGATATCACAGTAAATGGGGCTGAATACAAGTGCACCCCACACTTTTCAGATATTTATTTGTAAAAAATGTTTAAAACCATTTATCATTTCCTTCCACTTCACAATTATGTGCCACTTTGTGTTGATCTATCACATAAAATCCCAATAAAATACATTTATGTTTTTGGTTGTAACATGACAAAATGTGGAAAATGTCAAGGGGTATGAATACTTTTTCAAGACACTGTACAAGTAGCGTCATGTGACAATTGAGTATAAAAGAAAGTGTAGCAACATGGTTACATTTAATGAAGGTACAACATTTAGCAATTCACATGGTTGACGATTAAAACAGGCACATCTAAGTATGCAGGCATTTGGGGTAAAGCTGTCCACATAGACCATCCTCCGCACCGTCATTAACGTCATCCCTTCAATGCTGCGCTCCACAAGTGCTTCAAGCCTCACTTTCAGATTGCTCTACTGCAGGGTAGTTTTCCCGGTCATGATTGCAGACTGACAGCGGTGAGAGCCGGTGGTGTGGAGGATGGTCTATGTGAACAGCTTTACCCCGAATGCCTGCATACTTAGATGTGCCTCTTTTTTATCATCCACCACGTGAGTTGCTAAATGTTGTACCTTCATTAAATGCAACCATATTGCTACACTTAGAGGCGATCTCTTCTCTTTTATACTCTGTAGCTCCTGCTGAATTGTGCTGTTAATCCCCTTGTGGAGGCCGCCATTTGTGGATGGACATTTTATGGTTACACAACCTATCACACTGCTATAATCTTTTTATATGGACTATAAGCTCAAGGACTTATGAATAAATGGTTGTCGAGCTTCCATTATTTCTTATGGGAACATTTTCTTTGATATACAAGTGCTTTGGATTACAAGCATGTTTCCAGATTGAATTAAGCTCGCAATCCAAGGTTTTACTGTATAGTAGAAGAATGTTGTCATCTCACAAAAGGAAGTGCTAAAAGAAGGACCTTCATGGCAGGATTACCATACAGTATATTATATTTATGAAAGCTGCAGTTTTAAAACCTTGAAAATTACTATTGAAAGTACACTAACATATTAAAGCATATATGTGAGTGTACATCTATAAGGTTTCCTTCCTGAATAAACAATATGCTGTTTTAAAAAAAAAGATTGGGGCTGTTCATGACTACCCAGCAAACCAGACCCTGCTACATTTTGAGTTAAAAACATATATTTCTTACTTTCTTTAAATCTGCAATTCATTATCTCCATTGTTATCAGTACAGGGTATAATAACATTATTCAGTTGGCATAGCAAACAGACTTAACTCCATGGGCTTCAAACAAACCATAAATTGTAAATATCTCTGAAGCATAGCATAAAGTATGTTCATGCAGTGGGTGTAACTCTTATAGTTATTTAGGAGAACCTGGCACATTCCCTGGGTAGTTTACCAATGTCAAACTCCATTCTTTGGGCCCCTTGGAGCGTGGCTGAGTACACTGTCTAGTTTGGGGTGTATTAACTTTCAACAGAGTGGACAGTTTTGGAACCTACACACGGATATTGTAAGAACGAGACCACTCTGACCCTTACTGTTATAAAACAAGGGACAGGTTAAACACCTTCTTTTCTAACAAAGTACAATGCATGGATAGAAACTAAAATGCAAAAGGGTTTTGCATTTTCAACAAGATGTTTTCTTTTATAACAGTATCTAAGGCACAGGAGAAAATGACAGCAACATTCATCCATGGGTTTGTATTAAAACAGCAATCTTTCGCCATATTGAAATAATAAGAATGTTACCTTAACTGTATAGTGGGCTGTAGAAGTACCGTTTTGTTTTACTTCATTGTTCATTCTGAACAATTAAATGGGATCCTTTTAATTATTTAGGATGCTAGTGCACTTCTAACAGCTCTGCTATCCTCACCGCCTCCAGCACTTCAGGGAGTGTTGTGGGCACTGCATTACATCTCGATGCCACTGTTCCCCTTCTCTGGCCCTGACATCACAAATACTCCTACAGTAATTCAAAGAGCTCACTAGCTCTGGTTCAGTGGCACATGTGCAACCAGTGCTACCCTCCAATGGATATCCAGGAACGTCACCCAGAGCTTAACCCAACAGAAGGTGCACCAGACCAAATTCATAAAGGAGTCCAAAACAGCTTAAAGGATTCACAAAACAGCTGTTTCACTGGCATAACTCTGCCCCATCTGATTCTTATGTTAACAGTAGGTTCAAGAATTAACTGGCATTTGCTTCAATAAGTCCATTTAAAAACGTATGCAAAACATTACCGAATCCTGATTAGGAGGGGCATGTTTTCCCTCAAAAACACATTGGCATTTTTTTTTTTTTTTTTTTTTTTTTGGACACCTTTTACAAATTTGGTCTAGTGCTCTTTCTATTGGTCTCTGAGTCACAAATACTCCTGGCAACTTTGGGGGCAGTCTTACATATTTGCTGACTACAGTGGCCTCCAGCAGAGGTTAAGAATACCATTCCCAAAATTTGATTAGAAAAAGGAGCCACAGCTATTCCAATGTTAAAAGATCTATGCAATAGTTTAATCCTAACATGAATGGGGCATGAGGGGCCTCTTTAAGGAACAAACTAAATGTTGGACTAACCTTGACAGTTATTCACAAAGACAAGGTTTGTGTAGCAGGTTGGAAAGCCCCTTTAAAAGATGTACTGTAACTGTGAGCGTGCACCATATTGAATAACAAAATAAACTAAAACCTACTTTAAATAATGTTTACTGAAATCATCCTAACAACCCTTATTCTAAAATTCTGACAGAACACTTAACATGGCATTACAGTACATGCACCTTTTATCAAGGTTCTATAGAAATCTAAAGAGCCAGTATAAATACAAGGTTTCCAACATCTCCGAACATCTTCCTCCGAAGAGCTGTCAATGACTAGGATCTACATACTGGTTGAATCATCACATTTATCTTTCACCAAGCATTTGAAATGATCGAACAGTAAAGTTTTATAGCTAGCACGGAATATACTAATGAATAATGCCGGACGGCAAAGTAGCTGTAAAGTCTAACTTTTTTCTCTACAAGTGTCCTGTTCTGAACAATTGTTCATCCAGTATTCTGAAGATCTGTGGGGAAAATATACAATGGCTGACATCTGGAGGAACAGTATCTCTCTACCACTCTACTTTTTTCTTCCTTTAAATGTAGAGATCTGTTTAAATAAAACTACTAGTATTCTACTAAATTATATAAACTGCTCTTAAATTGGCTTAGCATTCAATGATCCAGTCTGTGACTGAAAATAACAATACTGTTAATGCCAGTTAGTCTGATGTACACTTTTCTGCTCTATGCCAAGGAATGTAAAGAAGGAGGCAAATACATCAAAACAAAGCAGAGTTGTTATAACCAGAGTGTTCTGTCACTGTAGGTTGCTTTTACTGGGTCCAAGCACCATCTCCAAGGCTTTGGCTGTCAAGAACAGCCCAATCCTAGAGCTAACAATGCGCGCAGCATTAGCTACTATGGAGGAGAGGTAGGCAGCAGGTTTATGTCTTTACAAAGGAATGTCCCTTGGGTTAGGACATATATCTACTGTCCATGGTCATTACAGGGTTAGTTTCCCCAGCAGATGTGCAGACCTTGGAACTGAAAAGCAGAAATCTCATTATTAGAGACTCTGAGACATGTAAGAAACCACTAGTTGGTTTGACTCCCAGTATCAATCAAAAATTAAAAAAATTTGTTTGGGTAGATTCCGGGTGGAGGACAAGGAAAATGTTTGCCAGACAATGGACTTAAACCTGAGGGATTTGTTGGTTTAATCAAACTAGGTATCAAAAGTACCAGTTTTAATTGCACTGAACAAAGCTCCTGTGTATTGAAAAATTAGAATGTATTTATATCTGTATTCTCCAGCCAGTGGCTTGTGAGCCACAGGTACCTTTACCTGTCAGATGCCTTTGATGTAGCTCACAGCACCATACCAGCAGGGGCTCAGAACTTATTTAAATATCTGCTACATTAGACATTTCCTCTAAGCATGAGACCAAACACAGGCTCCCTGATTTACATAATATTAAAAGTTCCTTCATTAAGTACTATTTTTTCTTAGTTTGGCACTTTGGCACTCATAGCTAACTGAACGATGCAGGGGGCTGGCAACTTGTTTCCTCTAAAGTTAGCCATATACAAGTAGAATTTCATTTGTATGGAACTTATGAAAAGTCATTCATCAAGGCACCAGATAGTTGACACATTTCATTAAAAATACAGTAAAAAATTTGTTTGCAAATAGTTCACATTTTACCATTTAATTTTGGGATGCATGAAAGTGATCCCATGTGTAAGCCTGTGACCCTACCACATACCATATATATGCCCTATATAAAGTTAATGAATGTTTGAGACAGAAAACAAAAGTTCTACTTCCAGATTAAACTTACACGTGCACTTCTGCATTACAATAAGTACGATTCTTCTCATAAATATGGTTAAAAACAATTGTCAAAACGTTCTCATAAACCATTACAAAATGAAATTGATGTTTAGAAAAGTATTGTTTCAAATGAAATTCTAACTGTGCATGGCTAGCTTAAAGCATACAACATAGACATTTTTTTTATTTTATTCATTCAGCCTGCAGATACCTCCATCCACACAAATGAGGTGATGGAGGAATCCCCCCCCCCCACCAGGACATTGTATTCTATTGTATTCTAACAGCAGCACCCAACGCTGTCAGAAAGCACCAATCAGCAGCTGCAAGCACTGATTGACAAAAAGTTTTTTAAACTTGTCAGTTCGACAGAAGTCAGTCTGACATTCTACTTCTTTCCACATACTGATCAAAATTTGGCCTGTTCCTGCTGAACTGGCTGAATTGTGATCCCTCTATGGCCAGCTTAAGGCTTTATGTACACTAGCCTACACTGGCAGCTCCTAAACTTGAGGTTGGGAGATTTTGATGTTTCTTTGGAAAAAGGTCCTGATCTCAACTCCATAAAAACCTATGTGTCAGTGTACACATAGGTTTTTAGCAGAGGTTAGGAGTTGACAAGGCAAGCTTCAACCTCCCTCTCCTGAGCGCGCAAGATTCGCATTCAGGATAGAAACGTTTTGACCACGGGCCACGGGAAACTGCAAAAGTGTCATGTTTTTGCTGCAATTTTGTTGTTTTTAATTTTTACACGGCCGCGGTAAATGTAGGCTAACGTACATGAAGCCTAAGTTTGTCACTGTCATATTTTAGTTTCTGACACATGGAAAGGTAAATCTATGGATATTATTAAAGCTTAATTCTGAGGAGAAAAAAAGTCATCCCTCACCATGGGGTTAAATGCCCATTTATGTCTAATATACCTGAAAAGCACTTTTCTTACTAGATCCCCCATTTTGCCACTCCAGGCTGGACAACCAAGGCCGCAGCCTCTTCTCCCCTGCACTCCAGTTGTCGCTGGACATATGAGAATGAGTTTGTTTTTAGAATCCTACTTTTACCTATCTGGATGCTGCATCTGTCCTCCGCCGCTCTAACACTGAGAACCGAGTGATCAAACACCGCCGATCACTCCGTTCTCAGAGCTCCCTGAGCAGAGAGCTGGTGCTCACTGGAGCGCCGGACTGTGGAGGGGGCAAGAGCGGCTGGCTCAGGCTCTGTGGCTCGCAAGTCCAGGCATGTGGGCGGATCTCGACCATATGGTCGTGATCTTTCCTGAGCCTGGACCAGCTCTGTGATGTCAGCTGACAGCGGGCATCAGCCCACTGTCTGCTGAAAACGGGTCACAGGAGTACATTTTAGACAAAATCCACAGCAGAAGTACAGCCAAACAAGCTTTGGCTGTACTTCACCTTTAAACTGGTGACATGAACTAATTGTAATTGACTAGAAAAACACTATTTCAAATAAATCCTGCCTGTGTGTGCCCATTGTCCTTTACGGCATAGATTTAAATCAGAAAAAAACTCTGCACCCATGATGCAATAGAAACTTGTCCTATTTTCCACTCTGTAAGCTGTGCTGTCATCCACCTTAATGTATTGGAGGGGTTTGCAGAGACAACAATAGATTTTTATGTTGTCAGGTCCTGTACTTTAAATTAACTGCTCTACTATTGCAAGTAAAGGGCGAAGAGGGAATAACTGAAAATGCTAAGATATTTAAATAGCCCTTTTAAAGCAATATGACACTTTTTAGAGTGGCCTACTTAATATAAGCCCAAATGATCTTCCAATTTAAATCACATATATCCACTCCAGATGCTTTAAAACAAAAGGTGGGCAGGTTCTCTGTGATTAAGCCTGAATTGGGAGAAAGGTTAGAGGGAGGCGGTCCTAGGTGGGACTGCAGTGCGCTATGTTCAGGATTAATAAAGATGGATGTGATTTGACGTCATCAGTGTGTGACTTTCTGGTTTCCAATTGGATGGTATTCTGTGTCATTTAACCCAGATGAGACCAATTCTGTATTATGGAGCTGTGGATCTGTAGGGAACACCCCTGGAGAAAAGGTGAACATTGCAGTCAGATCTCCTTTTTATTCGTAAAGATGCTAGGCAGTTGTTTCATTTTTGTCTAAAATGTGGAGTTGAACTTTAAAACAAAAAAAAATACTCAATGATAAGATTAATCAAAAGCCATTTGCATGCAAAAGTATATCTGAAAATATAAATACAAATTACCTTAGATAAGATGCAAGCATTAGATTTTTGTTACATTTGTAGGCTTAAATGTCTGTATACTCTTTTGCCACTGAAAACTATTTATAAATTAATATTCTAAAAATATTAATTAGGCAACATATTCATAATATAATCCAATGTCTTCAATCATGTGTAGCAGTCCTATTCAAAGACAACTGACTATTCTTTTGAATGGAAGAACTAATCTGATGTAGAGCTGTATTAATGAATTCTATATGGAAGTAATACAGAAAATACTACAGACATAAGAAAACCCCTCCAAGAATATATTAGCTGCTGTGTTGCTCTTGTCTTTTGTAGCAATACTGAATGCCTGCAGTGGTTCCGTTCATCTAGGGTTAAGAACTTAAGGTGCTGCCGTGTCTGACAGCAGATTCATAGGGCAGTGTCAACTCCAACTTTAACAGGCTCAGAACGAGAGACAGAGAGAGCAAGAAGAGCTACCCGGCAATTATATCTGCGCTGGCAGATTGTAACACAGAGGGTGGTGTGAGGAAGGATTCCTAGGAAGGCATGGGGAGTCGGCAGGGGTGTAAAGTGACTGGCGCACAGCTGGGGGGAAAGCAGCCGGGGGGTCTGAAGGTTTAAGAACTGTATAATTACAACGCAGTCTTCGCCAAGCTAGAAATGTTCCTTTTGTTACTGGATCTTTGCTGCGGGTCCTTTAATGTCAGCTAGCACAAAGAAGAGGACAAATCATTTCCACAACACTGATGTGGCATGCATCACCCTCAGCCTGAACAGATGTCAACCTGCAAGGTCCAAAAACACCATGTTTCAGCCCCAAAAATTATTTTATGCTGATGGGTTTAAATACTGAATATGACAAAAGATACTTCATCAATCAAGAGTATGCTTTGCTCCTACAGGTTAACCTCATTTGACCATTGTCTACTTTGCCTTTCTTTGTAAATGCAGTTCCTTATTCATTGTCATCCCAATTCACTGTCTACTAGTTAGAATGTATACAATGGTTCTACGGTTATCTCTGAATTCCAGTGAAGAACAATATGGTTGGTGGAAAATGCCTAGTTTACAAATTATAGTTTTTGGGCTACTTTGATGAGCTGGGGTTAACTGACATGATCATTCCTAGCCAGTTTAATATTTGTTGAAGTAATTTGTGTCAAAAGTGTATTCCTAAAAAATTATAATTTTGCATCCAAATATATATTTTTTAATAAAGGTCCTTTGCATCAAAAGTGTGTTTTCACTCTTCTAAAGGAAGACCCCAAAATGAACTACCACAAACAGCAGTACCTCTATGAACCACTACTTGTATCCATGTAACGCCAATTTAGAAAAAAAAATATTTCTATAAAAATGTTGCTGTACAAGCAGCCAGGCACATGAATACAAAAAGTTTGTGTATACTACTCATCCTCTGGCTAATGTCACACTAGCGAACCTATTACTGATAACTCATCAGTAACTGGATTGATAGGGCAAAAAAGCCCCACTTACCTGTTTCTACAGCATCACCCAAGGCTGGATGGAACTGCGAGTCGTTGATTCCTTGCTAGCTCAAATGCAGCAGAATTTCCCTTGCCAGTGAGGGAGAAATGCCTCGCTGCTCCAGGTGGCAAGGGAACAATGCTATAGAAACAGGTGAGTGGTTTTTGGTGTGTTTTCTCCCCTCTAGTGAGGCAGTCGCAGGAGAGTTGTTGCCAGTGACAGAATCACTAGTGTGACATAAGCCTTAGAGTATGCTGAGTAGTTCTAAACCAGGAAAAACACTTTATTCTCGAAATTTAACAGGAGCTTCTTTTGTTTTCCTTGAGAGTGCAGTCTTAAGTAATGGGCACATTAGAGGCACAAACCTGTACAGGGTGTCAGGTCCTGGATCTGCAATTACAAGCAATGTAGCAAGTAAAAATCAGTCACAGTCAACTAGACTTTCCTTGTTCCTCCTGGGTAACTTATCTGTGCTGTTGTTATTGTTTGGTACCAAAGTGGTGAACTTGTTGATCTGTCTTTCTTTGCCCTTGGTGTTCACTTTGTAATTTTGACTGCACTTTCCAAGATTTCAGCAGGTCCATCGGTGGTAAAATGTATCTGTCTTACTTGCTCATTACACAGCTGTTTTTGAGCCCTCTGTTAAATCTAACTGGCCCTATTACCCTTTATTATGTAACCCAGGTGCAAGGCTGGTAGGGCTAGTAGAACAAAAGTCTAAAATGTAAAAGAAATGTCAGCAGACAGGCTCTTTATTGCAAAAGAGCCATGTAATGTCTCTTCTGCAATAAAGTAAACTTGCTTGCTTGCATTCTTTTTTTAAATGTACACTGAGCTGCACATGTGCAGCTTACTTTACATTTCTAGTATGGTGCATGTGTGCCAGGATGACTGAACGACTGCATATACATGGGAGTTACGTCTCCCCATACTGGCCAATCAAGACGGCCAAAGACCAGCACCTGGAAAAAGCAAGGGGAGAACATGCCAGCGCTGGTGGGGAACCTCACGAGCATCGGAGCATTGGAGCATTGGAGGTATTGCAGACTTTAGATTTGTCAACTTCTTAGTTTAAAGCGTAGGCGACAATGCTACTTGGAATTTCACTACAGCATAGGCAGTGTTGTCAGCCTACTAAAGTAAGTTAGGAAATGATTGCATTTCTGGCAGGATTATCATGTATATTCGGTACTTGCATTTTTAAAGAGACATTGGGGTTGATTTACTAAAGCTGAAAAGTTCTAAATCCTGGTACAGCTGTGCATGGTAGCCAATCAGCTCCTAACTTCAGCTTGTTCAATTAAGCTTTGACAAAAAAAGCTGAAGGTTTCTATGCAGAGCTGCACCAGATTTTGCATTCTCCAGTTTTAGTAAATAAACCCAGTAATATGGAGGAATGTGCATGTATTTGAGAGCTGTGCTCAATATGTTTTTTCAGTTGTACCCAATCGTACAGTTTAATAAAGACACAGATTTTAAATGAGAACACAAATAAATCATGTACATGTACAGCTGCTCGATTTCATATTCCAGATCTAAAAATTTTAATTCCTAATGTATTAATATCAAAATAGAGAAATGGTCATAATAATACAAGTACTACTAAGTAATAATACAAGTACTACCTTTAAATCCCCCTTCCCCCATTCTCTCAGAATGCACCACTACCTCCCCAGCAGGGTCTGCGAGCTCTTCAGACCTGAGAGGTCATTGTGGTTTGAGTGGTAGCAAATGCATTAAATGCTTTAAAAGCTGCTACTGTCATATCTGGCTAATGTTTTCCGACTCATTTAATGTTTTCTGGCTGATGGGTGTGTGACAAGAGCTGGCTGGCAGGTATGCATATATAAATTGCCTTTTGGTTTAACCATTTATGTGAATATCTGATGGCTAATTAGTTGAGAAGATCCCTTAGAAGGCAGCAAAAACATCCATTAGGCCAAACACATGGTGTGCTGCAC
Organism: Lithobates sylvaticus; assembly: GCA_028564925.1. Classification (NCBI taxonomy): domain Eukaryota; kingdom Metazoa; phylum Chordata; class Amphibia; order Anura; family Ranidae; genus Lithobates; species Lithobates sylvaticus. The sequence goes on from CM053033.1 coordinate 159,652,271, forward strand.
AAAGCTTTTATTTAAGGCAGTTAAAACAAAACATGGAACCAAATTTTGTTTGATTGTTTGAACATCAAAATACCAAGAGGTCCTTAGTAAATGGAATTGCTTTAAGTATAGCTGCAATGTTTCCCCACTGATAAGACTATTGTAGTAGGAAGCTGCACTGAGATTTTTAGGTCTGGGATGCTAGATGGGGCTTCACCTGCTGTGTGTAATTCATGGACTTGTTATTCCTGGACATAAAGCTTTATTACCAAACTTGCCGAGATGTATAAATAAACAGACTAAAGTACTAAAGCCCGGGTATACACTAATAAAATTTTGGTTGAAATTTTTCACTTTAAGAACATTCATCTGATTTTCTAATCATCAATAGGGTTAAATCGATGTTTGTTTTCGACTGAGGTGGTAAGAAAATTAGGAGCAAGATGGAAACTTTCTCTCGCATAAATTTATAATAGTGAATATGGTTTTGATTTAGGAAAGTCCGTTCACTACAAAACTGAATGTTAAAAGCAAACAAAATTTTGAAATACTTTACAAAAACATACGTCAAGCCGTTGAATGTACAAAGAATCTTTGTACGAATGTTTATACGAATTTTCGTTAAATAAATCTAATAAAGTCTAACCCACTTCATCACTCCTAGAAAAGACGCTACTTTAGGTTCCCTACAGTGCTGGTCATGTACACAACAAATTGGTACTTGAACAAGTGATCTCTACCAGAAGGGGAGGATTAAAGCTCTGACTGGCAGATCCACTTGCTCAGCAGAAATCTTATGACCAGGGTCAAAACTTTTGTATTTTTTCCAGTAAAGGAAAACATTTTAGCTTGTTTAGCCCTCAGTTTTCATCTCAGCAAGACTGTTAACATAGTCTTATGTTCACATTTGGGTTTAGGTCTATGTCATGAGGATTGTACATTTGCATATGTACTCCTGAAATCTTCAGTCTACCAGTAAAACCCAATGGTGACACAATAACACCAATAAACAGTAATAAACTTCTATAACACGCTGTACAATCATAGTAGGCATCACAATGGCTCTGCCTTGCAACATGGTGGTCTGTGGTTTGAATACCTGTCAGGGGACACTATCTGCATTGGGTTTGCATGTTATCCCTGTGTTTGTGGGTTTCCTCTGTTTCCCTCACAGGTTAAGTAGCCCACGTATGCATGTATGTAACCCTCCCAGAGCTGAATGTTACATGGGGCCAAGCCTGCCCACTGTGGACTGGGTGCTGTGAAGGCATGGGATAGCTTTTTTCCTCTGGGCATTGCAGTTGTTCATTTTGAGCATTCCCAAATCAATATGATATTTAGGGAGAATTTCACTTTTATCCAAACAACTCTAGTCATAAGTATGTGTATATAGTAATTGATGGAAAAAGCAGTGTATATAAAACAAAAAATGTAAAAGGTATGCATTTTATAGACTATTTGGTATTTTAGTAATCAAATCCCTATCCATCATACTGATAACTTGTCTTGTAATGATTTGTAAATTTGTTTATTCATAGTCGGTAAGATTGAATAAAGACACCAGTCCATTCGGTTCAACCTGTGGTGTGTGTGTGCGCATGTGTTTATGTCAATAGTAAATCGTATAACCCTGTATGTTGTGATCATTAGGACAGCTTCACACTGAGCCGTGGCCGCATTATCGCTAAAGCGCAGCTCATTTTAGTGGCGCTTTAGTGCTGTTTAACCACTTTCAGACCGGACCAATTTGCAGCCAAAGGACCAGGCCCCTTTTTGCGATTCGGCACTGCGTCGCTTTAACTGACAATTGCGCGGTCGGGCGACGTGGCTCCCAAACAAAATTGACGTCCTTTTTTTCCCACAAATAGAGCTTTCTTTTGGTGGTATTTGATCGCCCCTGCGGTTTTTATTTTTTGCGCTATAAGCAAAAAAGAGCGACAATTTTGAAAAAAAACACATTATTTTTTACTTTTTGCTATAATAAATATCCCCCAAAAATATATAAAAAAACATTTTTTTTTTCCTCAGTTTAGGCCGATACGTATTCTTCTACATATGTTTGGTAAAAAAAATCGCAATAAGCGATTATTGATTGGTTTGCGCAGAAGTTATAGCGTTTACAAGATAGGGGATAGTTTTATAGCATTTTTATTAATCATTTTTTTTTATTATTAATTGCGGCGATCAGCGATTTTTATTGTGACTGCGACATTATGGCGGACAAATCGGACATTTTTGACACATTTTTGGGACCATTGTCATTTATACAGCAATCAATGCTATTTAAATGCATTGATTCCTGTATAAATGACACTGGCAGTGAAGGGGTTAACCACAAGGGGGCAGTGTAGGGGTTAAGTATGCCTAGGGGTGTGTTTCTTACTGTGGGGGGGCGTGGCTGTCAGCTAGTGAATGCTGATCTCTGCTCCAATCACAGGGAGCAGAGATCGGCATCACTAGTTGCTAGGCAGAACGGGGAGATGCTGTTTATCTCGGCATCTCCCCGTTCAGCCTTCCCGTAAGACGATCACGGGTGTCCCCACGGCGATCGAGTACGCGGGGCCCACGACCGGACTCACGGGGGTCCCGACCGGCGCGGGAGCGCACCGCTCCCGGCGCGCTCCCGATGGCACGGACAGGCATTAAGGAGGGACTTATATATACGCCCTCCTGCCTGTACGTGCCGTTCTGCCGACGTATATCTGTGTGCGCCGGTCGGGAAGTGGTTAAGCAGCATTTTTTGGTCACTAACAGGGTGCTTTTAATCCCCGCTAGTGGCCGAAGAAGGGCTTAAACACGCCCATGTTGCGGCAGTTCCGAAGCACTTTTCAAGCGCTTTGGAAGCGCTGCCCATTCATTTCAATGTTCAGGGCTTCAAAACCGCACCAAAGCTGCTGCTTGCAGGACTTTTCCTAACATCCCGCAAGTGCACCGCCCTAGTGTGAAAAGTCACACTGAAATGAATAGGAAGTGGTTTTCAGGCATTATTTAGAGGCTATTTCTAGCGTTAAAACGCCTGAAAGCCACTTCAGTGTGAAGCTGGCCTTAAGATTCCCATCCAATAGTTTTTTTAAACTATCGATGCTCCCTGATGATAGCACTGGTTGTAGAAGAGAATTCCACATCCTTACCGCTCTGACAGTAAAGAACCCTCTATGCAGTTTAAGGTTTAATAGCTTCTCTTCCAATTTCAGTGAATGGCCGCGTGTCTTTTTAAAATCCTCTCGCTGAAAAGTTTTTTCCCTATGCTAGGGTCACCAGTAAGGTATTTTGTATATCACTATCATATCTTAATCGTCTCCTCTTCAGAGAGAATAAGTTCAATGCTTGAAGTCTTTCCCCATAGCGGAGATCCTCTATTCTCTTTATTAGCTTTGTTGCCCTTCTCTGAACTCCTTCATTGCCAGCACATCCTTCTTGAGGACTGGTGCTCAGAACTGGATGGGATACTCAAGATGCAGCTGGGCCAGAGTCTTGTAGAGTGGGAGAATTATCATTGTATCACTCATTTTAGCTCTGGTTGGAAAACTGAACTTCGTTGTATCTCTGGTTGGAAAAGAAAAATTCTAACTTTCTTTTAATAATAATGTCCGTGTTCTATAAATAAATAACTGTATTTTTGGAGAAAGTCAGTTTTACATAATACAGAAGTTAGTAGCACAATATATATTGATATTTATACAGTTTGCACTGAAGTTTTCAATAGGTATACTGTATTCACAAAAATACAGTGTTTTGGCACTGAGCAATGCACTGTGGGAGGCAGTAAGAACTGGACAGATTTGAACATTTTATTTTTAAATCTATTTAACTTCAATTTTCCTGTCAACAGGGAACGTGCTGACAGGAGGAGAGCGCACAGAAAAGGCTTAAGATTTGGCTGTGCTTTCCTGTATAAGTGTCTTGATTTACCAGACTGGCTAAACAAGAGAAAAACACTTTGGCAGGTAACAGTGTTCTCATATATGAATGTAACAGTGTATTTAGCTGTTTGCGTAGAGTTTTGTTTCAACCGTGGTAATGGCGACGGTAGATATAGTACATTGCATACATCAGGTATATATATATATAAAATAGCTAGGTCTGTGACAGTGTATGAGTGCTTTTTTATCTTTTACTGTTTTTAAATACTTGTTGAGATCACACATCATACAGTCTTAATGATGGAAAAAAAGCAATAAACATAGCTAACGCGTTTTAAATGTTACATAACAGCCTAACAAATTATGCACTAAGCGGATAATGAACTGAAATAAGTTCTAATGCAAATCACTGTTATGTTTATGTAAATATAAGTTATTAGTAGAGGGGCAAGCCAGTTTAAAACCCTTTACCGAGCAAGTAAATGAGCTGATCTTAGTTGAGCACAAACAGAGATTCAAGAAGAAATTAAGAAGGAAGCTAATTCAAGGCAAAGCAGAAAAGGGCTTCTCACAAGGAAAACCGTAAATGCGATTGGGCCAGCGGGCACAACTGTCCAGGCAGAAAGACTGAAATTATTCAAGAAGCAATTAGGTAGCATCGTGGTGAGGAAGCGAATACTTAAAGAGAATGAACCCTGATGCTCCGATGGGTGTGAAGTCAATTTAAAGCCATTTCAGAGATAGTCTGTGCTTTCCTCCCAGGGCTAAGTGCTGTTCAACTCATGTTGCGTATGGAGATCAACAATGTTATTGTAGCTGAACTCTTCATCCGAAATTAGAGGCGGGATGCCACAGGAGGCAGACAGGGAAACATGTTATCAAATGTCTTGCTATGCAGCACACACAGGGTCTGGGAATCAGTGCTCAGTCATGTAACAATATGAGGAGCAGATCAAACACTTTTCAATTATAAATCTTAACACTTTTTATTTTTAAAGCATGCTTACTGATTGCTAATGAATGCATACAAATGGTGGAAAAGATGTAGACTAGATTTAGTGCAGTGAAATGATAACTGTCTTTTATTGGGGCCTGTGAATGTTTCAAAGAAGGTTTCCACCTTACTTAAAATAAAGACAATGCTTAAAACATCTTTTTTTTTTCAGTAATAGACATATTCCCTTTAAAAAGTAAAATTGTCACAAGCTTTGAGAAATCAAACTGGAAACACTGGAATGTACAGTATGTATATGCAAGCGTTACATCCAATGAAAACCTCATCAAAATATCAAAAGATATATGCAGCTGGAGTTATATGCAAATCTTAATTTTTTTTTTTTAGAAGCTTTCCTTATCCCTTCTATCTCTCAGGCCTTTCCATTCTTTAGTTAATGAGCTTCCTATCACGATAAAGTGGAACTAAACCCTCCTATCTTTCACAGCCATGAAAGTTGCCATTTTAGCATCTGGTTGATCAGCTATGACACCATGTGATGGTTTAACAGTTTAGATGAGAGCTAACATAAACCCACTAGTAAGGCCGCTTTCACACTGGGGCAGCGGGTCCATTAGCGGTAAAGTGCTGCTAGTTCTAGCTGCATTTTACCGCTGTTTAAGCGTCGCTTTTCTGACGCTAGCAGGGCACTTTTAACCAATAAATAATACAAGTAATTGGCGCAAGCACTTAGAACAATGATCCAAAAATAATTTTCATTTAGAAAAAACAAAGTACACAGTGCTAAATACAAAGGCTGATATACTCAGGTAAAACCTTATATCAGCTATAGTGTATATGTGCAATTAGCACTGTTTAAAATACTGGGTTTAGATGGGGGTAAAGCAAGTGGGTGAAAATGACCGGGGAGATGACAGGGGGGGGGGGGAGGATACAATAAAGTCCACAACAACGGCACCCATCCAGTGGAAACAGAAACCTTTGTTCCCGGAGCACTAAGAGAAAAAAACAAGAAAGAGAGACGCCTCTGGGTGCAGACTGTACAACAGTTTTAATTCTGTGCAGTACACAGCAGTAAAAAGCACTCACATTTAGTAGGTAAGTGTAAGGCATATAAGATGTCTGTGCAGGTGGTGTCAGTCACTGGGGCTGGATCTGTAGAATAGTTCCTGGTCCTTCTGTGATGGCAGATCTTCCTCTGACCCTCCGAGGTGGATAGGTGGCCAAAACGAGGCTTGAGGCTCAAAACAGGGATCCAGGCGCAGCAGTGATGACGTCACAGCATGCAACGCGTTTCCTTAGCTAGCAGGCCGTGAATCACGTGACAAACGCGCTCCTTTGTCTAGCTACCTCAGACGGTCGGAGGAAGATTTGCCATCACAGAAGGACCAGGAACTATTCTACAGATCCAGCCCCAGTGACTGACTACACCTACACCTTATATGCCTTACACTTACCTACTAAAAATGAGTGCTTTTTACTGCTGTGTACTGCACAGAATTAAAACTGTTGTACAGTCTGCACCCAGAGGCGCCTCTCTTTCTTGTTTTTTTGGGCACTTTTAACCCCCCCCCCCCGCTAGCGGCCAAAGAAGGGGTTAAAAGCGCTTTTGTTGCTGGGCTTTGGAAGCACTGTCCATTAATTTCAATGGGTAGGGGTGATGTAGGAGCGGTGTATACACCGATCCCACACTGCCCCAAAGATGCTGCTTGCAGGACTTTTTTTCCCATCCCGCAAGCACAGCGCCCCAGTATGAAGGCACTCGGGCTTTCACACTGGGGAGGCATGACAGGCAGTTTTCAGGTGCTATTTTTAGCGCTAAAACGCCTGAAAACTGCCTCAGTGTGAAAGGAGACTTATTGTAAAAGTTATCATTCAAGGCATGTTAAATTGGTGGGTTTAATTTCACTTTGAAGTGCCAACAGATAGGCTAAGGATGCAGGAAGGACAAGATCAAGCTAAACTTTTCCAGGAACGCATACATAGGCAAATAACCTAAATGACTTAAGCTTTAAATTTTCTGATCGTTTTAAAATTGTGTTTATGTAAAGGTGGCCATCTTGGTAGAAGAGCCGGGCTTTTGTTTTTTTAAGTCAGATTGCTCCTCTGACTGGTAATCTTATAATTTCTGGGTGGAATGTTTAAGAAGAAGGTGGACAGCACAGATACACAGAATGAAAAAGCAGAGCCAGGGAGATGCTTGCATTGCAGATTTTCAGGTGCAGTTTTCTTTCCAGCAGGCTCAATGAGCAGCAGAGGAGTTGACATCATCATATCAAATCAGAATAGCTCTCATCAGAGTCCGAAGTCTGGAGGATAGGTCTTACTTTATGTGACGCAGCAAATATGCTGCTTCAAGGCTAAACTAACAGCAGTGCCAAGACACAGTCATGTGTCAGCAAGTGTGCTGATATTTTTCAGGAGGCGAAAAAAAAAATTCTGACGGTACTGCTGAGACACATTTAAATGTTATAGATGTTCCCTAATAAGACTGCAAACCTTCACATTCTGAGTTAAGGTACCACAATGCTATTATGACATCTCAGGAAAAAGTGAAGGGGACTCTTTTTCATGGTACTGGGCATAAAAAATGTAAAAGTATAATTTTACAGACTGCCTTACCCTCAAAAGCAAAAGTAAATGGTTTCTGGTGTAGCTCTTTTTAACTCCTTCCTGGCCATGCGCTCCTAGTACAGTGACCGAGCTGTCAAAGACAGCTGCTGCTCACTAGTAACAGTGGTCATGTTTTCAGCAGTACTTCCTGACCCTCAGGTGTAAAGACCCTGTTGATGGGATGCCAGGGCTGGGCAGGAAGTGGTTCAATAATCTTTGGGTAAGCATTATTGATTCTGGTCAACCAGGGCAAGAGAAAATAATGTAACTATAAACTGAGGATATTAATTTCTAAAGGCTAAACACAAAGCTGAAATTAAATCTGAACTCTGTCTTTTAGTTTTAAAAGGAGAGTTTAAATGTTGGCCAAGTTTTCATTTCTGTGACCTCATTGGGGTTACTTAACTTCACATTTTTGATACCAGGATATTTCTTAATGGGGGGAATCGTTGTCACTGGGACTGGAAGGCCAAGACAGAAGAAAATAGAGTTATAAACTTTCACCACCAGCTGGGCTTTAACAACATAAACAAAACTATCACTTTATCTACATCTTAGCAACTACACAGTACTTTTGTAATTAAAGATTAAGTAAACTAGTGCTCCCAGAAACTTAAACTAGCAACAAAATAAAATACAATAATGGTCCTGGTGCCATCCTTTCTGTGTATATTGGTCAACAGTGAGCAGAGGTTCCTGTTCCCTGACACCACCCATTCTAGCCAAATAAAGAAAATAAGGTAATTCCATTTAAAAATATTCTTTATAGAAGTAATTATTTCAAATAAACTTGTTTTGCAATGTAATCCTCATATCTAGATACATTTGACTTTAGCGACAGTTGTGAATTCCATAATGGAACATTAAAAATGATCTCTATAAAATAAAATTTATAATTATTTTATTTTAAAAAATAATAAAAAATAAATAAAATAAGTTACAGCATTGTTCTAAGATATTCCAAAATACAGGCTTAAGTTTTACCTGATAACATATAGCTGAGCAAGTCCAAGGAGCCAGACAGCCTACAAAAATGGAGCTGGCACCTATTTTTTTTAAAGTATTTTATAATAACCTCACAGGAAATGCATGATCCTCAGCCCTTAAAATATCTGCTATCTCCAATATTGGCCTAAATGGGTCTTTAATTCTACATTAATTAGTCTACCCCAGTGATTATATATTATACACAGATCCCAATTTACAAGCGAGGTCACCTTGCATGAGTGATGCTACATCCCCTTATGCACTGGGACACCATATTAAAATATGGACAGGAGCCAGACATATTAAGACAAGAGAGTATGACTGTCACCTGGGAATGTAACTCTGAATGGACATAAAGAGATTCAGAAAGCTGTCAAATAACACTTCATATTCATTCCTTCCTATAAATGATTGGTCCTTTGAAAACTTTATCCAAAGTTCTTCATATGCAATGTTTGCAACATTTAAAAAAAATACATAGATCTGTATATTATATATGTAGGAGAAACTGTGTAATTTTTCATTGTGCGATGTAAAAATAACTCTGCTATTAATGCAAGGGCCTTTTATTTAATCACAAGCTAATTTACTCCTGACAGAAAGTAAATTCCCACTATTTTCTGCAAGGCTTTATGAAATTGCCATCATTTTTAATTAATTCTTAATTAAAATATATTACACCACAGCTTCTACCCATCTCTCTTGATATTCTAACATAATCAATTCAAGAGCATTTACATATCATTAATTAAAAGCATTCCTCTCTCATCCTTAAAATCATAATGAGGCTCTATTTCTCATTAGCAGCCTTTAAGGGATAAAATAACAATACAGGAAAAAGGCGACTAGCATTTAAACAGAAAAATGTCTGTATTCCTTTAAAATCATTTGTGTTGGGTGAAAATCAGGGATTTTGTATAACCCTTCTTAAAGTTTCATGTTGTCCCTCTCCTAAAAATAGAGTGCAGTCAGGAAAACATTACAATTTAGCATTAGTCTTAAACACAATAAAACATATGCTTTGATATCACACATATTTCATCCCTTGGAATCTGATTGTATTATATTGTTGACACGTTTTTTTTAATAAGCATTAAAATTGTGATTAAACATCTTTCAATATAATCAAAGTATCATTAAAGCATAAAACATGATAAATGTCAGGGAGATTATTTTACAGACATCTAAATTACAGCTATAAAATCAGCGAGTTTCATAAATACTAAATTTAAACCACTAAAACTAAAGAGCAGACTGATTTACATAAATGAAGTTTAAATAACATTAAAGTGTTATATTTAGATAATTGATAGAAACACTAATGAAAATATACAGATTAGAAGCTAAAGTTCCTGCTAAATTGCATGTTGTAGTCTAACTTTTATAGAAGTAATTTTAAGAGGGGGAAATGCTGACTGCCCATCAACAGGATGACTTCAATTGGAATTTTAGCTTGTAATGTCTTGTTTTAAAGCAGTACAAAAGTACGACAACTAACACTTTGCAATGCATTTGTTAGTAGGCAAGTGAAAGTGTAAGGAGATACAACAGGACACACAAGGGGCCAATTTACATAATCTTGTCTGTTCATTATGTTCTTAAGTAAGTGCTTACCAAAATAAGGATTATTTCTTCTGCTGGGGAAGACATAGCATAGCGATAAATTAAGTCTTTGTTGGTCTAAACCAGGCTTTTTACTTAAAGGACACGCTGAGAAAAAAATCCTGATGTCCTGATGGCCGATCTCATTTCACGAGGCCCAAAAATGGCAGGTCGGTACAAATATCCCCCAAATGACCCCTTTTTGGAAAGTATACAGTCCAAGGTGTTTAGTAAGAGGCATGGTGAATTTTTTGAAGTCGTAATTTTTTGTCACAATTTTTGGAAAATGAAGACATTAAAAACTTTTTTTTTCTTCACAGTTTTTAAAAATGTTTTACATGCTGTCACCAGTGCAGTACAGCACCACCATATAATTGGTGTGGCTGTGATCAGGGACATGGACTGGTGACAGTATGTAAAAAAAGAAATGTTTAATAATTTATTTTTTATTGCATTTTTTTTTTATTACATACAGTGAGTAGAGAAATAGTGTTATCATATTAACACTGTACTACTATGGGGAGGTGATCAGGACTTTTTACACACTATGATTGCTTATAACTGTGAATTTTAAAGTTATAAGGAACCATTTTTTCTGAATGAAAACTATTCATTTATTGTTAACTATTTTGATTAGCTGTGATTGGCCACAGCTAATCACATGGGCTGTGATTGGCCCTGTCTGTTCCATGTGATCAATGTGACCAATCAAAAAGCTCATCACAATGGTACACAATGAAAGGCCTTTCATTGTGTACAATTGTCATGTGATCTGCTGTGATTGGAAACAGATTGTGCCGGATAACAGGACTCCCGCTCGGCCATCATATTGCAATGGGCCAGGCAGAAGGGATTTAAAAGAGATTCCTCTTCAGTTTGAGGAGATTTACTCTTACTTCCTGTTGCCAATCTGGGACAGTAAAAAACATGACGAGGGATTTCATTCATTCTTACTCTACATATAAAGAAAAAAATAACTGCACAACTTTACTCTAAGGCTAAGAGAATTAAGAGATTCCTTTCTATTTTTCTCTGTTTTTCTGTGTTGAAAAGCATGCACATTCCAGCATGACTCAGTTGATCATAAAACCTCCAGGGACTATAAGCAAAATATTGTTTTATAAATCTTTTTGAGGGATATGAAAATTATGTATAATATGTAGATTACATGCACACTCCGTTTTTCTTTTTTCTTCAAACACATAGCCTTTTTGCAATCACTTTCCCCCCATTTACAATCTGCATTGAGATGATTGAAGGGAAATATGCATACAAGAGGATGATCTAGTGAGAGTCAAATTTCAATGCATCATCCCGAGCTCCCTGCTCCCACAGGCAAGATGAAATATGCAGTATTTATATGTGTAGGACGGTCAGAATCTGGGGGAGATTGTATAGCATTCCCAAATGATCTGTAATGGTTCTGAGTAGGCGCCAAACCGATTGTCCGTGAAAGGTAAATACAAGTAGACAACTCCTATCACTTTGAAAACATTGGGTACTTAGCACCATATATTACTACAATTTATATGGCTGTTCTGTAGGCTGACAACCTCTGCTTGGATATTCAGATGACAACTTAACACACCAAGTTACACCTGTCACAAAACTGAGCATATGATGAAATTGTGCATAAACAGAGAAAACCGGCAAAACGATCAGTAGATTCACAGATACGGGCAGCTGATACTATATGCAGATTTTGACTTTTCTTGTAAAAGTCCAGCTTGGCCCCATCGACTCCCACATTTATCTATTAGTCCTGTAATTAGATGGGTGGTGATGCCAAAACATCAGTTATCTATCTGCTGATCATTTTGACATGCAGTTTGAAGATGACCTCTGCTGAAGCGTTTTCTTCATCATATTCACTCTTTTAATTGCATATGATTTTAATATAAATTGTCATCTTTAAGAACCCATTTAAACCCTTTTCACTGAAGTGTGCCTAAAGACCAGGTATTCCTTCACTTTGGGGGGGGGGGGGGGGTGGTGGTGTATTTCCTCTCACTTGCTGTTTTGGCTATGGAACAGCAAATGAAGAGAAATGGGACACAAGTGGCAAACATAAAGCAGACAGACACATTTTTTTTTCCAATTAAGATATTCTACTTTAAAGGCCAGACTGATCAGCCCTTATTCAGAAGTCTTCAGTCATGTGATGCATTGGGTTTTCTTCCTCATTACCAACAGTTACACCAAGTAAATTAATACCCAACATGTCATGCTTCAAAATTGGGCCCGCTCGTGGAATGGCGACACACTTTTACCCTTAAAAATCTCCAGAGGTGACGTTTAAAAAATTCTACAGGTTGCATGTTTTGAGTTACAGAGGAGGTCTAAGGCTAGAATTATTGCTCACTCTAATGATCGCGATGATACCTCACGTGTGTGGTTTGAACACTGTTTTAATATGCGGGCGCTTCTCACATATGCTTTCGTTTCTGCACGTGAGCTCGCCGGGATGGGGCGCGTTTAAAAAAAATTTTAATTATTAATTTTAACTTTTATTTTTTATTTTTACACTGTTCTTTTAAAAAAAAAAATGTGTCACTTTTATTCCTATTACTCATATTTACACTAAAATGCAATAAAAAAATGGCGCTTTAAGAGCTATGGGCGGAAGTGACGTTTTGACATCGCTTCCACCCTGCAGTGGTATGGAGACGGGTGGGGGTCATCTTTCCCTCACTCATCTCCATACCACACACGGAAGAAGACCCGATCACCTCCGCCACTGCCGATGGCTCCGGTAAGCGGTGGAGGGCACTGGAGAGCGGGGGGGCCCTCTCCCACCGCCAATAAAAGTGATCATGCGGCGAATCCGCCGCAGAGACCACTATTTTCAGAAACCGGACTGCCCGCTGAAGAAGAGGATACCGGGGTTATGGCAGCTAGCTGCTTCCATAACAAAGATATCCCTCTTCAAACAGCTGACGTATATCGGCGTGCAGCGATATAAAAATAAATAGCAACAAGACAAAAACTTAAGTCATACTAGATTTTTTGTCATCAGTTTGTTGCAGTGGCTACCCAATAGTCTGTATCTCATCACTGTCTAAAACTGTTTTTAACCTTTATCAGTACTGCAGAGGTCAAAAGAAAATGAAAACAACACATCAGCCTTATGGAGGACTTGATGACCCAAGACTTCAGTACGGGAGCAAGCAATGTGCCAGGCTATGCTGCCCTCTTCTGATTGGAGGAATCTTTAGTTCTAAACGAAAAAATGGCATTAACATAAAAAACATTTCTTATTTGAAAGACATACAAAATACTGTATGTCTTCTGCTGTTGAGTGTGGCCCTGGTCTCTCTCTGTTGGCCACCCATCTCCTGTACATTAGTTGGGATTGTGGCAGTCCACGTTAATATGCTTGCAGCCACATAGTGTTTGCGAGTATATTTTGTACGTCTTTCAATTAACAGACATTTTTAAGGTAATGCACAAGGTTGTCGTGTCCTTCTTGCTATTTTATTGTATAGTTATACCTTCCTTGGGCACTACATTTTATGGCCAGTGGTGGTCATTCATGAGACCCAGAGCCAGAATGAAAGGCCAGAGTGTGTATGAGAATAATAAGAGAATGGGAATATTTTCTACAACTGTAACTATATCTGCACACTCATATCAGGCAAATCAGATTTACATCACTGTCTTGTGTATATATCAGGTGCTCCAGGAATACTTGTCAAGACAGCCTGTCTCAGCCCTTCACACGTCAGATAAAATCACAGCACTCTGTGTTTGGGTCTGTTGACAGCAATTTATTTTGATGTGTTGTCACAATATGAAATTTCTCCCATGCTCTGCACCATGTTGCTCGTTTCTGCTGCACTTTTTCAGCTGCCAGATGCTACAGGTTTAGTGAAGAAACACAGACTTTCTTTTTTAATGATTCAGTGAGGAGTTGGTGAAGTGGCACCGTTAAAACATGCATCCCGGGAGACGCTGAGACATTGTGGCATCCCAAATCCTACATACTGCTGACTTAACATCATTACAAAGTGTTGACAAGCAGTGCCAATCCACAGTTCTAGAATAAGTTGTGTCCTTCATGCTGCTGACATGTCATGTGTAGAAGTGAAAACAAAGACAACACTTTTTCTCTTCTCTCTTTGTCTCTTGCAGCTCTTCCCAAGCTTTTCCCCCTGGCAGGAGGCTCTAACTTGCTGCAAGTTCTATGCCATTTATTTCCCACTTCTCTTGTTACTCTGCCTATTGTCTAAGCTAATAACATTTCATTATGCAACTGTCATTTTTTTTTTTGCCTGCATGGTGATATTGTTAACACCTGCATTAATTACTTTGTTGAAAAGACGTGAAAAGCTAAAAGTAAAATTTATACAATTGCATGTAATGACTTCTCTAGGCTTCTCCAGGCTGCTGTCGCTATTGTTTTTCATAAAAAATGGCCCCTCCTTTTTTTAAATTGATCCCATAGGTGCCCATAGGCATTAGATGATAGTCAAAAGATAGTAAAAAGCATCGGCTTATGGTATGCAAACAAGTATTATCAAACCTTAAAGTGGAACGAAAATCAAAAGGTAAAAAATGTGAGCAGGCAGGCTCTTTATTGCAGAAGAGACATGCTATGTTTCTTCCACAATAAAACAAACTTACCAGCCTGTTCCCAATCATCTTTAGAATAAATGTGAAGCTTAGCATGGGCACCCCTCGATGCTGCAATGAATGAACACCTGTGTGCTTGTTACGTCATACCGCACCAGCCAATCAAGAAAGCCAAAGACACCACAACTAAAATAAGCTGGTGAGAGATTATCAAAGCCAGTGAGGGTGCTTGCAGAGGTCGGATTACTGGAGCAAAGGTGAATATGTGTGGCCTTTAATTGTACTTTAAAAATAAACCTGTTACTTTCCTGACATGAACTGTAACATTCATAATTTATACACTGTGGTCTATACAGTTATGAAAATATCTACCAGTATACCAAAGTCAAAATGTGCCCCAGACATCTTTCCTACTAAACTAAAGGGGCCAACAGATTCCTATATTCAGACAATATAACATGGATGGAGGATCCTGCAGTTCTGGCCATTGTATTCTGACAGCTGGAACCTGCGGCTGTCAAAATACCCAAACAGCGGCTGGATCTGAGTGGATACACATGCTGTTTGGCCAACAATTTTTTCCCAGCTCCTTCTGTTTTTTAATCAAAGGATGTAAGGCAGGAGAGTGCCAACAAGGCCACCCACTAAGTAAATTTTGACCGGTTCATCAGGAATCAGACAAAATTTGCTCAGTGTATGCCCAGCTTAAGACTATTAATGTATAATGGCAAATTGTTAAACAACCTTGTAACAATCTGATCTTGTATAAAAAAATTATCAAAACTGATGAGGCCAAACCATCTGGACCACATATTTCACCTCTACAGAATAGGTGGAGTTGGCTGTTATCTGAAGCTTTTCTGAGAATACTATCCAGTAAATATGCTTATCACTCTAATTTTAAGGTCCCTTATTCCTCCTTAAAGCCAAAAGTACCTTAAAGTGGATGTAAACCCACCACTCACCCAGTATAAACGAATGGCATGGTATTAATGTATATATACATGCAAGTCTTCTGCATGTATCCCTACCTTGCAAATGTCAAGCCCTTCAGCAGTAGGAGCCCTGCAAAACTCTGGAATCAATGGGTGGGTCTCTTTGTTGGAACTCAGTGGGAGGATTTGTGATGTCGCAAGACTCCCCACCCACCTCTATACTCTCATACTCTTTCTGCTCGCTCATGATGAGTAACATCCAGTCAAAACTCAGGAAAGGCACCACATGACTTCAGCATGCCCAATCATGGAGGGATGTGAAGCTGGAATCATAGAGACACGCTCTGCTCTCAAGCCGTGCAGGAGATAAAGAAATCAGATGTCAGTCACAGCAGTGTGGGATGTAGCGACACAAACTTATCTGTGTGTCGTTTTTTATCATACTACAAAAGACAAGAAGATTGCTTAGAGCTGGATTAACTCTTTATGGCAAGACTGGGCACAGAGGACTTGACATCTTCTACTGTACCAGGTAGAAATCTTCATTAACCACTTCGCATCCGGCCGTAGCCGAATGACGGCCACAGCGCGGATGCCAAATCCCGGGAGGCCGTCATATGACGGCTTCCCCTTTCCTCGTTCCCTGTGCGCGCTCACGAGCGCGCAGCAGGGAAATTCTGTGTTGGCAGTGTCCCTCGGACACGGCCAATCACAGATCGCTGTAAACGGCCAATAACAGCGGCCGTTTACAGCGCGATCGCCCTGGCCAATGAGAGATGATCTCATATGTAAACATATGAGATCATCTCTCAGCGCCGCTCCCCCTCCTCACACAGAGACAGCGTGTGAGGAGGGGGAGATGAACGGCTGCAGCGCCGTAAGTTTAAAATAAAAAAATAAAATGCCATCTGTGCCCACTGCCACCACTGCAACCTGTCCCCAATGCCATCTGTGCCCAATGACATCCCCAGTGCCATCTGCCAGTGCCATCCCCAGTGCCATCTGCCAGTGCCATCTGCCAGTGCCATCCCCAGTGCCATCTGCCAGTGCCATCCCCAGTGCCATCCCCAGTGCCATCTGCCAGTGCCATCTGCCAGTTCCATCTGCCAGTGCCATCCCCAGTGCCATCTGCCAGTGCCATCTGTAGTCAGTGCCACCTGTAGTCAGTGCCACCTGTAGTCAGTGTCATCTGTCATCAGTGCCACATAGTGCCATCTGTCATCAGTGCCACATATTAGTGCCATCTGTCATCAGTGCCACCTGTCAGTGCCACGTGCCATCTGTTATCAGTGTCACCTGTCATCAATGCCACGTATCAGTGCCATCTGTCATCAGTGTCATGTGTCATCAGTGCCACGTATTAGTGCCGTCTGTCATCAGTGCCACGTATTAGTGCCATCTCTCATCAGTGCCACATATTAGTGCCACGTGATATCAGTGCCATGTATGAGTGCCATCTCTCATCAGTGCCACATATTAGTGCCATCTGTCATCAGTGTCACGTGTCATCAGTGCCCCGTATTAGTACCATCTGTCATCAAAGCCACGTCAGTGTCACGTGTCATCAGTGCCACGTCAGTGTCACGTGTCATCAGTGCCACGTCAGTGTCACGTGTCATCAGTGCCACGTCAGTGTCACGTGTCATCAGTGCCACGTCAGTGTCACGTGTCATTGTCCTGGTGCTCCAGGGCCTTCAAAAGTGTAATAGGTAGTCAACAATTTAGATGTGTAATTTATGCTCCTAGAACACGTGATGGCGCTCCCTGCATGTTGGGCCTCTCTATGTGGTCAGGCTGTGGAAAAGTCCCACATATGTGGTATCGTAATAATCAGGAGGAGTAGCAGAATTTATTTTGGGGTGTCATTTGTGGTATACACATTCCATGTGAGAGAAATAACCTATTACAATGACAATTTTGTGGAAAAAAAATACAAAATAAAAAAATAATTCATTTTTCAAAGAATTGTGAGAAAAAATGACAACATCAAAAAGCTCACCATGCCTCTTACTAAATACCTTGGAATGTCTACTTTCAAAAAAGGGGTCATTTGGGGGTATTTGTACTTTCCTGGCTTGTTCGGGTCACAAGAAATGAGATGGGCCACCAGTACATCAGATGTGATCAATTTTGTATGATTCGCACCACAGATTGTAGAGTCTGTAACTTTCACAAAGGCCAAATAATTTCCACTAATTTGGGTTATTTTTACCAAAGATATGTGGCAGTATAAATTGTGGCCAAAATTTATGAAGAAAAATTAATAATTTCCTAAATTGTATCACAGAAACAAAGAAAAATGTGTTTTTTTTTTCAAAATTTTCGGTCTTTTTTCAATTATAGCGCAAAAAATAAAAAACCCAGAGGTGATCAAATGCCACCAAAAGAAAGCTCTATTTGTGGGAAAAAAAGGACACAAAATTCATTTGGGTACAGTGTTGCATGACTGAGTAATTGTCAGTCAAAGCGTGAGAGCACCGAAAGCTGAAAATTGGTCTGGATGGGAGGGGGGTGTTGGTGCCTGGTAGGCAAGTGGTTAAAAAATAATAATTTAGGTTTACAGCCACTTTAAGCACAAACATTTTAAATAGAAGCATGACTAATAAAAAAAAAAAAAAAAAAAAAAGAATAGGTCCTGTTTTATCAAGCTGTAGTGCCCAGGGATTTCTGCCTAGAGCACTGGGTCTAGTGACCCCTCCACGCAGGCAGAGCTGGACTGCACAATATCTGAAACAATAGCTTCTGTGTAGTTTCAGCACCAACATCATGCAGAGTCAAGAGGTGAAGGTAGCAGTGCAGGATCCATTAGGTACTTAACCACTGAACACCAATGCAGCTGTAGATTGCCCAGCTTCTACCGGCCATAGGGGAATAGGTGCACATTACATAGATCTGACTCCTGCACTTTCTATTGGCTGAACTAGATAGACCTATGTCTTTTCTCAACCTAACTATGTAACTCTGTAAGCTGTCCTGTACATTACATACTCCTGACCAAAAGGTTTATTGATGATTGTTGTGTAGTCCCCAACTATTTAAGTTCCTCTTTAAGAAATGTCCAGAACGTGTTAATTATATGGTCTATAAGGTATAGTTTGGAGGTACAAGGACTGTAACAAATGCATGTAGTGTATAAGGAGAATAAATTCAGGTTCTATTTAACCATTTCCTCCTTAAAGTCACTCCTACTGTTTGGCACATGGACACAACATTACTTCTGTCTGTGGGCAGTCCCACTACATCATCATGTACAATGCCGGGCTATTAACCCTGCGTTGTATGTGGAGGAGGCAAAAATGCGACAACAGCTGGGAGCACCCCTAGGTTTAATGAGTATTTAACTCTTGCATGGGGGAGGGAGTGGGTAGAGCTCACTGCAAGGGTATTTTTTGTGCATTAATTCGGGCTTTAGGCAAATTATCACATATATATTATGGCAAAATCAATGTGCTACATGATCCACAGAAACCAATTAAATAGAATGTTTCACTGAAATAATTACAATGTACATAAATCATTTACTATAGTTGATCACTCATCTTTGTACTACATTACTGAATAAGCCTAAAAAAAGCCTAAAGACAAATAAAGTCAAACAAAGAGCACAAACTATAAATTAAACTATTATGATCCTTTACCCAACAAACAAGAGATTTTAAAATGACAAACCAGTGCTAATATTGTTAAGTTAGCCCTTGTAATCTTTTCCAAATCAAAGTAAATGTGTTCACTGTAGTATACCTGTAGAAGTGCAACTCATTTGGGTAAATTTTGCCTGTAGACTTTTGCAAAGAACAAATATTCTTACCTGGGGAGCATTTTCAACTAAATGTTGATAAATTGATACTTGCTCTGGTCTCTGTGTAAGTGGGTTTAATGAGCTCTTGTAACAGAATTTATCTACTCTGCAAATTCATAATCCTTCGGAAAGTATTGATATGCAGTTAGTTCATATATCAGCCATTGACATTGTTATAACAAATTAACCATTTATCCCAGGCAGTGTAAAATGAATCAGCTCCAAAAGACATTATACTAATCCATCCCATCCCTATAATAGTTAATAGCATTGGTCTTTCATCCATGAATTGTCAGCACAATCAACGGCTATTTCAATAATGAACACAAGACAGCTGACAGGGAAATGTTTAAAGTTAATTTAAAAGAGAAGCATTGGGTGTGTTGATTATTTGGGGCCCTAAGATTAAGCATTCATCAAATTAAAAGAACTTCATTAACATCAATGATGATTCTCGTACCACTTCTGTCTCCATGGTAAAGTTGGTATGTGGCTCTGATGTTATCCTCTGAAAACTGATGTAATGGTTCGTCATCAGAAGTCTGTGCAGAATGCAGTGAAATGTCTGCAGCAGCATGCAAGTGTTATGTGTCAGTAAATGGGCATTTAGACATGCAAAAATGCTCAAGAATTGTGATGATTTATATATAACTAGAAAGTGGCAACTGTAGACACCTAAAGAGGTAATTAAAGAATAATTTAGCTTTATAAATCAGATGCTGTGCCGGTGTGAATACAAGATTAAAGGGGAACTTCACCCTCATTCTTAACTTTTTCCGTATTACTTCCTAATTCTTTGTGTTACAAAATTAACATTTTTTTTTGTTTGTTTCTTTATCTAAATATCGTTTTAAGGGTTCCTCTTATCCTGCCTTTCTCGCCTAGGCAAGAATGACGCAGCTCCCTGAAGCCGACAGCTTCCAGGAGTCTTCTTACACATCCTAGGAGGCTTCGGGGAAACTTACAGAATATGTGCATACACTGCGGTGCATCATCGGGGGCTGGCTGTCTCTTCCTAATTCTTGCGGCCTGCCCCAGATGATGTGCCACAGTGTATATGTATGTTGAGTGTGCCATCTGCAAGAACCAGGAAGAGAAAGCCAGCCCACAATGGCATAAGAAAAATTGCAAAGTGGGACCTGGCATGCAGCAGCAGAGTGGAGGATCACTACAAAATGCCACTGGGTTCGTTATGTGCGTATGTTTATTGTGGGTATCACAGAAAAATAAGTAAGAAGGATTAAAAAAAAAGTACTTGAGGGGAGTGGAGTTATTTTGGGTGAAAATAACACATTTGTTTTATAGTCCACTCAAAGATGAGAACTATTACTGCATAAGTAAAATGATAATTTTTCTCATGAAGCATTAAATGATAAGTTCACATGTATGCATATTTTTTTCCTTAGGAGCCTGTAGAGCATTGCACCTGCAATCAACAGTTAATGGGTGCAATGTCAGGCTCCTGCAGACTGTCAGTACCGCTGTCTGCCCATACCTCTTGTATGGGCAGACAGTTATGAAATTCTATGAAGATCAATGAACTATGAGTGCTCACCAGCGCGTTTCCAAGCCATCTGCCACGGTAAAAGATAGTACTTATAGTTAATTTGTTCACAGAACTCTGTGAATAATGATGCAGCTGTGTGGGTGGCACCCCATATGGCCAAACTGTGTTTGAATTGTGACAGCGAGTGCATGGAGAGGATCCCCTGTCTGCTGTCATGGGGAATCGGGTTGAGGTGCAGGCAGGTGCTTTAGTAACATGTTACATCCTGAATATGGTGCAACGTGTTACTAAGACCCCTTTCACACTGAAGCTTTTTTCAGCCATTTTAGTGCTAAAAATAGTGCCTGTAAAGCACCTGAAAAACACCTCCTATTCCTCTCCAGTGTGAAAACCTGAGTGCTTTCACACTGGGGCGGAAAAAGTCCTGCAAGCAGCATCTTTGGGGCAATTCAAAACGCCCTGCACATTAAAATGAATGGACAGCACTGCTGAAGCGCCTATAAAGCGATTTGGCAGTGCAGCAACAGGGGCTATTATTATAGATACTATTTTTTTATTTTTATATTTTTGGTTGAACTTGATGGACTGGTGTCTTTTTTCAACCTGGCTAACTATGTAACGCGGCCGCAGCTGAGTGTAAAAGCGGTCTTAAGGTGAGCTTAGCCTTTACATTACATAGGAGTGTAACTCATAGGTCTCAAAGAGTAATGCATTAATCACAAACTATACAACATTGTCTTTTCCTATATAATGAGGGACCTTATAGCAGGGGTTATTAATTTTATCCCCACATAATGTGGATTTCCTACCACTAATTCTGATAATGCTTTAGTCCCCCTGACCCAACATATCTATAGTAGTTCTACCTGTGGTTGGTTCTAATAATTGAATTTTAAAATGTTTAGTTAGCTAGCATATCTTCAATACACTGTGAAGGCTACCCCTTGAATAATATTAGTAGCCTCTCTATAAAAATCCATTTGATCATTGGTCCTTCCACAAAGGACTAATTATAGAAATTCAGCAGTCATTTTGTCCAAAGGGGAATTTAAAGGAGCTGAAGTATATGTGCTTTCATTTACCACAATAGAAACAGGCTCACATGCCATCAGTATTTTTGTTCTATATTGGCTATGACTCCTGGGAATTGTCTAGACCTGCTTTAACAAAGGCTTAAGAAGAAAATAATCAAAAGAAAAAGAAGCAATAATCTTGGTATAAAATAATCTCTGCTATAATGCAGGTGAATATTTCTGAGGCTCCTTTTTCTCCTCATTAGTACACAGTCTTGCAATCAGCTAATACAAGCATGTTTGGACTGAAGAGCATTTTATGAGCCAGAAATGACACTGCTAAGGGAAAAATACACACACAATTTATAGTTTCTTAGCTAAATTGCACTGCTGCTTTTCAATAACTTCTTTGGCAGACAGCGTTTGGCAAGAGAGGAGAGCATACAGTGGTCAGTAGGAAAGATGTTGGGAAATGGTCTTTTTATGACGACCCCCTTAGATTTCAGTAAATAGAAACACAAGGAGATAAAGCAGTTTGCCAGAGGCTACCTTCGAGCTAGGACCAGTTAGTTCTATTGCTGATTTCAAATGAAACAGCGGAAATTGGACAGATACAGGAGCTAAGAATGTGCTCGGGGCTGCCAGCAGTTCTTGAATCTTTATTAACATTATTATGGTTTCATCCTCTATCTACCAGCAGCAAGCATTCATTCTTTAGAGGCTATCTAATATATACACCTTTGTCTGCAAAGGCTGTCCAGAGCACAAACAAAAAGGACACTAGTTATTTCATGACCGGGGACATCCAAACATGCTACCTACATGGATTAAAAGGCCACATCTTTCTTTCAATGGTTAAAACATGTTTTCTCTCTCGAATATGTATGTCTTGCTTCCTAGGAGTTTCAATAACATGGTGTCTTCCAAGAAACCCCTGAAGGATCAGCATGCAGGAACAAAGCAATTTGCGCGACTCGAATGTACAACAGCACAACAGTTTCAGAGTTGGTAGTTAATAGAAGAAGGTCTCTGTTACTGAATATAAGTCGAACTGGGATCTCATTTAAAGCAGCTGCCAGTGCCATCTGCAATTAACTGTCCCCCCAAGCTGATCTGTTGTTCCAAAATCTATTGGGAGGCAATGGTTCCTAAATGAAGCATTTAGTCCACCAAGCAAAAGTATATGCTGAGGATACAATATGGTAGTGGTAACGTTAAGGGAAGACACACTGTTAGGAGGCGTGTTGTTAAATTAGGAAGGGGGAAAGTAGGCAAATTGGTATTTTTCCTTAGCTCCCTGCACAAGCAAATTCCCAACACATACAGGCTTAACAGAGGGTTATACAGTTAAAAAGTTGAGTGTAAATTAAAAGCAAATGTATCATAAGAGAAATACATTTGCTGCTATTGTTTGCCTCTTTTGGATGCTAGACCTATGACTATCATGCTGATTTGTATCTATAGCTTTGATTTAATCAGTTAATAATTTGCTTGGAAGGTATTGAAGCCATAGGACAAGCATGACAATGAGAGAATTAACACTTTAGGGGGGGAGGCCCTCTCATGGCAGGGTTACTTTAAGGTCGGCTATACATAATTCAAACCGTTAATGGGCAGGCTGAATGTACCAAGTTGATAGATCGATCAACTTGGGTACAACCAGTCTGCCGGATTCTCTTGCGATTATTGCTAGCGGCTGCTATAGTGTTGATGAGAGAATTGGGAAAATGTCTTTCCTGCAACCCGTGGTTGCAGGAAAGAAATTTGCATCGTGTATGCCCTGCCTAACTTTGTAATTTCCAAAATGTAATCATGTTAAATTACCTGCTGTGAAATAAGGATAGTCATACAGAGAGAGTTCATCAGGCATGTTGATCAGAAACTTTAAAAAAAACTGCACATTAGTCTGAAAAAAGGTGAACTGATTTCTGAATGACATGAATGACTCAAACACAATTGTATAACAATCTGACCATGCATTGAATGGAAATGGCAATCAATTGAAGCATACTGATTAGTTGTATTAGAAATGATGTGATTTCACCTTTTGGGAAAAGCATTGAGCATCTACTAATGAAACTATCAGATCCCCTCATGTACAGCCAGTTTATGTGACAGCTGAAGAGGGGTCTAATTTGGCATGTGTGGCTAGGAATGTCTGGGAATAAGGTGCTATACTAAAAAAGAAAAAATGACTTGTGGATAAATGCCATACCCTAAGTCTAACATCTGAATGTCCTGCCCGTTTTACAGTATTACATGCCTTTGCTGAACAAGGTTTAGGCTTTATAAAAGAGCATGTGTACTGCTTTTGAACTAAAAGTACATATGTTCAAAACGTATTTCTTAAAAAGTGGAAAGTTGTATAAGATCAATGACTGCCTCAATATCTACCTTGTTGCAACTGACAAGTTATTCCTTCTCAACTGAAAATATACTTTCTTGAGCTATCCTAGACCAAATACAAATTTGGCCAAGTTACAAAAAATAGTGAGTATATGTCTAAGATAACCATTGTTCATAATCACATTTAAGCTGCTACTCTAACAGCAATTGTGGTAACTATAATTCCTGCGTTTCCTTGTGAACTTGCCCGGAGTTGATCACAGAAAGGATTTATGAGGCTGTTCTATTCAATAAAGTAAGCAACGGTTTGTTCTTTTCCCAAGGAGCCAACAAAGTCTCTACTGCCCGTCAGAACTCCCATTCAACCTTCAAAAATATCACTCCTGTACACCAATAAAGCTAGACTGGAAGGTAGTGTATCATTTTAAAGAAGTATTACTTAACTTTACAAAACTAATAAACTAAAGTTTGTGAAAGAGAAATTGCAGAAATTTTACACAAATTAATTATTATTTTTAATAAAGGAGATAATTTAGCTATGATCATCTTCCATCTCGTTTACCTACTTACATCTAGTGCTCTCCTACCTATTAGATTGTAAACTTAAACAGGTATGGACCACTTCTCCTGAGTCATTTGTTTTCTGGTCTGCTAATTTATGTCCAGACTTTCCCCTAGTGACAGTGCCATAACAATAGTATTTGACGAGCCTTTAAATACAGCTCTGACAGTAAACTATTTCAATGCAGCAATGGGGTGGTAATAAGCAAGATCCAATTTGAAGAATTCCACAAACTAGAAATGTCTGAACTAAGGCTTATTCAATAAAGCGCTGCGCAAACTGTTGGCGCTATATAAATCCTGTATTATAATAATAAATAATAATAATAAAGCATTGCAAAGGCAAAGTACTATGCACAAAGCAAGAAATCTAATTTATTTTTGACTTCAATAAAATGTGTCCTAGCTGGCTGCTATGGGTTACTGTTTTTTGCACTAAGAGCCCTGCTCTTTGCACCGTTTACTGAATAAGCCTAAATTGTAATTGGAGGGCTTCTAAAATATACAAGAGCTGGATGGAAATGTGTCTTCTATGTAAAAGGCCTCTGTGTCAACTTTGCAGGGCAGATGAAGAAAGATTTGAAGTTAATGGCTTTGGTCATGTGATCTCTCCTGTTTCAGCCAGCAATGGCAGCAGGGGAGAGGAGGGTACACTGGCAACGGATGAGCCATAGGAGCCTATGGGTGATCTCACCACTTCCAGGCTTTACCATCGAGTGCTCTCTCCTCTCCCCTGCAGAGATCATGTGACCGGAGTGGCCTGAAAATAGGTAAGTATATACATCTTTCTTACACAGGTTAGTCAGAATAGGTGTGAGAAGGGAGCCTTTTTAAGATAAGTTAGGTATAGCATGGAATTTCACTTTACTATTAGTGCTACATGTGTGTTACTGAAGTCAGGACCAAGCTGCATATGGGACCAATTGAGGTAATCACCTCAGGCGATACTCACAGAGGCACCGTGGGATGGCACTCAGGCCACAACATCCATACCAAACAAAAATGCTCATGGCCTCAGTCAGCATCTGCCCCTGGCCTGGCTCTTTACTGAGTAATATGGCTCAATACAGATTTGCCTGATGCACTGCAAGAACGGGTTTGGTCAAGTAGTGAAGTTCCTTTGCTTAACTCCTTACTGCTTCATGTACTGGAAAAGCTCAGCTGAATGAAGAATCTTGTAGCACACTGAAAAGTACAGTAGTTGGAATGAGATGAGGGAGGAGATAGCAGTAGGAACATCAGAGTGGTGGATCTCCACAATAGAGCTACAGAGGCAAGTTTGCCCTCATGCACCTGGTGCAATTATTATCCAATTTCCCACATGAAATATATATATGGGAATCAAAGTCACTTTATACTCAACACATTTCTCTTAAATAAGGAACAGACTAGAACTAATTTGTAATCTTGTCATGCAATTAGAGACCTGAAAGCTGATGCCCTAGTGGATGTGTGAAGACAGAGTTAAATTAAAGCACAATAAAAAAAATGAAGATAGTCTCATAAGAATAATTAATAAACAAGGCCAATTAAAATGGAGATTGCACACATACTTTAAACCTGACAAGGTGCCATTGTCACCAGTGTATCTCTGATAATCTCAGATTTGAACAGATTTTCTGACTGCGAGCTGTCTGGGTAATTGCTGTGCTGTCTGAGCATTCTATTGAATGGCATCCATTTGTATCTCATCGGATGACTATTACATGTTATTACCACAATTAATAATGGGAATAATACAGAGCATATGTTGGGCGCGTCAGAATGAGCGGCTCACTCAGTAACACCTGTGCATTCTGCCTTTCTGCCTGCAGTTTAAGAATCATTTTTTAGGAATGAATGGGCACATTCAAATTCTTGTAATGTTTTTTTCATAGCCATAAAACCTGCACTATTTGAATGATTTGGCAATTTATTCCACCCTCCAAAACATATTTGCCTTCTCATAATATGTATAGAGCGCTAGAGAGGCCCCTCACTGAACAGAGAGAAATGTTCAGTAGCTGAAATCAAACACTTACCCCTTCCGTCTATTATAATGTGAGGTATCGACGCACAGCTTGTAATGCTGATTTGCCAATAGTCATGAAAGGAGAGGTGAAAATAAGAAAGAGATATGGGTCCATATGAATGTTATATGATAGGCACCTTGTGATAAATCTAAATATTGGTAAGCAGAATATATTTTCCTGTTATATATCTCATTATCTTGCTTAGAATATGGGTCATATGGCCAATTACTTTATAGGGTCCTGTCATTGTAGAAAAAGTAAGGCCCTAGGGTGTGATACGATTACAGATCACAGAGCAATGATGCTATTGTGCCTAAACGTTACAAAAAAAAAAGTATTCTGATCTGCAAAAAGGATGAGGTATCCTCCAAAAAGAAAGTGTTTTATTAGATGGCTGGGTGTCTAATTGTTCCACACTTAAACAACTGTTGTGATCTATGAGGGACCCCCTAGCAACAGGCATTTAGAGGTGAGTAAAAAAACTTTTTTTTTCTTTTTTTATGATTTTTAAGCAAATTTTTATTTTTTGGTGGCAACACCACTTTAAAGTAGAATTCCCCTTAAAGTGACACTAAAGGTCTGTTTTTTTAAAAAATAACAAATATGTCATACTTACCTCCTCCGTGCAACTCATTTTGCACAGAGTGGCCCCGAACCTAGTCTTTTGGGGTCCCTTGGCAGCTCTCTCGGCTCCTCCCCACACCAGATAACCCCCTGGGAGAAGTGCTCTCCCGGGGGGTTACCTTGCAGGCGCGTGCCTAAATCCAGCATTTGGCGTCCATAAAGGCCGAATGCAGGACTCGCCCCCGCCCCCCAGCGCCCACGTCATTGGATTTGATTGACAGCAGTGGGAGCAAATAGCTGCACTGCTATCAATCTATCCAATCAAGAGCCGAGAACCCCAGGCAGAGAGAGAGCGTGTCCCTGTGGGACAAGTTCAATGGTTTAGGTAAGTAAAACGGGGGGGGGCTGGGGGGCCGGTCACTGACAGGTTTTTTTTCACCTTAATGCATAGGATGCATTAAGGTGAAAAAACACAAACCTTTACAACCCTTTTAACCATCCTTAAAAATGTCCCTCTCCCTCCTAAAACCTATGCTAACTAACCTACATAAAAATATGTATAAATGTACCTATTTTCAGACTGCTCCAGTCCGGTCACATAATCCCCTGTGTCTGCCAGTGTTGGCTGCAAGGGAGAGGAGAGAGAGCTCAGCAATGGCTGGTAAAGCCTGCAGCCATGACGTCACCTATAGCTTCCCATGTCTCAGCCAATGTCTCTCTCTCTCTCCTCTTCCCTGTAGGATCCCTTGGCTGACACATGGGAGCTGGATCATGTGACCAAACTGGAGCAGGTGGAAAATAGTTAGGTATATCCATCTTTTATACAGTTAGTCAGAAAAGGTGTAAGATGGGAGAAGGGGACAAGAAGTTTTAGAACCCCTGAGTGCCTGACACCTGGAATCTGATTAAATGTTCATTTACATTTTTATACATTTACATAAAAGTTCTCCCCTGAAAAAAAAAAAGCGACAGGATGTTAAAGTGGACCAATACTTCAAAGTTAATTTTAAAAAATTTGGTCATATGATCTCCGTTGAAGAGGAGAATTAGAGTTCAGATTAGCGAGATTGCATGACTACATGCCTAGGCTTTTGCTTTGGGAGCAACAGAAGGAACGTGGAGTACCACTTACTCTAGGACTGGTAAGTATTTCAGTCCTTCTGTTACGCTTCAAAATTAACATTGGTTGGTCAAATTATACCATTATTATACAAATATACCCAAATGGTCAACAAAAGAAAATCTGTACTCCAAAGTAAGGAGGCTGTAGTTTGCTGACCTCTTCTTCTGAAAATTGTGTTCCCTGACAGCCATATTGATCCAATGGCTTAAATACTTCCTGAAACAAACACATACCAGGAATAAGTAAGTAAGCCAGGGGTAGCTGGTTAACTAGTATTTTAATAAGGAGGTCTGCAATGGTCTGCTTATTCCTCACAGTGCAGGTTTGGTTTAATATGTGATGGTTAAAAGATTGATCTTTAGTTGTAACTGACTAAAGATCTTACAATGTATAGTCAGCTTAGGTAAGTTATCATTCTGTCAACTGATTCAAAACCGATGCCTATATACATACTGTATTAATATTTAATTAATGCCTGCATACTTAGATAGACATTACTCACAAAAGCCCAGTTATTGCTTTCACAAACTGGGCCATTATAACCTTGAGAGAGAATATGAACAAGTACTGCTGACTTTCGTAATTTGCTCTATTGACCTTCTAAGCACACATACAGATCTGGCCGTGTGCTATTGCTGGCAGGAGCTTGCTTCCTTTATGAAGCTGACATCTGTATCAGCGGGTTAGTAACTCTGTTATGGGCTGTAAATATAGAACTGCTGGAACTTCCTCTTAGGACAGAATGAGGAATTTGCCTATAATTAAAGCAGAGCCAGTTAACGGCTGGTAGTAAAGGTTTACAGCGTCAGTTGACAGTTGCAAAGATAAGCTTGTAAAAAAGGTCTGAAACTGCAGCGCGTCTAGCGTCTCTTCCCACACATCCTAGCAGCAATCTAATATCGAGGACCTAATCTACTAAATGAGTACTATTCAACAATACAAATAGACTGTCTTTTATTCAAAAGGTCAACTTTACACACCCGGTTTCATGCCCTTGTCATTTAGACCATTATGCTAAACGGCAATTTATTCTGTAATGGGACAAAAAATGCACTGCATTCACCTACCTTATCAGTCATACTAACCAAAGCTAATTCATACTCATGACAGCAGTTATTCCAAGGGACTATTCAGACACGGGACATTTTATTTCACTTAAGTGGGGCATGACATTATAAAAGTCAACTTCCTTCAAACAATTCAGAATATCAGCAAGATACCATAAAGAACACTTGCGTAGAGCATTGTCAGACACCGCTGGAAGTTACCTGTGCCATACATGACAGGTGCACTTTAAATTTCAAAGTACCTGCTAATGATCTTTGAACAGATCCCGACCTTTATGCACACAGATCTCCCAACAATTATGTCATTCCATAAAGGATAATAAGCACCTCATGGTTTATGAGTTTACAGGGACAAAAGGCAGCAGCTATGAACATAAACCCGCATGACATTACAAAGGTAAAACACAGATTTATTTAATCTGTAACCCTCCATCGAATTTCACTCAATCCTGAATCTTCATAAATCACCATTAAAGACAGGACTCTAATCGTCATCACATACATCTCCGTGTTCTGGACCTGCAGACTAATGAGAAGTGGGATCTGGCTATCTCTTCTGATTAATTAATTCAAAATGTCTGCTGTTATTCACATGCAAGGCTGGTGTTATTTGAATAGTACTTGACAGCGCTGCCTGAAGATATCATTTCTGATTTGTGAACTTGCTATACCATAACTGATGACTGCTCATGAAAATCACAGAAGCTCCTTTCCCTGGCATTACTGTATAATCCTCTCCCAGCTAGTTATTTTTTATATGCTCAATCTGTAGTTTACATTGCTAATGTTGTCAAATATATCCATAATGTGCTGTGTTTTGGAAGATTATTTCTCGCCTCCCTCCCCCGTTACATATTGCTTGTGTCTCTGACTTTTGTTCGATGTGTAAAAGGTGCTGCCTTGCCAACAAATCTTACTGTTGTAATAAATAGAAGGAACTCATCTATGAAATGCTTCTATACTATGCGTCCATGTACGGACTTTTGGGCACTAGGGGGCATATCCTATGGGTATTCCATCTAAAACAGAACATTTTACAAGTAAAAGCAGACTGACCAAGTTTAATTTTGAGAGGTATAGGGAAGACACTGTCACTCGCCATACAAAGATATAAAATGTGTGCTTTCTGTCATTACCCCGAAAATTATTGCTTGCTAGTATAGCTTAAGCAGTCCAGGTTCCCTTATGATAAGCAGGCCTACCACTACTTTGTTGCCACCACCAGGACTTATTACACAATGCTATGCTTTCTGGGAAGGGAGCACAAGAAGCAGAGCAAAGGTCGGACACCTGTACCTGTGGTTCAGGAAGACACAGATATCTGCAAAGGATGGCTGGGACTGGTGCCTCAGCTGGAGCATGATCAAAAGGAAATGGCAAGAACTCGGTCCAGGCAGCACACAGAAATGTGCTCAGTAAACAGGCAAGGGTTGGGGTACAGGCAAGAGACATGGTTGGTAAACAAGCAAGGGTGAGATAAAAGGCCAGTCAAGATTTGTGTTCTGTGAGGCTTAACACCGCCGACAGACCGATAGGAGGCAAGCAGGGAAAATAAAGCTATAGGCATTACCTAGTAGCAGAATTCCTACTGGCTTGGCCGCTGTTGCATTGTCTAGCTAGAGGCCATTGGCGCACAGGATGCAGGATCACTGAGAACAGAGTAACTGCAGAGAGTCTGTCAGAAGGGGAAGTCTTTACATACAGCCATGAATGTTTAAAGCACAGGGCAGGTGACATCAGGCAAGATTTTATCTGAAAACTCAAATGTTGGATGCACATGGAAGGGAGGTGGAGGGTTTGGTATTAAAAGAAGCATTTGATACAAAACTCAAACAGCAAATTCAAGCTATGTAATTAGGTGAACTGCTAATGCTATCCAAGGAACATAATTACATTAACAACTTAACCCCCCCTTAAAGCGGAAGTAAACCCATCGATTTAACAGTCTAAAAAAAAAGGCATGCCGTGAATGCTAACTGCACATTGGCTGTGCTCTCAACCAAACAGTCAAACCATCCAATGGCTGGTGTCATAACTGATCACATGTGCAGCACTGTGGCAGTTGAAGATTAAACAGAGGCAAAGATGGCAGCTTCCTTGGCTGAAAACGATAGGGGGGTTTACTTCCACTTTAATTTATGTAAAAAAAAAAAAGCTTTGTTTAAAATTGTAATTCAACAGTATAAAGAGATTTTTGAACACTGAGCAATTACAGTATAGTGTAAAATATATAGCAAACTCTTGTTAGAGTTTTTTTATCATTACTATCTTGGACCTTAAAACAATTTATAACAACTTGCCCTGTGATAATAAAGGGAATACTTCCACTATGAACACGATGCCAAAAGCTCTTCACGATATATAACCACTTTGGTCCAGTCACTTTATCTCTCCATTGTTATTAGAATGGTTGACCTCCATGGCTGCAAAGGATACATATATTGTGCTGTGATCTCAAGAGAACAGGCAAGGACAGTGGCATTCCGCCTACACGGCCTGACATGGTTTAACTAGGGGAAGAAATTACTTCCTTGAGATCACAGGTGCCTTCGTCTGTGCTACACACACCTGCATGACTGTGCTCATTTTTTGAGTAAGTTCATTGTTAATTCCAAGAAGCAAACGTAAGAAATACATAACTATTTGCTACATAAAGAAACAAATGTGACATATAATATTAGTTTTTCTGCAAATAAAGAAAGTAATGTTAGGGCAAATGCAGACAAAACTAAGCACGGCAAAAAACGCAACTGATCTGTGTATAGATGGGCATGCTGGGGTGACTACCAGACAAAGTCTTTGATTTTTGCCAGCGAGTATGCACATGGTATGTGCCAGCCACCAGCCTATACAAATCAATGACCGGCTGCCAGGTGCAGGTGTTGTTCACGCATCTAAGCGGTTACTTACAATGAGGAACTCTGGCCAGCTCATGACGCAGACAGTTTGAGTTCAGGGGAGGCATTTCTGGCTGCACATAAACTGGCCGCATTCCATCTGCCCCAGATCGCCCATCAGAATTAGCCCTAAAGTGTGCAAACATGGTCTTTATAAAAGGGTTTGTAAAGGCATTTTTTAGTTTTTAGTTTTGGATGTAATGGAGAAGGGTTAGACCCCTTGTCAAGTTTTTTAAAGTCTATCTATGGTCAAAATATAGAATCATGTATTCATTTCCACATAACATTTTAACCACTTCAATACAGGGAATTTTCACCTCCTTCCTGCCCAGGCCAATTTTCAGCTTTCAGCTCTGTCACACTTTGAATGACAATTGCGCGGCCATGCGACGTTGTACCCAAATTAAATTGTTATAGTTTTTTTCCCCCACAAATAGAGCTTTCTTTTGGTTGTATTTGATCACCTCTGCATTTTTTATTTTTTTTGCACTATGAACAATGAGTGACAATTTTGAAAAAAAACACAATATTTATTAATTTTTGCTATGATAAATATCCCATTTAAAAAAAAATAAAAAAAAATTTCCTCAGTTTAGGCCGATATGTATTCTTCTACATATTTTTGGTAAAAAAAATTCCCAATAAGCGTATATTGATTGGTTTGCGCAAAAGTTATAGCGTCTACAAAATAGGGGAAACTACTACTAATGGTGGCGATCTGCGATTTTTTTCGTGACTGTGACATTGCGGTGGACAGACCATTCACATTCACAGACCATTCACATTTATAAAGCGATCGGTGCTATAAAAAATTATTACTGTATAAATGTGACTGGAAGGGAAGGGATTAACACTAGGGGGCGCTGCAGGGGTTAAATGTGTGTCCTAGGGAGTGATCCTAACTGTGGGGGGAGGGGTCTGATGAGGGGAGGAGACCGATCGGTGTTCCTCTGTACAATGAACATACGATCAGTTCTCCTTTCCCCTGACAGGACGTGAATCTGTGTGTTTACACACACAGATCCACGTCCCTGCTCTGAGCAATCGCGGGTGCCCGGCGGACATAGCAGCCGCCGGGCACGCACATCAGGACCCCAGTGATGCGGTGAGCACACACGCTCTCCATATGACGCCCACCCGGAGGGAGGAACGGTTCCTGCCATCGTCATTTTACAATACGGTGGTAGGGAACTGGTTAAAGTGGAAAAAATTTTCATCTTTCCATCTATTACATCTTCTGTGCCCTTGTTGTTTTAACTTTGCATAGTAAAACATTTTTTTTCTGCCAGTAAATACCTTATACAGCCCGCATCCTGTTTCTTGTCTGGTATAAAGCCTAGGCTTATGACATCATGGACAGCTCTCTCTCTCTCTCATGAGAGTTTGCCGGTAAGGGAGATGAGTCATAAAAGGACCAATGAGAGCTGCAGAGCTGGAGGTGTGCCTCTGTGTGAATCCAAACAGTGAACAGGCAGCAGCTTCAGCTGCCCACAGTTAAAATGGTTGCAGCCAGACTCAGTGGAGGGAGATTTCTGCAGCATATTTGGTAAGTACAGAATCACAGTATATATAAAATAATATGCAAAGTGGTTGGAGGGAAGCTAGAGAATGGCAAAGATGTTTTTATTACAAATGATGTGAGCAGACTGCAGTTCCTCCTTTAACAATTTCTAGCCTTCTCCTACTAACCTGAACGCTCTTGAAATCTGTAAACTCCCACACATTCCCTATGTCCTGTGACTAGGCACCACTGTGGCACACATTTCACAGAGCCTGCCTTCTGAAACACAGATGTGCTGAGAGGAGGAGTCTCATGAGGTGGAGTCAGTACAGTACAGGAATCCCTGCTTGCAGGCAGCAAGGTACCATGGGATATATAATCCTTAGAAATGGAAATTAAACAGCAGAGGAGAAGCTGCAAACCATACAGGGGAGTACAGGAAGTTGTGGCCAGCAGACAGGTAGAACTCACAACATAAAAGGAGATTTTTTTCAATTAAGCTTATGTAAAAAAACAAAAGCCTATTGTTTATTTTGTTATTATAATGCTGATGTCATAAAATGAAAGTGTATTCTCTGACCATAGAACTCCTTTAACAGTTTGCCGACCAGCTGCCGTCATTATACTGCGACAGGTCGGCTCGCACCCGCAAATTGCCATAGCTGCATGTCAGTCCCTTTAACAGCTATAGCAGGCATGCACCTGCTGTACGACGGGGGAGCTGATGCGCGTGTCCGGTGGCCGCGATGTCCTCTGGCCACCCGCAAACGCTCCACAGAGAGCCAGAACAGATATCTGTCAATGTAAACAGATCCCCGTTCTGACAGGGAAGTACAGAGTGATCGTCTGTTCTTAGTGATCAGGAAGAGTGATCTCTCTGTACTCCCAGTCAGTCCCCTCCCCCCAGAGTTAGTTACACCCCTCAGGGAACACATTTAACCCCTTGAACGCCCCCTAGTGTTAACCCCTTCCCTGCCAGTGTCATTTACACAGTAATCAGTGCATTTTTATAGCAATGATCACTGTAATAATGTCACTGGTCCCAAAAAAAGTATCAAGTGTCCGATCTGTCCACTGCAATGTTGCAGTCCTGCTAAAAATCGATAATCACCGACATTACTATTAAAAAAATATATAATAATAAAAATGCCATAAATTGATTCCCTATTTTGTAGACGCTATAATTTTTGCGCAAACCAATCAATATACGCTTATTGCTTTTTTTCTTTTACCAAAATTTGTAGAAGAATACATATTGGCCTAAACTGATATGTATTTTAGCAAAAAGTAAAAAAATATTTTATTTTTTTCCAAATTGTCTGTATTTTTTTGTTTATAGTGCAAAAAAAAAAAAAAAACGCAGGTTGATGAAATACCACCAAAAGAAATCTCTATTTGTGGGAAAAAGAGGACATCAATTTTGTTTAGGTACAGCGTCGCACGACCGCGCAATTGTCAGTTAAAGTGACGCAGTGCCGTATCGCAAAGAAATGGCCTGGTCATTAAGGGGGGAAATCTTCCGGGGCTGAAGTGGTCAATCACTGTTTATATCCCAACTGGGGAGATTCACCCCTTTATTTGTTCAGGTGACCACTGTTACCGGAATAGAATGTGAAGGGAAAGCCAACATTTTTCAGTTGTCACTAGAATAAGAGCTGAAGAAAGACCAATGAGCTCACCTGTTCACTTTGAAAAAAATATGTTCTAATTTCCTGTTGTGCCACATAGGCAGGAAGTGAAGATGAAACTCCACAGCAGAACATAGTAAAGATAAACCTGACGGGAGGTTTTTACCTTTCTATCTAAAATTAAACCGAAAAATTATTTTGGCTTTACATAAACTTGGGGGCTTATTTATCCAAGATTTAGGCTTGGTTCACACTGGTACGATGCAGGAAACCCTGCAAATCCAGTGCAGGTTCCTGCGGTTCACACTGCCCTCTGAGAACCGCTGTGGGTTAATGGCACCCCCAAATCGGTTTGCAGATCACAGTGTGAACTGTAAATTCGGACAGGAATCAGATTGCATGTGTATGAACACCATGTGATCCGATTCCAGTATGGACTTTTACTATAAAAATGTTAGGAAAACAACGGGGCTCTGTTTAAAAAGGAGCAGTATGACCTTAACTACCTTAGACCCGTGCTATAGCCAAATGACGGCTACAGCGCGGATCTATTGTGCCGGGACGACGTCTATTGACGTCGTCCCGGACACAAGCTGCCTGCGCGCCCCCTGAAGGGCGCGCTCTGTGATCAGCGAGTCTGTGAGACTCGCTGGATCACAGATCCGAGTAAGGGTTCGATCCCGACCCCTTACCACGTGATCAGCTGTCAGGCAATGACAGCTGATCATGTGATAACAGAGCCGGTAATCGGCTTTTTTTTCCTCCTCGCGCTGACAGCGTGAGGAAAAAAAAAAAAAAGCCGATCACCGGCGGCAGTGAGAGGGACATCAGTCCCTCTCACTGCAATGTGCCCAGTCAATTGTGCCCACCTTTGCCCCATTAAAGTGCCCCATCTCTCAGTGCCCACAGTGCCCACAGTGCCATCTCACAGTGCCCACAGTGCCATCTCACAGTGCCCACAGTGCCATCTCTCAGTGCCCACAGTGCCAGTGCTGCACATCAGTGTCACCTGCCAGTGCTCATCTGTGTCACCTACCAGTGCTCATCTGTGTCACCTACCAGTGCCCATCAGTGCCACCTATCAGTGCCCATCAGTGCCACCCATCAGTGCCCATCAGTGTCATCCATCAGTGCCCATCGGTGCCACCCATCCGTGCCACCCATCCGTGCCCATCAGTGCCATCTTTGCTGTCCCCATCAGTACCGACTTATCTGTCCCCACCAGTGCAACCTATCAGTGCCCACCAGTGCAGCCTATCAGTGCCCACCAGTGCAGCCTATCAGTGCCCACCTGTGCCGCCTCATCAGCGCATATCAATGAAGCAGAAAAATTACCTGTTTGCAAAATTTTATAACAAACTATTAAACATGATTTTTTTTTTTTTTTAATTTTCCATCTTTTTTTGTTTGTTTAGCAAAAAATAAAAACCCCAGCTGTGATTAAATACCACCAAAAGAAAGCTCTATTTGTGGGGAAAAAATTGTAAAAATTTCATTTGGGTACAGTGTTGTATGACCGCGCAATTGTCATTCCAAGTGCGTCAGCGCCAAAAGCTGAAAATTGGTCTGGTCATGAGGGGGGTTTAAGTGCAAAGTAATCAGGTGGTTAAAGTGTTACAAAACTCACAACAGTAAAATCAGTCTGTATATGCAGTAAAGCATGCTTGTTATACTGACTGTGGAACCTAAGGGATTAATAAAATGCATTGTGTATAAAGGTTGTTTGATCCTGTCTTCTCTGATCCTCCACTTCTTCCAATGTCCCCAATCCATCTGCTGATAGCACAGAGGCTAGGGGACAAGCTGTACATGCTCAGTTAGGTGTGTATGCTAGAGAGTTTTTTTTTTTTTCTTGGAAGGGTGCATGTGATCAGCACCAGGGCCAATCAGCATTGTCCAGACAGATGGTCAGGGGAGAATGAAAACTCCTCCTACAAGCTTAAGCAGAGACGGATAGAAGTCACAAGACTGATATATACTGCTGATGAAAAAAGGTATTTAGCAGTTTATATTTACTAAAACTATTGTTCTGTGTACTGTGGGAGACCAGATTTAGTGAATGCAGGGTCCTGGGTTTAGTAACACTTCAAAGAATGCACATTTAAAGCAGAACTAAACTCATTATTTTAATGGTTTCCCAAAACAGCTGCATTCAAGGTATGCAGCGAATGCTAACTGTCTCGGTTGCTTGTGTTCTCAACTAAACTGTCAAGCAATTTGATAACTGCAGATCAAACAGAGGCTAAAGCTAGGTACACATGATCAGATTATCGGAAGAATTTTCGTCCGATTTGTGTTGCATGCTAGTCTCATATTGAAAGTTAAGAGTTTACTCAACATACAAAAATTCTCGTACGACTTGAAGTAGAAGTAACGTAATGTGTTGAATTTTTTGTATGTGTTCTTTCGTTTCTGAGCATGCGTAGTCTTGCTCTTACAATTTTTTTGAATGAAAACTGTACTAATTAAAAATGAAAATCGAGCGTTGTGTTCACGTATTTTATAGCCTGCACATCCAGTTTTTGTCGTCCGAAAATTCGGAATCGGCTGTTGAAAGCACCATACTAATGATCAGAAAATTGTAAATCGGCAGATCGTCGGATGAAATTTTACTTCAGATTTTCGTATCGTGTGTACGAGCCTTTAGGATGGCCATACATGTTTGCAGGAAAAAAATTTGCACTATTCCCCCAATAACACAGACAGTGTTGACAAGGAAATCCCTCCTGCCAAGCAATTGTCCTTTCGCGGTGGGGGGGGGGAAGCCATCCCCACAGGGAGGAGACAGTGATTATTGCTATAGCAGCTGCTAGCGATAATCAAAAGAGAATCAAAAGGGTAGGCTGGTTGTACAAAAGTTGATTGATCGCTCAACTTGGTACATTTAGCCTGCCCATTAACGGTTTGAATTGTGGCAGGTTCCTGCTGAATCGGCCGAGATTCAAATCGTATGTGGCCGGCCTAAGATAGCCGTTTCTTTGGCTGTAAAGGAGAAGGATTTAGTTCCGCCTAAATAAAAAAAAAGGCAGAGTAAAGTGTTTTACAAATGTGCTTAATGCCCATGAAACCAGAGGCTCTCTAGTAAAATTAACAGGTAACAGTATGGCAACTTCTGCTGTTTGTTATAAATGGGCTCCTTAGCAAACCTATAAACTTACATTCTTGGCAACAAAAACAAATCAAATATCTCGAATAATTAAAAGGTTGAATTTACCCTGTCTGAGTAACCAGTAAGGCTCGGCTTGAAACAATGCCTGTGTAATCTTGAGGTCTATGGACTTTAAGTCGCATCAAAGTCAGACCATAGTAGTGCAGGGACTACTTTGAATTCGCTGCAACTTGAAGAAGCACAGGTATGAATGGTACTCATTGGAAATCATGGGGGTATGCCTTGTTATGAGACTTTGCAGTCCCAAGTCGCAGGACAAGTTGCACAAATGTAAAAGGGGCCTAAAGCTGTCTGTGAAATACAAAAACCAGAGAGCTGATAAAATATCTGTACTACGGTAATACTCAGAGTTGGATTTGGGGGAAGACTACCAAGTAGAAAAAGGAACATTTTGTCATAAAGTGATTGTCCTGTTTTAGTGGTCAGTATTAAAAGCAATTTTTAAATTAATGATTTTAGTCGCAAAAAAATTCCAGACCTACTTTTTTTTCGGATTGCACAAATATGTGTATATTAAGGAAACAATCTGAATGGACAGGGGTAGAGATTAACAACATCCTCATTATATATTCTAACACGCGGCGATATATGTCATACTAGTAATGCAATAGTCATTACGATTCTGCCCAATAGTTACACTGTGAAACTTGAGTTATAAAAGACTAAGGTCAAATGCAGCAATTCTTTCCAATTGTTGTAAAATTAAATGAGAGATGAAGAGAATACATTAAAACCAAATTTCTGGGCTTCACGCAGAGTCTTGCTATTTCACAACTTTGGCTTCTTATGACCCCTAATCAGATGTGGTTATAACACAGAAAGTGAAGATTCCTGTGAAAGGTAGATATTAGCTGTTCAGGTGCTAGCTTGTTAGATACTGTAAACTCTAATGAGCAATTTTCTAGGCCATTACTGGACAGAAGGGTCAAAAGGAGATGTAAATGATCTGTTTCCAATGTTAATTCTCCAAGGATTGTGGAACTGGCTCTTGATAAATTTTACACATGTGATATTGACCCTAAAGTATAAGATTGAAAAATGGATGTGTCTTTTTTTTTTATACAAAATATTTCCATTTTTATTCTAGACACAATCAAGAAAACAAATGTTTGCATTTTAAATTACTCAGCCTAATGAGTTGTTGCATCTAGTTGGAAATATCTCTTGCTTGCAGCTAAACTGAACCTCAAGTTCCTTGGCAACCATTTCTATGGCACAGAATAACTGTCAGAACGCCTCTCTCTCGATCACAGTTTTATCACTGGCTTTTTCAACTGAGACAACCAA
Source organism: Lithobates sylvaticus (assembly GCA_028564925.1). Classification (NCBI taxonomy): domain Eukaryota; kingdom Metazoa; phylum Chordata; class Amphibia; order Anura; family Ranidae; genus Lithobates; species Lithobates sylvaticus. The sequence continues at coordinate 159,692,251 of CM053033.1, forward strand.
TCAAAAATCTGTGATCAAATAAAAAAAAAACATCAATGTTAAAAAGAGACAAATTCTGACAATGACACCATGGAAACAGTTTTCAAGGGATGACAGGCATTTTTTTTCAAGAGACAATCAAGTTGGAAGGGTAAAGTCCAACAGCATGGTGTTTACAGGCAGCTCTACCTTCCAGGATATCACTATGAATATATTTTAGACAAATTTTGACACTATTGGATATTACATTTTATTTTTTTTGTTTTGTTAGATCACGATGCTATAGAATGTTCAATAATGCTTTTTTTAAGCAAAGGCTAGTCTTTCCTCTCTTGTCATCCGAAATTTGGTCACCTGCTTATTTTGTTTTGTCTTTCGAGACATGACCTGTTTACTGGTGAAGAGCTTTTTGTTTTCTAGTTTGGTGACAATACTAATCTGACGAAAAATAAACCATGAAATATAAAAAAAAGTCTGGGAAAAAGATCCATTCTATTTTGAGCCAGTAGATTTCATCAGGCACAATCCCAGAACAGAACACTTGATTTATGAGGGCTAGTCAGTATCTGGCTTGGCTTCATACGGTGGAACAATCTGTGTGCTCTATACAAAAGCTTCAGTGCCAAACTTTCCTGGCTTGGTGCACATTGTCACGGATAATGGAAATTAGGATTATGTTGGCATGCTGGTGTCTGAAGAGCAGATGCTTTGAGGTAGAAAAACCTCAAATACTGAAAAGTCATCAAAAACAGACCTAAAAATAAATACAGTATTTTTTTTTTTAAACAAACTATACACCTTTTTAGAAAGGTAAATGCAGAGCCCAGCAATATATAAAATTATAATCAGATACACGTAATATATTTTATGCAGAACAGATATTATAAGATGGATCTATCATCTAAAAAAGATATTATAAGATGGATCTATCATCTAAAAAAGATATTATAAGGTGAATATATCATCTAAAAATAAGTCACATTGTCGTTGCCGTAAATACGTGCACACAGACCAGAGTGATTTCATACATACCTGCAAAAAAAGTTGGACATTTAATCCACCATATCACAGAAAACTGTTATTATCATTGGCAGACTGCAACCACTGCCCCTTTCCAAACAAGTTCAACAAACCAGACAAGATAAGTTTGGGGGCTTTCATTTAAAGGGATCACTATAAATGATTTTTTGGTAAAATATGATTAAATCACCACACTATATTCATCTTGCGTATATACATGTTGGCAAAGGCGAGATCTCAGCTCTCTGGTCTATGTTTCTGGGTGTTAATGGATCGATACAAATTCTTAATCCTCCTGCTTGTGACAGGTGTACCAACTTGTTAAAGTTTTGGAGATTTTGCCTCCAGAGTCCACAGAAAAATATCACAGTTTTGGGTGGCACCAGTGGGTTGGCTTTCATACAGTCTCTTCTGTCTCGGTGCCTTCACACATGGTCATAATTAAGGTGTTACTCTCTTGCAGCTGGTCTCCCCAAGTATTGTTTATTCTGCATAATGAAGATCCATTAGGATAACATGTCACTATTTTCTGGCTTCATATTGCCTATGTCAGCTTGGTAAAACTAGGAATTTTGGCAAAAACATCTTGCCACCAGAATCCCAAAGGATGACTGGCTGGTGGCTCAACTCACCAGTGCTCCTTCAATAATGCAATGTCAGTTTTGTATGCGCAAACATTTTAATGATACATACCTAAGCTTAACCCAAAGAAGTAAACATAAGTACAATAACCTTAAAGTACATTGTATGTTACAAAAAATAACATATTTTTATTATTCACATTCATTTTATTTTTTAAGCTTGCAGACATTATGATGTCTGATGAAAGAAACAAGAGCTAGTTTATTAAAATGTGAAAACTAGCTGCATTTAAATGCCAGCAAGTTTTTTCACGCAATGAAACGGAGTGTGACTTGGTAGAAATGTGTTGTCATACACAGTGTAAGTGATCAACACCAAAGGAGAAGAGGAAACCGCACAGAACACTGTACAGAGCAGTGCGGCCTCAAACAAATATAAATCAATCACTGTGACAGAAGTAGCACTTATTCTAGAGTCAGAAGTGAACAAAATATTCCATGTCAGCAAAATGTCTCCTGTCAAATCCGCTCTTTAAAATCTCCCCACAATTTGCAAAGACAAATGTCCTTTGCCACTGCACAGAAAGATGTATGTGTGTATGCTGCATACTTTTGCTTGGTTGTATGTGGCCAGGAAGACACAGATAATTTTAATGGTATGCAGCATGATCCTTTTAGAACTCTGTTGCTAGTACCTGTTCTTTTCTCTATGTGAAAGAACAGCGATTAGCCTGATATGAGATCAAGCGCTTCATTTAAATAGGAAATTTAGGTTAATTTAAAAAAAACATTGTATTAAAACGATGAGCTGTCAAAATTACTAAATATTAGCAATTAACACATGTACCTCTCTATCTTTGCATTAGGAAAGCAGCTCATTTGCAGTCTATTACATGACATTCTGAAGGGCTTTTTTGGCAGAGCTTCCCCCGCTACTACATCCAGCTGACCATGAGCACAAGTTCAGAACAAAACATGTGCAGCTCTTTCCGCATCATAGGAGCACAGACTTTCTTCATAAGATATGCTAAACATTGGCAAGCTAAGTGGAAGGAGCAGCTACAACTAGATCCTATTTTTTCTTCTACAAATGTGCCTGACCAGCCCTAGATGTCAGATTGTGGTTGAACGAGTTGAACACAGAATCACTGTGTAAAGGGACATTCTATTAAATTATAATTTCTTATCACCAATGTATGCATAAAAATGTATATGGAAGAAAAAAGGGTAGCGTAGCTAAATAGTCCTTGTATCAGTCTTGGCTATTGGTTGAAAAATTCTAATACCGACAATTGCTTCTGCTTCCCAGAAAAAACAGCTGAGGTGTCTGCTACTAGTATATTGTTTCTCAGATTCCAAAAATTGCCCTTCCTGTTTGTATGACTTTTCTACTTGACCCTTAAGTTTCTTTAACAGATTGCCGCCCAAATGATGGCTGGGTGGTGCGGCTCTCGTTCTGGGTGGACGTCATATAACGGCCTCCCAGGATGATCGCCCTCGCACACCTGCGGGGGCATGCAGCGCGGCGATCGCGGCCGCACCGTGTTGCTAGGACACGGCGCAACCCCGATCTCTGTAAAGAGCCGCAGCTCTTTAACCATGTGATCGGCTGTGTCCAATCACAGCCGGTCACATGTAAACATGGAGATGCCGGTAATCGCCGATCCTCGCCTCACACTGACAGTGTGAGGAGAGGAGAGCCGATCAGCGGCATCTCCTCACAGGGGGACATCTAGGTATGTAATCAGGGCACTGATGATCAGTGCCCTGATTACAATTAAGTGCCAGCAATGAGTGCCCACAATTGCCAGCCATCAGTGGCCATTAGTGATGCCAGTCAGTGCTGGATATCACTGCTCCCCATCAATGCCCATCAGTGCCGCCTATCTGTGCCCAATAGTGCCAAATATCAGTGCCCACCAGTGCCACCCAGCAGTGCTGCCTATCAGTGCTCATTAGTGCCACATATCAGTGCCACCTATCAGTGCCCATAAATACGGCATATTCGTGCCTCCTCATCAGTGCCGCCTCATCAGTGCCCATAAATGCCACTTCATCAGTGCCCATCAGTGCAGCCTATCAGTGGCGCCTCACCAGCGCCCATCAGTGAAGGAGAAAAATTACTTATTTACAAAATTTACTGACAGAAACTAAGAAAACGTATGTTTTTTTTCCAAATGTTTTATTTATTTATTTTTTTAAATAAAAAACCCAGAAATGATTGAATACCACCAAAAGAAAGCTCTATTTGTGTGAAGAAAATTATAAAAATGTCACATTGTTACAGTGTGGCATGACCACGCAATTGTCATTCAGATTGTGACAGCGCTGAAAGCTGAAAAAATGGCCTGGGCCGGAAGGGGGTGTAAGTGCTCTGTATTGAGGTGGTTAAAATGGTAGCAACACCTTTCACTAGGTTAAGCCAAAGTGATTTCCCTCCCTATGCTAACTATATTTCCTTGCACATACCTCGGAGTGGCAGAAGAACCAAACTGGGAGCCTACACCTGTCAGTGGACAGTTTTTCCACAGGGGCCTATGGAAAATAGGTTATGCATGGCTAAGAGGACAGGAATAAATTACAAGAAAATGTTGATTTTTTTTTTTCTTGGAATATGTGAAAAATTTCTGACATCTTATTCCAAATGCAATAATATTACTTGCAGTGCAGCAAAAAGAATGGCATAGGCAAGATCTGCAAAGTAAATAGAGGGTTGGTTTACAAAACATACGTGTCTTTAATACCAACCAGGCATTATTCTTCTGCAATCCTTCAAGCATGGGTTAGAAAAACAAATCTGAAAATCTGATTGGCTGTTATAGAAAGCTCAGCAACTTTCACTTCTAACCTACCCCCTTTATTCCTTTGTTGCTCATTATAATTATTAATTCTTTTTTTTTTTTTTTACAAAACTGAAAATGTTATATAAAAAGCCTCCACACTAATATTTTTTTTTTTTACAATTAATTAAAAGAAAACACTAACTAAGATGTAATACAAACACAAGTGCTGATATGTATATATGCAGCCTCATAAAGCATCTCTGGTTCTGCTTGATAACTGGCTAGAGTCGGGTAGGAGGCAATTCTCGCTTCATAACCCATTCACATTTCTATAATAGTAACATACTGTAGGCCATAAAATTAGACTGTGACATAACAGAGCTTTATCTGCCACCTTGACACCTTCATATCCAAATCTCTGTGTAAAGCATATGTTGCTAAACAGATTGATTGGGCTATTTTATCTTTTGTTCCTTGCGTTGTTGTGTGTGATGGTTAAGGCACTGGCAAATAGAAATGATTTGTTTGCGCAGCCATCAATTTTTCTTCCTAGAGAAGGAGCTGGCCAAACTTGCATCTTTGTGCAGCCGTGGGATGCTTCCAGTCCCTGCTCTCGTCAGAATATTCATGCACGCATGCAAAAGTCTGGCTGGAAAGACCAGCGGGGGAAATAAATTCTTGAAAATGCCAGCCAATTCTTTTTAACCAAAGATATGATCCCTCTGCTGGCAGCGAAGGCCAGCGCTACACACGGCATCACATTCCTGTGCTGGAGGAGAGTCCGGCACCCTACAAATAAGCGAGACTTAATTCTGCTTACAGTTGAGTGCCAGGGGCTGTCTTTTCCAAAGGCTGAATGGCCAAGCTGTTTAGCAAACTGTCATTAATGTGTGGACATGCATGGCAAGAGAAGGATTTTACTGCTAAACATATCCCAACACCACCCTAGCTATGCTAGGGAATTCTTTTGCATTAGTTTAAGCTTTTATTGCCTACTACATCTGGCTACCTGGCTCAAAATATGACAATACATATATTTTATCAGCTCCCCCTTTTTTCTTCATCACATAATAACTGTAATTGCAGCATGGCCCCCAGGTCTGAAAAAATCTTTAGCTGCTATCTTCAAAATGTTGCAGAAGAGACCTGGAGACCTCATATATTGTTCCTAACCCTAAAGTCCCATACACACGGGCCGAAAACCAGGCGATATTGGCCTGTTCAATAGAATGTCCAGCTTCTGTCGATTGGGGCAAGACCCTAAAAGACCTGACAATCGCTATCCGATCAGCACTCTCAGCCAATGACTAAGAGCACTGACCAGTGTCGGGGGGCAGTGTCAGAACACAATAGCTCAGCGAGGAGATTGATGTACTAACATCAGATAGTTAGTACAGTGGCTCCTCCTGAGTTCTTCAATTTGTGTACCTAGTGTGCACCCAGCCTAACTATATACCAACACCTTCCTATTAGGAGAAACATACTGTAATTTCACAGGTAAGCACGACATTTCACAGTGATCATCAAGGCAAGGACAGCGCAATAGCTGGCCTTGCAATGCTAGGGGGCCTCAGTTTTTTGCCCTAAAGAGCCAGCATTAGCCTAAAATCTGTATGTTTTCTCTGTCTTTGCAGATGTTTCTTCAAGGAGCTCTGGTTTCTTTCCACAATCCAAAAGCATACTCAAATTTTACCTGGCATATGATAACATAGGGTGAACAGTGTATATCAGTCTGGTAGGGACATTAGCTAACTAGTGTGAATTTTTCCATTAACTCTCTAACCAGGGCGGTTCACATTGCAGCAATTTGGAATGTGATTTGACATGTCAAACCGCATGCCAAATCGGCGGCTATTGCCAGCAATGGCACCATCTGAAACGGTGTGATGCTGCATTGGTGCCACTGCACCAATTCGCAAAAATTGTTTTTGTACTACTTTTGGCGACTTCTGGGTGCGATTTCAATAGACATCTGTGCAGAAATCCGCACAGATGTCTCTGAAATTGCCCCCGAAGTCAAGACTGACATGCCGGAATGAAATCGTGCGCGTTCATTCCCGCTGTCAGTGTGAACCTAGGCTCTGCATAACCCGGTCAATATGTCAGCCTGCAACACTGTGCATAGTAACCAATCAGCTGCTAAGTTCAGCTTGTTCAATTAAGTGTTGACAATAAAACCTAGAAGCTGATTGGTTACTATGCACAGCTGCACCAGATTCTGTGTGCACCAGTTTTAATAAATCCCTCCCCCATGTGTATATAATTTTCGTCTTGCTGTATTTGGTATTGCTAGTGAATATTAACAGTGTCGACATTCTCTGCTATTATATAGTATACTGAATCCAGGCTAGCTTATGTATTATCCCAATTGACACAGACCAGGCAATGCTAGAACCCTGAACATTTTGAGCAACTTTGGCTAGTCATGGGTTAAATCACTTAGTTGGTCAAACCAGTTTCCTACAACTACCTGAATATCACAGTGCAGCATGTTCATTTTTTTTCCCTATCCTTTCAAAATTCCCCCGACTTCAGGAAATATTCTTGGTGTCTAGTGTCAGGCAGAGAGCAGAAATCTCTCAGCGCGAGGCGCTCTGAAAAATATAGCTGTCCGCCTCGAAAACGCATCTATGTGTCTGGAAGGAGGGGACAGATGGAGGGGGGCTCCAATGCATTTATTGGAGGTGATATGAAGGAACTGAGCACTCTGCCTCTACTTCCTAAAGACACAGTCATTCATTTTTCATTCTTACATCTGAAAGGCTCACATCCTGGAACAAAAAAAAAAAAAAAAAAGAAGCTAGTAACAAGGGCTGAGATTGGAAGCAAATCCAGAAGATCTATTAGGGCAATAAAACAAAGCTATATATAATATATCCTTTATTGTAAAATTAAGAGCAATGCTCATCTACTGATTTGTATTTTTATTTGCCGCAAAGCACAGGTGCAATTAATTATTGGGGAGGGCAAAACATAAATATAACCATGAGCATACATGGGTTGTATTGATGCATTTATGGTGTCAGTGAAAACAAGATACTAGGGCATTCACATACAGTATTGGGTATGCAAATAATATTTCAGTAGTGTTTGGACATTATATAGTTAAGGTACGTCTTATTCTCTTGATACCAGCTTTGTACTGTTAAGCATGATTGCACACAACCTGCTTTTATCACCAAAATGATCTGTGTTGAAAATGCATAAATAAAAATATTTATAAAAATATGTATATTTAAAGGCATTGACATAGGAAGTCAAAGTGTACCACCAAATTTTCTCTGGCAAACCATAATAAATAATTTTAAATCTAGGATATAAATTATAGGGTTACATACTATAATGAGTTCCAGACTGGCACAGTAAACATGTTGATTTCAATTAAGTAAAATCAAAAATCAAAATAAGAATAAAGACTTCACTTATTGGATCCTTAAAAACAAACTTGGATCCCCGTTTCCGGGTCCTATAAACCTTTTTTTTTTTTTTTTAGTTTTTTTTTTACCTAGTGCATCAGAAACATAACCAGTAACAAACACCTTACATTATTATCTATAATGCATTTTTCCTTTAGCGAAAACAAACAAAACAATTAAAAATATAGATAGATATAATATGTCAAATAAGTTTTTGAGCTAACAGATCTATCTCGGTAGTTAGTAATTCTTGCCAAGGCTCTTGCTAGAAATGAGATAAAGATTCTTCATTCAGCTAAAGTGCCCTGCAACAACATGTTCCTACTAACGAATCCTTTATCTTAGGAGGAACTTTAAAACAAAGCAGAAATGTTGGCAGATATTTTTTTTCCCTGAGTGAGGAGGCTGATATATCTGTGAGATGCGACAGGCAGACATAAATTAATAGAGTTCTGGAGATCAGATCTTCATTAATAATCTATTTTGTCATGCACTGCTACTGACAGGCTCCTCGCTCACGTTTCACTGGGGTATAAAAGCCCAGGATATGTCTTAAGGCAGAAAACACCAAGAAATGAGTTTATTATCATTTATTTTCACTAGACTGACTACAAAAAAAAAAAAAAGATACAGGCTTAGCAAAGCGAAATATATTAAAGATGAACGTTAAAAAATAAATAAATAGTAAAATATGTCCTGATTTTATACCAGTCCCTTGTACTGTACTGTACTTTGTATTAAAAGAAGAAACGTTCATTGTTCAATATACACCGCTCATCTCATCCGCTCTTGCAGTTCTTTTGTGCACCGTGCAAATAAATGTATTAAAAAAATAAAAATGAATTGAGGTTGAAAATATATATTCTATACATATGCAGTAAGTCATTTACCAATATCAGATAACAGTAACACTTAATATTCATTAACATCTGCATTTGCAAGCTGTTGACGTGCTGCTTTTGCTCCTATCCTATATTTTTTAAATGTGTTTTAAATTACATGGCATTTAAAAAATACACTTGAGATGTCACGTAGCAAAAGATTTTTCTCTGCCGTGTTTCCCCTGCAGAGCTGTAAACATTATTGTACATGTTTATAAGTTAAAATTATGGATTAATCACTGTTTTTCTTAGACCACTACATAAAAAAAGGCCAACGCACAAGGCATGCCATTTTAGAGAGCTATAGAATGCTATATACCTACAAACTGAGATATGTAGCATGAACTGCATTCACATAAACATCCAAATCCATTGCAATGCGCCTTGTAAAATAAAAGAAATAAGGGAAAATAGCCATTTGCTCTAACTTCGAATAGATGCATGGTCTTTCTTAGTGTATATATATATATATATATATATATATATATATATATACTCTATCTCCTTGGTTAATTAATAAACATGTAATCCAATTAAACTTTATACAATTAACATACCCCTTGAAATAATTTCCGCAAGCTACTGAAACAAGAGGGAAATCTATTGTAGCAATCCTATTATTATTTTTCCCTTTCTGGAATGGAAGGAGTTCAAAATATTAACGGGAAAGTGACGATAAGGAGAAATTGACTTTAATGTACTCCGCACGACCTCTGCTTTCTGCTCAGAAGGAAATGAGCCTTCTCCACTTCTCAATCCCGATCAAAGCAGAGCAAGAGTAAGCGAGCATCCCTTCCCACCTGACATTAATCACTGCTTTCCTGCAGCCTTCCTGTATTAATTCCTGTCATGAAAAACATGGGCCGGAGACTGTCAGGGCGCAGCGAGGGTGGACTTTGCAGGCTCCAGGGCTTAGAGGAGCTCTCTCCCTCTGGGAAAATGACATCAATTAAGAGTTTGGAGAACAAGGTTTGCTCTTCCAGTGGTGAACACTCCTCTGCCTGTCTCTTACTGCCTGTTACTGTTTAAGTTAAACATAAGGCGATCTTCATTACCAAAATATCTAACCGAACGTCATATCTTGGTAGCTTAGCTATCCAAAGATACCAATCATTTGTTTGATAGACTGAAAAAAAAAATATAAAATAAATTATGTACAACGCAATGCATAGTAAATAAATTATACTGCAACTACCGTAAAATCAGATAGATAGACCTGTCTGCACACAAACGTACATTGCTGTTAGTGCATTGACAGCTCTCTGTCCAAGCTAATACACATACTTTGCCAGATCTTGCTGTAACATTGTCACACTGTAATAAGCATAGGACTCTGTAGTAGGGTCATGGAGGGTCAGTGAGAACAAGCAGCATAACTGAAAAAAGGAGCAAGAGCTAAATCTTGTAATGCTATTATGTATGTTTACTTTTACTCTTTACTTTTTTATTGCAGGCTATATGTCTAAAAACAAAATCATTGCTCATATGCTCCAAAGGTTGTAATGTTTTAAGGCTAAATGTGCAAATATTTTACTAAATATAATAAATGTACTTGACATGGATGGAAGAATGGATTGACAAATGGACAGATATATACTTGTCTTTCTATTCATTCTCTCTCACTATAAATATATATATATATATATATATATATATATATATATATATATATATATATACACATACACACTCGATCTAACGATCTAAATAGATAGAGATATATATTATTATTATTTTTTTATATATCTACAATTATATATAATAAAATACACACACACACACACACTATTTACATTACAAATATGAAAAATATATATGTATAATAAAATATATACAAAATAAAATGACACACACACTGTGCACATTAAAAATATACAAATTCTATATAAAATTTAAATAAAATATAGAAAGTATACTTAAAAAATTTAATAAAAAAATCCCCATGTACTTTTCCCTTTTTACAAACCATACAATAACATAAATACATTGAGAACAAAGAGCTGAATATAAAACTATCTGACGTTGATTTAAGGTTATTTAAAATGATGATGCCACACTGATGCAAAAACAATGGCTGGCCTGTCCACATCTCTGCAATAGGGGCAACCTACTTTAATAACAGTAGTCCTGTGCAACAATACAGACCCATTTCACCAGTAGAATGTTTACATTTTAATAATAAAAATGAGCTGTTTGGTCTGGTTTTTTTTTCTCGGTACATCTCTTTACTTTGAGCATGACAGCTGAAATGTATACTGGTGGCTTAATAACCTTAAAAATTAAAGATACTGCTAATATTGCCTGTTTCAAGCCTCAGCAATATCAACAGGGTTTAATTAAAAAATATACATTGAGATCCTTTCGGTAACATAATGATGGAGGGGCTGGGGGGTGGAGAATGGGTGTCACAGATTCATCATATGCACACACTACTGCACTGACCTTTGGCTAAACCTTGCTAGCATCCATTTCTCACCCATACTAAGAGCCCAAATGCTTTTAATCCGTCATTAATATGATTTGGTCACTGGTAAACAGCTTGGACTTGTCAAACGATTCGGTGACATTGCTGAGGATTTTTTTTTCCTCCTTAGATCAAATCACTCTAGTTGTACTAGGCGTTTACATCTGCTTTTAAGCTGTTATGGTTGCCTTTTGGCAGGCAGCAAAGTATAGCTGTTGAGACTGCTGTGAAATAATGCAAGGTTTGTTATGAATTAAATATTAGAAATCTTAACACAGCAACCAATAAGAATTATTTGCCTTATTAAAGCAGCAGAAGATGCTGATTAAATTTTCATTGCATTGCAGTCTTTCCCCCATTTCTACTCTCAATTCATCATTCTAATGTATGAAAGGCACGTCGAGGACTGGCGTGGGGGACTTAATTTCTGGAATGCAAATACAGAATAGAAAATACTATAAATACCTTGCAAGGAAGCATTCGGCAGTCACTTCTAATTAAGTAACAACTAAGAATCTCTATCTTTTTTTTATTATTATTTTAACAAAATCAACATCTCTGGATTTTAAAAGAGCAGGCACATAGTATTACTTTAAAAACAAATGATATTCTGATGATTAACAATGCACTTTTCTTTCTAGCAAATATAAAGCATTTTCTCCTTTGACAATACATACTGAACTGGTCATACACATAATAGTCTTTAGTCAGTTACATAGATAGTCAGGTTGAAAAAAAGACACAAGTCCATCTTGTTCAACCAATAGAATATAAAAAGAAAACCTCCATATACACAATCCTATATCCACAGTTGATCCAGAGGAAGGCAAAAAACCCAATAAAGCATGATCCAATTAGGTTCAGCGGGGGGGGGGGGGGGGGGGTGGTGGGGGGGGGGGGGGGGGGGGGGGGGGGGGGGGGGGTTCTTTCGGATCCCCCAGGAGGCAAATTTACAACTAAGAATTCATGAACAGCCCAATGACATAACAATCATGGCCATGGGTTATACTGCTGACCAGAATCTTGGTTTTTCCAAATGCTATAATACATACATCTAATGGACAGGAAAAATATCTTTATTTTTCCCATAACAGCCATAAAACCAATCTAAAATCATTTGAAAATGCTAAAGTATGCACTACAGGTGCCAATTACAAATATTCACGGAAAAATCATAAATGTATGATAAGTACAACTTTCATATGTCATTCATGCAACCTGAGCACAGCCCACTGTATGCAGTTTAGAAAAAATGTGCATATCATAACATAACACAGTATGATAACATACATTTGTATTGATGTTAACCAAAAATAAAGTGTTTTTGGAAAATAAAGAGGATTTTTGAAGAACAGAAGTGCTGGTATACAAAGGGTTAAGAAATATCATGTTTTCAAATCCCTAATGCACTAAGCAGAACAAGCTGCCCTCCGATTGCCACAGACTCGGCTACAAATATATATTTAGGAGTACCAGCCTCCTCCAGATGTCAGCCTGTGTCCTAGATAAATACAGAAGGATAAAGGCAGAACTCAGGTTCTCTCTCTCTCTCTCTCTCTCTCTCTCTCTTTCTTTCCCTTCCTTGCTTTCTGGGCTTTAATGTGTATCAGGGAGAAAATGAACTTCAAGTATCCCATTCCCCAGGAGAAATCCTCTTCCCTGAATCTCTGTGACTAATGAAATGGGGGATCTATAAATAGCAGCATCATTATGGAGAGAGTATTTGTGTTGGAAGTCGACTCTGCCTCAAACCCTCTTTAAGCTAATACCTCTCAATATTTTGCCAAAGGATCATCAATACTGAGAGACTGAAAAATATATGATGCTAATCTGAGAGAAGCCAAAAAAAGAACCAAAAGCTTTGTCCATGCCCTGTCCCAAAATTAAATATCGAGGGATCCCATCAGAAATTCACTATATCTAATTACTTTAAGGACAAAGGGTTTTGTACTTTCTTTAAAAATCACTGTTCATTTAACTAATTAATATAACTGTGCATTTGCTATTTGATTAGCAGTTTCCGTCACTGAAAAACATTACTTGCCACAGGAACAGTCTCAGTTGTAAGAGATCTGTCCTAGAAATGTCCCTGTACAAAGTCATTTTCTTTTGTCCTATACTATAAACCTCACTTTCACCATTCAAAATGATTCTCCGTACATTGCAAGCTTACATTTGTCAAATAATTGCATTTAGAATCAGAGCAATACAGATTAGGTAAACAAAGGTTACTGTTCTCTAAATGATCTTTTACTATTTTTCACAAATACATAAAATCACACTCATCTATATAAAACTTAACACCCTTGGTATCAACATTTGCTGGGATGCTAGGCTGGATAGCAAATTCCAAGGGCGCTCTGCAGTAACCTTCAAAGGGTCACTCGACATGGAACATGCACCTTCTTGGGACCAGAACTTTATTTTAATAATTTATATAATGCCAACACTTTCTCTACTCCTAAAAAAACACATCAGTCCTTGCACTTCTATAGTACATGAATATAAACACACTGAAGTAAATCTGGACTTGTGGAAGGAAAATGGACAAACAAGAGCAGACAGTAGGGGTTGATTTACAAAAACTGGGGAGTGCAAAATCTGGTGCAGCTGTGCATGCTAGCCAATCAGCTTCTAACTTCAGCTTGTTCAATTAAGCTTTGACAAAAAAAAAAAAAAAACTTGACACCGATTAGTTTCTATGCAGAACCGCACCAGATTTTGCACTCTCCAGTTTTAGTAAATCAACCCCAGTGTCTTTCATAGGTATCAACTTCAGAACCCAATGGGTATATAGTTTACTAAAACTGGAGAGTGCAAAATTTGGTGCAAGCTTAATTGAACAAGCTGAAGTTAGAAGCCAATTGGCTACTATTCACAGCTGTATCAGATATTGCATTTTCCAGTTTTAGTAAACCAATACCACAGACTACAGGCCAAGAGGGCTGACCATTTAGGAGCCGACTTATAATGAAGACCAGATATTACTACTCTACACAGTATATATTCTCCACCATGAATATGCCACAACGTGCCTGTATGTACATTTAATTAATAAATGGCAGAGTCCACAATGTCCTTTGGAGTGTTCTCAAAGCTAAAGAGAACATTCTGAATCAGGGAGAAGCCCTGTCAAAGTTATGTGATAGATTTCATCCTTCTTCCCGGCACATTGTTTGCCTCTGCATCCCAAAGTAAGTAAAGTGGGGAGCACATTTGTAAAATACCAAAGTAGCCATGCTACTAACCTTTGGAAAGTTCCTGAAATGGTTAAAGGAAGCCTGTACTAAGTGCATATGGAGGTCCCCACTGCTGCCCTCTAATTCACAATGTGCAAGTTGTAATGTCATGTTATTCCAATGGTTTCAATGTTTTCTCAGGCACAGATCTGGAACAGGTACGTCGGTTAGGAGCTCTCGCGTCACTCTGACTTTCTGACCTGCGTGCATTATTTCAAGTCTGTAACTGAAAGTATTAAGGCCAAGGGCAGCCAGGCAACTAATGTTCTTGCATGAAGATCAATGCAGTGATAGGAATTATAGGCTCCTTATTTCTCTCACTGCAAGGTCCTTTCAGAAAACTGTAAATTCAGGATGAACTCACACTGGGGCCAGTGAAACTGAACTGCATCTGGGTTTGAGTCTCCCCCCTGCTGGTCTGCACTCACCCAACTATTAAAGAAGAATTTCCGAGGACCATTCCCCTGCTAACCAGACTAGTGGTCCCTGTATGAGTACACATTCCTCTATGGAGATACAGTAACTTTGCTCCGGCCTAGTTTTGCACTCACACTGAAGCAAACTGTACCAGACCACAAGTGAACCATGCCGGGGACCACCTCTTCCAAGCAGTCCTGGGTGTGGTACACTCAACCAATCCAGGGCACAGTTAGGATCACTCGTTTCAGGGAACCGGTTCAAAGCACCAGTGTGAGTGCACCAGAAGTCATCTTTACAGACTCTTTATGTAAACAAAGATCTGTGAACATGGACAGATGAGGCAGAATTCTCTGAGGTCCACCAGAAGACCACAGTATACAACATACTTTGATATATATGCGTGAGATCTATGATTCAGAGTGCTTTAGATTTAGGTTTTCTATAGTTCTGCCTTTTATGAGCACTACATCTAAAATGCCCCACCATTTTTTAAACTATCTTAACATATTTTCACTATGCTACCTTTAGTATTCCCATCATTAAACATGTAAATCTGTGTTTGAACACGTGTTTGCATTTTTTACACAACAGCTCTGTGCACCCCACCCCCCTTAAAAGTGAAGTCCTCTCATAAGGATACACCCCTCTGGTGTTTTGCTCTTGGTAGCTGAAGTCATTCCTCATACTGATGGAACAATAGTGAGGCATTGGGGGTGGAAGGATGTGAGCCAAAGCCAGCCACCCCAAAAGCAGCAGTGTTACCATAAAGAGAATTTCCAGACCACAGTCCCTAAAGCTGTGATTAGGGCTAACTGCCAAAACGCGTTAGCCCTGTTTAGACACTTTTGTCATGTTAGCTAATAAATCATTTATATGGATTTGGGGTCGCCGGCTCTTTCACTCGGTTCTGAACAGTCCCTAAAACTGCCAGTGCTTGTGAATATAAAATACACTTAAAACATAACTTATGCCATGTAGATATTAAAAACAAAGACAAAATACAGTATGTTTGAAACAACTAAAGGGGTTTAAGTTACAAAGCTTTATAATCTATAAGACTGCAGAGAAAATTTTAGGCAACTAGTGTGAAATACTGTATACTCAAATGCTTTTTCATTCTTATATTGCTATTATGTAATCCTTGACCTATTAACATTTTTAAATAAGCCAAGAAGGGTGTAAGACTAACTTAAATTGGCTGACCTGTGGAATGACACTGTCCTAGAAGAACATTACCAGCTGATGTTTTTTTTTTATTATTTATTTAGTGAGAATGAATAAGACATTCATAAGGACACAATATTAGACAAAGAGAAATGACACAAGGGTACAACCACAGAACGAATAACAAATAAAAGGCTGCACCATTTGTCAGCTGAAGTTTGAATTCAGTCAAGCTATAATGGGTTAAATATTTCCCTAATACTAGATAAAAAAATAAAAATAAATGCAATTTTGTAAATTGCATACCTTCCTAATGGAAAATTGGTGCCCTTAATCAATCAGTATAACGATGGGGAAATCTTGTTTTACTTATTGAAAATACATTACTTTCAGTTGCACCGTACATAAGTGAACAGATATTGAATGGTGCGTTATGCAGTTGTAAATTTAGGCGCATTTAAAAGATACAAAATGCACCAGTGAATGCTAAATGCAGAAGAAACGGCTGCCCAATGCCAATGTTTTAAATTAGTCTATGCAGAGGGTTTAGAGTTCCCTCATCCAGACTGTTCGGTTAATTTTACATTTCATGTACAGGAAGAAAAAAAAACCTGGGTGATTAAACATAGCAGTGGGTGGATTGAAATGGGAAGCTTCTATTGTGTCTGACAAAGTTATTGATGGCAACATATCAGAAGTGGCACAGAGGGGATGTTGACATGTCACTGCAAAATGTAAATATTAGAACAGCCGGGCTTGACAGAAATTGAGTTTTTTTTCAATAATATGTGAATATTTTGATATTAATGCACATGAAGGCAAGACAAAAAAAAACTGTTAAAACTGCAATCATTTTATTAGCATATACTGCACATGAATAGAGATCACAGCAAGATGCTTTATATATATATATCCCAAACCACTTTTTCTATGATGTATTGTCATTAATACTACTGATAATAGATGCAGGAAGAGAAACATGTTCAGTAACCTGTCCTAAATTTTCATTTGGTTGATTACTATGGTTTACCGCTTACTGATTAGGTTCCATTTTTAAAACATTTGTCCAACTCCAGTCTTTGAAGAACTACACGTCTCAGCATACACCCTCCCTGCACCCTGGACTGTGCCTCACTCCCGAGAGCAACCATTCTTGACCAGGGTTTTATGGAACCCTTGAGCTGTGGCTGACTGACTTCCCATCTGATGTTGTCTGCATAGTTCCAAAACCAGCACCACTTGGCAGAGGCCACTGACTTGATGCCAATTATTTTTTTAGCTGTTTCTAAGGGCCGCATTCTGACCACCACTGTAGGGGGGCATTCTTCTCTGTTATCTTCTCTGTTATCACCAATTTAAGGGGCATTTTTCCATTTACCCACTCAAGGATTATCTGAGACCTGTAAATTGTTTTAAAAGGGATAAAAGGGTGGCGAAAGGCTGCCCTAGTTTAACATAGTATTTTTTTAATCTTACATGGAACATGGCATTAATCTAACCAGGCTACTGACTGGAATGGTACCAGCTGATTAGAGAAAAGCCAATGTAGCACCAATATTTAAAAAAGGGCCAAAATACATCCCTGGAAATTACAGACCAGTTAGCCTAACATCAGGGGACTATATACAAGATTTTAGTAATGAAAACAGTATCATTAGCAGTAATCAACATGGATTCATGAAGAATCATTCTTGCCAAACCAATCTATTAACCTTCTATGAGGAGGTGAGCTTGCATCTAGATAAAGTAAGGCCCGTAGACATGGTGTATCTGGATTTTGCAAAAGCATTTGACACAGTTTCTCATAAACGTTTACTTTACAAAGTAAGGTCTGTTGGCATGGACCATAGGGTGAGTACATGGATTGAAAACTGGCTACAATGGCGATTTTAGAGGGTGGTGATAAATGAGGAGTACTCAGAATGGTCAGGGGTCCCCCAGGGTTCTGTGCTGGGACCAATCCTGTTTAATGTGTTCAAAAACGACCTGGAAGATGGGGTAAACAGCTCAGTCTCTGTATTTGCAGACGATACTAAGCTAAGCAGGGCAATAACTTCTCTGCAGGATGTGGAAACCTTGCAACTGAGGATGCTAGACGGCAGGAACTGCCTGTGCACTAGCAACCAAGGATGCTAGGCCTGCGTGCTAGCAAACATGGTAGATTGTGTTGTATGCTTGTAATGTTAGCTCAAACATTACCTTCATACAGTGTATGGACAAGATTTCATGTAAAATCATATGCACGTGTGCATGAGCCCTAAAACTAAAATTTGTAAGCAGGAAGGTTGTTTATTGCAAAAGAGATATATCATGTCTGCAATAAAAGCTTCTTACCTTGCTGTCTGCAAGGATTTTCAGAATGTACACTGAGCTGCACATACACAGCTCAATGTGCAATCCAAGCATCTGCCATACTACAGATTCTACCGATAACTGAAACTTTATTACCCAGCATCTAGAGTTTGGATGTTGGAACAGCTCAACTGATTTTTTTATTACAAATGGATTTGTTTGCTCTTGGATATACAGCATTCAGGAATAAATATATGTTGCAACAAATGCGGGCGTTAATAAGGGAGCACAACAATAACATCAATTCAGCTGACAAGCTTATCACACTCCACTGTAGTTTACTGTTGATCTCTCATTTTCCCTCCATGTTCATCTCTATAAACTACAACATAAAATGCACCCACATGTAATCACACCTAAATAATGCTAAAATTCATCAGGTTTCTGTTCTCTCTATAATACTTTTAAGTTTCAGTCAGATTGAGTAGCTACAGTATGTTTCCCTAACCTTTTTTTACTTTTGAGAGTTAAGTGTGCCTCCCTAAACTTAAACAAAATTGGAATTTTTTGTTGATTTTTCCCTTACCAAAATAAAACAAATCTGATATACCTCTGATTGATCACTGGTGGCTTTTTGTGGAACTGGAGGTCAATGTGGACTGTTGTACTGGACTATTTTTTCTTTTTTTCATTTTTATTATGTTGTTTTTTTTTTTTTTGCAAAAAATTAACACCAACATTAAATTCAGTCACTGTTCAGCCAACAATTTTCCTTCCAGTTCAGTTGACTTTTAAATCCTTTTGATGAGCCAGGTGGTGCTGAAAGGATTACCCACGGCTCAAGTTTTGTCCAGTTTAGCAGGAATCGGACAAAATTCAAGTCATGTGTGGCTAGCTTAAGGACAGATGGTTTCTGACTTGGATATAGAAAATGTTACATCATTGGGCATGCATAGTCAACTATATGGCAACATATGTATAGCTGGTAAAAGAGTTTTACAAATATTCTTAATCATCAGACCAAGGAATGGATTAATTTAAGCTAAGGGTTATTTATATACCAGTACAGATAATAGCTGTACTAATAGAACCTCAGAGTCTGCATAAATCAGTAGCTAAGGAATTAAAGCCCAGCATTTTATTTTGTTTTGGAAAGAGCAAGGAATGATTAGAGCCTCCACCATGTTTTAATTGCCATCTATATCTATATAGAGGAGATTTCCCCTCACATTCTGAGATTTAATAGTAAATTCCCCCAATTGAGATAAAAGCAAAAACACATTTATTTAGTTAGTACTTCTGACATTTCTATTGCTGTCTGTGACTTCCGGTTTCGGGAACAGCCATTTACCCCATTCAATGTATGGATAACATGGGAACAGTAGAGAAAAAATCTTACAAGTGGGAGTCATAGAGCACAATTAAGACATAACAGGATCTCTTCACTCTCTATCCAAACTAAAGTAACGTTTTGGCTGGAGTTAGGCAGGCCATAGCTGATGCAATTTTCTTTCTTGTAAACACAGGTTTGCAAGAAAGAAAATCACTTGATTTCCCCATCAACGCTAGGAATCCCTTCCCCTGGACGCAGGGAGCTGTCTTTGCCGGTAGAACACAGTGATTATTGTTAGTGGCTAAAGCCGCTGGCAATAATTACATGTAAAAATCTGACATTCTGTTTGTACCCAAGTCGATCGATGGTTTAACTAGTTTACAATCAGCCTGCTGAACCAGCCAAGATTTAAACCATCTATGGCTGGCATTAGGCTTAAAGCTGATACAACTGTAGGTAGATTTTGCCTTTTCTCAGATGGCTAAGTAGCCTTGTTACATAGTTGGTAAGGTTGAAAAAAGACACAAGTCCAACCTGTGTGTGTTCTTTTTATGTCAGTATTACATTGTATATCCCTGTATGTTGTGGTCGTTCAGGTGCCTAGCCATCTTGTTACATCAAGTGACACAAGAGAAGCTTTTTGACTTAGTGCCCAGTAAATGTGTGTTCCCTTGAAATTAGCCTACCATGTGCAAGGAAATAAAAAAAAAATGAATTTCCCTTGAAAATGACCAGATGATTCAAGCCAACACAACATTGCTGGGCTAAGTGAATATCCCCTACTCTAAGGTATTCCCTATGCATGTAGAAGCTCTTTCTTTCAGAAGCATCATATTTTCACTTTCACTTGCCTAAAGAAATATGTTAAGCTGGTAGTAGTCACATTTAAATGTTAAAACATTTTTCCACTCAACTAAGTTGCTTCCTCAGCTCTGTTTAATTGAAAACCTTCAGACATTTGTATTTCTGTCAACAATTCTTAAATTTGTGGCAAACCATGAAAAAGGAACACACTGAGTGTTCTGATATCTGTAGATCTGCCAAATACTGGAGCTGGCTGCTTTGACTTGAAGAAACTGATTAATTCAGCAGCACTGAAAGCCTTTCTTTCCTGATGATTCTGGTCTTCTCTTTGATGCAAGGTAATGACCAAGGTCAACAGTATAAAATGAATACATTTTTAATGTAAATCAGGATAGATATTCTAGAGATGACAATTTAAACTACAGAATTTTTACTCAAAACGGATCTAGTCAAGAGAACTAAGTGGCATAGATGTGGTCCAAAATAAAAGTTCTGTATACTTAAGTGAAAATAACTTGGCACCTCTTGCTGTTTTTTTTTATGTGCCTTTTTTTGAGAATTCTACTTAAAGAATTTGAACTATTTGCAGCACTATAACTAAGCCATATTATCTTGTAATAACAAATTACTGTAAAATCAGTTTGTAGAAAAAGCAGACTTCAAATCTTATACTTATTTTTTCACAATTTATCGTTCATACTGGTTAAACTAAAGAATAAATTATCCCTGGTGGGATTTTTGTTATTTACATTTCTTTACTAAAACTTTTTTGCTGGAAATTAGAGAGCAATCTTATTAAACAGAAAAAAATGTAACATTCTTTTATATCATTTATGTTATATACGTTATCTGCACTGATCGTGTATTACATTTTCTTTTCAAGTCCCCCCAAACAGACAAGGATAATGAATAGCTCAGTGTAAAAGAATGTGTAAATACAAGTCAAATGAATTAGTAGGTTAACCTCCAGCCCTGCATCGGAATCTTACATTTCAAACGTTTTTGTATTGTTCATGTCCTTGGAATGGATTACCACACCATTTAAAATAGTTGGCCAAGCAAGTGCAAGTTTGTAGATAAATGATTAACTCTTCTACACATGGGAAAACATGGTTCAATTATCCCAAAAGCAAATTTCTGCATTATTTCTGGAGATGCATTAAAAGGGATTTGCATGGGTCTCAATGCAAATCCTCTCCAAAGGACCAGGACCATTGGTGGGATATATTTATTGTATATAATATATTTTATATTATATATGCTTGGCATATGCTTCAGTAATGAACAAATAGTTGAACCCAGTGGCAACAGTGCATACAACAATGTGGGACTTGCCAGTCTCTAAACACAGGGTAGAGTGGTGGAAAGGGGCACCCACACAATAATCCTCTGATCTTACTGCTTGTTCTGCCACTGTGTTTACCAACGGAGGGTTAAAATGATAATTCTATCATTTTACAAAACTCTGATTGAGCCACATCTTGAGTATGCCATCCAGTTTTGGTCACCAACCCTCAGGAAGGATTTCCTTGAACTGAAGAGTGTCATGAGAAGGGCAACAACGCTAATAAGGGGGCTGAGAGACCTTGGTTATGAGGTACGGCTAAAAACATTACATTTAATTTCCCTGAAAAAGAGACACTTAAGAGGGGATATGATCACAATATACACATCTTTGAATGGTGACTTCAGCCTTGGGAGGAAACTATTTAATATAAGGTCTCTAAAGCAGGGAGTGTGGATCAATTAAACAAAACTGAAACAACATTCAGGATGGACTGCTGCCTTTATTCAACCTTAACAACTATGTAACTATATGTGATTTAGTAACCTAGTGAAAAAAAAATGGCATGCTTTTTCCCCCATAGTAAGCCAGGCAATCATAAAACAATATGGAGCGCTGTGAATCAGATGTAAAGGGGTCACTTACATCTGTTGCAAGAGAACTTACAGTATTCTTTCACCCATTGTCTACACATTCTAAGAATACATCATTTCGAAGGTTGAGAATTAAGCCAATTGATTTACTAAATATAAATAGGCTGTTTACTTTGAAATAAAATGTTCACTTAGCTTAGTGAATGAAGTGGAGTTCTGCTGACGTTCACAGTTCAGGCAAAAATAATGTTGTGATTTTTTTTTTTTTTTTTAGCTTCCTCACAAGTGACTAGGTATTCCATGCAGATTGTATTTTCACCACATTCACTAAGGTAAGGGAAAATTCCCTTACAAAGTGAACAGCCAATTTGCCATAAGTAAATCAACCCCAAATGGGTTTAATCATGCCACAATAAAAGTTGGTAAGGTGCATTTTTATAAGTTACTTAAACATTTTGTTAGTAACGATACTGTCCGTATTGCGATAAAATAAAAAGTTATCAGCCAAAAATAGCAGAATTGCCTTCTGATTAAGATAAAAGACATAATTCCCCATCCTCAGCCCTTTTTCCATTAACAGGGCTGGTGGTTTTGTGGTTAAGGAATTATAATGCAAGACTCAATAAAGGGCAGTACTTCCAATGATTTAACCTGGAAACCTTTAGCTGTTACTTCCCTGCACACTAATCGTCATATATAATCCCATCTCTGCCTAAAGACCATAGCTTCTGGATTCAAAGGCACAATTCAGTTTTTAGAAATGGAAAATGCAGAAAATTTGGAGTTTAAATAATACCCTTTATTGGCTAACTTAAGTTATTAAAAGATGCAAGCTGCTTTCAGAATTTCTTAGATTCCTTCGTCAGGCTTTATACAATTTATACAATACTCAAACTACTGCAGAAAAAAAAAAGAAAGCTCTTTTGAATCTCAAAAAATTGAATAATTCTCTGCATTCAAACTTGTCAGAATGATTGGTTTAAAAGAAAAAAAAATATGTATTTTTAACAGTAGTAGTAGCAAAATTAAAGTTCCTCACCTTATTACACTTATCTAGAAAATGTAAATACAATGTGCAGAGCACAGCTAATTATAGAGCAATAAAGTTTTTAACATGTTTCATGCACCAGTGCGTAATCATAGATCAGGGATATGCAATTAGCGGACCTCCAGCTGTTGCAAAACTACAAGTCCCATCATGCCTCTGCCTCTGGGTGTCATGCTTGTGGCTGTCAGAATCTTGCTATGCCTCATGGGACTTGTAGTTCTGCAACAGCTGGAGGTCCGCTAATTGCATATCCCTGTCATAGATTGTAATCAGTTATGTTTTTATTTTCATACAGTCTACAGTTGGAAGGCTGAAGCATGCCATTTTTTTTACCACAACCCTAGATTTGTACTGTAGAATCTCCAATACTGAGAGAGGCGTAAACCAAACTAGTATTGATGCGCCACCTTTGGACTATTGTGAGAATAAGACAAGGAATTGGGGTGCAAAGCAAGGAGGTGTAAGATGACTTTAAATATTTTTAAATCTTAAAGATTTTTGAATAATCAAAATAAAAATGAAAATTGTTTTTTGAGTGGAAACGTTTATGAATTTAAGAGGGCAGATTACGAATCTTTGTCTTGTACCTATTTATATCAACTCCAGCATATGAAGAAGAAAAAATGTAAAAATCTATTGCTCATCACCAGTTAAAAAAATAGAAGGCATCTCTCATTTACTGCAATACTCACTCCAATATCAAGAGCTGTCCCTGTAGAATCGCCGCTCTGTGATCCAGTGCTGGTCCTCCTCTACACCAAATGACATCCAGCAGCACCTTTCAACACAGTTACTGTGAGCGCAGGATGTGAATTCAAGCCACCATAGGCTAATGGGTAAATGCTTTAGACAGGCGTGTATATTACTCAGAACCATCCTAAGATATGAGGAAGAGGACCCTTGGCATCACATGATTACACCCAAAAGCCATTAAAAAGTTATTATCTTCTGGGGTTCCCCTTCTAAATCCAGCCAAACTAGACACCAAGTTGATCAATCATATCTTGACTGCAGCTAGGTGCTTGCTAGATTTAAAGCTACCACTCAGCAGCTACCACTCTCTAAGGAAGTCCTTTATAACCGTGTTTACAACATGGAATATTTGATGGCTCAGCTTAACAAAACTATTCCCAAATTGAAAAAAATGTGACACCCCTCGCATCTTTACACACATCTTAACCTTGTCTGTAGGGATGTACCCTTCATTCCCCATAAATCTACCTGGAGGTGTTTGGTATTTTCTTGCAGTGGGAATCATAATGCAGGCAGGTGGTGGTCCAAGGGGAAAGGAGCAAAATAGAGTTGGGCTTTACATAATTACATAGTAGATAAGGTTTAAAAGAGACACAGGTCCTTCTATTTTAACCTCTATGTGTGTATGAGTGTGAGTTTTATGTGTTTAACAATATATCCAAAGCCAGTAGTTGTAAAAGGTAGGCCAGTCAAAACTGGTATGCAAAAAGAGTAGATACAGACTTCCTATACAGAACTCCTCCATTCCTCAAGGCAATAAAGAACTTCCTTAGCTGCAAAGGGTTAGGTTACCTAAGAGTTATATTTCAGTGTGAAAGGGAGTCTAGTGGGCTGAGTCAACAGATTCTCAGGTCTTTTCAAGGTATCCCAACTTTTTTCCTAACTTTTTTTTCTAGGTGTTTCCCTTGACCTTTTGGTGTTCCTGCTCCTCATGCTGCAACCTTCACAATATAAAATAAAGTACATTTAAAACTAAACAGAAAAGTGGGTCCAGCTAAAATGTAGAAGTGCAGATCTTGAAAATAAAGCAAAAATATTTTACACTTGGGATTCGTGAGTGGCAAGAAAATGACATTAGGTGTTTGAATTCTCCAGTATCTATCAAAAACATAATTTTGGGGTGAACCGACTATTTAACGAGCCCATAAACAGAGGAGGGTGGTCAGTTTGTGCCTGTAGGCACACCTGTCTGCCAGTCACTCCATGACACTGGACATCAGGACAATAAAAGAGTGTGAATTTCCCTAACAAGGATAAAGACTGCAATATAAATTTGACAGTGATTCTAACCCCTCACCAATCAAAGTAAAAAAAAAAAAAACCTTTTAGTTATATGCATAGGCATAAACAGAAACAGAAATGAGCATTAAAAAAGTTCTAAGCACCTCTTTCTCTCGAGGGCATTAAAAGCAATTAGACAAGGTTCTTTGGAAAGCTGTTACCTTATATCTATGGCCAGCTTTTAGATATGTTTATGTTGAATCGAACAGGGACACTATATCAACACTATATCTGGGCAAATTCAAGCAAGATCATAACAGATACAAGACAGGGTTGATAGACATAAGATCTTCATGCTGGAATTCCCAGGATGTACTGAGCCAGCAGGTAGTGCAATTCACCTGTATCCAAACACAAAAAAAATGGCATTGTTCAGCTTAAGTCATACAGAGTCTTTAAACCATTTGTACAGTCAGTTTTTTTTCACTGCACAACCAGCATTACCTATGCAATAGCTTGTGATTCCAATAATGTACTATGAAGGATACCAATAATAGAGTGCTTCCCATCAAAAATGGTTTATTTTCATGAAGAATAGAGGAAGCCGTTGCTGACATCTCCTTTTGAAATTGCTAAATGCCTGGCTAACATCCCTTTTCACTGGTTTCAGTACTTTCTGAAAAGCTGGTCCAGAACAGCTATGCAGACCAGGAGTTCTCACTTCATATTAACTTTCTCAATCTGTTGTCCCAATGTTTGTTCTGGGTCATTGAATGCAAAAGTATGCAAGTCAATAGATTAGCATGGCAACTAACATTTTCAAAATTAATTTAGCAGTAGAAGCCTGTGTATTTCTCTCAGCACAGATTTCCTTTCAGATTGTGCTTTTCAACATGTACATTCTCTTCCATTAAAGCAAATGAGCACTAAGATTAAACTGCTAGTTACAGACTTATCCCTATCTATAAGTTCCCATTCCAATCTGTCTATCTACTTATATTTCATTACTAACAATTGATAATACAAAACTATTTACTATTTACTATATGCAACTGAAAGCCTACAGACTTTAGAAAAATTACACATATAAAAAAAAAACATGGAAAAAACATCACAAAGAATCATATTAAGTGAAAAAATGTGGCTTTGTTTGGTCTAGTTAAAGAAAGGGGTTTTAGGATGTCAAGGAAGGTGTGGTAGAAGTCAAATTAGGACACAGTCAACAAACTACTTCTGGCCACACAAGATAAAATACTTCTGTTTGTTACACTCTGTAGCGTCTTCTCTTCTTTGCAGCCAAATCAAACCTTACAACTGACCATTAGCAGGTGTGATAAATCCCCTTACTGTGTCCGTTTCCTGGCACTGACGCATGGGAAGTATTTGTTGGCAGAGACTGACATAAGCCAGTGGCAGCAGGCCTGAATCTGGTTGCTGCGCAAGTAGCAGCATGGCCCCGCAGATAACAAAGACAATTGTTTTCTGGATGAATGGGAATCTGTTTTCCGGCATACACTTACAGAGCAGATTTACACCCGTAGATTGAAGCCTATAGAACACACTCATCCTAAAAATATTTACATTACTGCTGACCACAGCCATGCTGCTGACAGAATAGCTTATATTGATGCTGTGGATAAGAGCAAAAACACTAGCATTTTGTGAACAAGACAAGTTGCTTTCCTGCAGCGAATCTCCAGCCAGGACAGGCAATCTGTAATAATATCTATCAGTGCCACTGTGCTCTTACAATTATTCCTCACAGGTCAGCATGCAGCCACCTCTGGGGTGACATACCAGCAGAGCTGTGATCTGTGTTATTATTACTGCTGGGTAAGCCAGGCAGCAGAGGGTAAAGAGGCCATTCTGGTATTTTAAACCGTCTTATTAAAACTATAGAGAAGAGATACTGTTAATTGTGAGCATTTGTATATTTGTATTTATATAGAAAACTACTATTCTTTTCTAGTCAACCAATAAAAAAGGTCTGGGAATATACAAAGACAAATAACAAGTTTTTCACATTTTCACCCTTATGGAATTTGTTAGAGCTCTGAATGTTCAAGCTGCTTCTTACTATCTTATCTTACTGCTCACAATGGTGAAAAAAAGCAACTGAGGGCCATGCTTTGGTATCCTTTGTTCTATTGTAAGATCCATACTGTTCTCCTGATCCAAGTCTGCATAAAAACGCCTATCCTTCTGTTCCATGCCATCTCTCAGGGTCCTCCCTCTTTACTCCTGTTTTATATTAATCCCATTCCCCCTGATCCCCTTTGGTTCACCTTCTACTCTCAGTTCCCATCTATTAAATATCACATCTTCTTCTGATCCACATCTCCTCTCAGGGTCTCCTTCTACTCCTGGTTCCCATTTATTAACCTTTCAGTTCCTCAACTCCTCTAAGGGTTTCCTTCTACTCCTGGTTCCCATTTATTAATATTCCAGTTCCTCGTCTACTGTCAGGGTCTCCTTTTACTCCTGGTTCCCATTTTTTAAATACCAGTTCCTTAACTACCATCAGGGTTTCCTTCCACTTCTGGTTCTCATTTAATATATACCAGTTCCTCATCTACTATCAGGGACTCCTTCTACTC
Organism: Lithobates sylvaticus; assembly: GCA_028564925.1. NCBI lineage: Eukaryota > Metazoa > Chordata > Amphibia > Anura > Ranidae > Lithobates > Lithobates sylvaticus. The sequence goes on from CM053033.1 coordinate 159,720,124, forward strand.
CTGGTTCCCATTTATTAAATTCCAGTTCCTCGTCTACTGTCAGGGTCTCCTTCTACTCCTGATTCCCATTTTTTTAAATACCAGTTCCTTAACTACCATCAGGGTTTCCTTCTACTCTTGGTTCTCATTTAATATATACCAGTTCCTCATCTACTATCAGGGACTCCTTCTACTCCTGGTTCACATTTAAGAAATGCCAGTTACTCATCTACTCGCAGGGTCTCCTATTCCTGTTTAATATTCCTCAAACATAATTTTTTTCCTAAATACATCTTGCTTCAAACCTCAATTCTAACTTTTGTTCATCCTCATGTAATTCTATGTATAATATACATGACTTTTTAGAATCCAATTCTCACCTTTTAAACTTAATCAAAACTGTTCCGCATCTACTCAAAATGTGTTAATCCACCACAAAGACTAAACTTACCTGGCCACTTTTACCTCTCTCTAGCTCCTATTAAAAATAGTACACAAGTATACTAAAACAAGTATACTAATCTTCTTATAGGTCTTTTCAACACCTGCTACATTTCTCCTCAGTAGCACTCATTACTCCCCTTATTTATAGACCCATGTTTATCTCCACTTCCACTTCTCTCTTGTTGCAATTTAAAATGTGATCCTTTCTTGTCCTAAATTTTACTTCATCTTGTCCTTTTTCTTTTGATTCTCCCATTTATATATATGTATAAATGAGAATGAAAAGAAAAAGGACACATACAAATAAAAAAATGCGGGCCATTTGTCTGCATCCTCTCAGTTCCCATCTATTAATCACCTGTTATTCTTCTGGTCCACATTTCCTCTCAGGGTCTCCTTCTACTCATGGTTAATATCTCTCAAACATTTTATTTTTTCCTTATTCATATCTCACCTCAAACTTTAGTTCTAAATTTGGTTCATCTTCTCAGATTATTATTCTATTCCTAATAGACATGACTTTTCAGGATCCAATTCCCACCTTTTACATTTAATCAAAGACTGTTATTCCTCATCTACTCAAAATTGGAGCCTGCAAAGTCTTCCAGAACAAAGGCTAAATGTACCTGCCCATTTTACTTCTTTATAGCTCCTATTAAAAAACAAGTATACTAATATTCTTATAGGTTTTTTTAACGCCTGGTTCATTCTTCTTCGGTAGCAGTCATGACTCCCTTAATGCATTTATGGACTCATATTTGTAATATCTATCCCCTCTATCCCATTTCTCTAATGTTACCTTTTAAAATGTTATTTCTTCTTGCCTCTTTTCTTTCCTCTCTCCCATGTATGTGTGTATGTATATATGCTACCAGACCTTCATAAGTATGCTGTGGTATCTGGTACCAAGCTGTCAGTAGCAGATATTTTAAGTCTTGTAAGTTGCCTTCATGGATTGGACTTGTATTTCCAGCAAATCCCACAGATGCTCGATTGGATTGAGATCTGAAGAATTTAGCGGCCAAGTCAATAATTCAAACTCATGTTCTTCAAACTGATTTTGAACCATTTTTTCAGTGTTGTTGGGTGCATTTTCCTGCTAAAAGAGGCCACTGCCATCAGTGTATACCATTTCAATGAAGGGGTGTACTTGGTCAGCAACAATGTTTAGGTAGGTGGCATGCTTTAAGTAACACCCACATGAATGGCAGGACCTAAGGTTTCCCAGCAGAACATTCCCCAAAGCATCATACAGCTTTCGTCGGCTTGCCTTCTTCCCATGCTGCATTCTGGGTCCATCTCTTCCCCAGGTAAACAACGCACACACCCTAAGTCTCCACCTTTCATTGCCTGTGGTACAGTTCTGATGCTCACATGTCCATTCTAGGCACGTTTGGCTGTGGACACCGGTCAGTATGGGCGCCTGACAAATCTATTGCTATGTAGCCCCATATACAACGAACAGTGATGCCCATTTTTTTTCTGCTTTTAACACATCAACCTCAACCTGGTTGATCGGTGTGTATATACTGTTCGTGTGTGTGTATATATACACACACACACACACACACACACACATATACACACACATACACCTTTGCCCTGAAAATGTGTTCCTTTAAATGACTCCAAATGTTTCTACCGATCTGTCTTATCCTCATCATGAACTTTATTACTTACAAAGGTGGGAATCCATACATATATTGCTTATAGAACAACTTTTATATATCCAATGTGTTTACTCCTTGTGAGTATGCACTTAATTATAGAGATGTCAGAAGGCGGCATTTCAGTAGGCAAAATGTAAATAAAAACTAGCATCCCTGCAATAACTACCCAGATATGCAAGGAGAGCTTAGGAAATAAAAAAAAGAACCATTTTGTCATGCAAAACTGAGCTGGCAGGGTCTCTGCAATCAATTTGCAAAAAAATAAGTCAGGTTGTTTGGATCTTAGCAGATTTCATTAAGCTGCAGAAGACAGATTTCCAAGTAAATACAGACTCGGAGCGGCAGGCTGCTGGTAAACTGGCAGTCCCTTCTCAGAGTGAGATGAACTAATGTCACAGGCATGTTTAATAGGTTAAAAATGGAGGATTGATGATATTTTTTTAATTGGACAGGTACATGTCCCTCTCCATTTTTATTCAGGGGCACAAATGCTACTTAAAGCAGCACAATCGTCCTACACTGTTTTGCATTTATTTATTTTTGTTTTCGGCGACCACACATAATGAAATGTTTTTATGCATACGATTGTATAATCAGGTCCAAGAGTAAACAACCTTTGAACTGAACTGAATCCATTCCTTCCAGTGTTGACTATATAGGACACATTTTAATAAGTTAAAAACAGGACAATATAATTTAAACAAGAGCAAGCCATCTCATACAGTCTTTGATCAGTGTAAACGCAATTTGCGTTTGCTCATGCTGATAATGTAATAGACCACACCTTATAAACAATAGTGACCACTTTTTGTATTAGCTCTTGATGCTTTACTCTATTACAAGGATATGTACAGATTGTGACTTAGCAACCACAAAATAAACACAAATAAAAAAGGCACATTCACAAGCCTCTGGCATGGATCTATTTCAGCACCCCCATATTAAAGCCAAACTCCAGAAAGATATAAAAAGACACAAATGATGCAGCTCTGTATTCATTAATAAATCCATAAATTAAAGTGCAAGTTCACCTTTTTTATTTTTCCTGAAAAGGTGAAGTAAAACGTTAAAGAAAATTTAAGGATGAAATGGAATCCAATCAATTCAAGCATCTGAATTTGACTTAGTATCAGCCTTTTGCAGTAAAAGCTCAGACTGTGTGAAGGAGAAGCAGCACAAAGAGCCATCAGTCAGTTGTGCTGCAGTGCATACTACATGTCGACAGGAGAAGCAAGCAGAGTATTAGATGAGATGAACTCTTCTATTTCCAGCTTTTCAACTATACGGTAAGGACGCGGAGGAGACCTGTAAGCATTGAACTGTAGCAGAAAAAAAAAAAAAGCATGTCTACTGCCCTGATCTCTTGGGGACCTTTTTCTAGTCAAGGCGCCCTTTAAAATTCTGCACAGTCTCCAAGCACCCCATTCTAAAATGTAAAAAAACTAAACTAAAAGTTTTACGCATTGCAACAGCATCCATACACATAGGACACCCAACATTAGAGGTGATTAATTCTTTGAAAGCAAATAAACCTTTGCACACTGGTACTGACTAGTATTTCAGCATTTCTGTTTCCTCATTATCTCTGCCCCAGACAGCTAACATGACCCCAGTGCTGACACAAAGGGGCATGGGGAGGGAGGGTCAAACAAGGATGGTGTGCAGGTGCCCAATATACTCCTTTTCAACCAATGATGTCAGTGCAGTGCCCAAGGTTGTAATTCTGCATAATGAAAAGCTGAGGTTTTGTGTATAAAAAAAGGCAGACTGATCCACTTTCTGGCTTGTACATAATTTTGGGGGCAATTTAGAGCAATTTTTTGCCAAGGCACCCCAGTTAAAAAAGGCTGTCTTAGGGTTCATGTTGACAGGTGTTAAACACTGCCTTTTATATTCAAGCGCATGCAGCTGGGATGTTGCTGACCAGTATATTACAAGCATTTCAAATGCACATCAAACGATGAAGACAATGCCTCTAAGCATTAGCTTTATATATTTCATTGGTATATTCGGATGTTTGCCTTATGTTCAGCATTAGGCGCAAATACAATATTATTTTTAATGGTTCAGAAAACCAGAAGAAGGCTCAACTTTGCAAATTCCAGTATTTAAAGCAGAATTCCAGGAATTCAGCCACTTTGTAAAAAGTGCAGGCACACTATGATTTAAGTCCAAGGAGCTGCATCACATCTCCTGAATTTATCTCTGTTATTTATATCTGACATGTTTATGGTTCTGCTGGAGCATACACTGATACTCAGGGCTGTGAGAGAAGAGAGAGGCACACAGGGCAACTATGCCCACCCCACCCCTACCCGTTGCTACCTATTCAGAGAAGCCTTTGTATTTTGTAAATGAGTTCACATAGTACAAAGGGTTCTGTGATTGGGCAGGAGGAAGGGAGGGGCAGGCATAGCAGCTGCACTGACTCTAATGTTGAAGATGCTTAGACCTGAAGCATCAGCGTTGGGCTCCTGAAAATACAGAGACAGCCATCTTCAGTGAGTGCAATAAAACTGTTAGATGTAAGTTAGAGACAAGCCCAGAAGATGTCATGCAGCTCTTTGGACTTAACTCATAGCATACCTCCACTTTTTACAAAGGAGCTTTAACGTGAAGAAATAGGCTTGCTATGAGCTGTCATTTTTACTAAATCTTAGTGGACCATCTAATGTGCTAATATACAGGCTGTTACTGAAACTATTAAATAGCAAACCAGGCTAAGCACAGCAAGTGTAAAAGCTGGGGAAACCTTCCTGATGTCACACAGCTGGCTATCACAAAACAGCAGTCTATTAAGACCTTTTTAACATTGTATTAGCTTATATTGAATATGGGGGCTAGTGTCCACCAGATGTCAACATTCATTGACACATCAGACGCTGCTTGTTTTATTTATAATAAAAGCTTTAATCCATAACTTTTTCCCAGCTTTAGTTCATACTGATATGTTTTCAAATGGTCTTCTAATCCTTTTAAATACTATCCATAAGTATCCATAACAATACACGTTAGAATTCATTGTCTTTATGCAGTACAATAATGTAATCTCACTGTAAAGAGGACCTGTCATGCTTATTCCTATTACAAGTGAAATTAACAATAAAAAATAAATAAAAAATTTAAAGCTCTGCTGTCCCCCTGTGCTCGCACGCAGAAGCGAGCGCATACGTAAGTCGCGCCCACATATGTAAACGGTGTTCAAACCACACATGCGCGATATCGCCGCGAACATTAGAGCAATAGCAATAATTCTAGCCCTAGACTACCTCTAACTCAAAACGTAACCAGTAAAAAAATTTAAAGCGTCGCCTATGGGGATTTTTAAGTACCGAGGTCTGGCCTCATTCCCAGAGCGTGTGCAATTTTGAAACGTGACATGTTAGGTATCTATTTACTCAGCGTAACAGCATCTTTCACATTATGCAAAATAATTGGGCTAACTTTACTGTTTTTTTTTTGTTTTTTTTATGCAAAAAAAACGTGTTTGAAAAATTGCTGCGCAAATACCGTGTAAGGTAAAAAGTTGCAACAACGGCATTTTATTCTCTAGGGTCTCTGATAAAAAAAACATATATAAAATGTTTGGGGGTTTTATGTCATTTTCTAGCAAAATACATGTAGGAGAAATGTCAGAATTGGCCTGGAAGGCAAGTCGTTAAGGGAAAATTCCCAAAGTGCATAGCCTATTTGCCTTTAGTAAATTGATCTGATGTAGATATGGTCCATTGTTGTCACTATTAGGAAACCTTCCCGAAGCAATGCCATGCAGCTATTGCTGGTGTGAATGCCTGTAGGCAGAAAGAGGCAGCAGATAAGCGGTACTGAGATGCAAAAGGATGATAAAAAAGTAGATAGCAAGTACTTTATTTTGGAAAGAGGCAATAGTTGATGATATGCAGTGCTTTAGAAAATTAAATATGATTCAGTTAGGGTTTACATCTTCTTTAACCCAGATACATAATATCATATCTAAATCCTATACAGCACTTTCTTCTTTTCAAAATCTACTACTTCTCCACAGAAAAGAAAAAAAAGCAAAAAAACAATCAATTTCCTCGGGAACAACCAGAAAAAAAAAAAGCTGAAGTCCTCCCCCTGCCTGTTATTACCTATCATCGGGTTTTATAGTGACAGGATTGTGCTATAATTTTTGAGAAAACTTCAGCATAAAATGCCATAAAACTCACACATAGGCGCTATGGATCATGTTAGCCTCTGCACAATCGCCCGCTGTACTTTTTATTGAGGGGTAATTTACTCAGGAATGGTAACATATATACATCCAGGAGGTCAAATTGAAATCATTGTACTTTTTGACCATGAGGGTAAAATTCAAAGACAGAGCATGATAGAGTGGTAGGTCATAAATTAGGAAACTGATCTAGCTGTGTATAGCAACAGTTGAAATGCCCTAGCATTTGCTATTATTATTAAATAGATTAGTAAATTATGGTTCGCCCAAGATGTCCACGGGAGACATATTAGTTTATATACACATGGGAACTAATCATGTCCCATGTAGAACAACATTTTATTCTGTACATCTTATAAGAACCGGAGCCTAGTTGACATTGTAAAAAGAGTTAATGTTGTTACTTGGTACATTAAAGCTGAATCTCTGGAGTCAGCCATGTGAATTAACATGTGCAAAAATATAGAGCAATCTCCAGTCTTTCATAGATATGCAAATGCTCCCATCTTTGTAATAGATGAATAGGTTTATGCGGGCGACACAGACAGTTTAAAATGACTGGACAAGTGGATTGGTTTTCTAACTTGTACTGGTACTGATCGGTTAACTGACACTGATACTGATCAGTTAACTGCTACTAGTACTGATACTGATTGGCTAACTGGTGCTAGTACTGATACTGATTGGCTAACTGGTACTAGTACTGATAGGCTAACTTGGTACTAGCACTGATACTGATCGGTTAACTGGTACTCATACTGATCAGTTAACTGGTACTCATACTGATCGGATAGTAGAGGCAACAACTCTTTTTCTTTTATACAGCTTTAATCATTTAACCCATCTGAAAGCATATATCAAATGTATCCTGCATCCCCCAATTTATTAGCTTTCAAAATATGCTCAGGAATGAACATATCTAATCATTCTAAAAATTATGGTGGTGCACATTTTGTTCCTAGCATCTGACTCTAAATAAATCAAAATTCAATAATTTCAAATTATACAAAGTAGAGCAACTTCCAGAATAAAATATATCTTGTGTATTAAAGTTGGGATTAAAATAAATTAGTGAAACACTAAGAGGATACTGTACAATGTTCTCATTTATGCATTAAAAGCCATAAAACACACGCATGAAATGCTGTAGGTCTATAGCTTCCTGAATTTCTTAGCTCTTACAATGCATCCTGTGTATTAGAGTTAAACTAGGCATACACTAGTAGAATTTGGTTTTAAAAATGTTAATTTTAATTGTATTCATACGATTTTCAAACACTGTGAACGTGGCTATCGTTTTGGCAAAATCATACATATTGTAATGCACATGTTGTAGACACAAAAGAAACCTGTTTTTTATGTATGTAATCACATTTAGGTAGCAGCTTTGGATTAAATTTTAAGCCCCGGTTCACACTGATGCAGTGTAATGTTCTGCGATCTGCTGCAGGTGTCCATGGAAAGTTAACGACACCCCAAAAGCAGGTTGCAAATGCAGTGCGTTTGCCTGAACCAGATCATATGGGTATAAATACCTATGCAATCCGGTTCCAGTGCAAATAAAAAAAAAAGCTGCCTGCACCTCCTTAATGCGGATGCACACCGTACCGCTCAAGTAGCACCGCACAGAATCATATGTGATTTGCACAGGAATGCGGTGCAATTCTCTGATTGACATGTGATTCACAGTGTGAACCTAGGTTCAAGGTTTTCAAACAAATTAGTTAAGATCAAAAAAACAAATACTCTGACAAATGATTTTTCCAAGTTTCTGTAAGAACGTTTAAACAACAAAAACAAAAAATGAAACCTTACCACCTTTCCTACCCCTCCCTCTGGGCCCCACTTCACTTACCTTCATGGGTGATTAGCTGCAACAGCCCACACAGCCGATTCAGCAATACAGGTGTTTAAAAGTCCCGTTCCTATTCCCTGTCTTTCCTTAGGGCTTCCAGGACAGATCAGAGCAATGCTGATTACCAATCAGAATCACTCTTATCCATATCAGAAATCCTAAGGAAAGACGGGGAGGAACAGCAGGGCATCCAAACCCCTCAAATACTTCACCAGCCACAAGGCGGTGACACCTAATCACCTATAGAGGTAAGTTCAGTGGGGACCAGGGGTTGGGGAGCATTTAGGGTGTAAGTTTACCTTTTCATTTTCTGTGAAAAGGTGAACTTAAATGTTAAGCCTAAAACTACGTCTTCTAGTTGTGAACAAGGAAAAGGCCACCATTGTACATTTTGGAAAATAAAAATGACCTAGGGTTGAAAGGGAATCCCCACATTTTGTAAATGGAAGCCCTCTGTCTGCTTGGTTATCCTCAGTGCACAAATCCAAAAAAGCATCATATTTACAAATAATGAGCATTTCACTTAGATCTTTTACCTGTTTTACCATCTACTGGCCAAAAGCTGGTGTGTCACCATGACAACACAGAGTAAATATTTCATTTTAAGAGTCACGGTATATGAATGATTGGACGTTAACCTGATGAAAAGTGTTCAAAGTTGTCTTATGTGCACCCCATAACTGGAGATGTTTCTTGACTGGTAAGTCATTGTACTAAATATTCACAATCAAGTGCATAAGCAGTTAGTGAGATTCTATTCTGACATATTCTCGCATAGAAAGCCACCACCACTAGTCATATCTTCCAATGCACGTTGCACACAACCCCATATACAGTAACAATAGGAAGACACTACAAAATTATTAAAACAAGTCAGCACTATTCAGTGTCTGTTTCTTGAATAGGCCATTAGGAATGGTGGACTTAACTAAATAGCAATACAAGTGCACAAGACACATCAAACTGGTTCTGTAGAAAGGAATGAGACACAATGGGGGGGAAAGGTGCTGAGCCTTCTGCACCTGCGCAAGATGAAACCATAGGCCAGTGGTCACTTTATAAACCTTCTTATTTCAGTGGTCTATTAAACTGTGAGAATAATACAACACATGGGGATGTGACATATTTATGTCATCCTCAAAAAATAGCTGCTTTCCCTGCTGTCTACCGTGCATGCTCTACCTCTATTTTGTCATTGTCTGTACAATGCAGATCTCAAATATGGCATTATAACAAAGCACAAAGTATAATAATACTTCAGACTATAGAAGCATATACTAAATTCTGCATTATTGATGTAAACATAATCCAAATGCTTAGAACCTACAGTACTAACAATCGCTGTGTGGCATCAAATGGCAGAATATAAATGGTGTGTTGCATAAATATGTGTCATTTAAAGTGTCCTGCGCAGCCAGTGTGTTTTTGTATTTTCTGATTAAACAGGAAAGCATTGTGTTGTTTTTTGTTGTGTGTTTCCTAGGAGAGAGGTCTAAGGACACATATCTGGCCTGTGTGTGGCCAATTTAGATATTTTAGTGTGCCCAAGAGGTACTCACATTTTTATGTTTGGGTATAGATGCCCAGTTCGCAGAATAATTGCATTCTGGATATTCACCCCTGAACCCATGGGGCCCTGATGCAAGTTCCACTTGGTACAGCATTAACCCCCTCCAGCCCCAGCAGCTTTTAGCCTGCCATAAATTATGACAGGGTGAAAGCAGAGGGGCTGGTCCTGGTAGCTGTGCTTCCCAGGTGCAGTAAAATGCCAAGACTGGCCGCACACACACTAAATGCCAAGTGTGCATGTGGCCTTAGGAGAATAATCCCTTCTACACACTTAAGACCTGATTAAGAACACCTGCTACTTTAAAAGATCCAACTTCCCACACCTGGCCCATTAATGTCTCTATAGCAATGTACAATATGATGTATAACAAACTTGCTGTCACAAAATAAAATGGTAAGCTAGAGGAGAAACACCATTTCTTAGTTTTTATGGTACAATTCAATAATATACAAAGTTATAATGGGCTCTAGACAAAAATGATATCCTGTCTTTACTTATATCATTTCATATAAAATATGGCCAATTTAACCTGGTCAGTTTAACCTGGTTTTCCATCCCAAATGAAGAGCTGCAGTACCTCTTCTTGACCTACCTGCTTATTTGGAATTTGGGTCGGAAAGTTCATTTAGCAAGGCATTAGTTTACTGTTAAACCCTGTCTGCAGTGCATTTCCAACTACAGAACTGAATTAAAAAAAAAAAAAAAAAAAAAAGCTTAGACCCCTTTCACACCACACCGCCCATAGCGTCGGCGGTAAAACGCCGCTATCTTTCGCGGCGTTTAACCGTCGGATTTGCGGCGCATTTCGGCTGCTAGTGGGGCGCTTTTACCCCCCGCTAGCAGCCGAGAAAGGGTTAAAACCCCCGGAAAAACGCGCCAGCGGTATTACAGCGCTGTCCCATTGATTTCAATGGGGAGCAGCGGTGGAGGAGCGGTGAGTTCACCGCTCCTTCACTGCTCCAAAGAAGCTGCTGGCAGGACTTTTTGTGACGCCCTGCCAGCGCACGCGTGAAAGCCAGCAGCAGTTTGAGGACGGATTGCAGGTGCTATTTCTAACGCTATATCGCCTGCAAAACGCCCTCGGTGTGAAAGGGGTCTTACATTTATGCAATCTAAATGTTAATTCGCTACAAAAAAATACATAAAACTAAATCCTATATATTATACTGCCAAAGTCAACTGCACAATTTCCAAAAAGGAGATCCATTTTCCCCTCTCAGTTGTATTTCACTGCACAAAACAGAGATAATTTGGTCAAAGTGAAGTTCTCCAATTTATAGATGTACCTTCTTTCAACTGTCTGTCTGTAATAGGTAGAAACAAAGAACTGAATTGGCCATGTCATCTATCATCAGGGTCATGTCGTAAAAATCTAACACTTAAGAAAAGGCTTAGCGAAGCTCTGACCTCATCAAAACTGACCACATTACAAAATCCAAATGTAGGTGAAAATATTAAAACCTGAGAAGAATATGTCTTTGGGATCCCTGTTGCTCTAAGTTATACACAGGAAAGTAGGACTTTGAGTAGCCTTGACTGTGAAATCTTGTCCCATGAACAAACAGCAGATTTTCTTCCAATGGTTTATTATAACAGTCCCAATAATGACACAATGGTAAGAGCAGGCACTAACGCAGCGTGGCTCAACTGAGCGCCCTTCACCTGAACAGGAATTAAGGGTAACTCAATAATGAGGAAACAGATGGTGATAAAGTCCTGACAAAGCTTCTGAACCTTTCCCATGTCACCCACTAGAAAATGTGTTTTTAATGCTGTGTTTTAGTGATATTGATTAGTAAGACCTCATCTGGAATATGCAGTTCAGTTTTGGGCACCAGTTCACAAAAAGGATATCAGGGAACTGGAGAAAGTACAGAGAAGGGCAACCAAACGGATAGGAGGCTTGTAATAAATATAATGATCTGCACTATGGCTAAACTATAATCCCTAAACTGCTACCTGATATTAATAAAGTATATATACCAAGATTATACAGCGCTATATGCAAATTATACACTAAAAAAAAAAAAAAAACAAATGCTGTGCCCACATAACCTCCACATTACTGTTGTGTTCAAACAGTGAATCTATAAAATAAAAATAAAAAGTCCATACATGTAACAAAAAAAATACTCAGATCTTCAAATCTCAGATTGTGTTACATTGATGGACTTTATTTGTATTTTATAGATTCACTGTTTGAACACAAAAGTAATGTGGAGTTTGTGGGCAGAGCATTTGTGTTTTATATAGTAGCACTTTTGAGTGTATAATATGCACATAGTGCTGTATCATTTTGATAAATAATCTGATTAGAGGTATGGAGGAGCTCAGCTATGAGGAAAGATTAGCTGAACTGAATTTATTCTATCTTGAGAAGGGGAGATTAAGGGGGTATATGATCACCATGTATAATATAATAAATATTATTATTATTTTTATTATACAATACATAAGTGGTCCATATAGTGAATTTGGTGTAGAGTTATTTGCTTTCCAGTCATTACAGAGGACAAGGGGTAATGCTTTACATCTGGAGGAAAATAAATGTAACCTCCACATACGGAAAGGCTTCTTCTCAGTAAGAGCTGTGAAAATGTGGAAAAGACTCCCTCAAGAACTAGGTCTGCCCAGCTTGGTAGATTGTTTTACAAAATAAGCTGGATGCCTTACTAAATGTACAAAATATAACTGGGTATTAACATTTATAGATAATAACACCAGGGATAGCTAAACCAGGAAATATCCAATTGCCTCCTGGGTGATCAGGAAGAAAAATTTCCCCCCGTTGCAGCAAATTGGGTCACGCTTTATTAGGTTTTTTTTTTGCCTTCCACTGGATTAACTGTGGGTATAGGATTGAATATATCAAGGTTTTCTAGAATATATCAAGACTGTATATACCAGGGCTGATCACTCGCAGGTGATCGCTGGCGATTACATATGAGCGGGCGTGATTAGCTGCGGGACCAGCAACTTCCCCCTGCTAATCGCTGAGAACCAGCAGCCTCCGGCAACTAATCACCAGGAACCCCGGCTTGGGTTCACGCTGTTGGGTCCATTCACAGGTGTGAATGTGTTTTTTTTGGACCATTTCGCTAAGAGGTTGAGGATACTGCTGGGGTTACCCATGTTTTGTGTTTAAAACGTGCAACATTCTCACATTCATTATAACGTATGGCACATTGTGAAATCATCTGACATACGGCATTAGAGGATGTGATAACATGCAAGTCCTATTTAACCACTTGCCTACCAGGCATGAACACCCCCTTCCCGCCCAAGCCTTTTTTCAGCTTTCATCGCTGTCGCAACAGTGTCATGCAACACTGTACCCAAATACATTTTTTATAATTTTTTCCCCACAAATAGAGCTTTATTTTGGTGGTATTTGATCACCTCTGCGGTTTTTATTTATTGCACCCTAAACAAAAGAAGAGCGACAAGTTTCAAAAAACGCAATATTTTTACTTTTTGCTATAATAAATATCCAATTTTTATACGCGTATATATGTGAATACAAGTTCAAAGAAAAAGATGCGTGTTATAAAGGATGCAAACTGAAACCTCAAAAAAATGAAACGTCTCTATATGAAACAAAGGTCATTCATTATGCTTGATCTGATAGGTTTCACTTGACTTGTTTTAGTCTCAAGTTATTGAATCTGTTGGTTCTCATTATAGTGTATCAACATTAACTAATGAGACAGATTGTAATAGAAGATATCTATACGGCAGAATTATTAGTATAGACAGCACACTGAACAGATATGTAGCTAATTCATAAAGACTTATTACTTCCCTGGAGGACAAATATTAATACTCACCCACCTCAGAAGCCAAGTGTCAAATAAATTACAGTTTATTTAAAGGAAACTATTATGTATTTAATGTAAACACGCGTTTTTAGTAATTACTTTAAAGTTTTCTTAAAAAATTTACTTTTTATGTGACTTTTGAATTGTTTTCTTTCTTAAGAGAAGTGTGGGAATGGCAAAAGAAAAAAAAAAAAAACATACTCAACTAGATGGCTGCAGCACGGATGCCAGCTGCATCTGTTCCCTGCTGACTCTAACCCGAGAACTGAGCAATCAAACACTGTTGATCGCTCAGTTCTCCCCCCCCCATCCCCGGTTATATTATTCTATAATCTATAGATATATAAAAGAGATGCAAACATTGCAACTTTTCTCATCAGAACACTGAGTGCACCAGGTGAGTATAATGAACTACACCCTCCCATTCAGATTCAGTCTGAACAGGACATGGTGAAACAAACAGCTATTTCCTCAGAGCACAAACAGGTAGGAATCTGCAACAATGTTTGTTAAAATCCTTAAAGTGTAAACAGAACACTCAAAAAAAGTAGAGCTACTCTTCAAAATAACTCCAATGAGAGGATCAGAAATCCAGTGCATGGAATATCAAAGCTGGAAAAGGTGAGCATATATGTTCATGTAGGCAACCACATCACCTTGAAATTATAGAACGATGCCAGCCTAATTTAAAGTGATCCTTTCCTTACAGGGAAATGTTCAAGGATCATGTAACCCCCCCACCCCCTCTTCATCAGTACATACTTATCTTTCCTCCCTCATGTGCTGCGTGGTCGGCCACAAGGACTGGGTAATGCCCTGTAAAAGCTCCAAACTGAATAATCCAAGCACACACAGGGTTACGGACTACTTCCCTGGCCCTAATTGACAGAGCTTAGCCAATGCCCATGTGCCCATGCTCATGTATATGGTGCCAAGGAGGTGGAGGAATACAACTGACCCTTTTCCATTACCTTGACATAAACAGGTACACTAAACCCAATTTTTTTCAATTTTCTGTGTGAACAGATTTAAAACTAGGGTGGCATGTGGGCAGCAATATGTTACAACACTTCTGGCACAACAGAGAGGAGAAGGGGACACTCTTAACATCTGGAGGAAAAGAGATTCAACCTTCACATACGGAAAGGTTTCTTCAGAGTAAGAGCTGTAAAAATGTGGAACAGACTCCCTCAAGAACTGGCCAGCTCAGTAGAATGTTTTAAAAAAATAGCTAGATGTATTTTATAGGTAATGACACCAGGGGTACTCGATTCAGGAAATATCTGATTGCCTCCTGGGGGATCAGGAAGGATTGTTTTTTTTTTTCTCCTGCTGGAGCAAATTGAACCATGCTTTATTGTCTTTTTTTTTGCCTTCCTCTAGATCAGTGGACTCCAAACTGTGGCCCGTGGACAGGATGTGGCCCTTTGCTTGCCTTTATTCGGCCCTTGGGTCACTATTCCTCCCACTGATACGAGACACTAATGTGCCAACTGACATCAACAATGGGGCACCATTTCTCCCAATGACACCAATGATGGGACACTTTTACTCCCCCTAATACCAAATGTGGTGATGTTTACTCCCAATGATGCTATTTCCATTCCTGCTGGCCACAGTCCGACCCCTCTAAAGTTTGAAGGAAAATAAACTGGCTCTTTGTTTAAAAAGTTTGGAGACCTCTGCTCTAGATCAACAGTGGGTATAGGATAGTACAGATTTTTTTACTATTTTAGGTTTTCTAATTTTTATTTTTTTCTATTGGTTGAGCGAGATGGACTTTATTTCAACCTATGTACCCATAAAAGAATACTACCAAGTGTAATTTTTGGCCTGCTTTTTCCTCCATTGAGGAAAGAGCAATAAATATCAAATATCTCTTTTTCTGTAAAAGCATGGTATCCCTTTCCTACCTAATTGTGAATTCATTGAATATGCCTTTCACATAATACATATAAAGCTTTTTTTCTTTTTTTTTTTCCAACATTGTGGCCCTTTAATTGTGAAATGATAAATCAAAACTTTTACATATTTCAACTGGAGATTATTACAATCTCTTTTGCACAAGCTATTATACAAAACCTCATTTAGGCATAGTGGCCCTATAATCTATAAAAGATGTGAGCATGGTGTACAGTGTAGAGAAGTTGCTTTCAATGCATATTTGCATGCATAATAATGTGTTGAAGATACACTCTGCTTACTGGGTTAGGATCTATCCACAGACTACACCTTTAATAAGAAAACAAAATAGGAATACAACAAAGGATGGATGGAAAGATGGAAAGATCCCGCTCGGTTCTGGAAGCTTCTTGAGTGCTTTCAATCAATTTTATTTATATGCAAAATCGGGGAAACGCTCAGGAAAAAAAAAAAAAAAAACAAAGCTCTTCTTGATGCTAAAACTCTCAATTTACTGACAGGCAAATGGCTTCATGCTGCCACTTAATCTCATTTCTTGCATAATGCCCTCTAATTAGCATTTCAAAGTGAATTAATACTTCTAGGACATTAGCAATGGGAAAATCTGCTTGGGGCTCACAATAGCAGTTTAGAAAAAGCCAAGAAAGGCTCAAAGAAAAAAAAAAAATACACATACCACCAACCACTTTGCATTGCAAAACTGCTCAACTTATTTATCTCACTCTCTAAACACTTTTACCGCACACTGTTTTACTACTGTTCGCCAAGACGCAGGAAGAAAGGAAAGGAAAATGATAATTGCCAAACTTATCAGCATCTGCTAAGTATTTGAATTTACAAGGTTCTCAAGCTAGTAGATTTTACAATGTGCAAAAAAAAAGGAAAATATGAAATAAATATATAGAACATAGAATGTAAATAGATAAATAGTAGGGGTTATAGATAATAATAATAAATATTATTATTACTATTATCTATCATACAGGATTTATATAGCGCCAACCGTTTGAGCAGCACTTTACTCATAATGGCAAATGGTATGGTTACAATCCAATTCAATAGAAGATGAATCGGAGGGTCCTGCTTGTTAGAGTTTGCAATTTAAAAGGGAGGATCAGATGATACAGAAGGTAATAACTGTGGGGATGAGTTGATGAAGAAAATAAAAGTACAGTTGTTAGGTGAAGGCAGAATAGGCTTCTCCAAAGAGGTTTTTTAGGGATCACCTGAAAGTAGACAGAGTAGGAGATAGACAGACAGATTGGGGTAAGGAGTTCCAGAGGATAGGAGAGGCTCTTGAGAAGTCCTGGAGGCAAGCATGGGAGGAGGTGATGAGAGAGCTAGACAACAGGAGATCGTGGGAGGAACAAAGAGATCGATCTGGTTGGCATTTTTAAACAAGGTGGGTGATGTAGCTGGGGGCAGAGTAGGGGATAGCTTTGTGGGCTGTCGTTTAGTATTTTGACATTCATTCAGTGGGTGAGCAGAAGACAATGGAGGGATTGGCAGAAAGGGGCAGCAGACAATGAACAGTTGATAAGATGAATGAATCTGGAAGCAGCATTCATGATGGACTGAAGGGGAGATATGTAGAAGGAAAGAAAGGTTGGCGTTTCTTTCAGGAATAAAAACACTTCTTTATTTCAAATCCATAAAAAAGATATGACAAACATGGTACACAATGATCAGCAACCAGTGTGTACAGCAACCAGCTAACCAGTGTGTACCATGTATGGCATATCATGTTTTTTATGGATTCAAAATAAAAAAGTGTTTTTATTCCTGGAAGTGCCGCCAGCCTTTCTTTCCTTCTACATGCTCCCTTGGCCGCGGACCACCCAGGTTCACATAGCAGCCAGGGAGCTCTACAGTCTGCCTTGGAGCAGTGTCACTCAACACACTGAAGGGAAGATAGCCTATGTAAAGGTAATCAATGAGGAGGGAGTTGCCGTAGTCAAGGTGAGAGATAAGCAGCAAGTTTATTAGAAGCTTAGTGATGTCATTGGTTAAGAAGGGGAGTATTATGGAGATGTTGCAAAGGTGGAGGCAGCAAGATTTGCACAGTGATTGGCTGTGGTGTTGAATGGAGAGTTCAGAGTCCAGGATTACACCTGGCACCCTGACATGTTGGGATGGACTAAGAATTGTGCCCTCAATCTTGACAGAGAAGTCAGGAGAAGGGGCACATGTGGGAGGAAATATTATAAGCTTGGTTTTGTTTAGATTGAGTTTGAGGGTGTGGTGTGACATCCAGACTGATATGCCTGTCAGTGAATTAGTGATTTAAGAGGAGACTGATGGAGTGAACTAAGGGGTATAAAGATAGATTTGGGTGTCATCAGCATAGAAATAGTGTTAAAAGCCATGGGAGGCTATCAGCTGACCCGGGGCAGAGGCGTAGATAAAGAATAAAAGTCCAAGATGAGAACATTCGGGGACCCGGTGAAAAAAGGAAGAGGAGGAAGAAAAATTGCAAGTGACTCTGAAGATGCGGTGGGATAGGTAGGATGAGAACCAACTAGGAGTACAGTCACGGAGACCAAAGATGTGGAGTTAAGGAAGGGTCAACCGTATCAAAGGTAGCAGAGAGGTCCAAGAGTGCAGAATAGTGACCATTGGTTTTAGATAGATATGTCACAGTCCATCTGGTAAAGCTCTGACAATTTTTGGGCTTATGATGGCCTTACACACAATTATTTGTGAATGATCTAGATATGGATATTCACAAAGAAGCAATTCATCATCGATTATAATATTGAAAAATGTAACATATACAGTATTGTTCTGCACTTTTAGACTGACTGAGAATATTGATCAAAAAAAACATCTATTAGTCATAAATTAAAATGATCAATTAAAAGTGACCATTAATTCGATCTGTACTATGATTGGGTCCTTGACACGCCCGCACAAATAATCTGCCATGGCCGATTGACTTAGTAGTGTCAAAATCAATTAAGAGCACACAAAAAATGGAGGGATGGAGGGTCTTTGATTTGTGATGTTTTTATTCAGTTCAATCTGTTTAGTTACACTGAATGATCAATTGAATGACCATATCGATATATAACATTTTACACTAGGGCTGGACAAATCCCAAGAACCTGATAGCCAGCTGATGCCTAACTTTTGAGGTTTTCTCTAGTTGTTGTCAAAGGAGTTGGACCCTATAAACAGAATCCTGCTGAGTTTTGAATTGGACAGACTGGCTCCTGAATTCCATATTAAATTGCCCACTCCTGGTGTAGATAGGAACTCCAATCCCATTAAAAACTGGGAGTTATAATTGCTTCAAAGACCATTCAATTTTTACTTTAATTAAGTGAACTATCTGTTTCTGAAACAGGCAAATGATTTAAAGTGATTGTAAACAATCACCTTGTACAACAACCCATTCTGTTTAAAATAGAAATGAAAGGTAAACATTTTTGTATAGATATAAAAAAAATATATAAATACTTTTGTTAAGTAATCACAATACCTCTGTTCCCTCTGTTCTCAGCTGCATAAGAGCTGGGGGAGGAGAAGCACCAGCACACTGAGCATCCTAGTGAATGGCTGTGCAGGGGGGGGGGGGGGGCATATCAGGACAAGTCTGATTATGAAGGCGAGCACACTGAGTTCCCATCATAGCCAGAGAACTGATCACAGTGTGTTCTCCTGCTTAGTGTGGGCAATTTTTAATAGGAAAGCAGAGTGACTGGCAGGAACACCAGGGATATCACATAAAGGAAACAAAAACAAAGAGAACACGATACTTGGAGTAACAAACGATTTAAAGTGATCGTTAAAGTGAACTTAAGTGTTTGGACTTAAATGTCCTTTACCCTCCTCATATGGTTGGCTTTCTGATTTTTCTGCACTGAGCTTGAAGTAAAATTTACAGGTATCTCTTGCAGCAGAAGCTTCAGCTAATATATTCAAACTATCTTCAAACTGAGGAATGCCATGGCTGAAACGTATTTGAGAAGCAGTGGTTCTTGGCAAAACTGCTACCTCTAAAACGACCTCTGATAAGACTGAAAATGAAACAGTCCTTACCAACGATACTTTCACTTATATCACATATGACTATAGAAGATAGATGGAAGAGCTGGGTTCTCCCAAAAGTTGAACATTTTTAGGGCTTAAAACAAATGGGAGTTTGAATGCTTTCCACCATATAACATTTCAAAATCAGGAAAGGCATATGTTTGTCTAAAAACATATACGTGTGTAAGATTATGCACAGACAGTCCCAGCACCTAAATAATAAAACCCAGCACCTCCATTTTAGGGTCTAATTGCAAATACCCAAATATTACACCCTTGTACCGTTTACTGGCATGGTGCTGACATGGAAAATGGATATCATCTCCTAAAATGATTATAATATTCTTTCAAGATTCATAGATATACAGCTATACCCTATTATTTGTTCTTGTTTTCCTTCCCTTCCTCCTATTCTACCTATTCCTCCATATGAGAGCCCATTCAGACCAGTAAAACACATATTTCCAAAACATGGTAAAGCATGATCAATGGTGCACAGCAACTGAAAAGCAAACTGGCACTTTTTGTCAGGTACCTGAAAAATTATTTGAAAAAAAGACAGTCTTTGTAAAACAATCCCTGAAATTCATAAAGCATGGTGCAGACAGGTTTTGCGAAAGTACCTCTCGTGCATTGTAATTCCACGTACACACGATCGGAATTTCCAACAATAAATGTTCGATGTGAGCCTGTTGTCGGAAGTTCCGACCATGTGTATGCTCCATCGGACATTTCCAGTCGGAATTTCCAACAACAGATATTTGAGAGCTGGATCTCAAATTTTCCGACAACAAAACCCGTTTGTCGTAAACTCCGAGCGTGTGTACACAATTCCGACGCACCGAATTCCACGCATGCTCAGAATCAAGCAGAAGAGCCGCACTGGCTATTTTTATTTTTACTTAATTTTTCTCGCTCGTCGTTCGTGTTGTACGTCGCCGCGTTCTTGATGTTTGGAATTTCCAACAACATTTGTGCGACCATGTTTATGCAAGACAAGTTTCAGCCAACATCTGTCGTAAATAAATCCACGGTTTGGTGGCATTAAAGTGGTTCTGAATGCACCAAATTCAAGTGCCTGTCTAGGACCTGTACTTGAATTTGGCTCATGCTGTGACACTTTTGGAATGCACTCGAGATACTTTCACAAAATCTGTCTGAGACAGTTTTTCTCTCTGTATGCCAAAAGCGAGTTGGTTTTAATTTTCTCCACTTTTACCTTTGGCACATTCAATGCGACACAATGTAAAATTGGGGCACTCTAGAACTACTGTACCTAAATTTGGTGCACGAGTCACTGTCAAAACGAAGAGTGTCACAAATGCTTCATGAATTTGGAGCAATACATTAACAAGAGGAATTAACACCAGAAAAGTGGTGCAGCAGCTTTATTGAATTCCATACTGTCTGTGATACTTTTTTTATTTGCACTAACATACAATTTTTCAGGTCATGCTTTTGGGGTGTGGGCACACCCTGAAAGCTTGTCCTGAAAAATTGTATGTTAGCGCAAATAAAAACAATTATGCGGACAGTACTCAATTGTTTCTGCTGCAAGTACACTAATACGGCTACAATTGCCTCAAGCAAAGTTTAACCACTTTGTGCAATAGACAGCGGAGGCACGTGCTGATTGGCCAGAGGATTAGCCAATCAGCGGGTCCGGCAGACGCAATGTCCGCCAACCACCAGCGATTGCTCCACAGAGAGGCAGAACGGGGAAGTAACAGGGAAGTAAACAAGGCAGAACTTCGTTCTGACAGGGAAGAACACAGGGATCTTGTGTTTCTGCTAAGCAGGAACACAGATCTTCGTGTTCATCCAGTGAGTCCATCCCCCACACAGTTAGAAAACACCCCCTAGGGACACATTTAACCCTTTGATCTCCCCTGGTGTTAACCCCTGTGTCAGTGTCATTAGTACAGTAACAGTGCATATTTTTAGCACTGTTCGCTGTAATAATCTCACTGGTTCCCAAAAAAGTGTCAAAAGTGTCAGTTAGGTGTCCAATTTGTCCGCCGCAATGTCGCAGTCCCGCCAAAACTCGATGATCGCCGCCCATTACTAGTATAAATAAATAAAAATGCCATAGAAATATCCCATAGTTTGTAGATGCAATAACTTTTGCGCAAACCAATCAATATACACTTATTGGGATTTTTTTTTTTTTACAAAAAATATGTAGCAGAATACATATTGGCCTAAATTGATGAAGAAACTTTTTTTTTTATGGAAATTTTTTGTAACAGAAATTAAAAGATATTTTTTTTTTTCAAAATTGTTGGACTTTTTTGGTTTATAACGCAAAAAATAAAAAAACGCAGAGGTGATCAAATACCACCAAAAGAAAGCTCTGTGGGGAAAAAAAGGACATCAGTTTTATTTGGGTACAGCATTGCACGGCCACGCAATTGTCAGTTAAAGTAACAGTTTTACAAAAAATGGCCCGGTCATTAACCACTTGCCGACCAAGGACGTCATATGACGTCCTTGACTTTGAGTGGTGATATCTGAATGATGCGTGCAGCTATTGGCATCATTCAGATATCATTTTTACCGGCCGGCGATTCTGTGCACCATAAGAACGATCATGGCGGCAGTTCCGCCGCCTGATCGTTCTTATAGGCAGCGGGAGGGGACATCCCCCCCCTCCCGCCGCCATCCGGTGCTTCTCCGGGCTCTCCCGTGCCATCGGGGGCCCGGAGAAAGAATCGCTCGCCGCCGGATGAAGAGCATAGAGATTTCCGGTGACCAGATGGTCACCAGTCATCTCTATGACCGTTGGAGGCCCGGGCGCGACGTTATGACGTCACGCCCGGTACCCGGAAGTAAACAAAGCCGCGATCGCGGCTGTCAGCATGAGATCGGTAAAAAAAATTTTACCGATCTCATGCTTTCCAGCCTGGAGGAGAGATGTGGGGTCTTATTGACCCCACATCTCTCCATAAAGAGGACCTGTCACATACATTCCTATTACAAGGGATGTTTACATTCCTTGTAATAGGAATAAAAGTGATCCAAAAATTTTTTTTTTTTAAAAAGTGTAAAAATAAAAAAAATGAAGTAAAATAAAAATAAAATAAATAAAAAAAAAAAAATTAAAACGCCCCTGTCCCCTGTAGCTCGCGATCAGAAGCTAACGCACACGCAAGTCCCGCCCGCATATGTAAACGCCGCTCAAACCACACATGTGAGGTATCGCCGCGTGCGTTAGAGCGCGTACAACAATTCTAGCACTAGACCTCCTCCGTAACTCTAAACTGGTAACCAGTAAAAAATATTAAAGCGTCGCCTATGGAGATTATTAAGTACCGAAGTTTGGCGCCATTCCACGGTTGTGCGCAATTTTAAAGCGTGACATGTTTGGTATCTATTTACTCTGCGTAACATCATCTTTCATATTATATAAAAAAATTGGGCTAACTTTACTGTTTTCTTATTTTTTAATTCATGAAACCGTTTTTTTTCCCAAAAAAAGGCGTTTGAAAAATTATTGCGCAAATACCGTGTGAGATAAAAAGTTGCAATGACCGCCATTTTATTCCCTAGGGTGTCTGCTAAAAAAAACGTACTCAATGTTTGGGGGTTCTGAGTAATTTTCTAGCAAAAAAATGATGATGTTTACATGAAGGAAAATAGGCCAAAATAGGCCCGGTAAGCAAGTGGTTAAGGTACTAAAACCTTTCAGGGTTTAAGTGGTTAAATTAATACCACGTGCTATCCACACAAGCCAAAAATAATGCTATTTGTTGTAAACTGTAAAGGAATCTATTTATGCAACAATGCAAATAACTGTCAAAAAAGCCCCCATCACTATGTGGCCACTGGAAGACCATGTAAAGATAAAAATACCCGCGCTTAGGGTGTTAGGAACTGCTGCCCCCCTCAATATACTACACCTAGATGTAGTATGGATGAATGAAATTGTGGGATAGGGGTGTTGGCGCTGTTCAGAGTGTAAAGGTATATAAGGGGTATTAGAGTGAAGGACCCCCACAGTTGCTTATCCACATTTATATTGTTTTTCAACACACTGCCAATATCCACCGTGTTATCACATCAAGAGAACACAGAACGCATTCACCTATCGACTTTTTATTTACATTTTTTTGCACACAGTATATGGACTTATTACCGTCGATTTTTTATTGCAGACTACAGTGATTGCAGAATCGGGACATATGTTATTAATTTTCATTCACTGATACCTATCAGCCCAACCATATCATTTGAATATACTGAATTTTTTTGGCACTTATATATGGTATATAGTGTTCATACTCACATATCTATATAGTAGCAGTTATCCTGTATTTTATACATTTTATACGCTCGTTTATATCAATGTGTTTGTATTAATTTAAGGTAATATAAAACCTGCATATCAGTCAATATTCATGTTACATTGAGGTGTATATATATTTTTGCACGTGCACTTTACTTATTTACTATACCTTCCATCTCCTGAATGCTACTTATTTATTTATACTGCTCTTGGTTTCACCCATCATTATCCACGCCCATTGCAAAATACTTGTGTTTTTGCACACCTTCCCACTGGTGTGGCCTTATTTTACATTGATTTAATATTGTTGATGATCATACTATCCCACCTCTCCCTAGGATTTATTGAGTCATTATAATCCACAGTCTCCCATTACTAATTTAATACCCCTTATATACCTTTACACTCTGAACAGCGCCAACACCCCTATCCCACAATTTCACTGGAAGACCATGAGTGACATTTTTTTTGCATGATGTTATGGAAGGCATATTGAAAGGCACTAGTTAGGTGTACTAGCATGTTGAACAGTCATACCAGTGACTGATTAGTACCTACTCATACTTATATCTTTTCAAGCATTATGAAGAATACTGCGCCCCCCCCCCCCCCCCCCCCATGACATAATTCAGACCAGTCATTCTCAACTAGGGTTCCTCCTGAGGTTGCAAGGGGTTCCTTGAGTCGTGGCTGATTGACCCTCCATTTAAAGCGGAGCTCCACCCAAAAGGGGAGGCTCCGCTTGTTCGCACTGCCAAATTTGGCACTTTTGGGGGGGGGCACTTGGTTTTGACAAGTACCAGCTCCCACTTCCTGGTAAGATTGCCGCACAGCGATCTAAGTCATTTGCGGCTCATCCCCCACTCCCTTCCTGGCAAACTCTAACAAGCATGAGAGAGAGAGAGAGCTGTGCATGATGTCATAAGCCTAGGCTTTTTACCAGACAAGAAACAAGAAGTGGACTGTATAAGGTATTTACTGGCAGAAAAATAATGTTTTACTATCCAAAGTTAAAAAAACAAGGGCAGAAGATTTAATAGATGGAAAGTTGCAAAAATGACTGAAGGTTAACTTTAAGGCTGATGGTTAGGAACTATATACTAGAAGTTATGTGACCTGCATGGACCTATGGAAAGTACATATATGTTCTGGAACAGCATCAATATTGTATAGATTGTTTTTTTTAAACATCCACAGACGGAAAGGCTTCTTCACAGTAAGAGCTGTGAAAATGTGGAAAAGATTCCCTCAAGATCTAGTTTAGACCAGCTCAGTAGAATCTTTTAAAAAAAGAGCTGGATGCATGCCTAAATGCACAAAATACAACTGGATATTAACATTTATAGGCAATAACACCAGGGATGGGTGATCCAGGGAGGGAATATCTGACTGCATCCTGGTGGATCAGGAAGGATTATTTTTCTTCCACTGGAGCAAATTGGATCATGCTTTGTTTTATAGGATTGTATATGGAGGTTTTCTATTTGTTTGTTTTTTTATATTGGTTGAACGAGATGGACTTGCGTCTTATGACTTACTAAGGCCTGGTTCACACCTATGCATTTTTTTGTGATTTTTGCATAAATGCACTACAGTTTATTTAACATAGTTTCCTTTGGGACATGTTCACATCCATGCTTTTTTCAGCCACTGCATTTTTGGAAAGGGTCAGGGACTTGTGTTTTTGGTTCAATAGACTTCAATGGCAAGGCTTCAGAAAAGAATGTAGTGTGTTTTTTGCTTCTATTTTGCTGTGATTTGCATTTTTTTATCTGGCCAATAACAAATTGGCCAAAAAAGAAAAAAAAAAGAAAAATGCATTAGAAAAACGGCAAAAATGTGTGTGCAATAATGCAAAACGCACTGGCCAAACAAAGAAAAAGCAAACTGCATAGGTGTGAACCAGCCCTAAAAAGTTCCAAAAATGTTTCCTTTGGTGGATGTTTTCTGGACCATATCTTGACTGCCTCTGTCTACAGCTGCCCATGCATATTGCAATTGGATTGTGCAATGAGCAGGGCCCTTCTATTACTTCTGTTTTGAACTGTATTGTAATTGTACTGTCTCCCCCTCTACCTTCAAAAATGCTGCGTAAACTGTTTGGCGCTATATAAATCCTGTATACTGTAATAATAATCTTTTGTAACATGTACTTTAGATTTACCATAGCCATGTAATGTGAGGGCCTGCCTGAACAATCCATTCCTTGTTAGCAGGTCATGATTTTTGGCATATAAAAAAAAACATTCCTAAAGATAT
The DNA here is from genome assembly GCA_028564925.1 of Lithobates sylvaticus. Lineage (NCBI taxonomy): Eukaryota > Metazoa > Chordata > Amphibia > Anura > Ranidae > Lithobates > Lithobates sylvaticus. Next base: position 159,746,154 of record CM053033.1, read on the forward strand.
TGTAGCATAATCTAAGCAATAAGCATGATAAAAAATAAATAAACCACTATATATATCTTCTTAAATGTAGGACGTTCTATCACTTACATATACTGCAACTAAAAAAAACAAAAAACAATAAACCTTAAACTAAGAAAGTTTACAAGTAATTCTTGTCTTGACAGGAGTTGTACATTAATGATAAGTACAGAATTTATGATACACCGGGGAAGTTATGCTGGATTGCCCATAGTGATTAACAGCTCGTTTTAGCCATAGAAATGTTGGCCAGTCCTTGGTTGTGGAGTCTGGAAAATGACATCACGGGATTGTTTTTCCAGATTTGCAGCTGCCAGTGCTTCTGGCCAGGAAGATCCTTGGATGCTGTAATATCCATGACAGAGCGAGTGTTAAGTGCTACACTTAGAGGCGCCTCTCTTCTCTTTTATACTCAGTCGTGATATGATGCTACTTGTATATCAAGACATAGCTAGTATATCAAATCAAAATTTATTTAAAAATGTATCTTGTCTTGCAAAACGCTCTCAAACCAAGGTTTTACTGCATTCAGTACTTTTAAAAGAAAGACAAAAATGTATGTATCTTTGTGAATAAAATAGCATTTTGGGAATAAGGATATCAAAGCAATACTGTTATTTCCATTTGATATTCTTTTGGATTTAAAAGCATAATCAACTTCCTGGAAAAATGAATAAATGCACACTATTTACAAAAGAAGAAAATGCATTTAATATTATTTTTATTATAATTTTTTGCATTGGAGCCTGCAGAGCATTGCAACCCCTGAAGACTCTTCCCCCTCCAGCCCCAAGTCCATATAGAGCAGTGATGGCAAACCTTGGCACTCCAGATGTTTTGGAACAACATTTCCCATGATGCTCAACTACACTGCAGAAAGCATGAGCATCATGGGAAATGTAGTTCCAAAACATCAGGGGTGCCAAGGTTCGCCATCACTGATATAGAGGTACCGACCTACCGTTATGGGGCTGGAGGAAGTAGTCAACGGACTACAAGTGATGTTACTGCACTTGTGCTTCTTTGATATCTGTGTCTTCCATTCACAGATCCCTGTGAATGGACCTGTTAATGGATGACAAAATCAAAAGGAAGAGGCACCCAGCAATTTGGGAAAGGGGGGGGGGGTCTGGGGAATGTGTCCATGTTACATGTAATACCCTAAACTAATGCAGCTATTTAATAATTATTATTAATCACAGTATGTACTTAAATTTGAATGGGTATCAGCTGCTTGCATTCCCTATACTCCAGAATCCAGAGAAGGGAAGGCAAAAGCAGCACAAATAGCAAATCAGCGTGCTGCAGTGAAAAGATTGTGCTTAAAGGAGGAAAGAGCAGATTGACAGACAGATGAGCTTATCATTGTGTTTCATTCCCTTCCACTGTCTGGGCACCATCTGGGGGTGGGGAGAAGATCTGAAAGTAAAAGTGAAACTGCTGCTTAGAAACATCAGGTCCCCTTCCTCGCCAAGCAGGACTGTGGTGTGTAAATCTCAGGACTGGATGGACAAATACACAAATCTTTTGACGGACAAACCAGCTTGTATATCTGTGTATTTAGCCATCTGCCTGGAGTTTAGCTTAGTGTTGTACAATAAGTATGTGGAGGAAAAAACTTTTACATCGCAATGCATAAAATGACACACTAGGCTGTATGGCAGAAGTCTAAAGAGCATGGCTATATCAAACAGACTATGGCTTAATGTGTCTAGTTTAACACAGGAGAATTAAACGATGAATAATTGTTTCAATCATTATGTCATCAATGGACCTCCTGCAACCTTCTCTTATAAGCCACTCAAAATGTGCACCATTAACTGGAGGTTGGACCAATTACAAGAGGCACCAAGACATTTCCATTCAATCTGCAGTCTCTTTAAAAGTTTTAGAGATAAACAGGAAATTGATAATCTTCCTAAAGGAAAAAAATGTTGTTGTAACTGCTTAAAAAGTGTTAGGCTCCATGCACACTGGGCTTAAAAAACAAAAAAAATGCCAGTTCCCTTGGCAGAAAAGAACGCTCATATAGAGCGTTTTTTGAACAAAGTTTAGACAAGTTTAGAAGAGTTTTGTGTTTTTTCTGCCAATGAGCTCCAATTGGAAACGCAAATAAGGTTTTTTATTTTCATACCTCTAAATATTGAGCTTAAAATATGCCTGTAATTGTCCTAATGAGCGCGGACACATAGGATAACATTGAGCTGCTTCTACAGGCAGAACACAAATCTCCTCTTCAAGCAGCGATTTGTAAGCCAGGGTTACTGGCCAGATCACCATGTAAAAACGGAGGGAAAAAAAAATAAAGAAAACTAAGGCAGTCCCCACATCTAATGATTAGTAAGCTGCAATTCATTACATTATTGGTTTTGCGTTTAATATTGCTTTAATGCTTCACTTTCTCAAAGCAAATCTATGATTGTGCTTAGACTAAAGGAAAACAGTGTCTTGCAATTAATTTCAACAGTTTTTTAGTTGGCTAGCAGAGGGAGATCACACAAATATGTGCATGAAGTACAGTTACTGGAAAGGGGAGCAGAAAAAATGAAGAATCCATCTAAAAATGGCTTTCAACCTACAGGATTTCTAAGTAGCCTAAGTGGCTGCTTTATAACAGTAGCTTGTAACTTGCTTAGTATACACCTCAACCAGGGTTCCTTGGAATCCAAGGTTTCCCCGACTTGTTGCTAAGGGTTCCTTGAGCTGTGGCTGTTTGGCCTCCCTTCGAATGGTGCCTGCAGAGTTCCAGGACCAATTCCACTTGGTAAAACCAGCAGCCTGATACCAATGATGTTTAGTGGTCTATAAGGGTGGCATTCTGACCACCACTGGAAAGCTTTCATCCTTCCTACTGACCACCAATGTAGGGGGCATTTTACCCATTGATCCCTAATGAATTGGTTTTAGTAAGGGTTGCATGAGATCAGACGATTATCCTCTGGGGTGAAAAGGTTGTGAGAGGCTATCAATCTGCAATACAAGAATGAAAATGGTCTGCAACAACCCTGCAAACATAAAAAAAATCTAACTTTATTTAACATTCTCCGAGATCTGGCTGGAGGGAGGATGATGTAACCCTTATGCCGCGTACACACGATTGGAAATTCCACCAACTAGTCCGATGAGAGATTTTGGTTGGAAAATGCGACAGAGTGTATGCTCCATCAGACTTTTGCTGGCCGAATTCCCGCCAGCAAAAGACTGAGAGCAGGTTCTCCATTTTTCAGTCGGAAAAAGTTCTGATCGAAAATTACGATCGTCTGTACCAATTCCGACGCGCAAAATTCCTACACATGCCCGGAAACAATTCGACGCGTTCTCGGAAGCATTGAACTTCCATTTTCTCGGCTCGACATAGTGTTGTACGTCACCGCATTCTTGACGGTCGAAAGTTCAGCGAACTTTTGTGTGACCGTGTGTAAGCCAAGCTTGAGCGGAATTCCATCGGAAAAACCATCCAAGATTTTTCCGACGGAAAATACGCTCGTGTGTACGGGGCATTAGTTTAAATCAAATTCATAAAGGGTATGAATGTAACAACCCAACTGTGTATTTGTGTAGGATAGTTACATAGTTAGGTTGAAAAAAAGACACTAGTCTTTCAGTTCAACCAGTAGAAAAAAAAATTTAAAATAGCATAAATTCATAGAAAAAAACTTCATAGACAGAATCCAATGCCCACAGTTGATCCAGAGGGAGGTGAAAAAAAAAAACATAAAGCACACACAATAGGTCATAGAAACATAGAAATGCGATGACAAAAAAAAAAAAAAAAGATCAAGTGGTCCATCAAGTCTGTCCCAATTTTATATATGTTCTATTTGTCCCAAGTATGTTTGAATCCACTACTTTTGGCTGACTCACTACTTCTGCTGGAAGTCTATTACAAGCATCACTTACTCATTTACTAAAATCAAACTTTCTAAGATTAGTTTTGAACTTTCTTCCTGCTAGTTTGAGGTCATATCCCTGTGTTCTTGATCTCAGCTTCGTTTTGAGAAAACTGCTCCCCTGAACCTTATTTACCTCTAAGCTGAATAATACAAAATACTCCTAGACCCAAGCTTTTTGTATATTTTAGCAGTACATTTAATGGAAAAAGTACAGCATAGAAGAACTCCATAGCGACTAATCAGTGACAGTTTAAAATGAATAAAGATGCAGACTGACTGTACATTACACAGCAGATTTACACAGCCCTATTAAATATATGTCTACCATTGTGCCTATTTAAAGGTTTGGACTTATTAAAACAAACATTAAGAAGGTGTTTAATGAAAAGGAATAAAGTATTCATTTGATCAAGTGGTTGCTAACACTGTAATCAGTTCACAATGTTTTTTTTTTAATCTAATAAAAATATCTTTATTATATGTCTGTGTCATGTGAATAGCCTAGTTCACATTGCTACTTTTTTTATACTATGTTTTCAATTGACTGCTGTAGATGCCTCCTGAACTAAAACTGAAAGTCAACTGCAGTTAAGAATGGTCAACTTTTATAAATCAATATATTTTGTGCACCACTAAGATGATGTACACTGTTGATAAGTAATAGGATGCACTAATAATTTAATATTTAACTAAAATGCAAAAATTGATATGTGAATTTCATTGGGTTCGAAAGAGTTAACATTAACAACCTTCTAATGTAGAAGAATAACTAAACCGTCCAACTTCATTCTTCTGTGAAGGTTTAAATAAAGGCCTCTCGCGGTGCGCAGGAGACAAAACACAGATACCAATACACAATGCAACATATGTATAATAGGATTATTTCTAATCTCCAGCTCAAACACTTCACTTGTGATTCCCAGTGTCAAAGATCCAGCGTTACATCTGTAACCATACCACATTAGAATGTGCTCTGTCACTTTCCATTGTTGGCCCATATCCCTGTCTCAAGAAACGCCAGACAATGTAGTAAAGTAGACGCTCTGACGTGGGCTACGGAGGGAAGCATCGCCTAGGACAGATGACCCTCTGGCAGCTAATTCAGCGTGCCTTGCAATTTTATGCAACAAAATGGGAATTCTTGAGGTCTATCGTCTCTGTGGCTTTGTTAAATGTATTAGCAATTTCTGTAAGCTCCCTGCGGCTGTAAGGAGAACACACACACCAGGGAGATCGTACACAGTGTATAAAAATGCCGGCGTTCTAATTTGCCTTTTTATGCGCAGTTGCTGATGTAAGGACAGATCTGGTTTCAAGTCAGTATAAAGAAAAAAAAGAAAAACAATTACTCTGAGATTTGTGTGCAGCGGTAAGCATATCCAACACATAATCAAAGACTTTAAAAAATATCTGGTGCAGCTGCTGGCATACTGAAGGGGAGAACCAGGACAAATATCTCAATATCTGTGTTTTTCTCAAAGTTTCAGTAAATGTAACTATCCAGCAAGAGATATGGTTTTATGCTTGTTATTTTTTCTTAATCTTTAGTCACTGTTGTTTAATAGAAATCAACTGTGTCTACAATCTACCTACAAATACAATGCAGGATCACTGAATACAATACCCAAGCTCTACTGCTGGTGATGCTATCCATGGCTGAAAACCATTGCTCTTGGCTGGGATGTTAAAATACTTTTAACATTGATAGATATAAGCCGACAACTCGGTGAAAATCTTTATTGGCTACACAAGTACATCCAGTAAAACGATGCTAATGCGTTTCGGCTGCTGTGGCCTTACTACTAACATCAAACAGGTTAGCATTGTTTTACTGGATATACCTGTGTAGCCAATAAATATTTTCAATGTTTGAGTTCACCAAGTTGCCAGCTTAGATCTACAGTATCAACGTACAAATATAATATGGCATGGAGGGTGAGTTTCTATAAAAGAGATAACTTATGGGATATAGTCTGTATGCCATATTTAAATGCTGAAAATTTAAATCCATTGAAGGAAAGCCCTATTTGTTCTTCACATGTAAAGAATCAGCTTCCTTTATCTATAGAAGGGTTGTGCCATAAAATGGAACCTCACTCAAAAGGGCAAGTTCTCACTTCCTTCTCCTCCTTCTCCCTATCCTCCTCTGCCACATTTGGAATCATTTTGTTTTTGGGGGGGGGGGGGGAGTGGGTACCTGGTTTTGACAGCTACCTGCTCCCACCTGCTGTCAGACCGCTGAGGTGGATCCAGCGCAAGTTCTCCCCCCCCTCTGCCCACAACCTTCTGGGAGATGTCACAGGTCCCAGAAGGCTGAGGAACCATTCACAAAGTGCAGAGTGGCTCATGCATGTGCAGTGGGAAGCAGCTGTGAAGAGTCACAGCCGGCTGCCCACAGTTAACATGCCAGGGACCCGAAGACCGGTGAAGAACTGGCTCAGATGAGAATGGCGCTGGATCCTTGGACAGGTCAGTGTCTGTTTATTAAAAGTCAGCAGCTATTTTTTTCAGAACTGACTGGAGCTCCTCCTTAATTTTCTTCCCAGTACAAGTCTCTTGAACAAGTCTGCCTAAAAACAATAAATTCTCTAGGTCAGTGGTCCTCAACCATTTTACAATCCTGTAACCTTTGGCAACTGAATTGAGCTCCCTTAGCAAAGGGGATTTGCTAATGGTGCCAAGCTGTATTTATTAGGCTGAAGGATAAAGATATATTGGCATAGAAGGGAGAGCTCCCCTTCACATCAGAGTTACCGTTTCACAATAGGAGCCACCCTTCACATCAAAGTCCCCCTTTCTATTTGGAACCCCTTATTTACAGTCCAACCTTCAAGCCAGCAACCCCCCCCCCCTCCCCAAATTATCTCTATGTGTGAGAGAACCTTTGAGTAGATCAGCTGTGTTTTGGGTGTTGGGGCGCTACATGTGTGGTAGCATGGCAGAGTGTGGGAGGCAGAGCAAGTCTGGACAGAGGCAAACTCCAGATACAGTCCCATCATCAGCACCATAGTAATGAATGATGCCTTGCGTTCTGTACATACAATGTCATTGATCAATAATATATTATCAAAGATGATTGATAATATCTATGGTTTCTTGATACAATATCATTGGTTGCTATGTTGCTGGCAGACAGCCTGTCTGCACTATGGAAATGCATAAGGCACCATTAAAGAATGTTTTAATGTGCCCATGAACACCCTGGCGCATACCCCTGCTGGTTTGATTACCCCAGATTGGGAATCACTCCTTGCTAAATATTATCTCAACATTCACATACACGGCACCTTTTGAGTGTTTTCAAAAAAAAAAAAAAATATCTCCTTTTAGTGGACAGTCTACAAATCAAAGGGAATATCATAAAACAAGTTAAAGTCACATCAAGATTTACTTTGAAGTAAATAAAGGATTATGTCAAACTATTAATCCTGTTGCTGGTGGCAACTCGCAAACAGGATCATTGATTGGTTCTTAGAGCGTTGCTCCCTCACAGGCCAATATGCTGCAGAATCTTGTATGGCTGCAAAAGAACAGCAGCAGAGAAACCCCTCACTGGTTCGTCCAGCAAGACAGCAATGCTGTAGTAGGTTGAAAGATCTCCCTGATCGCTTAGCGATCATATTGCTGACAATAGAGTGACCTGGCCCTTACTCAAAATATAGGCTGGCTGATCTAGGCGCAATTACAAGTGTACATACCCACTTTGTCATTACAATTTCAGAGCATGATTGTATCTCTTCACTCCACTGAATATCACGCCACAAGCCCCGATGAAGGGGGTGTGTTGAGCCTCTGAAATGCGTTGGATTTTGTTGTTTGTTTTTTGTGTGGAATAAAACATCTTATGGACTGTACAATCTGGTGTGGCATTCTCACCCTTCTTAACTTACGCAAATGGTCTTTTGGAATTTACACTATATTTTCTCACATAAAAGCAACTTTAAAACCAAATGATGAGGCATGGCAGGAAAAAACTGTTTTTACTGGAAATGGCTGATTATCTGGAGAACAGATTTTACACAGTACTGATAGATTGCTATGTATGTGAATGACCACTTGAATACGCAACTGGGCTACTTTAAAATGATACTGAACCCTCCGTTTTTTAATAAGTACTTTAAGTAGCTGATGTAATTACTTACTGAGTATGCAGCTTCTTTATCTTTTAGTCCTTGCCTATGTTCGAGTTTAAGGTGGTGCCATGATTGCTGTCCACAGGGTGGTGATTTCCACTTGCAGCATCCTATGGTGTGACCGTTGCATGCAGAGACTAGAGCTTTCTCCCTACACTGTGTGCAAGCATGCATAAATGCCCCTGATAGCAAGCGGCTTACTATTGGAGCAGTCAGCAGGGGGGGAGGAGCCAGGGGTGGTGTCGGGGGACCTGAGAACAGTAGGTTCATGGCTGCTTTGTGCAAAACTATTGCACAGAGCAGGCAAGTATAAAATGTTTGGTATTTATAGAAAAAATACCTTTTTCAGTATCACGTATATCAAGTGTACAAACTTGATTTTTTTCAGAGTTTAGTGTTATTTTAACTCATTTCTGTAAACACAGGATGTTCAGGGAAGCAGCACTGAGAGGGCAGGAGCCAAGTAGTACATGACTGAAAGTTGTAAATTGCAAGAGCTGTGTAAGAATTTTAACAGTTCACTTTGGGATGTTTATTTTTTTTTGTGCTAAATGTGTTAAGCTAAAAAAACACTCAGGGTTTAATACTAATTCGCAAAAGCAATGGTCATGTATAAAATGCATGACACAAAGCAACCAATCAGACTTCAGCTTTCTGTAGCTCTAGCAGTGAAATGTGAAGTCAGATTTCTAAGGGTTATTGCACTTTGCAAATATATATTTTTTTAAGGTTGAGGGTCTCTAGGGTACAATTCACAGCATGGAGAAGCAGGAATCCAGATAATCTTGTCACCAAAGTGCATGACATACTCAGAGTGGCTGGGGCAGTTTAATATGTTCTCTTCATATAAAAAGCCTAGAATTAGACGCTATAACGGATTCTTAAAAAAAAAAAAAAAAATGATTCCATCTGCTTTTCCTTCACACTGCACTTCAGAACAGTGAAAATTGCAGGGTGGCAGAGGTGATGGGTAAGAGGGTGGAGCATTTAATTTTATAGGAGTTGTGCGTTTTCAAGTGGAATTCATCAGAAATTGCTCAAGGTTTAGAGAAACAGCGCCTGAAAGACCTGACAGAAACCTTAATAATTTATATTAAATATTGATGTGAATTATTTACAACCTTCATAATTCACTGCCTGAAATGCAAGAGTGACAAAAGGTTATCATTAATGAAAAAGGCGAGCTTAGTACGGCTGCCTCTTCACCTTGGCGAGAGGTTAGAGCCAGGGAGAAAACAAACACCACATTCTTCCCTTGGTGTGAATAGGTAGATTATGAGAGAATAAGCTTGAGCAAACAAATACGTTTCTTTCCAGCAATTAGACAAGTCACTGCCTTTCAGCCGGGTTCTGTATGAGCTACGACTTATCACACAGTCCATACAATACCAAAATACACATTGCTGGCAACAAGCTACAAGGCTAACCAACCACCCAGGTTCAAGGGATTTATTCTTTTCATTTTACTCCATCCCAATGTACCAATTAAAATACAGGTTATCTAGCCTGAGAAAACTGTAAAAACCAGACCAGCTTTAAGTACAACCTTTTTTTTTTTTCTTTATTAAAAACTGCCATGTTCAAGAATTTATTAAGCAAAGAACCCTATCATTAGTTTAGCATATAAGCTATAGGAGTCTATTTCCTGGCACTAGGTAGGGGAATTTACTTTAAAAATATCACTTTCGGTGCTTGTTTGCCTAGACTTTCATTAAATAAACCACCTACAAGTGCATTACCCAGCATAAAACAGTGACAGCTCAATATTTGTTCTGCTTTCCTCCTCCCCCAAATATCGATATATGTTTATAGCGAGTGATTGAGGGACAGAGAAAAAGAGAGTGAAAAAGGTGGGACTATTAAAAAAAAAAAAAAAAAAAGAGAGAGAGAAGGAAAGATAAATGAGGGACAGAAAAAGAATGAGAGAGTAGGACAGTGAGCAAGAAAGAATCGGGGAGAGAGTAAGAACTAGAGAATGAGAGAGAGAGAGAGAGAGAGAGAGAGAGAGAGAGAGAGAGAGAGAGAGAGAGAGGGGGGGGCAGTTAAAAAAAAGGGTAAGGGACAGAGAAAGAAATAAAGAGAGAGAGAGAGAGAGGGGGGAAAGAGAGGGAGAGTGTGAGGGACAGAGAAAGAAGTAAGAGAGAGGGAGAGAAAGGGAGAAGGACAGAGAAAGAGAGAAGAAAACAGCGAGGGACAGAGAAAGAAATGGAAAAAGAGTGAGGGACAGAGGAAGAGAAAGAGAGAGGGAGGCAGGGAGAGATAAAAAGAGAAAGAGTGAGGACAGCGAAAGAAAGGTAGAAAGTGTGAGGGACAGAGAAAAAAAAAGCGAGAAAGTCAGAGAGAGAGTGAGGGAGAAAGAAAGAAAGAAAGAGAGAGAGGGAGGGAAGGAGAGAAGGACAGAGAACGAAATAGTGAGTGAGGGACAGAGAAACAGTGAGGGAAAGAGAAAAAAAAGAGTGAGAGTGAGCGACAGTGAAAGAGAAAAAGCGTGAGGGACAGAAAAAAAGGAAAAGAAGAAAGAAATAAACGTATGAGACAGCGTGCTGAAAGTGACATATACATATAGATTAGAACATTTATTTCTTATAGACCACATTAATGGGAAATCAATTTGCAGTAAACCGTATATTTGAACAATATTTTAGCAGAGCTAGCAGCCAATGTAAAGAAAGTCCAACTAAGACATTGTCCGAGTACCCTTTTACTGTAGATGTACGGTATGCATATTCTAAAATGAATGGCATGCCCCAACTACTGCAGGATCACATAAATGGCACACCTGGCACATGACTGAATACTGTTCATTGCAAGACTCCATTCATGCTATGATGTTTTATTGTTTTTCAATTGCATTTGCAATGGTGGATACACTGTGCCCCACAGTTCTTTATTCACTCCTTCCTTGGGTCATTGGTTTGAATCCCAACCAGGCCACTCCCTGCATAGAGCTTGCCATAGAACTTGCATGTTCATGTCCTCCCTGTGCTTGTGTGGTTTTCCTCCCACATTACAAACACATGCTGGTAGGTTAATTGTCTCCTGTCCAAATTGGCCCTGTAATATGTATGTATGAATGTGAAATGGGGACCTTGGTTCATAAGCTCCTTGAGGGCAGGGACTAATGTGAATGTACAGTAAATGTAAAGTGATGTGTAAATTGTCTGCGCTATAACCATGCTTAAAAAAAAAAAAAAAAAAAATACTTTTCGCTATTCAGAACACCCACAGATTTGTATGATGGAACTATGCGTTTGCAAAAAGGAAAAAAAAAGGGGGGGGGGCACAGTTTCAGTCTGTATAATATGATTTAGCAAGTGGAGAAAACACAATCCTTGTTTAAACTGCTAGTGACAATTGCAGCAATGCAAAGCAGAGCTTCTGTGACAAAACCATGTCAGAACACCAACACATACATTTACAGGGAAACATTCAATATGTCCATAGAGGAGGTAGAAGGGCTGGGATTACACTAGCTTTTACTAATGTACTACGGTCCTGTTGTATCTTTTCTACACACTACTCTTCACCACCATAGCGCATGGTTAATGCTCAAAACTGATTAGTATGACAATTGAAAGAAAATTCTAAATAATACAGATTA